>BMAU01021296.1:0-685983 GCA_019973935.1 Trichonephila clavipes | reverse complement strand
TATTAAATGGGACAATTGGAGCAATTAAAGGTTCATGTATGTATTTAAAAGTTTAGAATACTGGTAAAATAACTAATTATTCAATTATTGATTCTCATCTTAAATTTATTTTAATTTCGTAAAATTGGATATCGATAAACCACATTTTATACTATTTTTCATTTTTTATAGGAATTTAGAATCGATGGCAGCTTAGATTCGAATAAATACGGTAATTGTACATTGTATCAGTTTAAGCACTTAGGGGTAAAAATTTGAATATCTTTAATAATATTTGTTTTGAATGATGAAAACTATAAAAAAACCCTTTGTACCAATTAAATTATTTAAAATACATTCCTATTTTTAATTTTATACCTGAAATCCGAAAAATACAATTAGAAAAATGTTATATAATTTAAGATAAATTATAAAATTTTATATATTGAAACCTTTTTTCTTTTAAAAAAAATTAATAAATAAAAAAAAACTTTAATTTGAGGAACAAGGCGCACCCACAGCCTTTTTCCTTTATAGCAAATACGCTTCTTATAAAATCTGTAAATAATGCCTATCTCCAGTGGTGTAATGTACACCTTTCCAACACCTGCATTGCTGGGGGGGTCTAGGATTCCCGGGGCCTAAGGCCTGGCTGATACCAAGTACGTATTAGGGGTCTAAAACTTGACATTGCAGTGAGGAGGGGAGACAATATTCTCCGTTACGCCACTGGTTATCTCAAATGCATTGAACCCAAAATCATTAAATCCTTAAAAAATATGTATGTTCATCAGATTAGTGCAAATTTTAAGTTCATCCCTAAGCTAAAATTTTCTAAGAGAAGCCCATTAAAAGATGAAACGCTATGGAACGTAAAGTTAAATTAGCATTTTAGTTTGTCTTAATTTGTAGTGGAAATAATAGAGTTAGCAGCAGCTGAGATGTACAAGTGTTCATTTTTTTCAATTCCTACTATTAGTTCACTCTCTCTTGATATGTATATATATATATATATATATATGATCTTTCTACTGTCTATATGTTTTTTTCGAATGTGATTGATGATTGTTTATCTCTTGTTGGTAGAGAATTAGACTATATATATATATCTTGCTCAAGTTTTCAATCGTTAATAAAATACATCCTATTCATCAATTCAAGTGCAAATATATATTTTTAAACTTGTAGTGGATGACACTGGATGTTAATATAGTTTTTTCAAATATTAATTCATTCATTAAATTAAAAAATGAATAACTAATAACAAACAAAAATAATAGTCCGACAGTATATATAAAAAGGAAAATTGTTCGTTGTGTCCCTGTGGCTCAATGGGTAGCGCGTTGGATTCAAATGTCGTTGGTTCGAATCCCACTTGGGATGGCCTAATTTATGTGAGAACGTGATTTTTTTTACTATACTACTTTATTAGAATTATCAAATTTTTTATGAAAAAATTGTAACAAAAAAATTAGTCCAAATCCATACATGGAAAGGGAAATAGAAAATTTCAAGGAAAATCGCTTTCTGTTTTGTAACTTAATATTGTGATATTTATATTAATTGTAACTGTTTAGTAAAAAATAACTAAAACAAAATTTTCTTGGTTGACCTAAGTAGGAATTGACTTGATTTTTTTATATATTACTTGTGTGTGTGTGTGTTAAATGCGATTCATTGCGATTTTTTTTGGTGGATCGTTTGGAATATTAGGTGTGGAATTCTTTTTACGGCTGTTTATTTTGCATTTATATTTATGGGAAACAATATTTAAAACAAATTAGGTTATTTTCGATATCTTTTTCTGTATATCTTTAATACATATTTTCAAATTTAAAATTCAATGACTTGAGGTTTCTTTTGAATTTAAGAGAAGTAAGGAAGTTAAAAATAATTACAAATGAAAATGGGTTAGGGATATATGGCTAAGGTTTTAAAATCTTATTATTTTAAAATTGTTGTGCCAATCATAAGAATTCTTTTGCCCCCAATCAACTGACGAATTGTTTAGACCGGAAATAGCGATTATTATTCACAAACCAATTTAAAAGAGTAATTATGCAAAAATTTTACTTTATAAGCCGATGGGCATTGAATAAGCCTTCTGACGATTTAAAGGATAAAACAAAAATTAAAATGATAAAATCACAAAAAATAATATGGTAAATAATTAAGATTGAGCTAGAAATACTTACAAATTATGTAACGTAAAAAGAACTTTTAGTTTATTTCCCAGATTTTTGTACCGTAATGCTTTGTTTTTACCTATTGAAGCAACATTTCATTCAAAACAGATACTTTTGCAACCATTTCAATTTTAAAAATACTATTTCAAAAGCATTTTAAAAACTGTTCAGCATCCACAGACAAATATTATTTCACCAATTTCTAATTTATATATTTAACCGGGGAAAATGATTTTAATATACATATATAAAGAGCAAAAGTAAAAAAAAAATTAAAATAAAAATGAAACATATAGAGAGATTTTTCTTTTCAAAATTTGATGTTGTGTTATCACTGTCATATAGTTTGAAATATAACGGTGATATTAACATGCACATATTCTCTATATCCTGCACCTCTCTCGTCGGAGATCCGCTCATGTGTCGTTCTCGTCGTTTTAATGTGGTTCAGAATTATGAGGTTTGTCCCCAATACTCTTCATGTAACTTTAAGGCGGGGTGGGCAAAGTTTTCCTCGGTACGGGCTACTTCTAATTTTTTCAAGGTGTCGTGGTCCATCCGGTGGCGTAGGTGTGGCGAGCTAAGAAAAAGGTCTAAAATAATTATTATAACTTAATAATAAACACGAAATATGTACTTACCTACAAGACTACAATAATCAATGCTTTTAAGTCCGTGTTTAAATCAAAATGTAAGATAGAAACATAATAATATTAGCCACAAATATAATAATATACAAAATGAGGCACAAGTGAAAGTACATTCAAAAAATGTGAACCCTTTTCATCTTAAGTTAGTGCTCGCAGTTAAAGTCACTTAAGGCATCCGACTACGTTCGGAACCATGATTTTACAAAAGCGAAAATGGATAATATTTATAAAATTTAGCGTCACTTACATTAGAAAATGTATATAAAATTGTTTTGAGTATAGTATTACAATAAAAAATTATTTAAGTACAATATTTTGACAAAAAATGAACATAGAATGACCCATTTTCAAAATATTCTCCTTTTGTGAAAAATGCTTCTATTATAATAATATTTGGCCTGTATATAGCTTAGACCTCTATACAGAGGCTCAAGTATAATTTTTGAAATATATAACTTAGAAGTGGGTTTATCCATGTTTTACGACAACAGAGGGGAGAAATTTTAAGAGAAAAACGCCGATAATTATTTATATTGGTTGTAACTGAAAATAATGTGAATTTATTAAAAATTCTAGTTGAGCCCATGAACAGAGGTCTGAGCTATATACAGGCAAAATATTATTATAATAGAAGCATTTTTCACAAAAGGAGAACAATTGGAAAAAAGGTTATTCTAAGTTAATTTTTGCCGAAATATTGTATTTAAATAATTTTTTTTGTCAAAATGTCCTTAAAACAATTTTATACATCTATTCTAATCTAAGTGAAACTAAATATCATGGAAATTATCCTCTATGCGCATTTTTAAAATCACGGTTCCAAACGTAGTCGGATACATTAATCTGCATACTGTCAGCCAATCTTGAATATTTCGCTATATAAGAGAACTTCAAACTTTTTCGACTCCCGGACCAGGGGGTGGCCAAACCACGGCACGCATGCCACAGTGTGGCTCACTCGAGTTGTAACAGTGGCACGCGAAGACTTACTGAACACTTTTTTTTAAGAAATTGGAAAGATAATAAATAACCATTTTTTACGATTTTATTAAAGTGACGTTGTCTCAGACAAGAAACCTTAAAATTTGGATGAAAATATGTTTGTGAATAAATGTTTTATGCTATGAACATAATAAATGCTAAAATATCATCCAAAACTAGATTATTTGCACCTATAATGATCTAATCTTGTCAGTATCTGTGAGAGCTAAGCCTAATATGGATGGCTTGGTATTAAAAAGTAGTCATTCAAAAGTTACATTAAGTAAATACTGAGCATTTAGTAATTATTTTGAATTAAATGATTCAAGAGTTACTCATTTTTATTTTATACCTAGCCTAACTGGTTGAACTTGTAAAAAGTTTATTAATAATAAAACCTAAGTTTGTACGTAGGTCTTATTTATTATATTTTTAAATTTCAATTACATAGACGCATTAAAAAACGTGCTATTTGCATAAAAATCCCATAATAAGTTTATAAGTAACATTTTTTTTACTTTTCCATGTTTGTTTACTGGAAAAGTTGAAGTGTGTGTGGCACGCAAAATAATATATTTTTTTATCAAATACTCTTCCGAAAAAGATTGTCCCCCCCCCCTCTGCTTTATACCTATAAAGTGTTTTCGGGGAACACCCTTCCATACACGTACACTTTGGAGAATATATCTTAAAATAATTTTTATAAAAGATCTTCATGTTATGGGCCCTTTATGAAAAGACAATTAAAAACACTGTTATTAAAGAAATTATAAGTAATTTCAATATGAATTATATAATTAATATTGGATTGTGATCTGAGTGTCACCTACCCATGCATTACATTTAGTAACTGGGATATATGCTTGCATTTTTTTACACAAACTGTTGAAGATTAGGTCTATTGAAATTATCTGCAGTCCCCTCTCGTATTCTGTGTTTAATTCGTGTTCATACTTTGTTTTTGTAGCCACTCGCATTATGTGAAATATTTTTAACTTAATATATTGCTTTTGAATGACATTAAAATGCCTATAGCTGCGTGACAAATCCTGTTTATTTTGCATAAATTTATAACCTTAAATTTAGGAGTTGTTCTCTTTCAAACTTAGATTTTAACGTCGTGAATCTCTTAATATGTCGATAAGCCTCATTCATTCTCCATCATTACAGATATTTTTTTCCACAAATAAAAAAAAAGGTACATTCTTTCAATTTAAAACACTTTTGAGATTTGCAAAACATTGTACTAACAAGTGCACAATTATTTAGTGGAACCCGGGATTGTAAACAATAGAATATTCGCAATATAGTAGGTAATACATATATGAAGAAAAAATGTTTTAATATCATTTTATTACATTATAATAAATTCATTATATTATAAAAATAAAAAGTTATGTATAAATAAATTTTTCAGGTTTAATATGATTGAGGAAAATTGCATATACTTGTGGTACTTCATACATAACACGAATCCCTTTTGAATTGAACGTGAATCTATTTGAGAATTTGACTCCATCGACAAAATAAAAAGAATATGTTTGGTGGCGTATTGAGATATAATAGGAGAATGGTAGATTCTCAACCCAGGATCCTCCCCCCCCGCCAGTTTAAAAACATTTTGTGTGCGCCACTGATACTTTCTGTATAAACATTTTTATTTGTAACCATTCTTTTGATTTTTATTGAAAAAAAAAAAGATCAGTGATAAAGTTGTTCAGAGAGAGAGAAATTTAATACTTATAACATATAATTGCCTCACTGAAAACAGAACAGAAAAAGAAATGCATCAAACTATTTTTGAAGTTGAGTTGAAAAATAATAAATAAAAAATACCTCAATTGGAGAGTTTAAAAATTGTATAACAACCGCAATAAAAACGGAAGAAAAAACTTCCGATTCAAAATCGTAGAATCAGCGGAAAATACGATTTAAAATTCAATTGGCCATTGGAACGCTAACCCGTTTTCTCTCACTTAGGTTCTTCTTCATTGTCATTCAATTTTTTCTATCGTGACTACACTGGCAGAGATTAGGGCCACATCCTCTCTTTCTTATCCTTGGGGTAAGCGGGTCATTCGATGGAATTCGCACAACTGGGTTAGGGCTGCTTCGGATTTCTCTTTTCGCATTTTTTTTCCGAACGAAAATAAATTTAATTATAGGTATAAGTTTTTGAGAAGAACACAAAGAAATATTCGAAAGTAACAAAAGGATCTGAAAATTCGAATTTGAAAAAAGCCGGCGTAGCCTTGATTGGTAAAAATTTTCGGGATTCTAAATAAGCCTTTTTTGAGTTGGGTACGTTATTCCTTTAATACGTAGCGAAATAAACGAAAAAATATGTAAATATTGCTCATTGTTAAAAAAAGAAGGGGGGCTGCGGTAGTCTAACTACGGAGTGTTAGGAGTTTGAGCCCTCGTGACACTGAAAACTCGCCATGTAGTGGGGGCTGATGCACCTGTTGAGACCCAAAGTCCTTCCATTGGCGTGGTGTGGAATTTTAGAGAGGGGTTGCCGCCTCAAGTGTCGTTCTTGGTCCAAAATTTTGAGTTCCGTCATGAACAGGCCTCTTGAGCTTCGAAGAGTGGCATTAACTAAACAATCAATTTCGATCCACCTAAATTTTCAAAAAGACAGAAAAAAGTTATGTGTTACAAAATTTATTTCAGTGATACTTTATTCTATCTAGCTCAATATAAAAAAAAGATTATAAACTTTAACTTCAATAGGACTCATATTTATCTATATTTATAAAAATGGATGTTTGTATATCGCTCCACTCCCACACCGTTCAACCGATCCCTAGGAACATTGGCATGTACATGTATTTTTTTTTGGGGGGGGGAGAAGGTTTTTGTGCTTTCCTCTTTGTTACAGCTCCTCACAAGGTGGCTCTACCACATATCAACTTCTGCACCGTTCAATCAGCCACCAAGTTGCCAACAGGGTTTCCAAAAATGATACCAACTTGACTCTATTGCTAACAGTTCGATGTTTCCATCGAATCGCCATTATAATGTAAGGAACGGCGTTGCTTGCGATTCTTATAATTTTAACATCAAATAAATACAACAGAAAATAATATTAACGTATTACACATCTAAATATACATTATTTATACTGTTTTAAGCGTTCATTACACAAAATGTGTAACTATGTGTTTCTTTTGCAGAACAGAGATTAGCTTAGGAAGATGCTTCAAAAATCGATTCACAAGAGAGTTATGGGGCGTTATAAATAAAAAAAATCTTTTTATTAACTATAAGATCTACAGACTTAAAATATGGTTTTTTTTGTTCAGCTGAGATATGTAAAAAGCTTCTTTTTTTGTTTTACTTAATTTGCAATTCACGTAAAAATTATCCTTCAATCTGCATTGTTTAATTTTTCAATTCACCCGGGCTAAGTACCAGCTAGTACAAAATAATTTTTAAAGTATTAAACTTAAAATATAAATATTTTATCGAAGTAAATTTCATTGAAGTATTTTTGGTGGCATATAATCAATTTTCGGGGCAGAAAAATTCAAAAATTATTGATCGTATTCACTTTTTGAGTAGCTATGTTCGTAATGGAACATAAAGTTATATTCTTTCTCAACTAAAAAGTAAAATATTAAAAAAGTCCTTTAAAATTTTAGTTCTCTGAAGAAGAAAAAGACAATTTCTTTGATATTTTACGAGAAACTTCGAGACAAGTACATGTGTAAAAGTTCAGAAACATATATATTCTTTAAAAACCTGGCTTTATGCATCTCTATGTTGAAGGTTAATTAGTTAATACCTTATATATATATGTATGCGTGAGAGAGAGAAATGTTTCATGTACAACTCACTTTCAATTTCGTCATTCAAATCCTTGCATTAGCACATAATAAGGATTTGAGCTCAATCTTTCTTCAACCCATTAGGGGCCAATTTTTTTTGCCCAAAAAAAGCACATTTTTTATTGCATATAACTAAGCATAGTACTTATAAGAATGCGAAAATAGAAGAATTTTATTTTACTTTTTAATCTGAAAGTTGTCACACTATTCTTTATTTTAAAATTGTGGATCACAAAATACCCTAAATGTTTGCTTTTTAACTCGGCACGCTATGAAGAATGTTTCGTATACCTTAAAAGAATTTCTCTCATATTTGCAAAAACATTTCGTGCTTATGCCTCTTTTTCAAACGGTTAAGGATTTTGTGCATGAGTGTGTGCATATATATATGTACACACACACAATTTGAAGTATGGTGTAATAGTAAGTCTTACATTGCAATGGGGATTTTTTTTTGTGGATTATCTTTCTATTTCTCCTTTTCATCTCAAACAACAAATTGTACATTGTGACTCGACAATTTTTTTCTTTATCAAATATTTTTCAGGAATCTTAATTTCTGCCTTCAAAGAAAAATTCCCACCTTTACAACAAAGAAAATATCCCGGATTGAGAAGTATTTCAGTACTATGGACAAACTGCATCTCTTATAAAAACACTAGCACTCATAATCCCCCAATAAGAATTTAAAATATGTGCAAATCAAGGATAGAAAGCAAAAAAAATATCAGTGCCCGTACAGCGTATGGGCAAACCAGCTGTGGCCAGAATTCAGTTGCCCATACCGTGTACGGGAAAACCAGTAAAGAGGTTAAGGTATCCGACTACGTTCGGAACCGTGCTTTTACAAAAGCGAACAAACGAATATTTTTTAAAAAACTTAGTGTTAGTTCGATTAGAACACACGAATAACATTGTTTTAAGAATAATATCACAGTAAAAAAAATTAGATTCAATATTTTGCCAAAAAATGAGCATAGAATTACCTATTATCAAAACATTCTTCTTTTATAGAACATGTTTCTATAATAATAATATTTTGCTCTTATATAACTCAGATCTCTGTTCAGAGCCCGAACTAAGATTTTTGAAATATATAACTTAGAAAGGGATTTATCCATATTTTAATACATCAAAGTGAAGAAATTTTAACAAAAAAGTAAAATAATAATAATAATAAAAACCCCACCAAATAAAATTATTTCAATTGGTAGTAACTCGGAAAATAATACGAATTTTTCAAAAATCCTAGTTCAGGCCCTCTGGAGAAGTCTTAGCTATATAAAAGCAAACTATTATTGTTATAGAAGCATTTTTTTTATGAAAGAAGAATGTTTTAAAAATAGGTAATTCTATGTTTTTTTTTACCAATATATTGATTGCATTTAAATAATTTTTTAGTATAATAATATTCTTAAAAGAAACTTATACGTTTATTCTAATCTAAGTGACACTAAATATTTTTTTAAAAAATGCTCGTTTGTACGCTTTTGCAAAATCATGGTTCCGAACGTAGTCGGATACCTTAATTTGTGGCCAAAGTCTTAATAATTGAACAATTCCAAATGCCATAAAATGAAAACAAAATAATAAGTACTACAACTGGAGAGAAAAACACGAATTAAAGTTGGCGTTACTTTAAAGTGAATTCGAAGCATTGATATTTGGAATGAATCAGCCAAGAAAACGAGGAGGGGGTTGAGAAATGCAGTTAAAGGGCGGCAGTGGCTCCTGTTTTATCTCCCGTAAGAAAATGATCCCTCCACTAAAGGTGTCCCCGTGCAAACAGAGTGCACTCCTCATAAAGGCGGCGGCTCTATAAATCTGTCTGCCATAACCTGCAACTTCCTGCTGTCCCCAGATTTGCAATTAAAGGCCTTATTGGGTCGTAAGATTTTTACTAACGATTCGCCCAAGTGCACCTTCGCTAATTTGTGCACTTCCTCCCTTTCGCTGGAACACGTGGCGCTTCTCGGTTCGGTTTTTTTCCCGTTCCAAGAACAGTTTAGTGTACACACGAAGTCGAAAGTGTTTATGTAGTCTCCTTGTGAGATAAATTAAAAAAAAAACAAAGATTAATTTAAATTTAACTTTTTTAATGTAGAATTATTTTCTGCTTTATCCCATTGTTAGCTTCTAGTTGGAGGATATTGAATAATTGGAAATATTTTTTCCTGTTTAAGATGTCGACCGCCTACGTGCAAAGACCTAACGTGCCCAATGGCTTAGCTACCAATGGGCTAGGTGGTGCCGTGCTCCGGGGCCCCTCGTACCTTGACCACCAAACAAGCCGAATTTGCAAAAATTGGTTCCACATTTAAGATATAAATGCAAAAGTTTGCAACATAACTATAATCATGGCAACTCAATTGAAAAAAAATTTCGTAAAGAATTCCAATAAATTCTTTCCGTTGTTTATACAGTGTTGTGAACTTAACTTATTGAAAAGTTTATAGTACTTTCAATTTTTTCTCATTTTTCTATAAACTATTACTTGAAAATAAGCACCAAGTTCCATGAAAAGTATTTCCATACTTATTAATACTTATTAAACTTACACAAAGAAGAAGTTCCTTTATTTTTAATAGCAATATAATTCATACTAAACTAGTTTTTTGTTTCAATGTTTCACAATATACTCGTATCTGCAATAGACTGAGGTAATTTGGCCTCCCCTCCCTCCTCTGTTCTTTTGCTCACGTCTCTTTCTGTTTAAAATAATTATATTAATATTGTTGAACTTGGTGTAGGCTTTCCTGTCTCAAGGGGATTTGGAACAACAACATATTAATATTGTACTGCCTTTTCTTGTTCGTGAATATTTTTTGTATCATTTCCTGTTTATCTCGTTGGACCATTTTGTAGCTCTAAGCCCTCTGGTGGGGATATCGATCCTCCCGAAGAATCCCAGTCGTGCGTTTAAGCCCAAACAACGATAAGAAGGAAAAGATAGCAAACAAAAATTGTCCAAAATTGATAAATTTCTTAGTCAACCGTCTGTGATTATTTTTGGTCTAAGTATTTCTGTTAATCATAAAACTCATGCACACACATATATATGTAGGTAGCTTTTTATCCCTCTATGTTCCGCAGAGCACGATACAGAGCTGATGTTAGAGTAGCTTTGTATATCTAAAATATTACTATATTTTTTCTTAATAAAACTCAACCAAGATAGGGGCCTCATTTTTTTTCATTGGATACTTAGCTACGCCACTGAATGTTCCACCTCTTTAGAGATTTTTTCATATTTTGACTAATACTTAACGTTGACGTTATAAACTCATCTACCTGTATAAGAGGGAAAAGTAAAATGTTAATAAAAATGCAAATAAACGCAATTCTTTCATCTATTTTGTTTTTCTAAATTGTAAGGCTATTATTCCATTAAAACTTTTAATTCATCCAAATGCATATCGAGCTTAAGCACTCCTGTGTCTTGAGTAATATTAACTGGATACATGTCGCAGGAACTTGATGGAATCAGGAATTTCATCAAATCCCTAAGGGAGATGATCAACTGATGTCGAAATAACATCGCTTCAAGGTCATCTCCCTGATGAAAGTAAGGGATTTCATCAAATCCCTGAACTATTTCAGTGAAATGAAGAAATAAATTAGTCAGGATTTGCATTGGCAAAATGCTGTCCAGGAGGAGGTTAATTACTTACACACGTATAATTAAGAGTATAAAAACTCGTAAGTAAAAGCTTTCAGAAGAAAATTAATCAGAAGAGGATTCAAATTACTACAAACATTGAGTTGGTAATTTTTAATACTAGAACATCCAGGTTTTCGGTTACTCTTAAACGTCCACCGGTGTCGTTTCGACACCATGATATAAATATATATAAAATTATTGTTTTAACTAAATAATTGCAGAACTACTCTTCAGCAGGGTTTAGTTTTAAGACTTTTTAATATTATTTCATGTAATTAGCATGGATTATGACTCTATATCATAAAAAAACTGAAGTTGACATTTTGTGTTTCGAGAAGCTTGTTGGACCACTGCTTATTCGCACAATATTTCGAGTCGCAAATCTGTCAGGAGCAGTACTATTAAGAAGAATCCATTCGTTGCAATCCTTAGCCACCTATATATCTAAATTTATTGGAATATTATCAATTGCATCTGCTTTCTCCAGATTATTCGTAGTCACTTTCGCTTAATATTATGTCTTCATCGGAATCTAAATTAGAGCAAGGCAGCTAACCACCGTCCGATTCATTCTTAGAAAACTCTCTCAACAAATTAGCAATTTCATCAGGGCTTAATCTTTTATACGAGCTATTGTTTCAGAGTTTCTGCACTAAGTTTGAAAATCGAAAGAACTTTTCTTAATGAGCAGATAAGCAAATACTGTGTAACAAAACACTTAAATACAACAATTTTAGTATACTTGATTCATTTCACCCAATAGCACTGCATTCAAGGTCAAATAAATAGGACTTTAGGAACTTTAGGAAGCTTGTTTTATTAATGGTATCTACTTAGTGAGCTATATTTTGTTAACGACAGCTATTTAAAAAGATAAATTGCTTTGGTGTCGAAATGATACCAGCGGGCGTTATAGGCATATTTAGCTGTAAAATCACTCCTAATTAACCTAGAACCACAAAACTTTTTATGTGTAATCAATAGGGAAAATGATTAAAATTCACGAAAAATTTTCAAATTCCCTGCAAAAATGCGAAAAGGAAAACAAACTAAACAGGCTCGCGTGTCCTATCGACATCGACGGACGTTCTAGTATTAATATATTCTGTACCACATGTGTTTTCCTCTTATTTTCTGAAACAGATACGATGCTCATTTTTCTGGTATGATGTTAGATACAAATTACATTAATTTTAAACGCGTAAGTTACTTAAAATCTTAAAATGTGAAAGAGATTTTTAGCAACTGAGTTATTTAAATACTTGAAAAATTTTAATTGCAACTTCGATTATTCTATACATATATCAGTGCTTCTCAATCTTTCAATGCTTGCGACCATATTTTCAATTATGATTTTCATAGCTCCCCCTTCCATACAATAATAATGTATTAAATTCAATAATAGCTGCAATGCAATTTGTCAAGATATGTATTAAAAATTTTGTATATAATTTTTACATGACAAGCCCATGGGGTCATTACCAATTATTAAAACATGTTCTTAACTTTGTTGATGAATTAATGATCAAACATATTGTGAAGTACTGATACATTTATATTATATCATTGTAAATGTGTATGTTTTTAGTTTTATCAGAACGTATTTTGGTTTGATTTTTTTAAGCAGATTAATAATATTTTTAAATCTATTATTTTTAACTTTTCGATATACCGATAGGATCATCCGGACGGCTCTCCCCATCGCTTGAGCAACGCTGACTTGAAGAACCTTAGACAGCATTCGAAAATCGTTACGAATACGAAAGATGGAGTAACTGAAACACTCGATGAGTTGTATGTTTTTAGAGTTGATGATTTAAAGCAGTGCTTCTCAAACTCTTTCAATATTTCCCACCCAATCTTCACTCACAATTTTCATCGCACGTATTGAATGCGATAACAATGCCCTTCGACGCTCTAAAGCTGCAGCTTAATTATAAACTGTTCAAATTATCAAGATGAACATTATATTTTGTGTATGACAAGCCCACGGAAGTCACTAGTAATTACTAAACTTGTTTTTAATTTTGTTTTGATAAATTAATAATCAAACACTATTTATAAGTATCTTGCATCAGTGTAAATATGAGTTTGATTTTTTTATGTCAGAATTTACATTTTTTTTTGTTTTGCTTCCTTTAGTAAATTTTATTTTCGTCTCCTCGATATGCTCGTGTTCCTCAATAGGTTATCATGCCCCCAAGGAGAGGTGTGCCCCACAGTTTGAGAAACGCTCTTTTAAAGTCAATTCTCCTTTTTCTGACTTTTTTTTGCTATTCCTATAATTAACTCACTTTCTCTATACATTTATTTATATATTTATTTATCTTGTTCAAAATTTCAATCCTTAATAAAATACTTTCTATTCACCCAATCAAGTTCAAATAAATTTTTTGAACTTCTAGTGGATGACGCATGATGTTCATAGTTTTTCAAATATTTATTCATTAATTTAATTTAATTAATTACTGGTTTTTGACACCAACTTAGATTCGTCTCTATTGCTGTAACAATGTAACTGTTAAAACAAAGACAAAAGTTGGAGTCGAAAACTAGTTTTTCAGCGAAACTAACCAAATAGTGTGTGCCTTGTTACATCAACAATACAGACAAATCATACTCTTTTTTTCTCTCTCTCAATTCCTACTGTTAGTTCACTATAGTAGGGGATTTGAATAAGATATATATATTAATATATATCACCTATATATATATATTAATATATATCACCTATATATATATTAATATATACCACCTATATATATATATTAATATACATATATATATCTTATTCAAATTTTCAATCGTTAATAAAATACTTTTTATTCATCCATTAAAAGTAGGAATTGACTTTAATTTTTTTAATGTTATTTGTTTACTTTTAATTTAATAAATTTGTGTACAATAAAAGTTTGGGAAACAAAATTTTTTCACGAATTCATACATTTTCGATATGAAATTAGAGAAGGAAGTGATTTTTATTGTAAGCCAAAAATCTTACTTTTTTGCTTTAAGTAAACCATCAATTCATGAATGGCATTGAAAATTATGCATTTATTTGGCGGTAAATAAAAACTGCATACCTCCGCTATCTAAGGGCGATAGGAAGAAAGATTTACTTATATGCTCAAATGGGTCTGTGTGGAATGTGCTGTTTTTCTAAAGATAATTCAAACACTGCAACAATCCTAGCTGAATACCTTTTGACCAATGACAGTAGCCTATACAACAGTTGAGAAGTGAGGAAACGACAGCAACATTTCAAAAAATGTATTTATCTGGAAATAGTATTTTATTAATATCTATTTTTGTTTAAGGGAATCAGTGCATCATACACATTCAAAAAATCGATTCTTCAATTTTAGTGTAAGAAACAGTGCATATTTTTCTGAATCTAGAAATCTTTTTCTGTTCTTTCATAAAATAATCTTAAAATATGAAAAAAAGTAATTAACACAAATTTAAACAAACGGTTTACAAATGTTTTGTTTTTTCACTTTTTCTCCAAAGCATAATTTTTTGCTTTTAAGTATATTTAAAAAAACAACTTCTGCACTATATGGGGGTGGTTCCAATTTTTTTATACTTTTATACAGAATACCCGCGCATATAGCGAACTTATTTTTTTAGTCGAAGTAGTACATAGTTTTTAAAAAAGTTTAAAAACGGAAAAAAATAGAAAATTTCAAAATCACAAAGTTTTATAATATTTTTAAAGAAACTATCTTAATATTTTACTAAAAAAATAGATTCACTATATTTTGTGTATTGTTTTAAGTATGTTTTACATATTTAAAAGATGCATTTTTAAAAATTCGCACCTAAACATAAGCGTGTATTATGAGATCTTAAAAATTATGTCTAACTTAAATTAAACAGAAGAAATTTTTTTAACTAAAATGTTATTTTTGTATTTCTACAAAATAATTAAAATATTTCTATTAAGATCACAAAAAAAAAAAAAAAAAAAAAAAAAACTGAAGCTTTTTTTGAAATTTTTACAGGTATATGTCCCATAAATAAAGAGTCTTATTTTCGGCATTTTACTCTTTCGAGCATGTCCTGGTACTCTTAATGAAAATGTTACGTAATTGATGCATATGACTTGTAGCTAAATATTTAAAATTTACGCAGTGTAATTCGACGTGAATTAAAAAAATTACGATTTGAAAACATGCGTTTGCTTTCAATGCCGTGGTTTACAATATGTCTCTCTCTATATATATATATCAATCTGACTTTCAATATTTGGAACATTTTTTTTTCTAAAAAGGGGGAAAACAAATATTTTGATTTTAGTCACGTTTTATTTTCCATTATTTCATTGTTAGTTAAGTAAAATCTGGTAAGAAAATTCTTAATAATAATTAATAGTAAATTGAATAAAAATGACAGAACTAAAAGTATTTAATTTCCATTTATCTGTTAAATAAAATGTACAAAGGAGTTAGAAGCAATGAATCGAAAAGTTTAAAAAGAATAAAGTACATTTTAATGCAATAGAGAAACAAAGAAAAGACACAGATAACCTTTGATACGTAAAATAATTTTTTCCGCAATGTGCTAGGGAATTAATATCAAATTGTTGAGATAACATGCATACATGTTTGAAATTAGGGAACTTTTGAAATTTCGAGCGTAAGTTATATGCGTAATTTTAATACTTTACATAGAAAATCCTTTTTAAAAAGTGATATATTTTATTCGAAAATAATTTAAATAAAAATGATTCTTGAAATATAATGCAAGAAGAAACTAATCATAATATGTCGAGATTTCCATAGTATGGAAGAATTCGAATATCGGAACCAAACTTGAAAAAATATTTTAGGTAGAAAAATACTTCAATATATTAATATGAATAAATATTACTATAAGACAGATATGTGATTTATCAAGCAACATTATTAATATTTAACTTTTAGGAAACACTCAACTATTTTGAAAGCACAGCAGATTCTATTATGAAGAAAATAATTGGTTCAGTGTAGTAGAGTCCCGTAAACTGGGCTGTCGAGAATCCGGCAGTCCGGATGAAAAAATGCCGGAAAATGATGAAAACATTAACGTTGAGGCCACCGTACGAAGTTCTAAAATACCTAATAGTGAGGAATTAAAAGCTGTCGAAACCACCTTTCAGTATTTTGAACAACAAGGTGCGTTGGTCAGGAACTTACTGTCCCTTCGTAGCTAGGCATCCAAAGGCCCTAGGGTAAAAAAAAATCAAGGGCCCTATTTTGGTTAGGTTTTATTTAGTAAAAAGTAAAAATATAACAGTATTTTAAGTATACAAAGCTACTTTAACATCAGTCCTTTATCGTACTCTGCAGAACATAGGAAAGCAAAGCTACATACTACTTACATGTATGTGTGAGTTTTCGTGTGAAATTTTGTGATTACTTAAGCTCGATTTGACACGCGATAGACAGGAAATGATTCAAAAACTATGCATGAACAAGAAAATATATTACAATATTATTATAATTATTTTAAAAAAAAACACCTCTGTGAAAGAACTGAGAAGGGGGGAGGACAAAATTACATTAGATTGTGAAATACTGAAAAGGGGAAAATAGCTTATTATGATTGTGAAATACTGAAAAGGGGAAAATAGCTTATTATGATTGTGAAATACTGAAAAGGGGAAAATAGCTTATTATGAATCATATTGTTAATAAAAATAAAATGACCAAGAAGAAATAGTTTCCTTTGTAGGTTTTTAAGATGTATGATAAGATTTTTCATGGAACTGGGAAGTTTATTTTCAAACTAGTTGGTATACCCGTTCTTCGCACGGGTGAATTTAAAAATTAAAAAATATAGACTGAAGGGTAAAGACGTTTTTAATGAGTTAATTTTACGTGAATTGTATAAATTAAGCAAAAAAAAAATGCTTTTTATATAACTCAGCTGAACGAAAAAAACGTGTTTGCTAAATTTTAAGTCTTTAGATATAATTGCTGATTTTATTATTATTATTTATGACGCCCTGTAACTTTCTTGTGGGTCGATTTTTGAAAACATCTACCTGCTCAGCAAAAGTAACACATTGTTACAAATTTTGTGTAATAAACGCAAAAAATATGGTAAATAATTTTTATCTGGAAGTGTAGTACGTTAATATTACTTACTGATGCATTTATTTTGTGTTAAATAGCTGTTACCCGCGACTTCGTCCGCGTGGAATTTAACAAAAAAGTGTTTATTCACTTCGCAGAGTTTACGAAAACTTTTCTTCTACTTTGTGAATCTATGTTTATTTTTTGTTTTATTTTTTTCTTTGCTTTTTGTTGAGCAAGGGGTGAAAGGGACGCATGACGTTTGACACTGTCGATGGGGTGAGGACTAAAATATTTAGGATCGAAATAGGACTAAGTAGCAAGTAGGGTAAAACGCGAACACAAACGAAGCCGCAAGGAAGGGGGTGAGAGGGATGCATGACCTTTGAAAATGCAGTTAAGAACTGTAAAATCATTAGAATCAAGACATGAACCGGTAACGTCGCGAATGGCAGCAACCTAATCAAAGAAAAAAAGTTTGATATAACTGCTAGAAACGTTAAGACAGAAGGCTCGCGAAATAAAATAATTCCTATTAAATAAAAATAATCCCTATTAAATAAAAATAGTCCCTATTGAAATAAATAATCCCTATTTGAATCGGATATTGCTCACTATTTCATTGGTTTTAATTTTATTTTCTCGGAATCTTAATTTTTTTCTAAAATAAAAGCAGCCTAAGTTATTCCTTATAACATTAGCTATCTGCCAGTGAAAGTTTCATCAAAATTGGTCCAGCCGTTTCAGAGATTAGCCGGAATAAAGAGACTGACAGAAAGACAGACAGATAGATAGACAGAAAGACAGACAAAAATTTTAAAAATTGATTTTTTCATGTAAGTATCGTATATACCTTTAAAAGCATTTAGTAAAAAGCTGTTAATTTCAAATTACAAACAGACACTTCATTTTTATTTATATGTATAGATTACAGTTAGAAAAATGAAGAAATTGAAAAATAATATAAACTTTTCAATAAGTAAATTTTATAACATTATACAAACAAAGGAAAGAATTTAGGGGGATTCCCTACAAGTTTGAAATTACTTTCAATTGAGTTGCCCTGATTATAGTTATGTTGCAACTTTTTATATTTATATCTTAAATGTGGGAGAAATTATAGCAAGCTTGGCCTGGTGGGCAGGGACCGAGGACCCCCTAAGCTTGAGGGCAGTGGTGCATGGCACCGGCTAGCCAATTGGTAGCTACGCCACTGCTCCTTCGGCGTTTTCGTGATTAAGTAATAAAACGCAGAGTGCTGTACGGAAGACCAGTGGCTTAACGTACATCCCTGCATTGCTGGAGGGAGGCCAGGTGCTCTAGGGGGCCCAAAGCCTAACTAACACCAAGTGTGTATTTGGGTTTGGGGTTAAAAACATGACTTTGCAGGGGGGGGGCTAGTATTCTTCATTACGCCACTGCAGAAGAAAACAGGACATTACGCATTTTTTGTACGTATTTCCTGTAATGCATCCTGTACATAATATTTGAAAAACTACTCAAGAATTCCCCACACCCTTATTCTGCTGTGCAAAGCAAAGCAATTGTTTGTACTGATGATTTTTATCTTAATCGTTACAAGAAGAGGTTAATAAGTGAGGCTGATAGTTTGATCTTTTTTTCCCGGCAATTCTGGCTCCCATCATGTCGTGGCAGGTTCATAAAACTAAAGCGGCGGCGCGAGGCATTTCTCTTTAGGACCGATTTAGGAAAGCTCGTTACAGCAGCCTCTACTGTATGAAATCAATCGAATCAAGAGATTATGGAAGCTCTCTTGATGGAGGAGTTCATATAGAAGACGTGGCCATAAAGACTGCCATCAACTCTTAATATTATGGGAGTTATAACTCCGGCTCCTCCAATGCCGAGGCTTTCTCGGGCCATAAGTTCCGCAGATCTGACACTCTCCTGAAGGCATGCCTGTAATGAGGTGGGACTCGGGCCTGGGACATTAAACGTGAGGCACGCCAGTGACACTGGGGCTGGAATGAATTTTTGCCAGCCCCGTGGTAGCCGATGTCGTAAATCCTGAGTCATAAAGATACGTCATCTCATGCCACGGCTTACACATTGTTTGAATATTTCTAGAGTAAACAGAGATCTAATTTCGTGAGATAGTGTTTGAAAAATACCTCGAAAGATGTTAGACGAAAAAGAGGAGTAAACTTTTTATGACCACAAACGCGTTGTAATTTGTCTCGGCAATAAATGACAACAGTATCACTTGTTTTCTAATTAAGTCACAGTTCCCTTTTTGAAAGTAG
Source organism: Trichonephila clavipes (assembly GCA_019973935.1). Classification (NCBI taxonomy): domain Eukaryota; kingdom Metazoa; phylum Arthropoda; class Arachnida; order Araneae; family Nephilidae; genus Trichonephila; species Trichonephila clavipes. Next base: position 666,373 of record BMAU01021296.1, on the reverse strand, counting down.
TCTGTTTATCTGGTTTTATATCAATTGGAATTAAAAGTCTGTTAACTTCTGTCGCTTCATTCAGCATTTTAAGATATTTGAATAAAAATAGAATGTTGGACTGTGCATTCAAACTTGAATTGTAAAAAAAAAATATCTCGGCTAAACACAATCGCATTGTTTTTTGGGTTCCACTCCCCAAGTGGCTATGGTTTCTAGGTGGCAATGTATTTGTCGCGTTGTAGGTGCCCCTGAGGACCCGTTGTGTAGAGGAACTGTGGCATGTCTAATCTATTGATGTCCAAAGCAGTGCCGGTTTATCCATTGGGCGTTTGGAGCGGTCACCCAGCGGCCCGGATAAGCGGAATTTTCTGGTTATAAAGTTTGATCCACCAGTACCAAGGGGGCCTGTAGCACTCCAGGGCCCGAAATAAGCTTAAATCGGCACCGTCCCAAAGTCTTCTTGTTGGCTTTGCGTGAAATTTTGGAGAGTGGGGTTCCCCAGCTTATTTATCTTCCACATCATTTCCCTGAGGTTCCAAATTACGAGGTCTATTGCCAAAAACTTTCATGCTGATTTGATGTTAATAAAGAATCGATCTCTCAATCGCTTTATTTTTTTTTTGTAATAAAAATTTCAAGGAAAAAATAGTATTACTTATCATTTTTACAGCCAACTTTCGGTAGAATTGTATAAAATGACAAATCTGGTTTCAATCATAATATAGAACTTAAAGATTATCTCTTTCTTTTAAACTCTTTCAGGGGAGTTAAGGCGAAACCTCTCTCTCTATATATACTGACAAAGTTAAATTAGTTGTTTTCGATGTATCTTTTCTCAAAAACTGTTACATGTACATGCTTGAGATTTTTCATACAATTAAAGTACACCTTTCTCATTACACTGAAATGAGCTTTAAGCTGATTTTAAATTTTTTACTAATTTATGAAATATTTTTTATCAAACATTGCAAAATTTGACTCATTTTTCACATAAAAAATTTGTAAAAAGTAAACTTTTGAGTTTTTTTTACAAAAAGCTCATTTCGGTATATATTAGCCATCATTATAGATATATCATAAAAAATTTACATACCTGTGAACAGTAGTTTTTCAGAAAAGGTACGTCGAACATGAAAATTTACATTTTGAGATAAATTGATCTTAATGTATACAGAGAGAATTCTAATCGGCTAGGAAATAAAAAAATAAAAGGCTCAATTTACAATAAAAGATACATGTTTTGGTTTTTATCAGACGTTCAATTTTTAAGCAAAAACGAAGTACTTTGTTTACATTTTTCGCCATTCAAAAGTGCGTGGCCCAGTTTCAAATATTTTTTAAAAATAGGTTTTAAGGGCTTCTAATTACCCTTCAGGTTAAAGTAAGGTATTTTTAGAAAGATTGAAATCTATACAATTTGAAAATGTAAAAATCTCTTTAAAAAATAAGATTTTAGCTTTCCGACATACCTTAAGAATTACAATAATGGATACATGAGTGAGAGTTATATTAACATCGAACTATAAGTTAACTAGAGGGCTATTGGCAACGGACCTTGTAATTTTGAGTCTCGGTCAAGTGACGAACCTGAGCTGGCCCTCGACTCTCTAAACTACAGGAGGGCTAGTTCAACACGCTAACAGGAGGACATATTGAGCTTCGACAGATTTAACTCCCTTTGTACGGTGGGTGGCACCAGTACTCGAACTCGTGACATGCCGGCTACGAGTTCGGGATCATAACCACTGGGCTACCATGGCCACAAATGCATACATGGACACTGCTATTCGGCAAATTATAGCGGTCACGATAGCTGAGAGGGGAAGAGATGCCCGTGTAATAGCCGCGATCTCTTGACCAGCATTGCTTCTGGCGAGTCGTGGAATTCAGCTCTCGTGTCACTAAAGACCCGCCACATTTTTCTTTTGAGTGTGAATTTAGAGAGTGATGTGCCAACTCGGGTGTTGTCACTTGAAATTGGTTCTAAATTACGAATAATTTTCGTGTCGATTTAAAAAGGGTCACTAATAAACTATTAATCAATTGGCAAATTAATGGATCATCAGCAAAATCCTATTTTAAATGTAGAATCATTTTAGTTTCTTAAAAGCAGTAGTTTTATAACTAATCATTAATGACAAGCAAATGTCGTAAATACATAAAAGCAGTTCTTATACAAAAGATAGATAATAATACGAAGATTGAAAAGGATGCACCCCTTGAGGCTGTTTCTTTTAAAATTTAACTGCATTTTTGAACGATTTAATGCCATCGTGTAGAAGTACAGTGTAATGAAAAGTTATAAAAGAATTTGTTCGAGGAAATACCTGGAGTTGCTACAAGGAGATATGCTATGGCTATTTTTAGATTGGTTGTTGAAAATGTTTCGTCAAAGAAGTTAGGAGAATAGGATATCAGTTCAGAGATACCATCTTAGTTTGTGGCTAAAGTTCGGTCCACCTTTAACATTCCAAATGCTGCTCAAGGGTTATATGATTTTCAGACTAATTTATTCTTTAAAATGTAAAGTATAAAATAAGTCTTAAATAACATGTTTTCAAAAGAATTAATTGGTTGAAATGCGAAACAAATTTCGCTAATAAAATTATTGAGATTTTGTTTCGTGATCGTTTATTATCTCAACAACTATGCTTCCATAGAAACGTAAAGAAAATTATTAAAACATTACTTGGTTAAATAAGTTATTATTTATTTAGGGAAAGATGTACATGGTCAAGAGCCCAACGTAGTTTTTTGATCGTACACGAAATGTACTTGTGTTTGTCTTGTTTTTAGATATCAAAGATATGAAATGCTGTTTTTTTAAAAAATATCCTTCGTACCTTGTAAAAATGTCTAATATTCTTAATAAATATAGCTTCAGCTTTAAGAATAGTGACAGTTTTATATGTTAGGAAGAAACGCATAAATGAAATTTTATACGATACTTTTTAATTCGAAATCTTTTAAAAATTTAAAATTTTGTTTTGTAAATCAAAATTTTCTAGTTGACCATAGGAATGTTCATTGTATTTCTTTATAATCCAATGTTTAACAGGTTGCAAGCCCAAAATTAAACATTACTAAAATTATAAAAAATGTTTTCTTCTCATTGAAAATACTAAAATACTTCTGCATGTTATGTGTGTGGTTTGGGCATTTAAAGTTATTTAAAACCATTTAAAATGTAGTTTTTTTTTTTAGTAGTGATAATAAAACTTTGTAAGAAAACAATTCATTTAACTACCAATATAATTAAAATATCGTATTGTTGTCCAAAAATAATGTAACGTTTGAAAAAAAGATTATTTTCGAGTCTTCTCTAATGTTAATTTTTCTTAATGTTCTTAAGTGTAAAACTATTGAAGTGAATTAAAAAAACTTATAATGTATAGAATAAACTTGAGCGTGTGTAAAAGAAAAACATGAATGTGTTTGTTCAAGGATAAATGTTTTATTGACATGCACAACTTAAATAATTATATTATTATTAAAAGCCTTAAAAAAACTCGTGTTACACCAGTGTTTCTCAAACTGTAGGGCGCGCCCTGGGGGCGCGATGACCTTTATCGAAAATAAAAGGTTTAAAAAATAATTAGTTTACTGGAATGAATTAAAACAAAATACTTCCAGACATAATAAAAAATGCACTTTTACTCTGATATAATTTATAGGTGCGCGCGATATTAAGTCAGCAAAAATAAACACTTCCTCAATACCTAATTAGTTATCCTTGATCCTATAACAAAATTAAAAAACTTTTATTTAATTTGCTGTAATCCCATGATGAGAGGTTTTTTTACTACGCTTTTTTTTTAATCTAACATACTATTCTTTCAGAGAAAAAGCAGATCCCAGACCCAGAATCGAAAAAATTTAGGAACATAAAAAATTCATCACTGTCATTATTTTTGAAATACTTCACATTATAGCTGTAATCTGTTTGACCTTCTAAGTTATTGGTACAGTTAGTTATGACCCCTCTATTATGTGTTCTCTGTTGCGCTTTTTTCCATGCAAAAGAGTTTTATGATATTTGAAAAACCTCGGAGAGCACACACACAAGTACATGAAGGATTACTTGGCCAAGACATAGTTCTATAAATATTCTCAACATATAAATTAAAACCAAAAAGTTTCACACAATTTTTTAGCAGTTAACATACATATTATCATAATGAATATACTTTTTACCCGGAAGTTGTCGCGCGGGACACACAGATTACGAAATCGTTAATTCTGACAAAACTGTTTACTTATTACCAAAGAAAAATTGAAAAGTCCTTGAAAGTAGGTAAGTAAACTTTCTCTTAATTAAATTATTCACTGGAATCATGATTTGTATCGTGTACAATAAAATAATTATAAAAAAAAGGATTGGGGGGGAGACTCAATAACCCCGACCGTATCGAGTGCGCGTCTGCTCCCGGGTTAAAACATGTTGAAGTCTTTTCGCTTTAAATATTAAAAATAATTCAATTATTCTTCATCGATATTTTATACTATTGATCATTATTTAACATCAGTGGTACACACAAGGGGGGAAGTCTGGACCCCCCCCAAAGCCCTTGATTTTTTTCCGATTGATTATAGTTCTAAGTTTATAGTACGCAAAATTTAATTAAGTAATTGCTATTAATGATTAATTTTATTAATTAATGCTAATTATTTATTCAAGAATTAGTTTTTTACTGTGTTTTGTTCTCGAAAATCGACAAAATCAAAAGGAACCTGATATAAGATTGGTGAACTTTCGACCCCGGACCACCCTTTGAAAAATTCCTGTGTGTGCTACTGTTTAACATCAATTATAAATGCTAATTCTGTAAGGCTTAAAATTACAATTCACTTAAAACTAGTTATAATTTGAGCAACCATTTAAAAAAAATCATTTTACGTTTTTGTAAACATTGTCGTGCACTTGGCTTTGCTTCCCTTACAATTCAGCTATTACATCAATAATGTTTTATTTTCTCATAAATGAACTGGTGCAAAGAGTAAAACCGGCAAAAGTATACCGGCACTTCAGCCGGTATACTTTTAATTTATCAGTGCTGCACAGAATATTTTATAACTAATTTATTAATACTAAATTAAGAACAAGTTTAATAAGTATTAATGACGTCCATGAGCTTGTCTTGGAAAGCAAAGTTTTTATAAGGAATGCTTATGATTAGAAATTGACCCTCTAAGATCTTTTTCTATATTTAGCAGATATCTATATTTTGTCTTCTAAGCAGCTACCGCATTTTGCAATATGTTAAATTTAAAAATTAGAGAAAAAGGAAATATAACATAATAATTTTTTCCTATTATTTTATTTATTTATTTATTTTGCTTAAAAGTCGAATACAAAATTTAATACTATGTTACTAATTTGTGTATGGTTTATAATTAAGATCGCCTATTGTAGCTTTAGCGTCAAAGTGCATTATTATTGCATTCAGTACATTATTAATGTATAGGGGGCGAAAAAAATTGTGATCGAAAGGGGGCGCCAGTATTGAAAGTTTGAGAAGCACTGTGTTACACTATTATTATTTATATAAATAGTTATCGGCACTAGCATTTAGATACATATGCAATGAAATCTGTCGTATTAGTTTATTAATTCATGAATTAATGTTTGCTAAATATTCAAATTTAGTTCCTCCATCACTTTTTTTTGTACTTATTTTTCTCTCGTAATTCTATTTATTTTGTTTGGATCACGTTTGAAAGCAGGCACGTGGTTCTCAGAATTCTTTATAAATTTATTGCAGTAATAAAAGTTATTTCTTTTTTTAAAAAAGTGAAATCTTCAATATAAAACCCAATACGATTTGGCATTTTTATTTCCAGTGCGTTTATTTATATATATATACATACATATATATATATGTATATATATATATATATATATATATATATATATATATATATATATATATATATATATATATATATTTATCCAGCCAAATCATACCAATATGGCTTGTGAATATATTTACTCATAACATAAGAAAAAAAATCAGCTTGATTTGAAAAAAAAGCCATTAATATATCCGCATTAATAAATCTCAAATGAAAAGAGAAAGATTATTTTAGAAGTGACTTTTTGATTGAGAGTATTCGTGAAGTGAAGTGGAGTGAAAAACAGAAAAATTATGTAAAGATTTTGTTTACTTGGATGCTTTAAAATAGATATAAAAATATTTAAAGTAGATCAGCATGTTATGTAAGTACTTTATGTAAAAATAATTTTAAAAAGTATTTATTTTTTATTAAAATTTTTTAACATAATTTTAATGTAATTTACTCCTTAATTCGTGCTCCCGATTTCTTCTACCGTTGCATTATATGTAATAACTCCAATATGAGTTTGCCTTTTCCTACGCAAACTATCAATGTATCAAATTTAATATTGAAGTTATCTGTAGTCGAATTTCATATTCTACATTTTATTTGTTTTACATTTTGTTTTTGTTTCCACGCGAATCTAGAAATATTTTTCACCATAAACATTGTTTAGAATGACATTAAAATGTCCATAACTGTGGGAGAAGTCCTGCGCATCTTGCATGAATTTATAACCTAAAATTTAAGATCAAATTTATACGATAACGTCCCATCTGTTGATATGCCGATAAGTTGTTCCCTCTCCATCAAGGTGATTTTTCACAAATGAAAAAGGTTCATTTTCCATTGGAAAACTATTCAGTTTTCGTAAAACGATGTGCTAATGAGTATAACATTAATTCGTGGAACCTGGGATAGTGTAAGCAATTGAAGATTCTAAATCTAGCTGGTAGTGCATATAAAGAGAAAAAGCATTATAATACAATGAAAAAAATATTAAAACAAGTTATGTATAGTTACGTATAAATATAAAGTTTTCAGCTTACACACTTAATAAATGTTTGTACTCACTTCATACAGAATGCGAATCCCTTTTGAAAAGACATTAATAATTTTCTTTATCATTTTTTTATTGTGACTTGTAGAACCCCTGGGTATGCCTCGCAGAATCCCAGGGCTCCGGGGAACACAGTTTGAACAACACTGCTTTAAAATATAATACTATATTTTTTGGAAATCGTTTTACTTAAAATTATTTATATTGCAAAATATTTCTCCTTAATTACCTTGTGATTTTTGATGCATTTTATTTATTTATTTTCCTTTTTTACTATACATTTTGGTTTTATATATTTGTTTTTGTAGTATTTTATCAGAGGTAACTTTTTAATTTATCGTTGACGAATGCTTTATTTTTGAACTCGAGCTCACCTTCTGTAGCTGTTACCCAAAGTGGTACTTAACTCCCTCTAAGATTCTACGACTAAGAGTTCCCATGGTAACCAAGTGGTCATGGTCGCGAACTTGTGGCTGGTACCTGTTCTACTGAGTTGTAAATTCGAGTTTCGGTGCCGTTAAAAATCCACCATGTAGAATCAGATGATGCACATTAAATCTGATGCAAAATGGAGGTTTAGAGAGTGGAAAATCAGTTCAAGAAGGGGTCAAGTATATAGTTCTAGGCGCTTGATTGTGGCTCAAAAATTAATAAATCCGTTGCCAGTAGTCCCAGTGTTTCTTCTGAGCGAGAAGTTATTACAACAATCAATCAATCCACCTCAAAGGATTTTAACTCAGTAGATGAGTTGTATTTCTTTCAACATATCTGACGTACACACTGGCGTAACTTGTACTGAAGGGGCCCTGTATCGAAATTCCTTTGGGGCTCTTTTCTGTGTCCCTTTCACATTTTGAGATTTGTTGCTTGCGTCTTTTGGGGGGCCCTGTAGCTTTTGGACCACATATCATTGTTACGGCAGTAGCTACGCCTCTGGACATGCATAAAATTACAAGATTATTTGTTTAAAACATGTACGATTATTTTGTTTTCAAATTTCAATAGTAATTAAAGTAGAGAAAAAATTGTTCGTAAATCTTAGGGGCTTAATGTACGTTTATCACATGGTCTTAAGTTAGTTGTATTTTAAGAATAGCTTTAAAGTACAAATGTTGATGACCGTCGTTAAAACCTCCTTTGACAAAATAACGTTTCGCGGGAAACACTTTTACCATATGTTTCTTTTTTTCTGAATGAAAAACTCAGCAATAGATGAACTTCGGAGACGTTTTTTATTACAATAACTGTAGCGTTGGAATTTCGGAAAAACATGTTCGTTAGATTCTGTTTATAAAAAAGGCATTTCTCTTTTATATATTCTGCTTATTGTTAAGATCTCAGATTCCCATTGCTATCCACAATATGTATCTCGAAAAAATAATCAGGATAGAATCATATATTTTCCTTTCTGTGCTCTGATTGGAAATACAAAGAAGAGAAATTTCATCTTCCAGTTTATAGTTTTGGATAGGTTCAGAATTGTTCATGGAATAATACTATAACCAATGAAAGCTTTAAAACATCATTTTGGGCATTGAAAATGCTACTCTGGTCTCAGATTTCTGATTGAGTAAAACAGACAATATGTTTCAAAATTCGTATGAAACTGAGGAGAAAAAAAACCGAGAAGATATTTATGGCGTTCCATAACTTCTTCAAAAAATTATTTCACTTTTAATCTCTATACGATAATAATAAAAACGATTCTACGGTATAAAGTTTCAACCTTTAATTTCACTCAGGGGGAAGACTGTCCTGCCAGAGGGAGGAAAAGCTTCGAAGTCTACAATTTCAAAAGGGGGGGGGGGTGAGGAACGTCTACAATTCCATCCGGTGTAAAAGAGGAAGAGAAAAAAATGCAAACTCAGCGGCAATATCTGAAATCTAAGCCATAAAAGTTTACGCATTTTAGACCCCGGGAAGGCGTGAGTCTCTTTTGATGGCCCCCGGGACATTAACAATGCCTTTCCAACCCTGGGTTCTTTTTAATGGCCTCGCCCAGGGTCCCTGTTGGAAAAGAGTCATTACAGGCGTCCTCCACTTTTATAGTGAAGCCATAAAATCTAATTCCAGCCACTTCCCATTGGCTGAGGGCTTATAAAAGGCGGAGTCTGGCGCTTTGTGGAATGTCTGTGAGAGAAGTGGTTGGATGCCTAATGTTAATGCGACATTCTCCGTTTTTAGTGCGGGACATCTGATTAACTGTAACGCACGTGATTTGTCGGTAGATTAATTCTGTCGAATTATACGGCCCTCGTAAAAGATCCGCAGGACCTGATGCCAGCGGAAGAATGCGAAATAAGGCTGTAATTGCACGCACTGGAGCAGATGATTCAGCTAAACCCTTTCTTCTTGAAATCCTTCTGTTTAAAGTTCTGCTATCCTTCCTTTCTCTGAGAGATTCAGACGATATACTGTTAATCCCTTAAACGATTTTCATGACTCAGACTCATTCATTGAATCTAAAAAGGGTTCAAAGCTTTAAGCTATTTAATAACCTAGAAATCGTGTTAAATGTGGACTAGAACAGTATGCGATCAACTTTCTAGAAAATCTTTCAAATTATTTTCATTTTACCTATGCTTCTAAAGTTGTAGTCTTCAAACTGTGTTCCTCAAGGCGTACTCAGAGGTTTCACGAATCACAATAAAAAACTCGAAAAGAAACTTATAAATATGAATGCAAAATTATTTTTTCTATAAAATTTGTATAATTACAAGTATCTAAAACACATCCTATTCATTAAAACTGAAAATTTTATTTATATATAATAAACTTTATTTTTCAACATTTTTTAAACTTTTGTTAAAATATAATAAAAGAATATTAAGATGTTTTATTTTTATACATATATGCTTCTCACCCTAGATTGGGAATTTTCTATTGTTAACCATCTCGGGTTCTACGAGATAATTTTACACTCACTAATTAACACATTGTCTTGCATAACTAAATAATTTTCTAATGGAAAATCCACCATTACACAATTGTGGAGAAAACCACCTATAATGAAAGCGAGGAAACAACTTATCAACAGATTCGATGTTCAAATCTAAATTTAAGCAAGAACAGCTCCTAAATTTTATGTTGCAAATTCATGAAAAATACACAGTATTTCTCACAGAGCTATAAACATTTTAATGTCATTCAGAACATTGTGTTATTGAAATATATTTCTTAACGTGAGTGGCTACAAATACCAAGTATAGAAACAAACCAAAATACAGAATATGAAATGCGACTGCAGATAAATTCAATAGATATAGACAATTTGTGTGGAAAAAGCAAGCACACAAAATATAATGCATGGGTAGGTGAGACTTGGATCACAAATCGATATTATTAATGAGTAAATTATATTAACGAATTATATTAGAATTTTTAATAATAAATGCAATATATATATATACTTCTTTTAGTTGCCTTTACATAAAGTATTATTTTGAGATGAGATATATTCTTCTAAGTATGTAAGTGAAATGGGGTTCCCCACGAAAACACTTTCTAGTTTTTACGGTTCCACGAAAACATCTTTAAATTCTAGAGGTTTTGTGAGTTGAAAAAGTTTGAAGACCACAGCTTTAAAGATCCTGATGGAATAGATCGTGTGAAATTGAAAATACTGAAAAATTTATGCTGCCAGATTGATAGAAATAGATTTGATAAGAAAGTTTTGAAACAATGGGTAAAGTTTCATCTAATTGGCAATAATTTTTTTAGTTATTTTTCACAATTCTATCGACTGTTTAAATAGTATAATACAACTAACCATCCACACACAAAGAAATAATGAAAATGTAATTAAATTTTTACCTTACAAAGCATATTGCATTCAACGATACACTTGGAATTAAATGATATTTATCTTACAATCATCCATCACATTAAAAAAAATATTCCGTTTTACGGATGAATTCTTTCAAATTTTTGACCCAATATGTAGCGAATTCTATTCGGGTTCTTACTAATCCTCTTGGGGAAAATATTCTTTTTAACTGTGATTTCAGCTTAAAAACCGCTTTCCGTGAAGATGGCTTGATTTTATCCAAACGTAACTACTATTTAAGTGCCTATCGTTAAGTATGCGAGTTGGTGGTTTAGTGTTTATCGTTAAGCTGGAATCTAAGTGTTAGTAAACATAAACAGTGACTATGGTGGACACGCATCTTATTGAGTCGACTGAAAATCTACCAGGAAGAAGTGGTTAAGTACCCAACCTTGAAGCTGACTTCAAGGCTTCAAGAAGGGTCTTTTTGCATCCAGATAAATACTTCCATTGATCTAGGTTTCCGATTACGGCTTAGGATTTCATATTGCCTCCAGCGTTAAGTTTCTAAAAGATATATATTCGTAAAGTGCTGAAGATTAAATAAAAATTAGCCATTTTATTATATTGTTTCCTTCTTCCCGCGACAAATATACCAAAAGAGTTTTCTTAATTCGAAATGAGAATGGTATGCAGTATTTTGGAATGAGGGACAGTCTTTTGCAGATCGTACAGTGACATAAAATCTTGAATATCAATGACATGAGGTGCAAATTTTTCGGCTGAATGGTCATTCTAACATAGGACAAAAGTTAAACGGCTGCGGTCAGTGGCATAACGGAGAATGTTAGAGCCCTCCTCTTCAGTCATGTTTGGGGCCCTTAGAATCCCTCCCCACACCCGCGATGTGGGCGTTGCAGTGGTGTACGATACGCCACTGGCTGCGATAATCGAGTAGTTATGGTTACGAACTCTTAGCAGGTATCATTTTTGTCGAGTCGTGGGTGGTGTCATTGAAGACCCAGCGTAGAGAAGGCCTCCAGGCCTTAAATTTGTTGAGACTCGAAGACATCACATTGAGGTCGTGAGGAAATTTGGAAAGAAGGTTGTCACACCTCGCGTATCGTCCTTGACACTTCACCAAGGTCCGAAATAACGAGGTCCGTTACCGATAACTCCCGTGTTGCTCCATGTGGAATGTAAATAATTAATTCATAAAAAATCGCTATAGATTTGAAGAAACAAAATGAACACATGGTTCATGAGAAACAAACATTTTTCAGTGCGTGATGATATTTTTTCATTCAGAGCTAACTCTGTAAAAGAATTCATTTTTTAAGGTATCCGACTACGTTCGGAACCGTGATTTTACAACAGCGAATAAATGGATAATTTTCATCATATTTAGTGTCACTTAGATTAGAATATATGCATAAAATGATTTTAAGGACATTTTGAAAAAAAAAAGGTATTTAAATACAATATTTTCTCAAAAAATTAACTTAGAATAATCTCTTTTCTAAATGTTCTCCTTTTGTGAAAAATACTTCTATTATAAGAATATTTTGCTTGCATATAGCTCAGACCTCTCTACAGAGGCTAAACTAGAATTTTTGAAATATATAACTTAGAAGTGGATTTATTCATAGTTTACGGCAACAGAGGGGAACAATTTTAAGAAAAAAACGCCAATAATTATTTAAATTGGTGGTAACTCTGAAAATAATGTGAATTTTTCAAAAATTCTATTTGAGACTCCGTAGAGAGGTCTGAGTTTATATAGAAGCAAAATATTATTATAATAGAACAATTTTTCACAAAAGGAGAGCATTTGGAAAAAAGATTATTCTAAGTTAATTTTTTGCCAAAATATTATATTTAAATAAAATTCTTTTGTCAAAATGTCCTTAAAACTATTTTATGCATGTATTCTAATCTGAATGACACTGAATATCATGAAAATTATCCATTTATGCGCTTTTTAAAATCACGGTTTCGAACGTAGTCGGATACCTTAATCTTTCGAAATTGCTTAAAATTTATGTATTACATAATAAAAAGGAAAATTAGATAAAATCTATAATTTTTTTCTTTAAGTTAAAAAAATTGGAGAAGTAGAAAAAAAATTAAAGTATATCTTTCCTAGATCTTCAAAAAGAAGAAAGAAATATATATCCAGCATGGAAAAAGAAGGATTAATTATAAATTAGTAGCACAACAAGCTAAATTAAAGCATTTACATTTATGAAACTAACTTGCTGATTTTTAACAGAATTGTAATAGAAGCATGATTTAACAGTTAAATTTATTATACTTCACAGATGAAAAATCAAAAGGATGTCTGTTGAATGAAATTACTCGTATCAGTTTTGAAGGATTCAAGATTTTTTTCACAAATAAAATTTTTCGTTCGTTATCAACTAAAACAATTTCTAACCATTATTTTACATCATAATCAGTATTTTATTAAATCATTTTTGTTGAGTAAAGAATTAAAATCTAACAATGTCAGATATATTCTAGCTGTTTTACAATTAATTAAATTTATATTTTCAACCTCAAGTTATTTTATTTAAACATAATATTATGCTATTTAAATTTTAGTGATTAAATATTTTATTAAATAGTTTATATTTTTACTCAATAGGTATTGAAATCTACCAATAATGTCAAGAATTTTTGCTATTGATCAATGCATTCGGCACACTATTCGAGTTTTGAATTTCATATTTAATAACATGAGATTTTTTTATTAAATTTTCATTCCAAGAATAGTTCTTATTCATAAGTTAGTATAGTACAGTTCAGGATTAGTTCTTTGGATACGAAAGAGATTCAAAGATGCAAACAAAAACATATTGTCCACTTTTGATTTAAAGCATCATATTTTTGAGTGTCATTTCTCTGAACTAGTTAAATGTCTTCAATTATAACGAGATTTGTAAATTGTTGCACACATATTTTGTAAGATGTATGTGTGTATGTATGATTAAAGCAAAATGTGTAAATATATTATGCATTTTTTTATTTTAAAGATTTACTATCATCTTATCAGTCAGAGTAAAAGAAATCCGCATTTGCCACACAATTTGATGACGATTACATTTTTCACAAGGTAATCAATTTTTAAAAATATTTAAATGTGTGCCTAATATTTTCTTTTAAACCTGCCTATTATTATTAATTAAACTAAATTTCTTAAATTTCTGTTGTTTTCTTTTCGATTTCAGAAACGCAGTTATATTGTCTTATATTTAAAATAAAAATACTTTCCTACAGCTACACTACAATCTATTCTCACAAAATACGTAAGCAGGATAGAATGTAAGAAATAACTGAAAATAGGATAAAATTATTCAAAATTTTAAAAACTTTGTGGGGCCACTATCTCTGTCTCGAAACGGCCTATCTATTTTTTCTTAATTTGTTTTACAACATAGTTTGTTTTGGAGGTCAAGGTATCTGACTAGGTTCGGAAGTATGATTTTGCAAAAGCGTATAACTGGATAATATTTATGATATTTAGTGTCACTTATATTAGAAAATGTATACAAAATTGTTTTAAGAATAGTATAACAATAAAAAATTATTTAAGTACAATATTTTGACAAAAAATGAACATAGAATGACCCATTTTCAAAATATTCTCCTTTTGTGAAAAATGCTTCTATTACAATAATGTTTTGCCTGTATATAGCTCAGACCTCTGTACAGAGGATCAATTAGAATTTTTTGAAATATATAACTTAGAAGTGAGTTTATCCATGTTTTACGACAACAGAGGGGAGAAATTTTAAGAAAAATACGCCGATAATTATTTAAATTGGTTGTAACTCTGAAAATTACGTGAATTTTTCAAAAAAATAGTTCAGACTCTCTGGAGAAGTTTTTACTTTATATAAGCAAAATATTATTGTTTTAGAAGCATTTTTTTTTATAAAAGGAGAAGATTTTGAAAAAAGGTTATTCTAAGTTAATTTTTTGCCAAAATATTGTATTTAAATAATTTTTTTGTCAAAATGTCCTTAAAACAATTTTATACATGTATTCTAATCTAAGTGACACTAAATATGGAAATTATCTATTAATGCGCTTTTTTAAAATCACGGTTCCGAACGTAGTCGGATACCTTAAGAAATTTCGCAAAGCAATTACTTGCCTCGTGTTTCTTTAATCTATGTTTTCATTCCCTTCAAAGTCATTGCATAAGATAAATCAACAGAACAGATAAAGAGGATGTTTCCCTGCTGGGTCTTTCTGTCAAAATATGGGTTTTTTTTTTAATGAATTTCCCTTCACGTTGATTTGAGTAATTTAATTTTATTACGTATAAAAAGTTTGAAAGATCCTGTAAGTTGCTTTGTACTGTTTATTATTTGCCTTATACTTTAATTATTAATAATTGTTTATACCGTAGTTATTCGTACTGTTTCATTTTTGTTCTAATATTAATGCTACAGAAAATCGGGTGTGTTTTAGAATCGAAGGCGGAAAAATTGCTGGATGGGGGAAATCGAACGTGACACTGACGGTTAGAGCAATTACAGATTAATGTATGTATTAAAAAGTCTTCAGTAGTAGTAGATTAAATAAGTCTCTCTCACTTCTTATTACTTCTCATTTAAGAAATTCTTAAATTTCGTAAATATTAGATACTGATAAATTAATTTTTCATAAAATAGTGTTGAGGATTTGCAGTGCGGCTTGGATTCAATGGAGCTTAGATTCGAATTAATTCGATATCATTTGAACTATATTTGATTTTAAGATTTTTTTTTTAAAAAAATATCTAGAAGAATTTTCCAAGCTCGAAATCAATACTCAAGAAACTAGGTTAAAATAATATATGTCGCGTAATCACTAGAAAATAATTGTTAATAATATTCATAAACATTTA
Source organism: Trichonephila clavipes (assembly GCA_019973935.1). Taxonomy (NCBI): domain Eukaryota; kingdom Metazoa; phylum Arthropoda; class Arachnida; order Araneae; family Nephilidae; genus Trichonephila; species Trichonephila clavipes. The sequence continues at coordinate 650,833 of BMAU01021296.1, read as the reverse complement.
TTTCGAAATTGTCGATAAGGTTATTATTGATTTAGAATAAAATAATCGAATTAATTTCAGAGTTAAAAGAGATTTCAAAATACAAATGACATAATTCATTTTGAAAATAATGAATTTGCTTTATTTTATGCTAATTTTTTTTCAAAATGTTTTGATATTGTTGCTGAGAATTTTTTATGAAAATACAAAAATGTATATGGTTCATTATAAAAAAAATGAGAAGAACGTATATAAAATTTGAAACAATTAAAAAAATCTATCGATATCAAGTTAATTTGAATTATAAAAAATATGAAATTCGTAACAATTCTATCTTCAATGTTGGTTTTTTAAAAAAAATGAATGAAAAATATAACCAAAGAAAATTCTTAATGGGAAAAAAAAGTAAATTTTTTTTTTACATTTCGATGTTTTTGTACAAGAGATCAGAATTTTTTCGTCTGGAAGGCTTTATTAACATGATATTTTGGGAAAACCATTCGATTTATTTTCTCTTCCGTCACCTCTACACTTTCCCCCAAATTTTATTTTTGAAAAGTGATTGGATAAGAAGACACACCTCATAAATTGGAAATAGAAAGCGATTAGATCCATAAAGGATATTTGTCCTATTTTGAGAATAAAATATATACATGATTTAAGAAAACTGATATATTTAATCTTGTTTTTAACTGCTATTTTTTAAAAAAATATTAAATGATTTCTTCTAGATATGATTTTTTTAAAAAAATAAAAACCATCCGACATTTTATTTTATTTTAAAATTGGCAACACCTTTAAATCTACATTTCTATTTTGGTATTATTTAAAAAAAAATCGTGATCCTTTTTTTAAGGCGTTAGTTTGGTTTATCCTTTTCCGCTTCATTACAAAAGAAAGATAAATTAGATACATATCAATTGCATTTTTACTTTTATCTGACTTTGAAAAATAATTTAACATATCAAGAGAACAAATAGATAATAATAAGAAAAACTTCCCAATATAATTAATTTTTGTTATTAGAAAAGATGATTATTCTTTTGTTTCATTCCTCTACTAAATAATCTCGATGAGTGATAAAGAATTAAAAAATTTTTTTCAGGAATATTATTTAAAAATTGTAGGTACTTTTCCTACTATTTTAAAAATCCACACTATTTTAAATATTAACATATTCTTAAATGTTTAGAGTATTAAAAAGAAAGTATTGGCACAACATTTAATAAAAAATTCCTTTTTAGTTTGATTAGAATGTATCATTATTTTTAAAAATAGCGTACACAATTTATGAGATTTTTAAAAATTATTGTTTGGAAAAAAATATTGAACATATTTACCACAGAATCATATTTTAATACAAAACAATTTATGAATCTGTGTGACAAGTACAATCAAACAATTATATAAAAAAGAAATGTGAAAAATTACTATATCAAAAATTACAACACAATTTTCAGTAATAAGTTAAAGAATTAAAAAATATTTTAATTATTTCATTGGGAATAATATACATTTTACACAGAATAAAACAAAGTTCATTTTCTAAGATTTTATAATTGTGATGTTTTATGCAATAAAATTGAAAACAACATTTTTTTCTCCATATAAATGATTTTTTTTAAAAACAGATTTCTCAAAACTATCGTAAAATTATTTTGTTGTATTTTATTAACAAGTAAATAGTTGCATAATTGTAGTTTATGCTTAATACAATTATATCAGTCGTATCTAAAAAAAAATGAAGAAAAAGTTGTAACTTTTAGTTTATTAATTAAAATTGTTCTTCAGTATTATAAATAACAAAAGCAATTTCTTACGAACAAGGAGAGTTTCATGCTCCAAAAAAGGCATTGAGTGATGATTTAATTACTGTAAACAATAACAGGCGACACGGACGAGTAAATCACGGATCTGTATCGAATTCGGGATTAGGATTTAATCTTCGACACAAAAGTCATCAAAACATGTCACGTGACAGCAGAGGTCATAAAATGTGTCAAATGCGCTCCAGGTAATGAACGCGTCCATTAGTCCGATCTCGGCTATGATCCGTAATTTGATGACTCGTTGAAAAGAACGCTCGCCGGAAGCAGCCAATCGGAGCGAAGAATACTGCAAACAATAATGTGACGTAATCCTCATAGTGTGTCATTGTGTTTTTCAGAAACACATCCGACTGTCAAATGCATCTTCGGATACCTCGACGAGGTAAATCATTTGTTTCTCTTTTTTGTTTATTCATTTGGGTGTTATATTTATTGAAAAATTATTCAATGAATGAATTGTAATCGTTTTGGGAATTTATTTAGTTATAAATGTTATACAATGATATATTTGTGAAATATTGAGGATTAAGAAAAAACATAAAATTCATCTCGCAATTATTTGATTTATAAGCTTTTTAAAAAAATAAATATTACTGTATGTTTATTATTAATAATATTTCACTGTACTGATGTAATTGCACTTCAAGCTTCATGCAAGCAGAACTTTTCCTTGAATATGTCGGAAATTTTATCTCCACCTAAAATAAATATAAGAGAAAATGTGTATTAATTTATAATATGCATTACGATCCAATTCAAGCAAAAATAATTTTTTTCTGCCCATAGTTCTGAATAATTCTCTTGTATATGAGAAATTATAAGTTCCCTGCCCTCAAGTGTTGTGCATTTTTTCACTTTATAAGTATGCTGCATCTTAAACCTTTTGGCTCTCGTAAATTTTTGGAGTATATTTAGTAGAATTTTTTTTGTAGAAAACCACTTTTAGTAATATCCAATTTACAAACACACGTAAAATATAAGAATTAAATACCAAAACATATTTGCTTGAAAAATATTGAATTGGCGCTCATTCCTGTGTTTAATACCCGTTAGCAATAGTTTCTTTTTAGAAAAACTGAAAAGTTTCTTCTAGAAGATATTTTATTCGGAATAATAGTGAGAAAAATTTTAACGAAACGTTAGAAAATAAGAGAGCTCATTTTTTACACAGAAACCTGATTGAATAAATTCGCGAAGAGCTTCTTGCGTACATATTTTTACACATGCATTCCAATTCTATCAAAATCATTTTTATTAAGAATTTTAAAAAGTATATTTCCGTTCTTAAACTGATACTTAAAATACAACTAATGACAAGTAATTCATGTTAATTCTGAAAACATAATTTTAATTATAATAAGAATTATAGAGGGGTGTTATTTCATGCACGTTCAAAAAAAAGTGTTTGGAGTAAAAGTTTTATATTTACAAACTTTGTATCGTGTTTTAATACTAAATTTTAATAAAAATACTAAATAACTAACTCTAAATTTTAATACTATAATTGTGGAATATAACTATTTAGAAAATAAAGTGTACTTCATAATTGCTATACAAAAATGTTTGTAACTAAAAAACATTTATCGTCCCTGCTTTCCTGATTTACATACAGCATTCAAAAAGTATTTTATTGTACATTGACAGTTTAAGTGCATAAAATTTTATGTATATCATATAGGAATATAAGTGTGGATTAAGTTACCGTTTGAAATATAGGGCTATATAGTACAATGTACCACAATGTCACTGGCATAATTACGAAAGACTACATATTAATGCTCTAAGGAACTTTCAATTTATCAAATAGTTTATTAACTGGTAAATATGTGAATTATGAGCAAAAGAAATGAAAACGGAAAATTTCTTACTGAACTTATTCATTTAAAAATAGATAATAGATAGTGCTAATATATATATATATATATATATATATATATATATATATATTTCGGTATACAGTTTATATTTATTTTACGAATAATCAGATCTGTTTCCTTATTTCACATACGAATATATCTTGACTCGATGCAAAAAATAGTGGAGCGGATGCTACATTTCTTAAGATATAGATTTATCATAAGATAAATTTATAGTATTAATAGAAGTATATGCATTTGAACTTCTCCAAATATTTTCTCCTTCAAATATAAATTATGCATTTCAAATTGCGACAGTAATATGGTACAATTTAAATTCATTGACATGTAATACAAAAGCACTTTTATCAATGGCAATACGAATGATAGAAACACGAATGATACGAATGTGCATATTTAATCTGTAAAAAGCAGATAATTCAACTCCAAGTAGCAGCGAAATAAAAAGTAAAAAAATTATAATTTTGTACAAATTTTATAATTGGTGTGCTGATATATATATAAATGAATTCATACAAAAATTTCTTAAAAACATCAGTCAAAGCAAACTACGCTAAGACAATATTGTAGTCATGAATTTTTACTCTTGTAGAACGAATCTAATTCTTATTTCATTAAACAATTTTAACAAACAAAAAAATATTGAAAAAGAGCACAAAATTGCTAATTTATTTCTTCATATATTGTATCCTGTTTACAATAAGTATTTTTTATGGCATTATTTTTAGTCTTAACAAATACTAATTATTTTACGTAACTCGGAAGTCGATAATTGTGGAAATAATTCATAAAAATGATAATAAATTACGCTAATATTTCAAAAAATTATACTACTATACATAAAGAATTTCATATTTTTGGGATTTCATCGTAAACTACAAATTTCCACTTGCTCCAAAGCGATGGAATGTCTCCTTTACTTGGTCGGAGAGAATGTTTGCTTTGGCCGTAGAAACTCTCCCGCTCTCCATCCTCCGATCCGCCGCTTCCGCTGCTCTTTCGGCGGGATGCTCATCCACTCCTTCCGGGACTCATGGACACCCATTTTGGATGTTTTACCCAATCTAAAACAAAGGTCACAGTTTTCTTACATTTTCACTTCACAATGCAAAAAATACGATAAAATGTAAATTAAGTTCACTTTGTATTTCATTTAGTTAAATTATCACGAGGAAATTTTTTTTCAATTTGTAAGTCACGGAAGAAACACGGATGTTTTTATCTTAATTCTGTTGATGACAATAAAATATAAACTGTATTAGTTGCATTCATTTCTTTTAAAAGGAAAATTTAAATTTTACGTTGTGTAAACAAATTTAATAACAATTTCAAAAAGCTTACCACGTATTTTTTAAAGTTAATCATTTCTCACGCAGGGATCTAGATCTAATGTTCGATTTTAAAATTGTAATTACAATAAAATAATTTAAACTTTAGAGCATTTTTAGAGTGTAGAACCCTGAATATTTGCAAACATTCTGGATTTAACAGTACAATATTTTAATAGAATTGTTTGTATTAGTCGAATGAGAAAGATGTGTAAATTTGATCAATTTAAGCATACTTTATACAAAGAATTATATTTACGCAGAAAATATTACATTTATATACGAAATATAAATGTATTTTCTTTCGAATTGCTGATAAATCTTGCCATAAAATGTTTAGGATGGATATATTTTTCTTTCTAAAGTTTTTAGTAGAAAATTTTTTCCCCTTCTTTTGCACTTTCAATACTACCGTAAGATCAAATTGAAATGTCTTTACAATGCTATTGTATATTTATTACTAACTTATATATCGATGATGCCAATTTAACACCAATGCTCAAATTCATATTTTTAGGTTTGTTTTGTTTCATTCTGTTAGAGGGATTCCGACGGATATAAGACAATTATTGTCAATAATGAAATAGAAATAATTAACAACAAAAAGGAAAAATACTCTTCTGAAACACACAAATATATAAGTTGGATATGATAACTTTAAATTCTTTTAAAAAGTATCAAAATAGTGCTTATTTCCTAAATCATAATACAGCCCTGAAATATCGATAAGGTACTTGGTTGTAAAAAAAGTGCTATTTCATGTCTTAGACATCAGTCTGATTCGTGAAGAAATAATATAGATACCCATTATATATAAACTAATGTACACAGAGCGGAACCATTTATATTTGTAAAATTCGCTGATAAAAAAATATTTTGTAAGGATTTAAAAGGCAAAAACAACATCTAAATTTCTTAAAACTTTTTTTCGGTGTTCCAATTCCTATCAGAAGAATTTACTTAAATTTTTATCAATACAGGTTATAAGAAAAAAATATTGTTTCAGTTGGATGATTTTTTAAAAAAAGATCTTTCTTGCTGAAAAAATAACTAACTTACTTCTTGAAGATGCATGTGGCTTCCTAAAAACATTTATTTCTCCAAATGTGTATTATATTCAATGAAAATTACAAATTTTATACCGATTAAAAAATTTCTCTTTTCTATTATTTCCTTTTTTTTCTTTTTGACAGGATCAGAAATTCAAAGCGAATCATTTATACGATATAAATTTGATTATTTTCCTGCCTCTGCTGACGAGAAAATATTTATGGCGTCTTATCCTTAGTTATCACAAAGTCTTTCTTTACCCCTAAATAATTAAAAATGCATCTACCTAACCCTGCACAAACGCAGCATTTGTATTATCCCTGTCCTGAGAAAAGTAGAATTTCAAAGTACATACTTCGTGAATGCTATTTGTGGAGCGCATACTTTTAACATCTGCCAAGAATGCATACATTCATTGTTATTACCTTTCTGTTTTTAATTGAAATATATTATAATACAGGATGAGTATACAAATGATGGACTCGATTTAAAAAAATCATGTTATCGAAACTACTGCATATATTAAAATAAGTCATACATGAACGTAAAGAGAAATATACGAATTAAAAAATTTTTTTACGGATGTTCGATGTTTCAAATATTATTTCACGGCATATGACCAATCTGTAATTCAGTTCACTCCATACATTTTGTAGCATCACTCTATCAATGGTTCGTAATGCTTACTTGTTGTTCTCTATTATTTGCTGTGTCAGTTGCAAAGGATACGGCTTGAAATATAATTTTTTCGTAAAAATTTTAATACCGTTTTCTGGGGCGTTCCAAGATCACAGGTGACAACTCTTTTAGACTTTCGTAGACTTCGAACAAAACCCTGCCTCACCCTCTCCATTGCTTTTTCCGAGACGCTTGGCTGGCAGCTTCTTTTCTTTTTACACAAGCAATCTGTTTTTTTAAATTGATGATACCATCGTAGAATTGGTTGGTGCTTCTTTTCCACAGCGCCTTCTAAATGCACGTTGCACCGAAATAACCGAAAAAATCCGTGCATATCAAATAAGCAAAAACTCTTCTCTCTCATTGTCACCATGTTTGGATTTCAATCACAGCAATCATGAATGTGCTGTTGATCATTGGTGGAAAAAAAAAAAACTTGGTGTATTTCTCTTAACATTCGTGTATCACTTTTTGTAATACGAACAGTAGTTTCGAAAATATGATTTTTTAGAATAGGGTTCATCATTTGTACTCATCTGTACATTTCTTTTGGTGTATTTATTTGCTAGAAATAAATGAAGAAAATATAAAAATATACTTGTTTTTAATTTTTAGTCTAAGTCGAATGGCTAGTTACGGAGTAACGCTGTTTTAAGTTACTAGTAAGTTATCATAAGAATTATTAAGTTTAACTAAATCCTCACCAATTAAGATCAAACTATCTGCATCGAATAAATAGTTCTGTTATTTTAGGAAAGTAACACTTAAAAACTAAATCCCAAAACAACGACACCCTATTCTTAATATGCAACTTTTTAAACTTATCTATTGTGTGTGTGTAATATTTCATTTATTACAAATTGAATTAAAGTACAAAAATGTTAAGTTGAATAATCCATTTTTAGTTGTCAATCACATTTTTTGTCTGCCATATTATATCTAACTAGAAATCTAAATTCGTAAAATTTTGAAATTGTTCCAACTTTTTATTTCCCCGAGCAATGAACTCAGATATGTTTTTATCACATTTTTACAGGGCTACTTATCAAACAATCGTAAAAATGGGTGATATAAAAATGCGTCAAAGGTCAACCAAATGGGATGATGAAGTCTTATCTCTGAGTCGGACCCGCAACTTTCAAGGTAGGGGAACTGTTTTTGCACCCAACTTTCTTTTTTCATTTATTTTCATATTTAATTCTTATTTCTAATACATTTCAAACTGTTTTTCAATTTCATCATCATGTTGTTTTAATTTTTTTAAAGCCAATAACAATTTAAACGTTGATTAAGAAGATATATTCAAAAGAAATTCTTGTCCAGTTAATTTTATCCACATTTAAAATGTATAGATTAAAATTTTTTACTCGAATATATATATAGTTGTAAATATACCGTTTTTGTCATGATTAGAAACCCGCCATTAATGAAGTAAGCCTTACTTAATGAAGTGTGAGTTATTTGAATGCTTTAAAACGTTTAGTAGATTTATTTGTCATTTTCGCCCCAAAAATAATTTCTATTATTTTTTCAAGTACGTTTTTATGTTTGATGTAGTTTTTCATATATTAGTATTTATGTTGTCGTTAGTGTGAAATCCGTTATTTCATAGGATAACTAGGTATTTCATGAAATAACTGGACAAGTCAATTAAAGTATGTAAAATTATTGAATTCTACAATTAAGCTACGTATTCTATAGAATAACGATTACTTGATCGTTAAAGTATGAAATGTGGTACTCGAAAGTTCTTCGAACCGATTGTAGCAGTTCTTAATCAGTTTCGAACCGCTTATAGCTGCTTTTCAATGACGTGTGTGTGTTGACTTCATTCCGTCGCTTTTAAATCTAGAATCTAGGTGGTGTATATATGTTAGCGTAACAAATGTTTCGTTATATGTGTTATATGTTAAGTTATCCGACTACGCTTGGAACCGTGATTTTAAAAAAGCGCATAAAGAAATAATTTTCATGATATTTAGTGTCACTCAGATTAGAATACATGCATAAAATTGTTTTAAGGACATTTTGAAAGAATGTCCTTATATATAAAAAAATTATTTAAAAAAATTTATTTAAAAAAAAATTATTTAAATATAATATTTTGGCAAAAAATTAACTTAGAATAATCTTTTTTTCCAAATGTTCTCCTTTTGTGAAAAATGATTCTATTAGAATAATACTTTGCCTGTATATAGCTCAGATTTCTCTACAGAGGCTCAACTAGAATTTTTGAAAAATTCACATTATTTTCAGAGTTACCACCAATTGCAATAATTATTGGCGTTTTTTTCTTAAAATTGCTCCCCTCTGTTGTCGTAAAATATGAATAAACCCACTTCTAAGTTATATATCTCAAAAATTCTAATTGAGTCCTCTGTAGAGAGGTCTGAGCTATATACAGGTAAAATATTATTATAATAGAATCATTTTTCACAAAAGGAGAACATTTGGAAAAAAGATTATTCTAAGTTAATTTTTTGCTAAATAATTCTTTTTCTCAAAATATCCTTAAAACAATTTTATGCATGTATTCTAATCTGAATGACGCAAAATATCACGAAAATTATCCATTTATGCGCTTTTTTAAAATCACGGTTCCGAACGTAGTCGGATACCTTAACAGACATTTTCGCAACATGTTTTCAAGCAAAGATTTCTGCAAGAATGGAAGACTAGCCTATAAATACGAAGGATTCAATGCTATAGATTTGAATCTTTATTAAGTAAGCGTGAGACAAAGGAAAAAAAGTGCTGCACTTCCTCTTGAAAAATGGTTAACTTTGAAAACAGAAGTAAAAAAGGGCTCAAACAGCACAGAAAAAAAGTACCACGTGACTGTTGGTCACTCCAGCATTATAATATCTTTTAAGTTCCAGGAGTAGAAAAGTTAATTGTGTTAGTAACAGATGCAAAACATATTCTTTTTTTCTCCCCTTTCTGTTTAATTAATGCCAGAAGTATGAGCAATAATATATAAGTTATATCATCTGAATTTCCTTATTATTTATCAATTAATTATCCGCAATAGGAAGAAAAAATATTTTTCGAGAGGTTTTAGCTATTTATGATCAATTACTTTATAAAATAGCATTGAAATTTTTTATTTATCTCTTTCTCTTTAACAGTCTCTCATTAGTTATTTTATAGAAAAACTTGTTATTTCATTGAAAAACTAGGTAAAGTATGAGATTTTTAACTGACTTTTCTAGTTATTTAATGAAAAACTAATTATTCTATGAAATAACTGAATTATACATACTTTAACGGTAATATATATCAATGTATGTAAAAGAATATCCTTCAACTGCTTTTGTGTGTCTATAATATAACGTTTTTCTACTATTTATCAGTGATAATTTCATAATTTCCGTTGCGAATTTGAATCGGTTATTGTTAGCATAATTGCTAATTTGCATTCACCTCTTTTATTCCCCGACTGCTATCCACAGTGCATGAGTATGAAAGGCTTGCAAGGCTGCAAAAATTGAATAAATTAAGAATTATATGACAAAATAGAAACAAGTTTACACAAGCTTACCTTTGATTCTACATCACAGGGAAAGAGAATCATCGCGAAATTTTTAAAGATTATATTTAGTCTCTAGAGAGAGGAACACTTGCGCTATGATAACGTATAACTCGTTTATTTGCAAGCTCGTTTTTAGATAAATAATAAGCGTATATACACTTAACTCTCTTTTTACACTGTAGATGTGTTCTTTAAAAAACCATGCAAAAACAAACAAACCTCGCGTTAAAAAAATACATGCGACTTAATAGGAATACGTTCCTCAAGTTTACAAAATTGTGTAAGATGAAAAGTCTCAAAATATTTTCCTAAAAAACTGTGCAAGAAAAAATAATAATATAATCCTTGTTGCATATTTACAGAACAAAAACAATTCATTTTTATAGCAAAAAAAAAAAAAAAATTAAAATTAGTGTACAGCTAAAATTCAGTCTATTACGTACAACATATAAAATTACAAATTAAAATTAGGAATAAAACTACTAACAAACAACTATTCATTGCTGCTTGATAACAAGCGTGCACGTTTAATACGAACTAGATTAGGAATGCTTTCATCGGTAGATGTGTCAGATATATGTCTAGAACAATTGTCAGTTTTGATTCAAATGAAGAAATTAAGTTCATTATTAACGCCCTCAGTTTTTTTCCTGTTACAAAATCTGTTATTAGCGCCTGTTCTTTTCAAGTTGCTTACATAATTCTTGATATGCTGCTACACAAAATTTATGATTACGTTGAAATTATAATGCATGCTGTTCATCATGACCATGAGTAAGAAAATGTTGTTTCATATTTGTAGCAAACTTCAGCCCTAGCGAACTAATCAGCTATTAATAATTGAACTTCACCTTCGACTTCGTCATTGTTTACATCTTTATTGTCATAAACTGTCATTAATTTTATCAAATCATCCTCATCCAAAGAGCATGAATCCCCAAATTTTGTGGGAATTCGTGTGAAAAAAAATAGTTAAATTCGTGTACCATGTTATTTCAAAGTCGTGCAAAAAAAGAGTTGAGTGTATTTTGAATCTCTTAGCTCTTTTAAAATTTGAGTTTAACAAAACTGGAAATCAAAGTTCTTGATGAAAATTATCTTAACTTATTATTAATTATGTAAACTTCCTATCATGTTAATTAACAAAAATAACTGCTTTTTAAAAGTTTTATAAGAATTTGAGAAAAAAAAAACTAGAGGGAAAATTATAATAAGCATTCAAATAATTGACGCATTACTACAACGCATTACTACAACGCATTACTACACGCATTACTACAACGCATTACTACACGCATTACTACAACTTCCCGCATTACTACAACTTCATTTGTATTTTACCTCAAAAATAATCTAATTCTTGAAATCCTTTTATTTTCCCTCTTTTTTTGGAATCTGTCAGAAAAATAACTTATTATAAGGTACTATATCTATGTAAGGCAGATCTGCAACTGAAACTGCTTATTTCTCAACGGCATTTTATCATATGCATTTATTACTTTGACTAAATTATTCCCTAATATTAGGAAATAAAATAATAGCAATTTTAATCTTACATAAAAAATGTTAAAATATATAAATTGAAAGATATAACAAAAAATTTAAATATCTTTATTTTTATTTATTTATTTATTATTATAATTTTTGGATAATTTTTTTTAAAAATATATAATTTCAAATGAGTAACATTGTATAAAAAGGAAATGAAATGTCACATTATAATTTATTTGGATAAAAATTGCCCATGTACTCTTGCGAAGCTTTGAATTCCAACATTTTATCAATATCTTGATATTCCAATCTAATTTTTGAAGAATTTCATCAAAATCTAAAATGCTCGTCTTTGTGTTTGGTAACAAATTGATAAATGATATATTTATTTTATAAAATTATTAAAATTAAGCTTCTAGTAACTTATCTTAAATAACTTCAACAATAATAAATATATTGTGAGTTCAATATTTTTAAATTAAATTATTCATTTATGTATATATTTAAGTTTCAGTGCTTATATAAGTGCTGTCCCTTTTAAAGATGAGATATTGAATCTTTTTTAAAATAAAAGTAAATGTAGTATTTTATGCATATAAAAACTAAATGCTAAGTTAAAGTTAATGTGTACTTTAACTTAAATATATGTGTGTCTTGTAAAAGGTTCATTTCATTGTGAACATTTTTCTCACTTACTTCTAAAAGAAGAGTTTATTCGAATCCCTGTTGGGATGCATCTGAGATTGCATTTCTCTTAACTTCAGCCTTGTTTCCTTTTGAGAAGCACTGGTCTAATTAGATTATTCTATTAATGTACAATTTTAAAATTATATGTCTACAAAAGAAATTCTTTACGAATCCAAATCCTATTGAATGTGAAATCGAAAGTTTTCTATTTGAGCATTGGACTCACAATATTTAGTACACATTTATTACTTTCATTTTTTAAGAGGTTAAATTACAGTTAATCCTTTAAATAAGGGATCTCTCTCTCTCTTTATGTGGGTTGAATTTAAATATATGTGGAGCTTTTTTTAAAAAAGAAATTTATTAATAAATATACTGAGCTTCCCAGATTTATTTCATTAGAAAAATCCTCCCCCCCGTGATCTCATACAGTTTTATTGAACGGCGCTGTTTCTGCCGAGTCTCGGATTCCAGTCCTGTTGCAACTAAGGACCTGTCATGAAGAGGAGCTGATGCGCATTAAATTTGCACAGGCTCACGTTGACGCGGTGGGGAAATTTAGAGAGGCGTGTGGCAGTTGAATCAGTCCACATCATTTGACCATGGTTCACAATTATGTGGTGACCTTCGTCAAATATCTTCATTCAATTATTAGTGCTCGATTCGTTGAATAACCACGTGAATAAATTTCAAGATTTAAATTGGGAGGAGGGGAGAGAAGGGAAAAGAAAAATCTACTTTTAAATCTTTCGCATTTTTTTCTTCTGTTTTATGTTCCGTTTTGTTAAACTTGAAAATGATCAAAACAGTGTTTAGTCTTATAATTATTATAAACATGTTACTGTTTAATATATCAACAATTATTTAACGTTCATATTGTTCAATCAAAACATGTTTCTTCATGTATAACAAGAACTTAGAAAGTTTTAAGAAAAAAAATGACATGTTTATGAAATAAACTAGTTTATTCATTTCTTTTTATAGTTTTTAAGCTACAAAAGTACCTTTTTTTTACACTGAATGAAATTTTTCGAAGTTTTTTTAAAAAATTTTTTGGTTTTTCACAAATAATATGACCAAAGAAATTAAATTGCACTAACTATATTATCATAAAATTAAGAATCTCTTCTTGTAAATTAAATGCAACGTTAATATTGTCCGCAGTGAGGCACTGATACAATATATTATATATCAGCCAGAATATACTAAGGCCAATTAATACTTTTTTTTCTATAAAAACAAAACTGGAACATTTTATCAAAGAAATAAGCCAGAGAGGTTGAAGGAGAGAAATAGAGAAAAAAAAAGAAATGAGCAAATGTGTTTTATTGCATCTAATATTTTGAACCCAAACACTCTTATCAGACGCGGACTGTGTGCGAGTCCCCCAACATCAAAGAAACCGCATGTCTATAGATCCAAGAAATTTTACAGCTTTATTCTCGGGTTTTATCTCGGTTTTTCATTTATTTACGTTTGATTTTTTAATACCTTTTTTTCTGTTAAAGTTTGTGCAAATCATCGTGTTTGGGAGAGTACAGATTGTCTGTCTAAGAAAAATACAGATAATACTGATGCTCCAATAAAATTATAACACTGGATATCTAAATTTAGAACAGGGTTCAAGACGGAAAAAGAATACGTTAGAGTAAAAAAAAATCTTACAGATTTGTTCTTTATAATAAATTAAGTAATGTGATAAAATGCATAATTTTTTCACTATCTTATAATAATGAAATAACTTGCTGGTATAACCGTTCTTCGCATGGGTAAATTGAAAAATAAAACAATGAAGGTTGAAAGGGGATGGGATTATGTGTTTAATTGTACAATAGCATATCTCTGCTCAACAAAAAATTGGATTTACAAAATTTGAAATCTGTAGGTCTAATAGTTGAAAAAAGGGATTTTTTTAAAAATTTATAGCACCCATGTGGGTTGAGTTTTGAAGTCCTCCTTCTTATCAGATCTTTGCTCAGCAAAAGTTATATGCTTTATAAATTTCAAGTTTATAAGTTAGTTATTCATAAAAGGAAGTTTTTTAATGCATAAAATACTCTAGTAACCCCTCTTGAATGTCAATTTTCGCAAAACCCTCCCTTAGAGGATCTCTACTCCATGAAAAAAACATGCCAGCTAAATTTCAAGTCTAGGTTTAATAGTTGGAAAAAACGGGCTTCTATTTTATCTATAACGCCCCTTTAACCCCTCTCAATCCTCTTGCGGTTCAAATTTCGGTAAACCCTCTTTTGTGGTGGTTCTATACTTCTTGAGAGGAATATACCAGCCAAATTTCAAATCTGAAGGTCTAATAGTTAAAAAACGTGAATATTGATCGATAACGGCAATTAGATATATCCCCTTTCAAATCCTTTGTGGGTTGATTTTGGCAAAACCTTTCCTTAACGGATCTCTACTACATGAAAGGAACGTTCCTAGAAAATTTCAAGTCTGTAGGTCTAATAGTCCAAAAACGGAAATATATTTATCTATAACGTCCCTTATCCCCCCACAATGACACTTGGCGGTCGATTTTCATTAAAACCATTTTGTATAAAGTATCTACTCTATTAAAGGAATCTGCCTACAGTGTGCAACAAAGAACATTTGGGCCACCCTGCAAAGTCAGGCTTTGGGCCCCCTAAAAACCTGCTCCCCCGCGAGTTTTCGGGGGTGTACGTTTCGCCACTGCTGCCTACCAAATTTCAAGACTATACGTCTAATAGTTTAAAAATGGAAACATTTATCTCTAACACCCCTTTGGGGTTAATTTTACTAACACAGAAACCTTCATGGGCATGTGTCTAACCATTCCTGAAAGTTTCTTTGCAATCGGAGGCCTAATCAGTTTCAGAAGGCATGAGAAACACACACATTCATTTTTATTTATATAGATTGTGTTATCTAATATATATTATAAATGTGAAAGTTTGTGAAAATCTTTGTGGGTCTTTCACGCAAAAACAACTGAATGGATTTTAATGAAACTTTACAGTAATATAGCTTATGCATCAGAATAACACATAGGCTATAATTTATAAAAATTTATAAAAATTTGTAAAAAGTGTCCAAAATATAACGATATTTGTCAAGTAAGAAGGAAAAAAAAAGCCCACGTCAGCATATATCTATCTTTTTCTGCCATCTGCAAGCAAAAAAGCCCACGTCAGCATATATCTATCTTTTTGTTTCTGAAAAATTCTTTTTTTTTTTGGCTACGCAAGGGGCATAGTAAAATAAATTCTAATGCATCGCTTCTAATTAATTCCTGTGATCAGTATAATGCCTATTTTTTTTCATTTCACATTTATCACACAGAAAAAATAATAAAAAATAAATAAAACTAAGTTTTGAAGGGAGAGGTTGTTATAAATCTCTCTTTATTTTAATGTTTTTTTATGATTTTATTATGCACATTTGGTAGTAAGAAGTTGATCTATTTTCAAAATAACTACTTTTATCGCTTCTGGTACTTAAAGTAAATAAACTTTCTCTTTCACACTACATCATTTGGACAAAGTTTCATAATTTTTTTGTGGTTAGTAGTTAATTATAACGCTGTAATTTTAATTGAATATGCAGATATTGCATTTTTAAGTATAAAAATAATTATAACCACTGCACTGTATTTTTTGCAGTGTGTCTTAGTGAGTGAGTGAATATTAACGTCGCACTGTTCAGCTACACGAGGGCTTTTGGAGACGGACCACGTAATTTTGAACAATGGTCAAATTTATTTTCCCCTCCCAAACCTTTCGTGACGGGACAGCTGGCACCCCAGATTCTCCATAACTACCACACCACACCAACTTAGCAGGAATATTCTACCAATACTTAGCTGTAATATTCTTTGAAATCCACTCTTCCAAGATATATGGCAGCACGGGTTCTATGATGAGTATTTTAGTGGGGAAGGCGAACAGTTTTGTAGCAGATATTGCGTTTTCAGCGGATTGCAAAGATTATTATTTTTGTCGCAAAAAAATAGTTAATGTCAAAATTTAAACTTGTCTTTTTTTTGTTTTGTCTGTTAATGAAAACCTTGGAAAATGATTTGACTATTCAGTTTTAATGTTACTTATTTTAAAAAGAGTGAACGGTGTACATAATTAATTTTATCAAATAAAATTTTTTTGTGGAATATGATTTTTATTATGCTTTAATTAATTTATTTGGACAAACTTTCAGTAGTTAATTATAACGCTGTAATTTTAATTGAATATGCAGATATTGCATTATAAAACTAATTATAACCACTGCACTGTATTTTTTGCAAATATTTCGCACTGTTCAGCTACACGAAACGGACCACGTAATTTTTTAACAATGGTGGACGGGAACGACACTTGAGCTGGCACCCCCTTCTCTAACTACCACCCACACCAACTTAGTATTTTTGTAATATTCTTTGAAATCCACTCTTCAAGATATATGCTTATGTATATCCCGTTTTCAGCGGATTGCAAAGATTAATTTTGTCGCAAAATAGTTGACTACTTAATTATATTACTTTCTGTTGTATTTATGTAGCGTTCCAAAAAAATATTGTTCAATGAAAAACATGAAAAAAGGAAAATGATTTGACTACTTATTTTTAAGCAGTAAATCATAATGCGGTTGGATAAAGTATTAACGTGTATCGTTCGCCCCTACACGGCGGGTCTTACAAAGCTCTAATAAAGCTCGAGCTACGAAAGTAGCTAGGCATTTGCCAACTTGACTCTATCGTTAACATTTCGCTATGTTTTTCATTGAATCGCCATTATAATTTAAGAAACGGCGTTGCTTGCGAATATTACAATTTTAAAATAAAATAAATACAACAGAAAGTAATATTAATGTATTATACTTTCAGATATAAATTATTTACACTACTTTAAGCGTTCATTACGCAAAACTTTTAAGAATGTGTTACTTTTGCTGAGCAGAGATCAGCTTAGGGAGGTATTTTGAAAAATCGACCCTCAAGAGGAATTATAAATTTAAAAAATCCTTTTTATCGGCTATTAGATCTACATAGTAAAAATGTAACAAAGCTGTTTTTTTTCTTTCTTTTTTTGTTTAGCTGAGATATGCAAAAAGCTTTTTTTGTTTAATTTTCAATTCACATAAAATTAACTCATTAAAAACTTCTTTTTCCTTCAATCTGTGTTGTTTAATTTTTCAGTTCACCCGTGCGAAGAACGGGTATACCAGCTAGTTTGTAATAAAACTCGTGTCTTAAGTTTTGTACGTTTTATATCAATACGTAAATTTTTTTTTGTTCTTATTAAATCTCATTCATCAAATAATTACAAACTCCTTTATTACACGATAAAGTATATGATTACAATAAAATGTCACTTTCGGACTAATTTATACACACACACACTTTTTACCGTTATAAAATTCAACTAATTAACGTAGAAAACAAATTACAGGTTTCTAAAAATATTACCAGATCTGCTAAGTCGAATCTTATAAAATTCAGCGCAGTTTTCCCTCAAACTATGTTTTTGTAAAAGGGATGATATTTCGATAATCGATAGAGAACATGCATGAAATTTTACACCTAGGCTTTAATGATTCAGCAGATGGTCTAAATGCTCTAAAATTTAATAATAATTAGGAAAATTAAAAGTTGGAATTCGTTTTGAAAGCGCTGAAAATTGTCGGAAACTCGCATTTTTCCGCTTCAATTGGCTATAATTACTGTTGAAATGATTTGATAATAATATTAGCTGTATTTCTATTTGAAGTTTTTCGTCTATATATAGTAGAAATACATTTGAACACGAGCTGTAGCATCTTTTCTTTAGGGAAAAGTGTAAAGTATTTTTTGAAATAGAATATTTAGAAAAATAGCAAAATTTTAATAAGTGTTTCTTTAATATTTATTAAATTTAAAGTAATTGCAGATTATATATTTATGTAACTATTATCAATAAATAATAATAATTACTTACGATTATACAACGTACCAAAATAAATTTACGAATTCCTTGCTTTTTAAATTTTTTTACTCTATTTAAATAACTTATAATGAATTTTTTCACAATTCCTGCGATCACTTGAGAGCAATTTGAAAATAATGAAAATAATTTCATTTTTAAAACTAACATCGGTCCACCGTAACTAAGTGGTGGCGGTCATGAACTTGTAGCCGACGTTACTTCTGTCACGTATTGAATTCGAGTCCTGTTGTAAATGAAGACTCACCATGTAGAGAAAATGAGGTACATTAGATTTCTTCAGATTCGAGATTGGTGTGGTGTGGAAGCTGGGAGAATTAGTTAGGAGCTCATATATTATCCTTGTCCCATAGTAAGGTTCCTTACGAACCGTATTTATTCGATTAATAGAAGCAAAAAGAAAAGAAAGCCATTTGGGGGTAAAACATTTCCGAGTTATTTGATACATTTTATATTGTAAAGTAATTTCACAAAATCTAAAGTTAGGTTTTTCTTATATTACTCGGAAGAATTAATTAACTAAAGATAAATGCAAAACTCTTTAATAAACCTAATAATTTAATTATTTCTCTTTTTCCCCCCTGGAGAAACATTTCCAAGTTTGACGAAATACAAAGTGTGCCATATAATGAAGCCTTATATATACATAAAAAAAAATCTCTCTTATAAAGTTTTTAATATGAAATATGTAATTTTAGGGACCAAAATTCAAAATGTCATTAAAAATTTACCGCTGTCAGATTTAATGTAGTTCTTTTGAATTTATTTAGAAATAGTGTTAAAAATAATGACTTTTTCCCAATTCCTACTATTAGCTTACTCTCTCTATATATTTATTTATCTTGTTCAAATTTTCAATCGTTAATAAAATACTTTCTGTTCATCCAATCAAGTTCAGATAAATTTTTTAAAACTTGTAGTGGATGACTCTTGATGTTAAAATTTTTTTTTAAATATTAATTAATTAATTCAATTTAATAAAACCTGTAATTAATTAAATCAAATTTAATTAATTACTGGTTTTGACGCCAATTTAGATTAGTCTCTATTGTTATAATAATGTAACTGTTAAAATAAAGACAAAAGTTGGCCTCAAGAACCTGTTTTTCAGCCAAGCCGGGTGTGCATTGTTACAGCAATGCAGACAAAAAAAAAAAATCCTGCTCTTTTTTCAATTCCTACTATTAGTTCACTCTCCGTATATATATATATATATATATATATATATATATATATATATATATATATATATATATCTTATTCAAATTTTTAATCATAATAAAATACTTTCTATTCATGCATTCAAAGTAAGAATTGACTTAAACAACTCTTTTTATATTATTTGTATCTAAAACATTTAAAGAATGTAAAATTTTATTTAGTATAACACTACAATCTCTTTTAGCTTAATTTAAAATTCTGAAATATAATATTAAGGTAATGGGTGAAATTGGGGGGGGGGGAAATGTTACAAAACTTTTGAGGAATTTGTTTTAAGCCTTTTTAGTCATTGCCCTTTTTTTGCTTTGGGGTTGCTGTCATTAAACAAAAAAAATTTATTGCATGCTACTGCGTTGTAACTTGAGCCTCATGGGTTGATTTATTACAATCCCTTAATGGAAACCGTCTGTCCTTGTTGCAACAAAGCTTCAAGAAATAAAACTTGGTAATTAAGATTGATGAAACTCTTCTGTTCCGGTACATCTGTGGCCATTCTTTGTTGCCCTCCAGACATACCTAGACGTGAAGAGGGTACACTTTAAAAATATTTTTCAGATCAAATTTTGCTTCTTATCAAAAGAGACTTTGAAAACTCCAGACGTTTTGGGGCTTTTACGACGTTCCCCCCCCATTTCTGTCTGCATACGATTACGTATGCAAATAGGGCGAAACCAGATCAGAGTCTCTGTGGCAGCGCCTGCACAAGAGGAATCCAAGTAAGAGGGATTAAGTGATGCTGGGGAGCAAGGGAACCTACCAATCAGAGAGAGGATGGTGCCCATTTTTACGACTCAACATCATGGAAATCCCGCCTTCCCAGCCATCGTAAACGTTCTCGGTTAAACTCATAAATCAGAAGAACTTTTGCGAAAGCCTCTCTCTGAGGAATCGCCGTCGGGCGCCCCAGCGTAATTCAAAACTACAAACTTGAAACGGAAAGGGGGGATGCGGAAAAAGCCTCAGGCCCACCCCTCAGGAATCCTTAAATAAATCAAAGGAATGCTGGAACCACACGATAAGATGCTTCAGGATTGCTTTAAAGTTCTTTTTCGGCTCTGTTCCGTGCAGATTTACGATCCATTCCGAGGCTCGAGAAAGGTCTGGTACTAATTGCGCCCGACAAAGAAAAAGAACGTGGACAATGTGGTCCGTCTTACGTGCATCAACGGTGGAAATCCTTCTCACACTTGTTATCAATTCTGTGAATGGTTCCAAACTACTTAGCATTCCAAAATCATACAAAGAAATTCTTTTTGTTGTTGTTACTATTGAAAGTAGTTCTTGTTAGTTTCTTCGAGGGTGGCCGAGTGACTAACCAGTGTAAAGTACAGATTACAAAGTTTGTAATAATTCACAGCCAACAACAATGTAACGTCCTCTCTAAGTACAAGGAATTAAGTTACACTACTGAGAGAACATACGTCATTACATTCGAATTTATTCTCCTCAAGTTGCTTCGTAATGCTATATTTTAACTATTAATCAATCTAAATACATTCGAATTTTGAATCGTCTTGAATCAAATTTATATTCCATTCGAAAAATTCCCATAAATATTCGCGTTGACTTATTAAATTGCGTAGATCAACAGATTTCGAATTGCAGTTCACATATCCCTGAGAGGTTGATGATGTTAAGGGATGCTTGAGTCGAGAAAGGTTTTTTGCGAATACTTTCGGCATAACGAATTCAAAATTGGTACTTAGAACAACAAGCAACTAAGATTTTGCAACTAATTAAAATAGAAGCAGATATTTATTTACATACGGAATCATATTTGCAAGCATTTCATTATTCTACTATAAAAATCACTAGAAATACCATTGGAAAGATTTACTATGGAAAATCAGCCGAGTTTGTAATTAAGAAACTAGCGTGGTATTAATTTCAATATCTTTTCCCATTGTGAAAGATTTTTAGCATGCTGTTAATGTGACAATTATCTGATAATATCAATTTTCTTATTAACCCTAACTGGTAATCCTAACTGGTTTGCCCTATGCTGTACAGACACTGATATTTTATTCTTTGATTTGCAAATATTTTTAATTCTTGTGGTGAGATTATTAGTGCTAGTGTTTTTAAGAGATGTAGTATTTCCATGGTACTAAAATATTTCTTATCCGGTATTTTTTTTTGTTTGTGGTGACGCCAGAAATTTTCCATTAAATGCAGGAATTTAGATTCTTGAAAATATTCGAAAAAAAAAAACAGGACAGGGCAAGGCAGTCTGCAATTTTTTGTTTGAGAAGAAATGAAAAAGAAAAGATAATGAAAGAGAATCGATATTATCTCTGTCCCCTTTGCAATGTAAGACTTAGTATTACACCATGCTTTAAACGGTGTGTGCATATATATATATATATATATATATATATATATATATATATATATATATATATATATATATATATATATATATATATATACAAAGGTTCATAGAAACCTTACGCTTGAATTCATCCAAAAACACATTTACCGTAAAATATGGCGTATAACGCACTCTTTTAATCCAAAAAAATAAGATCGAAATTGACGGGTGATCGTTATATTCCGGGTATAAAAAAGTTAGCTTCAAAAATAAAAAATACACATATCGGAATACTGCTTATTTACAAGAAATGACAAGATATACAGTCGAACCTGTTTTTGTGTGGTCTTTTTTATGCGATATTTTTTTAATGCGGTGTAGGAATTTCAATGGCTTTGGCGCCACTGTAATGTTTTCTATATACTAGTATTTTCTATATATCTATTTACTAGTTGCGTAACGGAGAATGCTAGGACCCCCCTCCCCCTGAAAGTCATATTTCGCCTTTAATATTTTATAAATTGGGTAAATACGTATTTAGCGTTAGTCAAGCCTTGGGCTCCTAGAGTCCTATACCCCCTCCGTGACAGGAACTCAATGGCTTTGGCTCCACTGTAATATTTTATATCTATTTTCCTGTGGTGAAATGGAGAATTTTAGGACCCCCCACCTGAAAGTCAGGTTTTGCCTTTAATATTTTATAAATTGGGTAAATACGTATTTAAAGTAAGTCAGGCCTTGGACCCCTAGAGTCCTGCCCCCTCCCCGTGATACGGGGGTCTACGTTACGCCACTGAAATCTAGACAGTCCAACACGCTCTGTTCATTTGTTAAAAACAGTTTCCCGACAATGCGTATTCAGTTGCTTTCTCTCAACGCTCCAGCAAACCGCGCTTGATTGAAGACGAAACTTTCCAATGACAATATCAATTTGATAAATTATGAAGACGGACAAGAAGCCAGATTCTTTGAGAGCGGATAAAAATATGCAGCGATCCAGCTTTCCAACAAATTGTAAAAGCATTTTCTTAAAATAGGTACCAGTTAAGAAAGGAGTATAAAATTCCAAAAAGGGCTTCAATTATGTATAGCTGGTTATCGTGACATTTACAAATAACTGACCACACGTTCTTTGTCACAAAAACTTATCTCTTACTATATGTTGTCAAAAAATAAACCAATTGAAATTGCCCCTTAAAGTGATGAAAGCGATTTTGAAATTATTCATTACAGGACTTTCGATTACGATGAGTAGCAATGAATTATGTATGTGCATTCTGAAAACTTATTTATATATACAATGAGAAAATATATGTTTTTAAAATGTTTCTATGTGTAATATTTAATAATTTATTTTATTATGGTAGTACTCTTACATAAATTTCGTAAATAATTGGCATAATTTATAAATGCGACTTTTTTTGCGGTCCCTATCCACAGCATAAAAAAGTTTTTTTGTAGTATTTCCACGAATTAGTTTGTTATATGTAAGAATTCATGAAATTTTTGAATATTTTTTTTTTGCGATTTTTGTTATGCGGTCCCTATCTATCGCACAAAACAGGTTCAACTGTATGTAGTTCTAGAAGAATACAATTTTTTAAAATGCCTGTAATAATTCTTCGAATGAATTACATAAAAACATACGGGACATTGCACACGCATATTTCAGGTTACATCATAAAAAAGGGGGTGCGTGTTATACGGCAAATGCACCTAAAAATTAAAAATTGCAGTTTGAAAGTATAGGTGCGTGATATACGCCGAATTTTACGGTAATTTAAATTTTTCGTTTAATTAATGAAACAGGTATAAACTATTTGTTTTAAAAAGAAATATACCTCGAACTCTTCAAAAAATATAATTTTTTTACAAGAGGATAAATTTAAATGTAAAAAAATGCAGAGAGAAAACTCTCTCGGTTAAAATATATAATTTATTAAATATTTCATACACACACATTGATGCATTTTAAACGTGGACTAATGGTGAATTTAATTAGATTTCCTTATTTGTTCCTCAAAAGTGTAAAAAGTAACACATACTTTATCATATTATTACACATATATAAAAAAGCAGTTTTTTTAAATCTAAAGTTTTAGATGGATGTGATGTTATTTCCCCCTTTTTTAGACTTTATCCTGTATCTTGTTTAATGATTTAATACTTGTGTTCTCTGTGAATAAAGTATAACGAATACAAATAATCAACTCTCTTTTTACTACACAACGATTCCTTATTGAAATATGTTCATAAGTATAAAGTTGTAATAAACTCATGGACAAAAAAATTAGCGCACCAAGGAATAATTGCGGGCTCTTAACGAAACTTGGCATGAAGGTACATGTCGGAGATATATGCAAATGAATAAAAATGCAACGTGATTGCGCATTACTTATAGCCGGTAGAGGGCGTTTAATTTCGTTCTGCATGGAGTATAAAACAGGTAACCACACACACACACACACACACACAAAGCTTGTTTGAGTGTGCTCAATCGTTTACAAAGCAAGAGCTGAGGTAGACATGTCATTACGCCGTTTTCGAAGACAACATGAGCAGCTCTCGCAGTTTGAGAGGGAGAGAATCATTGGCATGATGGAAGTTGGGTGGTCAGCTGGGCGAGTAGCTCTTCAATTAGGCAACTCTGATTGTGTTGTGAGGAGGTGTTGGGATCAGTGGATCCGAGGGATGCCACGAAGAACAGGCTCAGGACGCCCTCGACAGACCAGTCATCGAGCAGACCGCCACATCGTAAGAAATGCACGCGTGCAGCCAACTGCTTCATCAGCCACCATCCGGGCACAGGTAGCATCTTCACTAGGGGCCCGTGTGTCTTCTTGAATCATATGAAGGTGCCTGGCTGAAGGACATTAGAGATCGCAGGGCCCATTACGTGTGCTGCCCTTGACATCCACCCATCGTCGCCTCCTTTTGGAGTGGTGCCGCGCACGAGGAAACTGGACTGCAGCGGAATGGAACCAGGTCGTCTTTAGCGACGCGAATCCAGATTCAATCTCAGCAGTGATGACAATCGTGTTCGTGTGTAGAGACTCCGTGATGAACGCCTCAATTATGCCTTTGCTTTACAGTGACACACCACTGCAACAGCTGGTGTGATGGTATGGGGTGCCACTGAAGGGGTACACGGTCCCCCCTTGAATTGATCCGTCGCACCATGAAAGATCAGCGGTATGTTCATGACATCCTGCAACCACATGTGTTGCCACTCATGCAACGGCTCGCAGAAGCCATTTTTCAACAAGACAGTACTCGGTTTCACAAGACTATCCCCGCACTGTCACTACCCTTCCTTGGCTTGCATGATCTCCAGATTTGTCTCCAATCGAGTATATCTGGGATCATTTGGGACGGTGAGTTGGGCATCCCACGAATTTGAACGAACTAGAGGCAAGGTTACAGCAAATATGGAACGAAATGTCTCAAGACATACAGAACTTTTATGCCTCAATGCCCGATTGTATCGCATCGTGCATTCGCGCTAGACGGGGTTCAACAGGGTATTAAATTCTACGTTCTTTTGCCTTTTTCTCTAAAATAAATAATCCTTTTTCTTTGATTTTCTAATCATTTACTGATATCAAAGTAGTCATTACGTATGTAAAATTTCGTTTCATTTTGTCGACTCCTTCTCTTGTGCGCTAATTTTTTTTCTCGTCCATGAGTGTATTTCAAAACATTTCTTCAATTTTTCTCTTTAAACATAAACGATTCAAATTATTAAATTGATAATATTTATCCATATATTGATAACATTTCTAGAGACTAAGTTTTGAGTTATGGTGTGCTGAAACTGTTGTGGCTATTTTTCTTCAGAGTTCTGAATTCAGAATAAACGAGGGAAAATCACTATATAAGTTAAACCAGAAAATGAATTATCTATACATATATTAAGTCATAGGGCTGCAGACCTTTTTAGATTCATCTTACGAAAGATTTTTAAAAATAGTTAGAAACTTAATGCATACACTTTAAAACTCTTAAGACTCTCAACTAGACTCTCAAGGCTATTTTAATGTCATCTAGAAAAAAAGCTCTTCAAATGGAGAAGTCTGTTCTTTATAAATTGACAAAAATTAAACAAATTGCAAACAGTTAAATTTAAGACAAATATTTATTCAATTATTTCTTAAAATTAAGTAAATTCTTTTTTTGGGGGGCGGCGGCTATCATCAGTTTGAAGAAAAACTGGTACCAAATGTGTAAATATTTTTAGAGGGCTGAAAAAATAGTTTTTGTTTTTCTTTACACAACAATGTATTTTAAAAATATAGTGAAATTTAATAATTTTTTCTAGATATATAATAATGTATTTTAAATTATAAAAAAGAGTTTTTATATATTTCGCAATAACTTATAAAATATGAATTGCAGAGGATAATGTAACATAATATAATGATATTTAT
Organism: Trichonephila clavipes; assembly: GCA_019973935.1. Classification (NCBI taxonomy): domain Eukaryota; kingdom Metazoa; phylum Arthropoda; class Arachnida; order Araneae; family Nephilidae; genus Trichonephila; species Trichonephila clavipes. The sequence goes on along the minus strand of BMAU01021296.1, from coordinate 624,472 downwards.
GAACATAAATCGCTTTTTTAAAATTCTTTTTTATTTTGAACATTTAAATTAACAACTTTAAAAAAATCTTCAACACTTTTAGTATTTTTGAGTAATTTAAATGTTATAATAATTATTATGGCGCTTCTTTTAACATTTGTTATACGTACAAGGAAATTTTAATATTTTTTAATTTATAATTGCTGAGATATATACTTTTTAAATATCAAGATAAAACCTCAAAACGTATTGTGAATGAAAGAACTAATTTGTATGAATATACAGCTTACTTTTTAAAAAAAATAAATAAATGTTATTAAAAATATTTAGATAATTATATTAATTTAAATCAGCTGCAATATTGAAAACAGATGTTCCCCCAAAAATTTCTTATGCCACTATCGGTGTACGTTTGAAACTAAGCGCTTTATCAGTTTAATGTTCTAAAATATTTATAAAATTTCAATACAAATAGCTCTTTGTGCGACGTAATACCGTAATACGAATACATCGATGATATGTTTTCATTTACAAGAAATCAAAAAGAAGAAAAAAAAGAAAAGGAAAAAACATGTTTTTCTTACGCGTGAGGTAAAAATTTATGCTCATTATCAGTTTTCTAAAGTATATTTTATGGAATAATTAATCAGAATTTGATATGTTTATTGAATTGTATTAGTCTCACGGGAAACTTTGATTTAATCGACATTAATGCATCAAACACACATCATCAAAATCTTTAATATTAGATTGTTAAATATGAAATGGAGGAAAGTTCATGTTACTTATTTCAATTGCACATAACCTTATTTAGACGCCTTATGTTGGCATAATTTGTTTTTCGTGTGAAAGGTACATCTTTACCTCTTTTTAACTCATATTTCAGTTTGAAAAAAAATTAACAAATCATCTTAAAATCTTAAAATTAAATTCAGTTATGTGCATTTTTTGCTACATTTCATGCTTGACAACCTAATATATTAATTTCATTTAATCTGAAGTAAGCCTACTACGTGCTTATTTGTATAGTTGAATATCTGAATGATAATTTTGGTTGCATTTGCTTATAATAATTCTTACTGTTTGCACAAGATGAAATTAAAAAGCACCGAAGAAATTCAAGTTGTTATAAAAAATCTCTCTGAATCTATTTCATTATACATATTTAATGTATAGCCTCGAACTTTTATTTTCACATTATTAGAATTTTCTCCACGTAGAGAGTTTAATTGCTATTTGTATTCAAAATTTCACACATGACTTGTAATTTAAGAAATATAAACATTTTGATACTTTTATAGTATTTGTTAAAAACCTATACCAATTCAAATTAACCTAAATAGACACTGATATGTGTGAAAATAAAAATTTAGTCAAGGAAAATTTATCTTTCTAACCGCATGTCTAAATTTTCCTTCCCAATGTATTAGGGTATCTCGGCAATGATAGAGCGAATCAGTTGACCAAAGAGGCAACTTGCCAAGATATATACCTTTTGATGTCTGTGGATGATGTCTGTCCCAATGGAAGCATTTAACTTGGGAAAGAACTGTTTCCTCCTGGAACACCGAATTCTTGGCCTCACCTAAAGCTTTGTTGACTAAAAAGTTTTTCCGACGGCTTAATGTCAACGGCTTAAATGTTAGAAATTTGTTACTGATTTCAAGTTATCCCAAATTCTCTAACAGGACATGGAAATTTTAAGAGCTATTTATCTAGATTTAATTTAATTGGTAGTGAAATTTGTTCTTGGGGTCAGGATGCTGAACTTATTGTAAACTATATTTCTATTGTTGTATTGTAAACTACATTTCTGTAAAACAGAAAATTTTAAAAAGGAGTTGAAACACACACACACACGTTTAGGTATTTCCTGGTCCCCTGTTTTGTCTTTGTTGGTCAATTGTATTGAAAGCTTAAATGTCTTAAGAAAATTTGTTTACTGTATAGATTTTTAAAGTTTTATTGGTACCTCCCTTTACTTATATTTGTGTATTTCCACTCTTCCTTTTTATTTTATGCTTTTATCTTAAATGTTTTTTTTTCAAATTTGTTTCAAATGATATAATTGTGTTACCACTTATGTCTGTAAGCCTCATGTTATGCAATGAGGAGCATGAGGAGTTTTGCAAATAAATTAATTAAAAAAATGTATTAGAGTCTATAAGTTCGCGAAACGACATTGAAATTAAATTCCTCGCCTCTTTTTCAAAACAATTTTTTTGTATTTGATTTGATAACAATAAATAATGCTTTAAAAGAATGCTTCGAAAATTTTTAAATAATTTCCTCCAGTTTTGACTTGAATAAAATTTTGCGTATTTCAATAGCCCTATATGTATATGTATTGCATATAATAACTGTTTCTACGCAATATTAAAATATTGTTACACAACTAAATGTGAATGATCTGTCTCATTGTAAATACGATTCTACCGAAGAATATCTCGCAAACTAATTCATTTACTAGCTCAGTATTTATTCAGAATCGCCATTGTTAATTTCTAATGTAACATCAATATAACAAAATAACTCTTACGCTACCCCAATTTACGAGAGAACTCAGAGTTACTCAATTTTCAAACCATGTCAATTCGTCATTTTTTTTAATCTTTTTTTCCCCTTTTCTTTTCTTTCATCTCTGAACTCAGGGCGAGAGTCTGATGAAATTGGTAATTTGATTGAAGAAGTTGTCGCGATCTTGCCAGGCAAATAAATTTAGAAGGGGATAGTGATGACGTTCAAGAACTGCTGGATTCCAACAATCAGGAGCTGACAATTGATAAGCTCATAGAAATGCATGATCAAGACATTGAAGAACTTGAGTCTTTAGACCCAGTTCAAACAAAAGATGGAATGACGGTTGGGAATTTTGCAACAGGCCCCAGTTTAATTGAAAAAGGACTACAAATTCTAGAAAATATAGACTGCAACGAAGAGCGTATTTTTTCAACAAAACAAGGCATAAAAAATTTTATCAGCAAGCCAAGAGGAAATTTTTCGGGGAAAAAAATCTTTGAGGTGGTAGACTAATTTGTTATATTTTATGAAACCTTCTACATCTAAATAATTTTGGTTTGCGATTTTGTATCAGTGTTATCTACGATTTTATTGCACATTTTTTTTCTAAATCATTATCTCTTTTCGTTACCAGCACCAACTAGAAGTAATTTAAATGTGCTTATATACAAAATTAAGCCCCGACTTACGCGGTTATCCCTTAGTCCCACCTATCGCATAAGTTCAGGATATTTCTGTACTTAAAATCCTCATAGTATCGATGAATATAATTTGAGAGAACTGAAATTAATATCGATTCAATTTGTACACGTGTAAAATATAACTAAGTAGGACATTTCTAATTGCTTTATTGATTCTCACAGTCGCGTGCAAATCAAGCGGAAGTGAGAATAATGATAATAATAATAATAAATGTGCTTAGAGAGAGCGAATGAAGAGCGAAAAGGCTCGTTTCCTTTCCAAACGAGTGATCAGTGGTCTTGGTTGGGGAAGCACTCGCCGTCTTATTTGCATAGAAGCTGCCGGCGGAATGACCGTCCGTCGAATGGCGCACTTGACTGTCCTTTTAAATGCCTATTTCACTTTATTGGTTAGCTCTGGTCCTGGTTTAGTTAAATAAAGAGCTACTTCTGCTCACTTAGAACTAAGGAATATTCTGCATTGGGCTGGAGTGCCATTCGAGTTCCTACCTCAATCAGTAAGATTAATGTATTTTTTTTAATCTTTACTTACTGTTGTTTAGATGAATTGTTATTATTATTTTTTTGAATTATTTTTCCATATTCTGTTTTCACGGTAAAAAAATTTAGTACAGTCGAATACTATTTAACGAAAGTAATTAAATAGTCTTTAATGAAATCGCTAAATCCCGAAAAAAAGTTCATTATGTGAAAAATTCGATAAATAGAGATTCGTCTTTATTATACATTAGAAATCCCATAAAACAAATTTAAATTCACGAACGTTACATATTATTTTTAAAAAAAGTAATTATTTACACTTTTTTATGTTAATTAACATCTATTTATTTAAATGCATCTTACTCATCAAGAAGAAATCTGCAAGGAAAACAAGAAAAAATAGATTAACCAGAAATACACTGTATTTTCAACTTTAAGAAATAATTTTATGTTAAAGCTAATGAGCTTTTAATAACATTTCCTAATTTGAAGCCTACAAATAATTTTAAACATACATTATTTTATAACTAGAAATTTTAAGCATGGGCTACTACATGCTTCCTTAAATTTAATTACTGATAAAATCTGTTAATTTTGTTTGAAATTTTTCTTTGAAAAATCACAGCAATTTTATTGCTCTAGGTTAATTAGATACTTGGTAAAACCAATTCAAAGTCATTGTGTTGAAATAGAGATTAATTTGAAAAATGTCCTAAAATAATTTAAAAACAAGGAAAAAAAATTGTTTCACAAGATAAAAAAAGTTCGTTAAATATAAAATACACTTCCCTATCTGGAGGCTATTTTACAAAGAAAATAATAAAATGATCTTGGTTCCTGGAAAAGTTCGTAAAATAGAGATATTCGCAAAACAGTGGTTCGTTATATGGAGGTCTGATTGTATATATCGATTACTCATGTATAATTAATTAAATTAATCACAATAAATGTTCATACAATAATACTATTTTAATTAAGTGTTGAATCATGTGTACTATTTTACAAAATAGTAGCTTTATCTATTGTTTCCTGTGAAAATGTAAAATATTCAAGACGCTTTATATATAACGTCTCTTATTCCAATATTATAGTAAACTAACAATCTCTCGCATTAACATAAATTTAAAAAAACTGTAAAAACAATTGTGATAAAATAAATTTAGCAGCTTAAAACAAAATGTAATGGAGCAGAATCAAAATAAATAAATAACATAAGAATAGGGATTCTATTAACATCTTGAAAATAAAAATGTGTTTAGAAAATATAATCATCTTTTTTAATTTTCACCTTTGTTGAATTTAGACTTAAGTTTTTAGGAAAAATAATTAAACATTTTAAAGAAGTTTAGCTGTGGATGAATTCTGTTTCAATAAATAATTGTAAATATTGAATTTTAGTCTTCTAAATTCCAGAAAATGTATCATTTCAGATATAACAAATTTACTTTTTGATAACCTCATTTTCCTTTTTGATGTTTAACTCTTTTGAAAGCCATGCATGATGAATACAGTGCAATTTCTGGTGAATGTATTCACAATAATGTACATTTTCTGATGCAGAGAGCTGTCATCCTCGAGTACATATTCATAGAATAGTAAATAGAATGCAAAATCTTTTCGTCTAATCACGCGTTACTTAATATTCCTTCGTAATACATCCCAACATTAAAATTTTTTTACCTTAAAAAAGTGAAAAATTATGTAAAAAAAAGGAATACTTGGTTTTTTTTGGATAAGTAGAAAATAACAATTGTGGTAATAAAAATGTATACTTACATTTTCTATTGTAATAGTTCAACAGAACAATATTCTCTAAACAATATTAAACTCCAGAAATATATTCTTTTTCACCAAAGCAATGCATTTTTCTCTGAGTAATGTTTTCTTTAATGTTATTATTCCGGTCTATTGACACTTTCATATTCTAAACTCTTCTGTTGCTTATTTCCATTGAGTCACCTAAAATTATTTGTATAGAACAGATTACTAATATAATTAATCGATAATTAAGGAAAAAAATTCAGCAAAAGTAATACTATTGAAAATATTTTTTTATTCATTTATTGATTGTAATTAAGACAAAGTACTTAAAAACTTCGTTAAAAGGAGTCTCAGGGGTGTTAATTTTGTCTCGAGGGCTGAAAATATAAACGATGCTCAAATTGGTATAATTCCTTGAAATAAAAATTAAATAATTCGAATGTCTTACACATTACTTATAAAGGAATGAGGTTTAAAAAAGCGCTCAATATTTCAATTACAACCATAATTTTAAATATTATAAGCCTATTAAAATAAGAAACATTTCTGTAATGAATATTAAGTAATTTTTACGTTTTTCGTCCGCTATTTTCCAATTTTGGAGTACAAAATGATGATGTACAAAACTTTATAGAATTTTAAAATGTATTATACTCTTTAAACTCTACCTAGTTTTATTATTATATATCTTTTGTATTTCAAAATATTTGAAAAATATTGAAGTAAAAAAAATTTTAATGCAATTTTTTTCCGTTTTTTTTTTAAAAAAAAAGAATTCGTAACTCTATCTATGTAAAAATATCTACAGTGTAACAAAGATACATTTAACTTTGTAAATCAACTTATTACTAGCAATTAGAGCTTCTATTTTAGAAAATATCATGTGCAATGTAAAACTTAATATTACTTACAGAATTGTTTCTTATTTTCATGTATTTTTATACTCTTTAAAATTATGACTATATTTTAAACATTTTACACTTTTTTTAAAGCCCTATTCCTTTATATATAATGTGTAAAAGATTCGAGTTATTTTTTAATTTAAAAGATGTCTATTTGAAAATTGTTTATAATTTCATTCTTCGAGACAAGGTTAACGCCCCTGAAACACCTTTTAAAAAATCATAGATTATTATTAATTCAATTTCTAATACGGTTATATGGCATATATAGCAGAATAGTAATACTTAAGAATTCTTGGAGATATTAATTTTTTATGTGACAGGAAAAATAGAAGTCTTCAGACTTGTTGTGTATATTTATATTAAATTTTTTAGATTTAAAGGAAAAAAACTTATGTACAGTATCGAAACCAAATTCAAAATATTAATTCCTGTTAGGTTAGAACCCGGCAAGATTATGTGCTCAGCCAATTTCTTCTCAACGACTCAAGGTATTAATTCAGCGTAAGATTTAATTAGTAATATGTCTGTATCGATAGCCATTTAAAAATGATAATTTTTTTTTATTTTTAGTTAATTATTTAAAATTGCTTAAATTAAGTAAACATTGTAATTGCTCTCCTGAATAACACTCAGAGATTATAAAAATCACCCATAATTGTATTTATTATTACAAGTATGCGTTGCATGTATATTTGTATGCTTATTAAAATTTGAGTTAAGATGTTATCTCTCAAGCTATGACTTGATATGCATACTCTTGATAAAGTTTGAAATTTTTGTCAGATCTAGACGCCTAAATTACTACATTAATTATCTATGATCCTTCAATATATTGCATTTCAGAAACGATAAAAATTATAAAATGTGGTTTCAGGAGTTACTTTTTTTATGATTAAGTTTGTATTTTCCCTTATAATTGTTTTACATCGATTCTAATTATATTGTTGATGTTGCCTTTTTTACATTGATCCTAATTATGTATTTGTATATCACTATATATTCTTATGAACATTTATTTTTACATTTTTTTTCTCATTTTTATGTTAATTTTAGTTTACTGGAAAAATCCTTATGAAGAATAAATTGGAATAACTGATATGTTTGCACTCTGTATGATTAAGTAAATGGTACTAAAAATTTCGAGTAAATTACATAATTAAAAAAAAGAAATGTTAGGTACTTCTTACTTTTTATCCTAAAAAATATTTTTCATAGGAATAAAATTTGTCTTTCAGAATTTTTATGTAATTATTCTGAAATATTCAACTCTAACATTTTTGTCTCCGAGCAGTTTTTGTGTCGTGAATTTAAAACAAATAATTCTGAAATAGATATGAATAACACATATTGATTGCATTAGTATCACATATTTCATTATATAGAATCAAATAGTTTTTCAAATTTTTCATGACTTAAAAACTTCATAACTTTGTCGTGTAGATGGATCAATTCATGTTAAATCTGTTACAGCTCAATTTCTTCCCTTAACTTAGTGTGGAAATTTGAAAAGCGAGGTGTCAGCGCAGGGGATGTTCTCCTCATTTGAACGCATTAAAAATTATGTGAGGCCCGTCACCAATACATTTTAGGCAGTTTCGAAATTTGACGTAAATAAACAATCATTCAATTCAAAACTCAACAGTAAGAGTTATGTAAGGAATTATAGCTAATTTATCCTTATTGTATTAGATTTAGATTGTTGAGGTTCTTGCCTCATCCATGCGATTTGTTTTTGCTAAAAAGGGCTGTTTTGCATTATTTTTTACTTTAATTTATTGTAATTAGACAGTTCATGTGAGTTAATAAAATGTTTTCTTTTTAAAGCTTATTTCATAAACATAAGATTTTTATCGTAGTGAACAGTCACCATAAAAAATACTTATTACAATTGTATGTTAAGAAATAAAACTAAAACTTTATGCTTCTAATTCTTCATATGCTTGTAAAAAAAATTCAAAATTATTATGTTTCGGAGATTTGTCTTAAGAAAAAAAAAACTACAAAAATATTTTTGCATAATGGGGCACTGAAATCCATATTTCTGCATTAAATATGCCTTTATTAATAAATATTTTAAGGAAATTAAATTCTTGGTATAATTTGAGAAAAGAATTCCTTCTTCGTAATTTTGAGAAAAAAAATCTAGTTTAAATTATTCAAATGTTTGTTCGTTTCGAAAAGAAAAAATAAATTATAACAAAACCACTTATTTCTTTGAGAAAATTACTGATTTAAATAGCTTTGAATAATAGGTTTTATTCTTCCATGAATTAGTTTTGGTTTATCAATCCCAATTAGTCAAAGGTAAGTTACCTGATTTTTAATCCTATTTCAGTATATAATAATATTAAATTGCTCATTTAAAAACTGACATGTAAACATTCACAATATGCATTTGGTATCCAAAAAAAAGAATTTTGTTTAAAAAAAGTTGAAATTTGTTTATTTAGTCCTGTATTTGTAAATATAGGGAAGTAAAAACAGAAAATAAATATGTAAGTGATTAATAATAAATAAAATTTTAATAAGTTAATAAGTAAAATTTAATTAATGATCAAAATTTGGTAAACACACAAATTTTGAATAATAGAGATATACTGAAAAGTTAGTTTTGTTCAAATTCGAGGTATTCTGTTGGTTAGAACTTCGCTTGTCCGTTTCTTCCACATCCTCGCGACTGAGGAAGACGCCTGTAGAGCGGCAAGAGCTTTTCTTACTCTCCATCCTCATCCTTCGTAGTAGGGTTAAGAGAGCGATCGTGAGGATTATTTTTTTACCTGAAAAGAAATGTACATTTCATAAAATAGTGAATTCATCCTTTATGTAAATCGTTTTTAAAAAAGATATATTGAGATATTTTAAGCCTTAAAAAAGTCGGAGAAAAAATTTTAATGAAACAAATATAAACATCATTTGATCATTTGCTTTATTTCTTTACCAATACTGTTTACATGGATAAACTTCTAAGACATTTCAAAATATTAAAGAAGACGTTTGTTAAATTTAACATCTTCATGAAATTTTGATATATCTGGAACATTTCCTGCTCATCATTCCATAGGATTTATTTTTTGACTAACTAATAAATTTACTATTAATTTAATAACTATAAGTGTGTGTGTGTCTTATACTATTAATTATTAGAACTGTTAACTATAACTAATTGTTCGACGTCATTGAACAATCCATTTTAACATATTTTTACTACTTTTTACATATAATAGTATCCCCCAATAAGTTTTAAAATTATATATATATATATATATATATATATATATATATATATATATATATATATATATATATATATATATACATCTGTATATTTCTAATTTAAATCTATCTAAGCTTTAAAAATATTTTGAAAATGAAACCCCCCTTCATGCTTTAAAGCTGAAGTAGATCTCTACAGACTTTGTAAAAGTAATTTCCTTTAAAGTTAAAAGGAGGTGATTTTCTAATGAAAATAAAATTTTGTTTTTTTTATCGCACTAAAATGAGGAATTGAGCTCACCTATCAGATAATATACATAACAATGAGTGAGTCTTTACAGCACCATTCGAGAATATCACTGGTTAATTAAAAATACGTAGTACATATAAATAATATTGCGATATATTATTTCTCAGAGTCGTGTTTTTGTCTCCTGTTATTTAAGAAAAATGACAAGTTTAGTTTGGGGTGCTATAAAAGATTATTCAAATTAGTATTTAAACGAAAAGAAAATACTGAAGCAAGATTTATTTTGAGAAAACAAATTAAAAATTCCTTCTAACATATTTTTTGTTTAACGAAAGTTTTGATAGAAAATTGGAATAAAGAATAAATTAGAGCAAATACATTAGTAGTTGAATAAAAATCTAGCACTTGAACTTATATTCATATAAAATATCGATTTTCACTTTCTTTTTTTTAATACTTTCGGAGTGTTTAGACATTTCTGTTTTAAGTCATAAATGATATGTGAAAATATGATAATTTGAAAAAAGTATTTTTATTTATTTTTTAAAATAAAGCCACTTCTTGACACGCATTGTCAAATGAGCTCATCTAAGAGCACCCTGAATAAATTTTCGATGATATAGTTGTTCCGTCTACAATTAGTATAATCTTTTTTATTACCAAAATGTTTATCTTTTGAAGAAGGGGAGACACAATTTTTTTCGTTTGATTTGTTATTCCACGTGATTATTTATCTTTGAACTTGTTGACTGTGTGTGGCTTCTAAATTGTATCATCAGAGTCTTCTTTTGTGTGTTTAATATAAATTTTACATCAAATTGAGCTATATTTATTAGTGTTTTATCAATGGAAAATTATGGAGAGATAAAAAAATCGTTAAAAAAACGTAGTTGTTCTAAATAGAGATGTTAAAATTGTTCTACCTGGCACATCAGACAGTTTGGAAACTGTTATTCAAAGTGTTTCAAAACAAAAACTTGTTTTAAACAACATTTTATGTAAAAATAGGGAGGGAAGTGATGATAAAATGTTTTGATCGAATTGAAATTCTTAAATAATGCTTTATTGAACGTTGCTGTTTGTAAAAAACTGTAACTATCCCATCTCACTGGATGCTTCTAAAAGAGTTGGAATTTTGTATCATACAGAATTTTGTGGCAATTTTTGCTGGAAACAGTTGAATCTGTTTTTGTGATGTAGATAAGGTCCGCCTAAAAATAAAGAATGATTTCCATACCTGAACTGAACTAAAGGCCACGGAAAATAAGTTTTTTCACTCAAAAATGTCAGATGTATCGAAAGAGGACGTGCAAATCTTTGTATGGCAGTGTTTCTCAAAGTGTGGGGCGCGCCCCCCTGGGGGGGCGCGAGCATATTGAAAATTTAAAGATTTTTTTTAAAAAAAATAACCGGAAAGAGAAGTAAAACAAAATGCTTTCTTCCATAATAGTAAAAAAATACACAGCAACACTGATATAATTTATGTTTATCATCTAGCGTTTTTCTGTCATCAAATAGCTATCTTTGATCCCAAAACCAAATTAAAGAAAAAAAGGTTTTGTTTAATTTGCTGTATTTCCTCAATGAGAGATTTCTTTATTATGTTTTAACATAAAATACTACTCGTTGAAAGAAAAAACGAAACCCACACAGATCCTGAGAAAAATTCTAAGATAAACAATTCATCATTGTAATTATTATTGAAATACTGTACATTAGTTGTAGAAAAAGAAAAGGAAGACATGATTCACTTTTCAGCGAGGCTGCATAATACATTTGCTAATCATTTGATTGGCCTTCAAACTTATGGTATGGTTAGTTCTACATTAGAGTTCCGTCCCATCTTTTATGCGTTTGCTTTTCGCTTAGGGAAATATAAATAATAAAGAGTTTTACGATATTTGGAAAAAAATTGATTGATTTAACATTTCTGTAATATTTGTGAAAAGTGTCTCTGATTTGCGTCCTTTATTATGGTCTTGCACGTTTGAATCATTTTAGTTTAGTTTTTTTCTCAAATCATCACAGAAAAATTGAATAGTCCTTGAAACCGGTGAGTATACTTTCTCTTAAAATATTATTCACTGGAATTCCAATTTGTATCGTGTACAGTAAAAATAATTATAAACAAATATTTGGAGTGACTGAGTCCCCCTGCACTACCATTAGCGTTAGTATCGAATGTGCGCCTGCTCCCGGGTTAAAACATTTTGAAGTCTTTTAGCTTTAAATATTAAAAAGTAACACAATTATTCTTCATCGTAATTTTATATTATTTTTCATTATTTAACATTAATTCTAAATGCTAATTATGGGAGGTTTAAAATTACAGTTCTTTTAAACAGTTATTTACAACTATAGCATTTATCTAAAAAAAATCATTTTACATTTTTGTATACAATGACGTGCACGAAGTTTTACTCTCCTTACAGTTCAGCTATTATATCAAGAATAATGTTTTATTTTTTAAAAAAATTAACTCGTGCGAAGAGCCGGTGTTTCAGCCAGTATAATTTTAATGTATCAGTACTGAAGAAGGTATTTTATAAATACTTTCTTATTACTAAATTAAGAACAAGTTTAATAATTATTAGGGACTTTCATGGGCTTGTCTTGTAGAGGAAAGTTTTTCAAAGGAAGGTTTAATATCAGAAATTGACACTTAAAGAGTTATTTTCTATATTTTGCTGAGATCTATATTTTGTCTTCAAAGCATCCACAGCAGAAAATCCGGTTTAATAAAGGTAGGATGTTGAAAATGGTAATAGTATACGAAGTTGTTTTGTTTTTCAGTACAGATAATTCCTCATATTGACCTCTACCCAAAATTCAAAGAGCGATTTATTACAAAATTGCCTTTTAATTTTTCACTGGATGTGAAATCTGTGAAGATTTCTTCTTCGGAAGTTGAGAGCCCTTCTGGAGTATCTTGAAATAAATCCCTAATCCACTCGTAACTTGCTACCAAGCTGTCCTCATCCAGAAAATACTTTTTAAAATTCTTTGCCAACATAGCTAAATGATTTTACATGTTTTAAAAACAACTTTCACATGTTGTTCTACAGATTTGTAAGTTTTAATGCATATCGAGCTGGGGCTTTTTTTTCCACATCATTTACTTCAGTAGTGGTAAATCCAAAATTTAAGTATTTTTGAGTAGATCGCGTTGATTTAATTTTCGGAACCATGCTCGTCTGTGTACTTGTTGATTCTTTATTATCATCGAATGTTTGCTTACGACTTAAAAATGTATGTATGATTTTGTTTTAATCTACTGCCGTAAATACTTAATTACCGTGAATTACAATTAACGTGTAAATTAAAAAATGTACATTCAAGCTAGGTTTGGAAGCTATAGGAGTATCGAGTCGACCAAAACTGACTGGAATTGTACGAGGAAAAGCATTTTTTACATGTTTTGCGCAGACGTCCGATAGGTTGCCCAGACTCAAGCAAACGTACCCTTTAATGCCAGATGTTATAGATATGATAGAGAGCAACATAGCCTAGACTATTTTTCTAATGACATTTGTACTTTGAGAAATGAATGCTGAAGGAAATAAATCTTTAATTAAATATATCATTTTGCGATCTGTTCCATTTTAAAAATTAGAGAAAGAAAAATAAAATAATAAGTAACTAATATATTTTTTAAGTAATTTTCTTAAAATATATATTATTTAAAAAATTACATGTACAAAATTTAATACACTTATTGTATTAATTTGTACGGTTTATAATAAAATCTTATTGTAACTTTAGCGTCTCTCTCTCTCAAAGTGCATTTTTATTGCAGTAAATACATTATTGTTTTACAGGGGGGCGCGACACAAATTCTGATTGAAAATTGGGTCGCCAGTATTCAAAGTTTGAGAAACACTGTTGTATGGAATTATGAATTTGCCTTTTCTCTACTAGTAAACTTCCATACCCATAAATAATTGTTCGAATCCACTAAATTTATCTATGATAAATCTATGAGAATTTCTGTTGAGAAGGCAAAAGGAATAGAAGGTTGCTGAGACATTTCTGTCACCTTAAATGGTTCAAGGTAGAAAAGAGGATATCGACGACTGGTGTCGACATACTGGGAGAGTTATTGATCTGGTAGTGTTTTCAGAACATTATCAGTGAAAAACGGTATTTCATTTTGTTCATGAACCATCATGCACGGTCATATAAAGGGGAACAAGCAGAGGCATGGATGTAAAGCTGTTCCAGCCATATTTGAAAAATCCAAAGCTCATTATTGTGTTCCTTGTACACAATAATTGGACGATGGAGATTCAAGGGGTTTTGCATTCATACTTGCACTAAATCCATATTACGTGGAGAAATTAAGGTGTATTGGGCATGTCCAAAAAAAAGCGTATGAGTACATCATTATTGAATCTTTAAAGTAAAGATAGAGAGAAAAAGTATAAGTAATTGTAACCAGCACCGAGGTTTTAATCTAAAAAATATTGAGATTTTATGGTTAGATTATTAGAAAAGCAATATTGATGATTTACACAGTATAAAAATTGCTGTTTGGGCTCTTCATTTTCATCTTTTATGACATTAAAATGCATACGTATGCGTGGTATAACGATGACGAAATCTTTCGAAGCATTTTTGCTTCTAATGAGCGGTTTTGTGCACACATTTTGACCGAATACTGTACAGTTGAATCTGTTTTTGTGCTGTAGATAAGGTCCGCATAAAAATAAACGCACAAAAAAATATTCAAAAATTTCATAAATTCTAACATAAAACAAACTAATTAGTGGAAATACAACAAAAAACTTTTTTTATGCTGTGGATAGGGACCTCATAAAAAAAGTGACATTTATAAAGTATGCCAATTATTTACGAAATTTATGTAAGAGTACTTCCATAACAAAATAAATAGTTAACTATTATACATGGGTGATTTTAAAAATATATAGTTTCTCATTGTATATACGGATAAAAGTTTTCAGAATGCACATACATAATTAATCGCTACTCATCGTAATCGAAAGTCCTGTAATGAATAAGTTCAAAATCGCTTTCGTCACTTTAAGGGACAATTTCAATTGGTTTATTTTTTGGCAACATAAAGTAAGAGATAAGTTTTTGTGATGAAGGTCGGGTGGTCAGTTGCTTGTAAATGTCACGATAATTAGATATACATGATTGAAGCTCTTTTTGAAATTTTATACTTTTTTCTTAATTGGTATCTATTTTATGAAAATGCTTTTCCAAATTGTTAGAAAGCTGGATATCTGCATATTTTTATCCGCTGTCAAAGAATCCGGTTCTTCTTGTCCATCAAATTATTGATAATGTCATTGAAAGTTTCGTCTTCAATAAAGCGCGAACTGCTGGAGCGTTGAGAGAAAGCAATTGGATGTGCATTGTCGGGAGACTGTTCATTGCAAATGAACAGAGCGTCTTGAAGTGTCTACATTTCAGTGGCGTAACGTACACCCCCGCATCATAGGGGGCAGGACTCTAGGGACTCAAGGCCTGACTTACGCTAAATATGTATTTATCCAATTTATAAAATATTAAAGGCGAAACCTGACTTCGCCTAGTTCAGTATCGGCCAGGTTTTTCCTAACATTCGCCACTGATAAATAGATAGAAACCATTACAGTGGCGCCAAAGCCATTGAAATTCATTCACCGCATTAAAAAATATCGTACAAAAATAAAATCACACAAAACAAATCGCATAAAAAAAGACCGCACAAAAACATGTTCTACTGTACTTTTATTTAAGCATGTACTTTCATTCAAAGATTTCATTAAAAAATGTTCGAAATTATTCGAGATACATTTTTAATAAAAACTATGTTGAAATTTATAATACGTAAATGTTTTAACTTATGAATGGTATATTTAAGAAAGCGGGAGGAAGTGAAATCAAATTTGATATCGAATGCTCAATACAAAAAAAAATCAAGGCTCTGATTAAAAGTTCATTTTTTCCCTTTTACATAGACTTTAAAAGAACAGTAATTAATAAATACAGATAATATTCGTTTCTCCCTCCCCCCTTTAATACCCGTGTGATGATACATGTTCATCTTGGTAATCAACCATATTTTTATTTAATAGTTAGTAAATCTTTTTATTAAATATGGACTGAAGCATACATAGTAATAATTTCAATCTTAAAGGCTGAAGGCTCGCAAGATCTAAAATTACATAAAAAGTGAAGTTAGTGCAAAGCAAAAAATAACAAGTAACATTAAAAAATATTAAAATCAATTCCTACTTAAGTCAAAAAATTTTTTTAATTTTATTTACTTTTTATTAAATAATTACAATTAATATAAATACATATAACATACATATGATAGAATATAAGAGACATTTTTTCTCCCGTATAACATTAACATTAACTAATTAAATTTAATTAATGAACTGATATTTGAAAAAACTATATTAACATCGAGTGTCATCCACTACAACTTTTAAAAAATGTATTTGAACTTGAGTGGATGAATAAAAAGTGTTTTATTAATGATTGAAAATTTGAACAGGAGCTAGAAATACATATATAGGGAGAGTGCGAACTAATAGTAGAGGAATTATAAAAAACGAACAAAAAGATTGTGTGTGGTGGATATGACACTCGACTCGTAATCGAGTGGGCTCGGGTTCGAATCCCGAATAAGATATGAATGTATCTTCGGGAAAAGAAGGACCACGGTAGTCAAGGTATCGGATCGTGGCTGGCTTGTCAGGATTTCGAACCTAGAGCCATGAAAGACCCGCCGTGTAGGGGAGTGATGCACCGCAGAGAGAGAGACCCGTGTAGGGATGCGATAAACCTGTCGAGAGCTCAAACATCCTTTGGTGTGGGAGTTAGGAGAGGTGGTGCCAACTCAAGTGTCCTCCTCGTCACTTGACCATGATTCAAAATTGCGAGGTCCATCTTCAAACGCCCTCGCTGGTGTTAATATTCACTCACTCACATACTCGGGAAAAGAAGTCGGATTTCCTGCTACAATGGATTCCCGTCTCGAATAGATAACCGTGCACCCCTACTGTTCTGTGCTGGGATCATCACTTGTAATTCTGTCTATATTCTTCTATGATTGTATTGTATGTTTCTTTAATCTATCCCTCGTCTTTTATATGTGTGTCCAATATATATATATATATATATATATATATATATATATATATATATATATATATATATATATATATATATATATAATGAAATGCACAACAACAACAATACTACCAAGGATGTCTTTGAGGATCTGGGCTCAGTGGATTATTTTGGAGCCCTGGGCCCCTAAAAAAAGCAAGCCCTACCTGAGATATTTAAAAGTAGGCAGTAGCACAGGGGATTGTCAAATACTTATTCAAACGGTTATTTGTAACAAATAAATGTGTACAACTCACAATCTCAAATGCCTAGGAGCAAACCGACTCGACCGATGGCCACATTTCAACTAAATGAGTTAAATGACTGTTTTCGGTATTAATGGACATGGACAGCGGTCATCACACAATAATACAGTCTTACCACTTTTACCAGTTAACATGCAGTTTGAGAGAATATTCAGGGGAATAATATTTGAATCCTCCGGATCCTGATCTTATTAAGAAAGAGTCGAGAACGAAACGAGGGTGTGGCCTCGGGTCCGAGCCCATTGGGGTCGTGCCTTAAGACGTCCCTGAATAAAACGAATCAAATACAAACGTGCATTTGAAGTTGCAAAATGACTTCAAAGTCAATATTTGCAGTATTTTTTGTAGGCACTTAATGAGCTTGCCACTTAGATTTATAGAATATATTTGTTTTACTCTGTTTATTATGTATTGATTGATTATTTATATTAACACTATAGCAGTTGGAAATGGATCTCTTTATTTTCAACCATGATCAAGTGGCGAGGAGGCACCTTACTCCGCAAACTTCATTTTGAAATTTATTTGAAATTCGCAAGCTTGTATTTCATTTATTTAGCTGTTGCTTATATCACACAGAGTAGTGAAGAAACGAAATAGATGTGTTGTTGATATCATTATTGTTGTTGCATTCTGTTTTTAAATTACTGTTGGCTGAGTGAGTGTTTATTTACATCGCCCTCAAAAACAATACGAGGGCTATTGGTGACGAACATCGCAATTCTGACTTTTGATCAAGTGATGAAGACGACTGATAAAGATGCTGATATCTCCCTCCTAAAACTTCCCCACCAAGCCAACGGGTGGACTTTATCAACGGATGCTCAAATTCCTCCTTTCTACGTAGGCTCACAATATCCTCAAAGATCTCTACACGGTGGGCCTTCATTGGCACTAGGGCTGGAACTCAAGACCACGACCAGTAGGATGTTGAACTCTTTGAGTAATAAATACACAGATGTCTCTGAGTTCGAACTTTAAGGATATGTACAATGCTCAAGTAACGTAGGATCGAAAATGATTTTGTTTTCAGTTTATGCAACAGAGTAGATTGGTTCCAAGTTTTTCTGCCAAGGTATCTATCACACATGAGGCTGCCTTTACTCGCAACAGTGTTCTTGAATTGCATAATTCCACTGAATGGATCCCCTGTAAAACCCACAGAGAACACATCCACAGGATTTCCAGAGCAGTTGTTTGTTAATATGGGACGAGGAGATTGAAAATGATTTCTTTAATGGACCGTGCTTGCGTCCACATCGATTCAATTGCAGAATTCTGGAAAAAAGTATTATCAAAATTACTTGGTGTATTTCTGTTGCATTTTGCAATGACTTGTGGTTTCAGCACTAGAGGCCTCCAACCCATTTTAACTTTCGTGTGTATTATTATTTCTATTCCACGTTAGATCCTCGATGGATTGAACGAGAAGAACCATCTGATGGTCTCCAAGTTCACTCGATTCATCAAGTATTGGATTTTTTTCTTTCCTTATGGAGACATCCTAAAGCACTTATCACTCTGATGAGATCCTCATTATGAGATGATGGTTCTGATGCATCTTAGGGATCCTTAAGAGATTTCGGTCTTATTTTTTTCTCTTATCATTCTATTCTTTTTTATTACAATTTTATTTATTAATTTATTTTATTAAACAGAATATAGTCTAGGTCAGCGGTTCTTAAACTTTCGATCACCCTGCCCCCCCTTTACGCATCAGCCTGACAAGGCGAACACTCAAGATTTTGAACACCACTTCCTGACTCCCAACACATGGTGCTGATTGGAATTTCAAAGTTCTTCAGTTATCCTGTATTATGTTAACTGTGTTACTTAAAATTCTTATTGAGAAGGATGGAGCTGCATTTCTTTTGCAAGTGCTGTTATATCAGGTGTAATATTTGAAATGTGCATCTTAACATTAAATGAGAAATCTTAACACTAAATTAGTCGCCTTTAAAAACCCTCTAGAGAGACGTCGGGGACCCCTGGGGGTCCACGGACCAAAGTTTAAGAACCACTGGTCTAGTTCAAAAGGGCTAACTTCCCATTCCTCCTCGCAAATTTGAGAGTATTTGGAACATCTTGGCTAAATATGGCCCTACTGACAGGCAACAACTTTCCCGAACGTAATCTTGAATAAATCCTTTGTTAATATTAAAAAATTCTAAGGATACTTTCGAAACACTACTTAAAACAGTTTGGTGTTCTTATCTTAAGTTATCCGACTACGTTCGGAACCGTGATTTTAAAAAAGCACATAAATAGATAATTTTTATGATATTTAGTGTCACTCAGATTAGAATACATGCATAAAAAATTGTTTTAAGGACATTTTGACAAAAAACACTTATTTAAATATAATATTTTGGAAAAAAATTAACTTAGAATAATCTTTTTTCCAAATGTTCTCCTTTTGTGAAAAATGCTTCTATTAGAATAATATTTTGCCTGTATATAGCTCAGACACTTCTCTACAGAGGCTCAACTAGAATTTTTTTTAAAATTCACATTATTTTCAGAGTTACCCCCAATTGAAATAACTATTCGCAATTATTTCTTAAAATTGCTCCCCTCTGTTGCCGTAAAATATGAATAAACCCACTTCTAAGTTATATATTTCAAAAATTCTAGTTGAGCCTCTGAACAGAGGTCTGAGCTATATACAGGCAAAATATTGTTATAATAGAACCAATTTTCACAAAAGGAGAACATTTGGAAAAAAGATTATTCTAAGTTAATTTTTTGCCAAAATATTGTATTTAAATGAATTTTTTGTCAAAATGTCCTTAAAACAATTTTATGCATATATTCTAATCTAAGTGACACTAAATATCATGAAAATTATCCATTGATGCGCTTTTGAAAATCACGGTTCCGAACGTAGTCGGATACCTTAAATAAAGTGAGAGATCGTTGAGAGAGAGGTGAGTTTTTTTAGACTGATGTATATGATTAGACTCTCATAGATGCTCTGAAAAATGAGAAAAAGAAAAATTACACCCAAGTAATTATTAAATTTTACTTGGTATATTTTTTCTCTTCTTTTCACACAGGAGGCGCAGAATCGCAAAGTGGAGGAGGAGCTGGAGTACTTTCTCTAATCGAAGATAAATTTTCAGTTCCAAACATGTTCGAGTAGATTCATATTTATAGAATATTTTCTTAATGATCCTTTTTTTTTGCTATTAATAATTTTAGCAGATTTCCTTTGTAAAAAAGAAAGCCATTAACCTCGTACCATGTAAACAGGGATGGTGAGAGACTCCACTGTAGTAGTGTAAAAGACTATTGATCAAAATATTTCATCCTTATACTGCTGACTTAGTGGCACACACAAAGGGAGGGGGATTGTCCACGGGTCCGGAACCCAACTCAAAGCCCTTGATTTTTTTTTCAATTGATGATAACCCTATGTATATAGTTTGTAAAATTCAATGAAATATTTATTACCAATTTATTTTACTAATTAATGCTAATTATTAATTCAATAATTTACTTTTTACTGTTTTTGTTCCCTAAATATACAAAATCAAAAGTGGCTGTGTATTGAGGTATGATACCAGAATGGTGAACTTTCAAACCTGGGCCCTCCTTCCCCTGAAAACTTTTTGTGTGCGCTACTGTGCTGAGTCATCTGTTTATAATGATCGGTAGGGTCATTGATGAGATGTCAGTGAGCATCAATGCTCCTTTTCCCCCAAATTGGATACTTAGGTGCACAAACGCAGGATTATTCTTAAACTTTCCAAATTCTAAGACACCAAGAGGAGGCCGTAGTTCATTAATCTTTTTGCAATCTGCTATTTATGCACCCAAACAATAAGTCTCCCTCCCATTCAAATAGCATAAAGAGACCGTTTTGATCTGTTTGAGCCGAACTTTTTGCAGGCGTTATTGCAGTGAAATGCAGTGGCATAACATATACTCCCATAGCTACCACATAGCGGGGGACCAGGATTCCAGGGGCCCAAATCCTGACTGATGCCAAGTTCATACCCTTTGTAAGATCCGACTCGGAACCCAAAACATGACTCTACGGGGGAGCCCTAATATTCTCCGCTAGAAATGGTCATCAAAATGTGGTTTCTTCTGGCCCCTAGTGTAACTTTCGTGTTATTTGGAAATGCAATGAATAGCCAATCAATGAAACATAATAGTAAATTAGTAAACAGTCATAAAAAATAATCAAAATTCATAAACACTTAATCAATATGGCCCCTAGAATTAAATGCCGATAATCATTTTGTTTTGAGGTACACTATTAGGTCTGGGTTACACATGACCGTTACCTGGTTTTTGACTATTATTCATAATTTCCTAATACCGATTCCATAATCTATAAATTTGCACACAAAGTTATCACCATTAGACTCACAAGGGCCATCGAATACTGTTTTTAAATGAATCCGATTTTGTTTATTAAAGATGGTGGTCCAGGAAGAGTGTGGTGTCTTCTTGGAAAAAGTACACTAGCAACCAAATCGTTGAGCATTACACCAGCATTTATTTAAACGAGATATCACGGCAAGGTCTCTAGGATACATCATACTCGGACATTACTGGCAGTTTAACAACTGAAAAATATGATACACAAGTTGTTTTGCCTTTGGTCCATTTGTGTAGACCACCTTCGGCTGGGGACATCTTAAGACATGACGAATTCAGCCTGAACCTAGGGCCTCGTTTCGTTCTTGACTTAATAATATCATGATCCAGATAATTTTAATCGTCAAATATTATTCCCGTACATATTCTCCGAAAAACAGGGAATTTCAAACTGCATGTCAACTGGCAAAAATGGCAGGACTGTATTATTATGTGATGACATTTGTCCGTGTCTGGGCCTAGGTCTTGTACCATAAACAATCATTCAACTCATTTAGTTGAAATGCGGCCCTCGATTGGTTCCTAGGTTTGTGCGATTGTAAGTCGAGCACATTTATTTGTTTCAAATTTCCGCTTGTTCGATCTTTTAAAAATCACAAGTAGAGCGTAGTTCTGCATAGGGGCCGAAGGACTCTAAATATCTTAAGACTACTCTGTGCCCAGGGTCTCAAGAAGAACTAAGTCTTCTCTGCCTTCGGCACGTTATACTAATTAGACAATGCGCCAACTTCATGTTGCAAGATAAACTCTCAACAGATTAAATGGAACCGACATCCTTCCCTAACTGGTAATCCGACCCTCTCTCTATCTCCCATTCTTCATGCGTGAGTCCATTCGGATGTGCAATGCACAAACACCACAGAAGCCTACTGTAAAGGTTCTAACAGTGTCTTCGGCTTTATATTATACACTACTGGCCATTAAAATTGCTACACCAAGAAGGCGACATGCTACAGACGTGAAACGACAGGAAGAAGGTGCTGTGATATGCAAATGATTAGTTTTTCAGCTCATTCAGACAAAGAAGGCGCCGGTAGCGACACCTACAATGTGTTTAAATGAGGAAATTGTTCAGCTGGTTTCTCATACAGTTATATTACTAGCATTGCCTTAAGTGATCGTGCAACCCCGTCACGAGCCCCGAGTCAAGAATTGGGTCTTTTGCAAAATAACAAGTGTCTGCACGAGCAGTTCGACGAAATTTGCAGCAGCATGGACTCTCAGCTTGGAGACCATGGCTGCGGCTACCCTTGACGCTGCATCACCGGAAGGAGCATCTTCAATGGTATGATCAACGATGAACCGGGATACACGAATGGCCATACGTCATTTTTTCAGATGAATCCATGTTCTGTTTACAGCATCAAGATAGTCGCATCCATGTTTGGCGGCATCGTGGTGAACGAACATTGGCAGCGATCATTCGTCATCGTCATACTGGCCCACCATCTGGCGTGATGGTACGGAGTGCTATTGGATACACATCTCGGTCATCTCTTGTTCGCATTGACGGCACTTTAAACAGTGCACGTTACATTTCTTGTGTGTTACGACCCGTGGCTCTGTCCTTTATTCGAGCCCTGAGAAACCCTACTTCCCAACAGGATAATGCACGAGCGCATATTGCAAGTATTATACGCTGTTGCCCTGGTCTGAATGTTCCCCAGATCTCTCGCCAATAGAAACTGTGTGGTCCATGGCCGATTGGTCGATTCTGAAAACGGCTTCAACGTTGCCACATCTTTTCCTTCCCCGACACCCAGATGATTTTAGTCTCAACGATCCAAAGAAAGGACACTCCTGCGATCATTTTCCATTGTATCGTCCCTTCGCACATGTGGACCGTGGATTATTTGAATGAAAAGAACGTCGGCCTGTTGTGATAAGGAATACCTTGGAGGGTATTCTCAGTGTTTAAATGACAGGTTGATTGACAGACCCCCCATATGGTGCAAGGTACGGCGATGGACTTGATCTTAGTCTCGCCGGTCTATTGTATCAAATAATCAATGGATTAGGGACGAAAATCAGGAGTGCGTTTGGTGATCGGCTACGCTCACCAATCAGAAATGATTGGGGCGTGAAAGAGGCCTACTCAAGGTGTTTAAGGGATCGGCTCATAAGTTGACGAGGAACTTTTTCAATCTTCTATACCCTCTTCCGGGTCAGTTCTTTTTTCTTCTTCGAAGACACGCATAGAGATTGCGGAGGCAGCCGCACATCAAGGATCAAGAGGAAGGAACTGCGGTGGCCTCTTAAGTCTGCGAGCTCGAATGAGTGATCTGGGAGGGTAACAGCGAAAGGTGTGGCGGGGACAGCCGCACCCAGGAGACGATCACTGGAAGATCAACGAGCATTAAATCGGCCTTGAACTTTTACCCAGCGAAAGGCTGTGAAGTGTGAAATTTAAAAATTATTTAATTTTTTAATTAATTTATAAATAAAGGGCTTTGGGGCTACCAGCTGTGTGTGTTCTCTCTCGCTACCAAGTAATGAAGTAATTTTAATGGCTCATGACAGCGAACCCTTTACCGTTCCATTATTCCCTCCCCCGAATCTGCGCACTTTTTCAAGGTGTTGCAATTTTATATTGAGAAGTGTATTTGTGACAAATCTATACGGAACTTTATCACTAACCTTCTGAGACGTCTTTTTTTAGGGAAATTTAATTCCCGACCTATTTCCAATCAACTCTAAAAAGAGGACAGGGATTCCTTATTATGCAGATTAGATAAAGTATTTAAGTCAAACGGAATAGTAGTGAGAGACAGTAGGAGAGCGAGATTGAAGCAGGAAGTTATAATAGTGAAGTTAGAGATTTATTATTGAAGATTTCTAGGTGGATAAATTAGGCACAGGAAGAGCTGAGATTCAGTGTGGTAAATATTGATTTATAATTAAAGGCTCATTAAAGTTTTATATTAGGAGTGAGATTAAAGTTAAATGATCAGTAGGAACATTATTGAATATAATTCTGGGACCTCTTATTGCGATAATCTCTGCGTGATCGATATTCTAATTGTTAATTAATTGGATCATTAAATATTTAAGTTAATATAAAGGAAAGTCCCTTTTAAACCTCATAAAGCTATTTTGATTTATTTGTTATTAAAAGTCTTTGATTCTATTTGGATAAGGTAACCAAATAAAAAAAGTCATTGATAAAAATGGCTACTAGTTCTTCTTTGACTCAAAATTATTCTCGTTCTCAAAGTTAGATCCAAGGGGATCTTCACATATTTAATGCCATTTAATTTATTAAGTTTAACCACATATCACATTTTGAGATTTAAAGTAGAGAAAGAAATGGACTTTGCTACTAAATAGTGTTTGTATAAGATGTGACACACAAAAAATGAGACTTAGTGTGTAGCTTGAAGAAAGAGTGGAGTTGGCAAAAACTGTTTTGGGGACGTCCTCCCACACACACCTCTATTCATGTGACCAGTTTCGCTTTAATCGATCATACCATTTGGGAGTACTGCGTCATCGAGTGAATACATGCAACTGTATTATGCTGGAAAAATGTCGAATCAATATCAAGTTTTTTGTGAAAGTTAAGAAATTAGCCACGAAAACATTTCAAAAACTAACCGAGGGTTATGGAGATGAAACTTTTTGTCATGTACATATGTTTGAATGGAATAAGTGATTTCCAGGGAAAAGGCACAGTGTGAAAGATGATTAACGTGCTGGGTACTCACATCAGTGGTCAGACTGCTAATCAATACGACTACATTGATTTACTAAAAAGGCTTCGTGAAAAAATTGTGAAAACAAGACCAGAATTGTGGAGTGATCGATGGCTGTTGCACCAAGACAGTGTATCCGGTCCTATATGTCAAGCAGTTTCTGACGAGCAAAAACATTACTGTGATGGGGCATACTCCTTATTCACCTGATTTGGCCCTGTGCGACTTTTTCTTATTTCTTGCAGTTAAATCTGGCTTAAAGGAAACCCATTTTACCTCAGTTGAAAAGTTTCAGACAAAAACGGAGAATCACCAGAAGGGCCTTTCATAATTGTTACCAGCAATGGCAGCAGCGAATGCTGAAGGGAACTACTTTGAAGTTGATAATATCACTTAGAACTTATTCTGTAAGTACAATTATTAATTGAACCAGTCTCATTTTGTGTGTGTGTCACACATCGTATAACCTTTTAAAACTTTTTAAATGATCAGATAAAAGTTAATAAAAAACTGTTGTAGTTACGTCGGAAAAACTTAACCCTAGAGGGCTTTTTCAATCATCCTTGTTGCCATAATGATGCAGTCTAAATAGTCTTGATTTGAAGAGTTCTGTATACCGTGATGTATCAATTCTTCGAAATATCCTTACTTCATTTTTTCTTACACTTATATTTATTTTTTTACCAAATGTACCTACGTACTAATATCATTTGTGATTGATGCAGTTGTATGTTTGGTATTACATTAGTACTTTTCCTTAGCTGTAGTTTATACACTCATTAAACTTGCGTGTACAACTCGGGTGGTGCTAATTTACAAACAGCACTATCTTATGTAGACCTGAGATTTCAAAGATCCTTAAGAGTTTCGGTTATCCCATTAACTCATTTATCCAAACTGTACTTTCTTTGCTAGACAATAAATAAGTAATGCTTGACAATAAATAATTTCAGCTGCGTATTACATATCAATGGTTCTGAAATTTTTAAGATCACAATCATGATCCAAAAAGAGCTCCCATCAGTTTTTATTCCAAAAGAGCCAAGTCAAAAGTGCCTACGATTTATAAAAAATATTTTCTTCTGTGGTTCAGTTACAGGTTACCAGGGGTCCTCAGAGATTTCAAAGCATTCGAGTCATTTAGAGAAAATGAATATTACTGATGATGTATAACAGGGGTTGGCAACCTTTTAGCTGTGGCGTGCCACGCTATTCTACCAATAGGATTCAGCGTACCAAATAGTAGGACATTTCTGAAACAATTTGACTTCCTAGGTAATGCATGGAGAGTTAGAAAATAGAGATAAAAATACAGAGAGAGAGAGAGATTAACGGTTTTATTATGTATTAACTTTTTGCATCATTTAAAGATATTTTTAACATAAAAAATAAATAAAATAAGATATACTTATTTCTTCGGCAAATATATAAAACTAAAATTGTGCATATATTAGAGGAAATTTTCAGCACATTTATTAAAATGAGAGATAGACATGATAAAATATAAGCATTTCCCTTTGTAAGAAAATAAATAAAAAGAAAAAGAAAAATTTTCATGTGAACCTATTGCTTGCAACGTACTTCACAAAATCAGGGTATAATGAGTGACTTTCAATTTGACAAGATTCTGGGAGACTCGAAATGTTTTTCATATGAGGAAAGATTTTTTTACTTTGATATGTAGAACCAAAAGCATTTTTCACTCTTAAAACCATTAAATCTCTCCATCAATGACATTCAATAATTATCAAAATAACTTTAAATTTATCTTTAGAGTTATCTTGCAAATTTTTTTATAATTCCATAAATGTCCATAATTATGAAGATGTTAGTCAAGAAGGTCCATTCCAAATTTATCAATTTCCAACCACTCATGACAAATTTGTTGAGTAGTGCAGAGTGCCACTGAGAATTGTACCACGTGCCACATTTGGCACGCAGGCCATATACTGCCATCCCCTGATGTACAACATCTAGGTCGTCAACAATATTTTTACACTTTTTAAATGATTAAAAATAATTAACAGCATTTTTTGCTAATTGTTACCTAGAGGCATGGGCTTGAAACAGAAAATTTTATCACTTTGTCATTGTTATTCATTGTTATTGTTTTCCCGAGTTTTTCTCTGATTATTGTCAAATGCACCGAACTTTTTTTTAAAACCCTATATTATTATTATTTCGAGACTGTTTTTACCGTTTTATACGTTTTACTAAAAATTTCAGTGAATTTATGTTCTGAATGATGATATAAATCAAGCTTAGATGTAATTTGAATCTCTGTTTATATTTATCTTTGCTTCATAGAATGAAGAAAAGTAATAATTGTGCATTTGTGCAAAAAGTACTTTGTCAATTCAAAATTCCATTTCGATCTGAAGTCATGATTGCGAACTCATGTCCGGTGTTACGTTTTCCTGCCTCCCAGTGGCTCTCTATGTAGTTAAGATTAAGCCACTCACATCCACAAGTGCAAAACTAAAATATTGCGGAGTCCTTTCATCTAACATCACGCCAACAGCAATGGTCATGAGAAAACCAACACTGGATTCCACCTGAGAGCCGAAACCCCGAATGTAAGTTAAGGTGTTAGAAGCGACCCCCCTCGCTAAAGAGTGGAGAGACAGTCCAATTGAAACACTCGAAAAGAGAATGTGTGTTTGCCTCCTCCTTCACCAATTACATATACTGTAGTATAGAAATACTCAATAGTTTGAATACTTATATCTAAATGTAAATAGTGTAGTTAGCAGCTGTTGATGTAATAAATAATAATTTAATTTCTTAATTTTACACTACCCATCATTTTCAAAAACGTTACACCTGTAATGTTTCTATTGATTCCTAAGCTCAAATTCTGAGCCCCTGTGGAAAGATGTGTTGAATCTATCGTGATTTAAATGCTTCACTCTGGCTTGGTGAGGAAGTATGGAGAAAGGGATTCCTCCTCAGGTGTCATCATTTAACCGGCGTTCCTTATTATGAGGTTCTTTGCCGATAGTTTTTGTGTTGATCTTATGTGTGTGAGAGTGATTGTAAAGTTTGCCATTACAGAGGTTTGCAACTAAAAAATTCCTAAGCTTTTTTGTTGTTACCAATTCCATCTGTCTGACGGGGTAAAATCGAAGACCACGAAATTCATTATGGCAAAGGGCTACTGTACGCCAGTCATTATCCGTAGCTTAGAGCACCCTACAGGTGGCAGTATGATTTGGCTCGATTTTGCCCCAATTTTGAGAGAGAACATCCTGGAGATGGTAAAGATCCCCCACCTCTTTACCCCATCCACAAACTTTACGAGAGGACTTGTGGCTCGACAGCTATTTGGAGTACCCCCATGCCGCAAAAGCTTTGTTGTTTTCTGATGCCACCTGTCTGACGTAGTCAGATCGAGGCCAACGAAATTCATCGTGGCATGGGCAAGAGGTACGCCTGTCGTTGGCCTTGAGCACCATACAGGTGACAGTACGATTTTAGCTCGACGAAGTTCCCCGAAGGGACGATAGATGGCAACACGACCTCTATCTCCACCTCCACAATTTCTGCATGTAAACTGAAGGGGAGGGAAATATTCTCCAATCCCCCTGCGCTCGTGATTAAGCCCACAAGACTACGGACCCACTGCTTTAACGAGCACGTACTCCGTGTGTACTCGGAGGGTGTTTGGTGGCATCGGGCATCGAACCCAGGCCTTCCGGTCTGGAGTCCGATGCTCTAACCACTAGGCTACCCACGGCCCCTAAAAAAGCACTATACATTTACAAACATCCATGGCTTCTTCGGGATTCGATCTCGCGTCCTACGGCAGAGGAATCAGCGTCACTAATCACTGTACCGGATGGGGGTTGGATTTTTTTTTAAAAAAATTCTTATAGATTAACTCACTAACTGAACTTACCAAAGCCTAGAAAAATTCCCTCCCTTCAATTATTTTATGAAACTGAAAATTTTAATTTCTGTTAGTGTGAAATTTCTATCGAATTTATATAAATTTTAGTAATCTATTTTTTATTTAAAAAGTCTTCTATGAAACGCGATTTCTGTCATTCCTTTTATTCGCTGTAGATTTCACCAGATAAAATACTGAACATAAAATCGTGAGTGTATATCATGAAAAAAATACTTGATTAATTATAAGAATAATGCGCTTATTACATTATGATAACATTGATTTGTTAAAAGTTATTGTATGTTTCTCCAAACCACTCTTATTTTTCAAAGAAACTGTGCGTGAGGAGAATAAACGGAGGTTATTTTTTTTTTTTCATTCAGAGCACTTTAAAGCATACAAATTGGGAAAAAAAATCTCATGCAACAGATATTTTGTAGAACAATGTTATCTTTGCAAGAAATAAGGCAATAAAGGAGAAAAAAAATTATGTAATAATAAATGAATCAGTAATTTTGGTGTTTAAAAACATGAAGGGTGATAAGACTATTCAAAGCATAACTGATGACAAATTTCGTAATTTTTTTCATGTACAACAAAATAAATGTGGAGTTCTTAATAATATATATATTGTGGTGGGTATGGAGGAAGTGTATGATATAAAACACAAATTATTTTCAAAATTAATAAGTATGATTTAATGTTATTTCAAAACAGTTATGGATTCCCTTTTTGAAATAAAGGAAAAAGTTATTTAGATATTTTAGTTAACCGCTGACTATATATACAAAGTGTCGTCCTCGTCATTGACCATAATTTAGGATTATGAGGTCCGTCATCAATTCGCCAAATCACTAAACAATTTTCAATCAACCCGTAGTAAGTATTTAGAGCCATTTTGGTTGCAATTCGGAGGAATGGAACAAAGTATTTGACGCTCCTCAACGACTGCTAAAGCTGCATTTAATTTATTAAAAAAAATTGTAGTTCAATATTTATTTAAATGTTTAATTTTTTGCAAATGATTAAGCTTTAAAAAATTAATTTAATTGAATATAAAATAAATATTAAAAATTCAATCTTTTCCTTACACACACACACAATGACGTTTTTCAAATTCAGTTTTTTTCCCCATCAAAGTTCAATCCATGTATACAGATATAAATTATATTAAAGTACAAAAAAGGCAGCACAAAACAATCAATAAATCATTTTATTTGAAACAATCATGAATACAGATGCAAGGTACTAAAAATAAATATACGTACAAGCTTATAACAAAACAATCTTTCTAAAGCAATTAGAGATGCAAAAGAAAACTGTTGAAAATTATTAATAGAAATTCTTTTTACAGAAAAGAATCATGAACAGTTTTTACTTATTAATTATACAAGTCCCCTTCATAAACATTTCTCCATTGATTATAACTCCAATGTAGAGCAATGGAAAAAGGAGTGCGAATTGCACACAATCAATACCCAAATACTCGTGAGAAAATTGTATATTATAAAACAGTATGGTTCTTTTTTTCTTTTAAAAAAGTGATGCATTAATTTTCATGAGCTTCTTTTTTAATTAATTTACAACTTTAAATTTTTATCCAAATTTAAAGAATTTAAAAAGAAAAACTAAGAACAATCTTTTTAAAAAAGATTATTTCTTGTAATTATGATTAGATCACACCGGGTTACTTGTTTCATTTCTTGATTAACTTGTGAAGATCCCCTTGGATCTCACTTTGAGAACGAGAATAATTTGGAGTCAGATAAGAGCCAGTAGCCATTTTTATAAATAACTTTCTTTATTTGGCTATCTTTCCCAAATAGAATCAAAGACTTTTAATAACAAATAAATCAAAAATGTAGTTATATGAGGTTTAAAAGAGCTTTTCCTTTAAATTAACTTAAATATCTAATGATCCAATTAATTAACAATTATAATATCGATCACACAGAGATTACCGCAAGAAAAGAGATCCCAGAGTTATGTTCAATAATATTCCTATTGAACATTTAACTTTAATCTCACTCCTAATATAAAGCTTTAATGATACTTTAAATATAAATCAATATTTACCACACTGAATCTCAACTCTTCCTGAGATTAATTTATCCACCTAGAAATCTTCAAAATCTCTAACTTCACTATTAAACCTTTCTGCTTAAATCTCTCTCCTACTGCTCCTTACTTTACTATTTCGTTTGACTTAAATACTTTATCTAATCTGCATATAACAAGGAATCCTGTCCTCTTTTTGGAACTGATTGGAAATAGGTAGGGGAATTAAATTTCCCTAAAAAAGACGTCTCAGAAGATTAGTGATAAAGTTCCGTATAGTTTCATCACAAACTTACCACCACAGCGATATACCAAATGAAAATTTTGCCCATTTTTCCATGATACAGCTAAAATTGCAAAACCCTATTTAAAATTTACATATGAATATGGTTGAAAAGTATACTTCTACTTTTTCCGAAAAAGTATACAAACCATTAAGTAACTATTACTTATTAGTAATAGAGCAAGCACATTTTAACTGAGAGAAATTTTATATGATAGATAAAATGCATATATTATAAGTTTTAAGTAAATATGGATTAAATCCAGATAAATCTAGTTCGATAACTTTCCTTTTAAATTACTGACTGTATAATATTTTGCTTTTAATTTTACTTAGAGAAAAAGTAATACACTTAACTCAAAATAATGCGCCTTTCTCTTTTTACCTATCTTAACCCCCTGTTAAATGAATTTTTATGACAAGCTGACAAAAATATATGGCTGTCACTCTATTTAAAAATGAGCGTGAAATAAATAAAAAAAATAATTAGAAAATGTTGCATTTGTATATTGCATCATATGATTCTTCCTGTAATAGAGCTTTATAAAAATTCAGCTGACAAATTATGTATGTTTTAAAACAATTTAGGCTCAGTGGCCGAATGGTAGCATATCGCACTTCCACACCACAGGTCTGGGGCTCTATCCTTGGGCTGGGTAAGATCGACTCAGCCTTTCATCCCTTCATTGGGTTGATAAATAAGTACCAATCGTGCTTGGGGACTAAACACTGGGAGTTTCGCTTCAGACTGACCACCTGATCGGTATATCCACTCATACACCTCAGTGCCCATTGGTCACGTATACTGAGATGGGCACAGTAGGCCTTAGCCCTCATGGACTGTTGTGCCACTGAGTTTAGTTTATGTTTAACAATTAATATCGTATGACATTCAAAATATCTACACAATGTGGCATTTCAACCAATTAATCGCTCTTTACACGAAAAAACTTACGATACAATTTGCACCAAACAATTATACATAGACAAACAGCTACCAAAATGTCTGTCAGTACACTTATGTTGAATGTCTAACGACGTCTGATTGTTTTATTCAAAAGCTCTATGTTAATACTTAAAACAAACATGCTCAGGGTCTATTTCAGGAGTGGGCAAATAGAAGCCTTTGGGCCACATACATGTAAAAAGTTTTTATACGGCCCGCCAAGACAGTCAGAAAATCCGTCTTGAACCGAGATTTCTTTCCCGGGAGCACAATCAAAGATTAATCTTATATTTTTGACTAGGTAGTGTGGAAGAAAGAAGTAGTACTTACCTATTATAGTTACTCTGTGATGTTTGGGATAAATAACGGTAGCGTGATGTTGATTAATTTAAATATTTAGTTTATTTACGTCACAGCTATTATTTACAGATTATACATGGAAGTTATTAAGCTTATTAAAAGATTATTAGAGTTCAAAACAATGGTTTGTGAGAGGAGAGTTCCTTTTCGTGCTTCAGCTCCTTCAAAGGTTCAAAGCATCTCCCTGGTTTACCCTCTCTCTGCTTCGAAGATCAGGGGCCAGCGCCCTTTAGCATCCCGTTACATGCTGCTGGTCGGCGAGAAAAAGGTCCCTCGGGGGTCAAGGGGTTGCGGAGGAGGTCCAAGGTGGACCACGCAATAACTTTCGACATGCAGGTGCAGGATGCACGTGTGATTATTTTCACAAAGAGGCCGACTCACAGTTGAGAGGCGGAAACGTTACACTACAATCGCCAAAGTTCAAGATAACTTGCCAAGTTGGCAACCCCAATTCTGCATGTGTCGTAAACGCTGAGTTGGGAATCACGTGCTTCGTTTTATATAATGTCGCTAATAGGTTGCGATAATACGTAAGTACCAAAAATTGTAGATACAATCTTGTGAAGCTGATTCTAAAATTAAATCTGCTTTCAGCTATAGATATGACATTGGCACAATGTTTAAATTGAATTAAACTGACATAATTTTATTTAATAGATTTATTGTGATTTTTTATGGTACAATGTATACCTTTTCTGAGTTGCTTTAACAAATGAATACAATCATTTTTTAAAAAGGTGCAGCAATCCGGTGTTATCTGCTTCCACAATATGGCTCTCGGGGGAAAACAATTGTCCGTCTCTATTCTATTTAATTTACAATAGAATATTTGAAATATAAGACTCCAACTGGAATCGGAATAAAATACCGAGTCTTCTTAGATTTATTAACACTATAAAATACAATTAGGGCAATAACATGACTTCTGTAAAATTAGTGGCCTCTGCTTTATTTGGAGGGGTGGGTGTATACAATCGGACCCCGATTTAACGAAAACGGAGACGAAAAAAATCCCTTATTTAACAATAACAAACCTCGATTTAACAAATAATTTCAACAACCGTAAATTTTTTTAAATAATTTTAATTAGAAAAAATGGGATTTCTTTTCAACCTTTTAACCCAGAACAGAAAGCTTTTAATTGTAAATAGAAAATTTCGACAGTAAAAAGTGCAACCCATTATTAGACTTCAGTGTAGCTTACTGCGTGAGTTTTGAATATCACAGAAAATTCTTTCATCTCATCCCACAACACAACGCAGCAGATGTTTTAAAGAGATTTTACCATTTTCTCTCTTTCTTGAGAGAGCTGAGGATAATTATATGTTTGGTTTTGCAGAAAATTATAATTTCCAAATTTTATGATACATGGCAAAGATTCTCAGAAACGATTACGTTTTTATGCAGAAATTAATAATTAAACTCCTATTATAAAACTGTTACATTTTCTAATGAAAGGATGCAGTATTTTCTCTGCATATAGTCAAAAAAGATTTATTTCGAGTTAGGATTTGAAAAGATTATCAAACATATTTTCATCAATATTTTAAAATTTCCGATTAACTGTGTGTGCAGTGTATACTAATTCATAAATGGTATTTTTTGCTGTTAGAAATAAAATGTGTGTAATTTCTAACTATGGATATTTTTGAGATATGGATATTTCAGTTACTTATTACAGAATTTTCAAAAGGTAAGTGCAAAGAAATTGAACTTTTTTGGACCTCAATATAACATATAACTTCAAATTAATGAATAAAATGTTTGGTTCGGATGAATTCGTTAAATCGAGGCTCGACAGTATTTAAAAAAAAAAAAGTAAAGGCAATTCAACATTTCAGAAAACAATATTAAGTCCATTGTGTATGTTTTAAATTACCAAATAAAGAGTAATTATTGATTTCTAGAGGCCTGACAAAAATCGGAATACATTTCCTGTCACCACATCACATCGGAACTCCATTAGAATTGTTCGCACCCCTTCCTAAGCGTTTGAGGCTACTTTTTTATTGATTGATACAGTTAAGTTGACTGAAGTAACAGATATCATATTTATCACGAAACCTCTCCGGTCTGCCACAGAATCAATGTATCGAACCGTTTTTGGAATGTTCTAAATTATTGCACACACTTTTGAAACTCGTTTGATACTGCGTCGAATCAACATCTCCATTCCTCGAAATTAGCTAATGCCATCAGCACGAAACCCCATTACTCTTCTTATCTGCCCCGATTGTGACGTAATCTGATGCTCACGAGGTACGCGGGACCTCCCTATCAAAAAATGGTTCCATTCAGAGCCATCCACTGATTGGTCGTAGAAATTTTTAACGGCCCTCTTGTTTACTACCCTATTTTGCAGTGGAATCCCCAAGAGGCTCCAGCTCCTTTTCTTGGACATCCTACCCCATCCCCGAAAGTAAAAAAAATGTGGACGAGGCATACAAAAAAAAAACTGTCCTGTGTCTTGGTGCGGAATTCCTCTTATCTTTATGGTCCCTATCTGTCTTTTTTGCGCGCCAGTCGTGTCAAGAGAGTTTCTGCTGACTTATCTCTGGTTTCATCCCTTCGACGTTTCATAAAATTATTAGCGAGGAAAGACGTGTCTAGCATGTGTTTACACGTTATTTGTCCTGTCAGCCTGCTCTCCCTCTTTTTTTAAAAATTTTTTTTGCTATTGTAAAGGTCAGAGCGTGATTTTCGGCGAACGTCAGAATAAATTAGGGTTGTTAGCGGTACCTCGGTTTTATGATGGCGGTATCAATTGATCAACAAAGGGAATTTTTTGGATGCTTTGTTCGCTGCAAAGATTATCCCCAGTATCTGCAATTTGTTTTATTTTACCCGAGGTGATTATTCTTATCTTAGTGCGTGGTATTCATGATTCAATTTCGTGATTATTCGGTGTTCTGTAAAATGATTTTTATTTTGAATTGCTTTGACTGGTGTCATTAGGATTATTCACAACAGGATGACAATTTCTTCTTCGTTTTTTAAAACTTTCTTTCGTTAATCTCAAAATTACCTCTGTAATTCACAAAGAATTTGTGACGAATCCGCGATTCTTCAACTAATCCTCTTGGGAAATCTTTGGGCTATCCATTCGCGTTATTCACAACCAACCCTTCGGAAGAAGATAGTAATATTCAAATTAATTTACTATATGTATATTAGAAGTTTTATAGCTTGAGTAGAAAGAGTAGAAGAGGAAATAAGCCAGAAACCAGGTGAGACTGTTATTGAAGGTATCATATTTGAATTAGTGTGAAATTTATTAGCAGGAAGCTTTAAAGTGACGATAGTTTACTGAAATTAAATTGATATTAGATTAAATCGGAGGATAGGTTAGATCCTTTATAAAGTAAGGATCCAGTTTGATAGTCTCCTAATCGTTCGTGTTTTTCCACGGTTAGCATTGAGACATTCTATTCCTATTATTAGTTGAAAGTGTGTATTTTCATTGTGTGATAAATAAATACATTGTTTGGATCATGGTGAGGGTTTCTTCAATATCTCCCACATATCTAGGTGCCCAAGCGAGGGGGCCAATCTCTTACAAATTTTAAAATGCAGATTAATGCTTAAAAGATTTTCAGCATAAAATTTCTTTACAGTGGATACCGGCTCATTATTATATTGCTGGAAAGGAGCTTGTTGACTTTATTGTTAAGAAAGGAGCCTTTGTGATCCACAGACCCACGAGAATTTCAACCTTTCATTCCTTAAGGCAACTTACTAATATGGCCTTTAAGTATAATTTTAAAATGGAAGCTGCGGAGATGTCGAAGGACAAGAACTGGGTAATCTTGAACGGGAACCCGTCCTGGGTTTCTGAAGCTCCTAGAAAAGCTGCTGTATCTCATTTTAGACTTTTGACAGGGAGATCTCATCTCTACAGAATTGGTGTCACCGACTCACCGGACGTTACTCTGTGTGACTCTGGTGTCAGCCTACTACCACTGAACATTTGGTCGTGTGCCCTGCTTTAATTAGTCTTATTTCTATTGTCAAAAAATATTGGACAGCACGTGCACTAATTGCATAGGTGCTATTGTAGTGTGTGGCATCTAAAATAAAAGTAATGATAATTTTATTTCATAAATTTACTTTGAAGGCTACATGGCTACCTAGGAACAAAAATCAAGTACTTAGCTGCCCTAAATGCATCAAAATATCATCATGCTGAGCAATTCAAACTTCGTACTAAATCGAATTGTTCTTTAAAGTTCTCAAATGGTATGGAAGTTGGGAGAGTAAATACCAACTCACAGATATCGTACTCCCACTAACTGTTGCTGAGAATCACCAGGGATATTGTCATTAGCTTTCACGAAGCTCCAAGATGAGGTTAGTTCAAAATAGCAAACAATGCGATAAGCTAATATTTCAAATAAAATTCGGATTTCTTAAAATTTCTTTTTTCCCCCTCCGTTATCATATCAAGAAAGTGGCAGCTGTTGCCACGGAACCATGGTCACTAACTCATGGTCACTGTTGGTTTTGTTGGTTTGTGAATCCGAGTTTTGGTGCCGCTGAAGAACCACCTTGAAAAGGAGGTGTCAATTTGAGTGGTATGGAAGTTTAGAGAGCGGAGTGCCAGTTGATTCTGGTCCCTGGACAGTGATTCGAAAGTTTAAGTCTGTCACCAATGGTTTTTGTGTTGTTTGAAAGTGCAACAATAACAA
This sequence comes from Trichonephila clavipes, assembly GCA_019973935.1. NCBI lineage: Eukaryota > Metazoa > Arthropoda > Arachnida > Araneae > Nephilidae > Trichonephila > Trichonephila clavipes. The sequence continues at coordinate 586,967 of BMAU01021296.1, read as the reverse complement.
ATAAAAAAAATCGTATGTCAGGGGAAGTCTGTAAAGATTTAATATTTCAAGTAAGGATTTTGTTATACAGAACTAGGTTTCTTAATCTGAGAAGAAGTAGCATTTTAAATTATACATGAATTTTTAAATTTTTAATTACAATATTTAAATATGATGATATTACGATATATACAGCATTTTAACATTTTGATTTTGTAAATATTCACTCATTCTCTCACTGGAAATTTTTTTCAAGCGTTAGGATAGATGTATCAACATTTCGAATACTTATATATAGAGAGTTCTAATATTCCCTTCAACTTAAGAATCTAAAATTGGCATGAAAGAAGAAAAATAATTTAACAGTAAAATTCAACTGATATTTTTTGAATTTTAATATGGAATTAGAAACTTTGTAGATTTTTTGTGGATTTTGCGGATGAATTTGAGATGATGATTCTAGAAATAATCAAATTAAATTTAGGTGTTATAAGAGAGGAATTTCCAAATTAGCAATTTCTTTGGTTGAAATCAATTTCAATAGGGTTTATTTTGTAAAAAAAAGATTTCTTTTAATAAAACAAGATAATATATTCAGATTTATAATATTCTCAGCATTTCGACGGAATAAAAAATTGTTTTAAAATATAATGAGTCATTCAGAAATTCAGTTGAATACCTAATTTATTTACAAAAAAATTTCTAATCCGTAATATAAGATGACGATTAGATGATGAGGAAGGTTAATGAGCTGGCACCCCCTCTTAACGATTCTGACATTAGAAATGAATGATTCTATGCAAGAAAATATCAAGAGTCTGAATTAATTAGGAAAAATACATGAATAGAATAAAAAATTAAAAGAAATTTTTCATTTGAATGGTACATTTTTAAAATTAAATTCATTATTGGGGAAAACAAGTGGGAATCGTAGCAAAAACAAAGATGAAATGCAACGAATTGACTAATTAAGGGGTAGCTACCTATGGTAATTATTAAAATAAAATAAAATTTTACTTTGTAAGCAAAACTTAATGTGTTACCTCTGCTTCAGAATCACTCTCCTCATTATTTTATTTCTTTAAAAGAAATATAACTTCTTCATTCCCTGATATGTTAGCTATGATATAGTCATTACATTTTTTATATCCAATACTGCTTTTCTAAATATTAGCATATAGTTATTGTTGCAATTTTGAATCTATTAGTAATGAAACATTTAGTTTTAATTTTCCAATTGACAAATATGTATGTTCCTCTTCTACTTGTTCTTTAATGCGTGTTTTTCTTTCAGTTAATTCTAGAGTGATGGATATTATAGAATTTATAAATTGAAGTTTTCATCATAGCTTAAATTGTTAATACAACTTCTTTTAATGCAATGCTTAAAATTAATGTTTACGTAAGGAAATTGCCTGTGCCCCCCCACCTTTTTTTTTAATTTGAGGAAAGAAAATATTTAAGGATAGATTCTCAAAACACATTGGTGACATTATATTTGCAATAAAACTTCTTCCAATTTGAAATAAAAACTAATAATAATGCTTTAAAATCATTTTACATAATTTATTAGTAGTTGAAATGAAATAACAAATCACAGATACACAACATTTGACTTATTTGTTTGTTTTTTATTACAGTTAATAAAAAACTCCTTTTCAACGCATTAAAGTCGAATATATCATCTGATTCTAAAATAAAATATTACATTAAAGAAATAATTCTTAAATTTCCTTGTTTAAGTGATATCTTTAAAAGGTAAAATAAAAATTTTCATTAAGAATGTATATGACAAATGTAAGAGAAATCAAATTAAATTAATGAATTTTTCCAAGTCCAAGGAATTACTTCTTGAAAATATCCGTTTATCTTCTAATTTCTAAAAAGTCATTATAAATTGATAAAAAGTTTTGAAAATATTATAATTTCTCATAATATTTTGAAAAAATGTCAGTTTCGTCCGTCTGTTTCAACTTTAATATACGAGTATAAATCTCATTTAATTTGCATTTGATACCTTATTTCTGAATAAGAATAAAATCTTATTTATTAGTATTGTATAGCACATAAAGATTATATATTTTTAAAAAGCTTACATTATATAAATACTGTTTAAAATGTTGGACTAAAATGATTAAATGTAAGATTTGATTTGAAGATTAATTTATATACAAATTTCGGTTACTAAGGGAGTGAGAGTGAATATTAACGTAGTACTATTCAGTTATATATATACTGCCGGGCTCTTGGCGATGGATCTCGTCATTTTGAACCATGGTGAAGCAACGTAAACGACACCTGAGCTGTGTTACTCCCCTCCTAAATTCCACACTCATCAACGGGAGGACGTTTGAGCTTCAACAGATTTAACGAGCATCACCCGCCTTCACGGCTCAGACTCATGACACGCTGGCCTCGAGTCCGTTACCTTGACCACTAGATTACCACGGTCACTTTTGGTTACTAAAATTTTTCCTTTATTTCTCTCTCTCTCTCTCTCAATAATATAAATCAAATTATTCTTTCATACCTTTTTTATTGCATATTTTGTTTCAAATTGTATTTATTGTTTTATTTCGGTGCTGACGTTGAATTTTTGTTGTAATTTTTTTTAGCACATGGCAGCAATATTGAAATGTAGCAAATTATTTTACATTAAATATCTTCTTTCTTACCGACACTGTTTTCACGAGCAAAGACTTGATTCACATTTTACTCCACTCCTTCTTGGCACGTGCAGGTAATTCACATTTCAAATAAAATCCAATTCTTTTACCTCAACTTACCATAAAAGCAATTACGCATCGTTTTGTTTTTAAAAAGGTCATAGGATAAAGTGTTAAAGCAAGATGCCATTTCCTTTTTTATTGACTTCTATTAATTGATACTGCTACTGGCAAAATGGATGCAATAATATTTACGCTTGCCTTACGCATGGTAGTATGCAGCTATTTCTCGTTGAAATAATAATAAAACTACTAACTTGTAACTGCATATTTCTTTGTAGTACGTAACATTGAAGGATATAGATTTTGAAATTGGCTTTTCAATTACTGTTTAATTTATTTCAAAGTTGTGATATAAAAAAATAGAAACATATAAATCTATTTTTTTTAAATTCTCTTTTATTGATAAAACTATCGACTGTATCATATAATATAGATTTGATTCTGAAGTTTACTAAATTGAGATCTGGAATGGCAGTAGACATCGAAATTTAGGTTTTTATTTGAAGGTAATGAAAAATTTTATTTTTGAGAACTTTGTGGATGTCAACTCTTTATAATATTTGTTTCGGCTAGTTTTCTTTTTCATTATTTCAGTATTCCTTCCCGTTTTTTAAAAATTATTTATTCTAACTTCTACGTGTATTTAGATTTAGATTAGATTTCTGCGTAACTTCTACCTATCTAAATTCTGTAACTGTTTAAAAGAACTGAAAGTTATGACATGCTGAATTTGATTTCAAAATGACCAATTTTTTATTATGAAATATGGTTCCGATTTCACTTTTTTTTGCGCATAAGTCTCTTTTCCCTTGCTTATTCTCAAAAATTAAAAAATAAATTTTGTTTTTAATAAACAGAAGTGTTTTAAAAGAGTCGACTAAAATCATATCAATTACTTCGAGAATTCCCCCATAATTATGAAAAAGGGAATATATACAAGTAAATACCTTTTAAAATGTATGAAATAAAATTCTATAGCACTATAGATCAACTTTATGATTTTTTCTTTTTTGTTACTCGGATATATTAATTTTAAGTGAAGAAAACTATATAGATTTAACTTCTACAAGAGAAACTACTGCTGCCTAAGCAGTTTTTTTCTCATTTTTTCACAAATTTCAACTCTGAATATGAATAAACGAAAGAAAAAATTTATGAAATTCAATTACTCGAACCTATTATTATTTTTTTTACGAATTTTCTCTATTTCTCGCTAATTATTTACAAATGATAACTTTCAAGTTCAATAAAATAAAACAAAAATATATGAAATAAATATTCGATAACTTTTAAAACATTTTTCTGTTTCTTTTTTCGAAAATTTAAGTACGAAAAATTAGAAAATGAATTAAATTTTTAAATTTTGAAAAAAAAATTAATCTGATTATCTGGCGTTATTTCTATTGATTATTTTTTCTGAATTTTAATTTTGATGACTGAAAAATTAAAAAAAAAAAAATTAAGTAATATATATATATATATATATATATATATACATATGTATACATATATATATACATATATATATACATACATATATATATACACACATATACATATATACACACATATATATATTTATACATATTTATATACACACACATATATATATACATATATATATATATACATACACACACATATATATATATACATATATATATATACATATATATATATGGCATGCAGCCAAAAGCTACGCAGTCTCCGCGCGCAGGCGCATTGAATGGAAACTAAAACTGAAACTGTTGAATTAGTGGAAGAGAAAAAACTTTTAAACATTAGATTAGAGAGAAAGGAGAACGCGAGAGGTGCGCGAGCAGGCGTTACCTTCTGAATATGATCGTCAAACTTATCTGTAAAACCTTTTCTACCTTTTTAATTAATTTTTGTTTAATGTTAAAATAAAATAGAAGATAGACCAACGTATTGGACCCCTTGTTGTCTCCCACAAATTATGGGGGCTCGGCCGGGATCGGGATCGATAAGATTTCGATTTTGAACCAAAGTCTGGACAATGAACAACAGCGTCCGTGAAGGAGACGCTCCGCCATTTTTCGAAAACTTCGTTCAACCTGTGTAGAGGTTTGAACTCAGCATGAAAATTCCGCCTGTGTAGAGGCGATTGAAAAAAAAAATTTCGATTTTGATCAAAATTTGGAACGTGAAAAAAAAAAGCCGTCCGTGGAGGAGACGCGCCGCCATTTTTCGGAAACTTCGTTCAACCTGTGTAGAGGTTGCATTCTTCATTTGAATCCAGCGTGAAAATTCCGCCTGTGTAGAGGTTGGAACCATCGACAAATATTCCGTCTGTGTAGAGGTTGGAACCATCGACAAAAATCCCGCCTGTGTAGAGGTTGGAACTAATTCAGTGTGAATAATCCGCCTGTGTAGAGGCCGGAACTACAATTTCAACTATATTACCTGCGAAGAGGTGAAATCAGTGGAATCGAAATTTTTTCTTCATTGGATACATCGTACGTGCGAGCAACAAGGGAGCCAGAGAAAAAAAAGGTAGGATCTTTCCATTTCTAAAATGTATAAAAACGCTCTTAAAGAGGATTTCATAAGAGTTGTTGAGAAGCTAAACGGTACTGTAGAGAATACTGACACTATAGTTAAACTAAAGACTAAAATTGAGAACAGTAGTACATTTGAAAGTGATCCAGATTTCGTTAAAACTTTAATTCAAAACTGTATAGATGAGAGGGTATCGCGAAACAAAAGAGAAGTAACTTCAGGAAAACAGAAAATTGAGCTCGCGAAACTACAGTTAGCACAGTTAGAAAAAGAAATCGAACTTCAAAGGGTTAAAAATAAAGCATTAAGTTTAAATCCTGCAGCTAAAGTCGAAGAAAAACAGTTCGAAACTAACATAGAAAATATGATAAAAAGTATAAAAACTTTATCTCTTCCTGTTCCCACTAAATCTGAAATTTTAATAAATCTTCTGGGCGAAAAAGAGCTCATAACGTCTTACTGTATATTAAAGAAGAGGAATTAAATGACTATGAAAACTAAAATCTATAGTACTCAGAGAATTCCAATTAACCCCTCGCGAGTGTTTAAACTCATTTAAAAATGCTGTAAAATCATCAGGCGAGACATACATCCAATTTGCTGCAAGATTGACGGCAAACTTCCAATATTATTGTTCGTTAAGAAAAGTTAATTCCTTTGAATCTCTATGTGATCTTATAATTTCTGATAAATTATTTGAAACTTTAAATAAGGAAACTGCAACTCATATTGGCATTCGAGACGCAGAAGATTGGTTTAGGCCTATTGATTTAGCTAAAGAGTGTGATATTTATATTTCATCTAAAAACGGATCTCATAAAGAAATTCCTATTACTTATGGATATACCCAAGACCCCTTTAAAAATAGATCACAAAACTTTAAACCAAAGGTTAAAGAGAACTATCCCCAATATCATGAAAGAGAAAATAAAAATTGCTTTATATGCGGTGATTCATCTCATTGCGCAAGAGACTGTGAGAAGCGTTTTAAACCTAAAGAATCTAATGATCACATCCATAATAAAATAAACGTGAATACTTTGAAAATCGAGAGCGAAAAACAAAATAGCGATGAATGCACAAATCTTCGATACGTAAACATTTTTGTGGAAAATCAGCCCGTAAAAGCATTGATTGATTCAGGTTGCCAGATCCCAGTTTTAAATTCCTCACTAATTAGAGTGCAAACACCTTCCGAAGAAATCATAACATTAAGCTCATGTTTTGGCGAAAAGCGAATGGTAGAAGTTAAACCCATAAATATTTCTCTTAATCAACACTCTCCTAGCTTAAGTGTTGGAACGGCAATATCACCGACCTTGACCGAAGAATTTATTATACATCCCAGTGTATATTCTGAAATAAAAACTAGGCCACGCAAAGAGCGATGTTTTATTGAATGAAAGTGAATCCTCTTTAGGTGCTCATGCTTGTGTTCATTTTAATTCAAATGTTTCTGTTTCAAATGTGATAGAAAACTCTAGTTATGATTTGCCATATGTTAAGAACTTTGATATTAGAAATGATTTGAGTTCTCTAATTAAGAATTATAAATGTAATAAAATTAAGAGTACTAAGCTAAAATTGAGTATTGTAAGAGAAAAATGTTATGATATAGTATTGTGTAAGAAAGCCAATGGTGCCATGAAAACGAGTTCCGTGGAATTTATCTCCCGCTCACCTAACCCTTTACCTATGAAGAGTAAACATCATCGGTTTGTGTTGCTCCGAAGGATCTTCCAGCCCTGGCAGTGGAAACGAAGGAAAAAGAGAAATCGTTTCGAACAGACGTCCAGAACTCTACAGAGGAAAATATCGATGCGTTCAACCAAAGATCAACTTGTTGAAAAAGATGTTCTCATGCCTGTGAAACACAATGTTTTCCTGTGGAACCTTCCGGATGTCGAAGAGGTGCCTTCACATGATGGAGAAACTGTCTAGTTCAGAAAAATTATATGTTTAATCTCTATATATTTGTCGTATAGTCCTTGTCTGTTCCGTTTTTTTTTTTGTATGTTTCAGATTCTCCTCTGGTCTCCATGGAAATACCGCTGCGGACAGCGTACGGTCAGAATGGCCGTTATGGCATGCAGCCAAAAGCTACGCAGTCTCCGCGCGCAGGCGCATTGAATGGAAACTAAAACTGAAACTGTTGAATTAGTGGAAGAGAAAAAACTTTTAAACATTAGATTAGAGAGAAAGGAGAACGCGAGAGGTGCGCGAGCAGGCGTTACCTTCTGAATATGATCGTCAAACTTATCTGTAAAAACTTTTCTACCTTTTTAATTAATTTTTGTTTAATGTTAAAATAAAATAGAAGATAGACCAACGTATTGGACCCCTTGTTGTCTCCCACATATATATACATATATATATACATATATATATATATACATATATATATACATACACATATATATATATACACACACATATATATATATACATATATATATATACATACACACACACATATATATACATATATATATATACATACACACACACATATATATATACATACACACACACATATATATATACATACACACATATATATATATATATATATATATATATATATATATATATATATTCTTTGAGGCAACTACAATTTTTCTCCTTCTTACTTTTTACAAAAAATTAATTCTTAGTAATAAATCGTTCTACAAGAAAAGAAACTGAAGAAAACGTTTTCTCCCTTTGAAACACTCAATATATGGAATCAGATCTTTCTTTTCTGACAAAGAAATTTTTTCCAACCATTTCACAAAGACTATCTTGTGATCCATTTTCAACAAACTATAAAATCCCGCAATTCCTTACTGAACATGGTAATTTTAAAGTATACCAATAGATTTAACCTGTGTTCTTTCAAACTTTGTGATTGTAATGTTGGCTGAGGAGAAAAGCGTGGAACATATTTTATCCTTTTTTGTTCAAAATATAAGAAAGAAAGAAAATGCCTGAAAGTCAAATTGCATGCTCTTTAAATCAACTGGCCTAATTTTTTTCAACTTGTTTCGAATAAAGCTTTACTTTATTTTGTATCTTCATGAATTTAATTTTGTAATATTTTCTAAGATTTTGATTTCTCTATTTTTGTAACTTCATTGTATTGGTTTTATTTCGTAATTATTTTATTTTGTAACGTATTTTTGTATTTGTAACTTATTTGTTTTTGTTATTTCCTTATTTTGTAACTTTTATTTTGTTATTTACTTTTTATTTCATTTATCTTATTTTGTTTGTATTACTAACTTCTGTAAGCCCGTGTGATATTTGTAGTGCACGGGAATTATTTTACCTTACTTCAATTATAATAAAAAACACACACACAAGTAATATAAAAAAAAGTTTAAGTCAATTCCTACTTAGATCAAAGAAAGTTTTTATTTTAGCTACCTTTTATTAAATAGTTACAATTAATATAAATATTAATATTAATATCGTATTGTCATCCAAAACAATCGTGTATATAAAATTTCAGTGCAACTGAATGCTTTAAAACGTAAGAAAAAAACATTTTCAAGTTTTGACCTAAGTCGCCAAAAATGATTCCAACGTGGTTGTATTTGTAATTCTTTTAATAATTAGTTTTAATCAAATTTTTTAATTTTAATTAAATTGCTGTATTGACGTCCAAAACAATCATGTATATAAAATTCCAGCTCAATGGAGTGCTTTAAAGGGTGTTTTATTCACGATTGAAAAAAATCCAACCAAGATAAATAAATAAATATAGAGAGAGTGTGAGCTAATAGTAGGAATTGAAAAAATAATAATAGTATTTCAAGGGTTCGAAATTTGATTTCAGGACACTACCTCTACAGTTAAAATCTTTGCCCTTCTTTTTTTCTAACACAGACTTTTATCCTTCAAATGGTCAACAGCAAATCAATCGATTGAATTCACGAATACTTCGCCAGATAGAAAGAAAAAAGGAAATGGAGGTGAATCCTTCCCACTGCTCTCACCCAAAATAACCGTGCTCTCTCTTCTGGGAATTCCTGACTCGAACGAAATGTTTTTTGAAGTGTGAACGCTCTTTTTTTCCTGCCTTCCGGCACGCACTCCTCGTATTTCATATCCTCAATCACTCCTTTTATTTATTTATTCTGTATGCACACATCGAGCGATGGGAATCCCTTGCCCGGAACCTATTTACACGCAGTTCGACGGTTTTGCATAAAAGCTGGCCGTGCGTCGTGCGTGCCGAGCGCCCATATCTCTGCGAATGAACTCCTTCCTCTGAGATGGGAAACCGACACATTCTCTTGGCCCAAACCTTTACACACTCTTCCAAGAGTCCGCTCCCAGAATTGAAATACAGTCCGACCTCTATTCAACGAAGTCGCTAAAAAGCGAAAAAATGGCCGTTATGTGGAAAATTCGTTGAATAGAGATACATCTTTTTATGTACTTTATAAGCCACATACGAAAACAAATTTTAAATTTTCAAACACTATATAATATTAAAAAAGTAGTTATTCATTCTTTTTAGTAATTTAATATCTATTTATATATTTCATATATCTTTTCCATCAAAAAGAAATCGGCAAGGAAAACAAGTAGTATATAAAAAAATTCAAGTCAATTCCTAGTTAGATCAAGAAAGAAAAATGTTATTTTAGCTACTTTTTATTAAATAGTATAATTAATATAAATATGTATATATATATAGGACAGAAACACAACATTAAGTGGTAATTAATTTTTATTTATCATCATTAGAATATCCTATTGTCATCCAAAACAATCGTGTATATAAAATTTCAGTTCAACTGAAGGCTTTAAAACGTGAGAAAAAATCTTTTAAAGTTTTGACCCAAGTCGCTAAAAATGAAACCAACCTGACTGTATCTGTTTCTTTAAATAATTAGTTTTGCTCAATTAATTTTAATTAATTATATTTAAATTATCGTATTTTTATCCAAAACAATAGTGTGTAGAAAATTTCAGCTCAAATGAGTGCTTTAAAATGTGAGAAAGAAATCTTTTCAAGTTTTGACACAAGTCGCCAAAAATGATGCCAACGTGGCTGTATTTGTAATTCTTTGAATAATTAGTTTTAATCAATTAATTTTTATTATTTATAATTAAATCACTGTATTGTCATGTATATAAAATAATAATCATGTATATAAAATTTCATCTCATTTTAGAACTTTAAAATGTATTTTATTGACGATTAAAAATTCCATCAGGATAAATAAATATATATAGAGAGAGTGTGAGCTAATAGCAGAAATTGAAAAATATTGCCCAAGAATAGATAACTGTGTGTGTGTTTCATCTTTAAAAAAACAATTTTTTATTAAAATTAATGAAATTTTAAAGGACATTTTCTAATTTGAAGCCATCCACAACTTGTTTTAAATATAGATTTTTTTTATAACCAGTAATAGTTTTTAAGCATACATAGCCACGTGCGTTTTTAAATTTAATTATTGATAAAATCTGTTCATTTTGTTTGGGTTTTTTTGTGTGTGTGTTCGAAAAATTATGGCGATTGTATTGCTCTCAGTGAGTTGAGCACCTTTTGAACCAATACAAGGTCATGGATCACCATAAAATGTGTTAAAAAAGAAAATAAGTTGAATAATAACGAAGAGAACATTAAGAGAGAATAATTAATAAATATTTTTAAAATAGGGAGAAAAAAAGTTGAATCACAAGAGAGAAAGTTCGTTAAATAGAAAATTCACGTCACCATTTGGATGCTATTTTACGAAGAAAATAGTAAAATTTTCTTTTCCCGGAAAAAGTTCACAAAATAGAAGCTAAGTAAAATAGAGGTCCGATTGTACCGCATAAAAATATCCATTTTATAATATGTATAGGGATAATACAGGTTTGCATAGGGCGGTGTGATCCACGAACCTAAAGCGAAATGTCATATCGCTTTTTTCTATGTGCCGTATGTAACTCAGTAAAATCGGAAAAATTGTTTAATAAAATACATATTTATTTATGTATATTAGTTATAGAATAAGTGTATTAGTTATAGAATGCTATTAGTTTACAAGTTAGTAATTAGTTATATGAGTATATTAGTTATAGAATGATAAGGAATTTCAGATTAAATGTTAAAAAGTTATATCAAGCAATTTCCCACATTGAATGAAGTTGAACTAATGTGCTATTACAATCTGTGTTTCTGAAATTGTGCTGATATTTGTAGAATTGAGAAAGAAAACCTAATACTTTTATGACTAATTTTCTCTATTCATAATCTTAGTTAAATTGTTATGCTTACCGTGAAATAGGGCTTATAACGCGCACCTATACTTTCAAGCTGCATTTTGTGGCCGCGGTAGCCGAGTGGTATGGGTATCGGACTGTGGCTTGCTTTGTCACGGGTTCGAGCCCAGTACCACTAAAGACCCGCCGTGTAGGGCAGCGATGCACGTTAAATCTGTCGAGAGCTGAAACGTCCTCCCGTTGGTGTGGTGTGGTAGTTAGGAGAGGGGGGTGCCAGCTCAGGTGTCGTCCACGTCACTTGACCATGGTTCAAAATTACGTGGTCCGTCGCCAAAAGCCCTTGTGTAGCTAAACAGTGTGACGTTAATATTCAATCAATCAATCAAGCTGCATTTTTTAATTTTTAGATATATTCATCGCATAATGCGTGTCCTCATTTTTACAAAGAAACCTGAAGTGTACATATGCAATGCTCCTATGTTTTGAAGTCATTTATTCGAGATATTATCCCAGGATTTTGAAAAATAATATATTTCTAGAACTAAAACTCTTCAAGTTTATTAGAAGTGTGTGTGTGACTTCTTTTAAATAAACTTTTTTTTCGATATGTAGAAGTCTAATTTTTTTATAAGCATCTCTTTATGTTTTTATTTTTAAAGCTATCATTTTTACACCTGGTGTATAACGCACACCTGTAAATTTTGATCTTATTTTTTGGAGTTAAAAGGGCGCATTTTATACACCAGATTTTACGGTAATTTGTGTGTGTTCAATTATTATAATATTTGAATCTAGATGCGTCATTTTCTCAAAACGATTATAAGCTAAATATTCCTTATACAAATACATTTTTATACTCTTAGTTTTCCTAGTTAAGTAAATAACAGACAATAAATAATTAATACTGAAAACGATGAAATGTGCACTCAATCGTAGCAATACATTATTTAGTAGAATTGACAGTATAATATTGCTGTGTATATTTAATTCCCACCATTCTATTGCAAATCAAAGCAATTCTGCACCTTACATGCCGAGATAAATTAAGAATGCAATCGGGGGTATAAAAAATATCCATTCTAAAATGTCATCGAATGGTGTCTAAAAAATTAACTTCGATGCAAAAAATATTCTGTTGTTATTTTGCATTAAAAAAATAATCGATAACTAGTCAAACAGTCGAATGTGTGAAGCAACGCGATTCAAATGCTTAATTAACTGTAAAATACTTTATTTTAAAAAAATCTCATATGCATTTGATTTACGATAACGATTTACATAACAACAATTTCCTAACAAAGATAATTGTTAAGAGAATCTATTAAGAATATTACCAATAATTATAGTAATTGAAATAGATTGAGAAATATTGTGTTATCACAATGGAGCTTTTTCACGGTTTGTTGAAAAAACACCAAAAAACGAGTTAAGGTATCCGACTACGTTCGGAACGGTGATTTTGCAAAAGCGTATAAATGGATAATTTTCATGATATTTAGTGTCACTTAGATTAGGATATATGCATAAAAAATTGTTTTAAGGACGCTTTGACAAAAAAATTATTTAAATACAATGTTTTGGCAAAAAAATTAACTTAGAATAATCTTTTTTCCAAATGTTCTCCTTTTGTGAAAAATGGTTCTATTATAATAATATTTTGCCTATTTATAGCTCAGACCTCTCTACAGAGGCTCAACTAAAATTTTTGAAATATATAACTTAGAAGTGGGTTTATTCATACTTTACGACAACACAGGGGAGCAATTTTAAGAAAAAAACGCCTATCATTATTTCAATTGGTGGTAACTCTGAAAATAATCTGCATTTTTCAAAAATTCCAGTTGAGTCTCTATAGAGAGGTTTGAGCTATATACAGGCAAAATATTATTATAATAGAAACATTTTTCACAAAAGGAGAACACTTTGGGGAAAATTATTCTGTTAATTTTTTGCCAAAATATTATATTTAAATAATTTTTTTTGTCAAAATGTCCTTAAAACAATTTTATGCGTATGTTCTAATCTGAGTGACACTAAATATTATAAAAAATATCCATTTATGCGATTTTTTTACAATCACGGTTCCGAACGTAGTCGGATACCTTAAGTAACTAACGTAAATTGAAAGAACTTGCGATAATTTGTTATTGTTGAGCGATTCAAAGATGGAATAATGTGTGTGGATATTTATCTTATTTGTTAATAAAGAAATAACTTTTATTCTAGGGGAATGGAACATTGTGTTCCGTAATTACACTATTTAAAGAGCAAAAATATTCGTTTTATGGGTTATCTATTCAAATTTATGTATTCTTTCGTCGTAAAATACGTTAGCATTGTAATGTCAAAGTATAACAGCTAAAAATACACACATATACAGTTATATTATTGACAGCAGATTAGGCGATATTCTTGCACAAAACGAGCTCGGGTTCTGCACGACAAAAAATAAGTATGTAATTTTGTACATGATATCACACATTACATAACACTAAAAACATATTTCTAAATTTTCATAGCCATAAAATTTCCATAAAACATTATAACATAACACCTAGTTACGACCAAATTATTGTTATTGGTTTTGGAACCTCACTGTTCTCTTCTTGAAAAAAAAAATTTTTTTTGGAAAGTGTCTTATCAAAAAGAGTTAATCATTTCTTAGAATTCACTATTAATTTGAAAAGAAGCAGTTAAAAAATTGCTTTTTTTAAATTAAAAAAAAATGAAATATTTTTAATTTAAATTCTTATAAGTTACTCAAATATTAATATGTTTAATTACTTCAAGTGATTGATATATTAAGAATTATTGGGAAGAAATTTAATATAGAATTTGAAATCCGACATTTTATTGAATTTTGATAATTATATTTGTAACTAAGCCCACAAAAAGCAGAAATATTCTAAAATATTTCGTTTTACATGTTAAGAAATATCTAACTAGAGCTTTCAGACTTAAGTCTATTCTTCTTTTTTCTTCTTTTAACGGTGCATATATATAAAAATATTCACACAAAAATTTCAAGATCCTATTTTGAAAAGGAAAAAAATGACTAAGGGAGGAAAAACAACATTTGCATTGACAAAAATAATAGTATAAGAAAAATTCATTTAACATCTGTCATTTAAGATTTCAGACAACAAGATTCAGCAACTCTTTTAAATTAATTAAACAGCCTTCAAACACTTTTAAAACCAATTGGGTATTAGATGAAAAATTTAGAGACAAGTTTCCCAACCGTACTCTCAGTGGTGATTAGTGATTCTTAACCTTTTTTTTTTTGTTGTTGTTGTTGCGGTATACTTTTAACAATTTCAAAATTTGGCAGCACACTAACAAATAAAATCAGTTTACAAGAATTTTACTTATCTATAATACACTATGTAAAATAGTCTATGATAATAGTTTTCAATGTTAAATAAAATAATATGTAAGACAAAGAAAATAATGCGAAATTTTATAATTTCGTTTATATTAGGTCATAAAAATAATAAAGCCACTTTCATTTTGTCATTTACTTTTCAAAGTCTCGAACTTTTCTTTTTTTTATTTTTATGTTTTTGTTAATGCTTAAAATCCGAATTCGCACAGATGAGGTGCAGAAAATTGTAGCAATATTCTTAAAGCTTTTTTGGCTATCATAAAATATAATCGCCTCTAATTTTAATCCAAAATGAACTAATTCACTCTTCCAAAAGTTTTTGAAATTAAATTTTGATTATTGCACAGTTAAATTAGTTCTTTCTCTTTATTCAAAGTTAATTAACATACAGATGTATCCGTTATCACAAATGGATTAAGGTGTCCGACTACGTTCGGAACCATGATTTAAAAAAAGCGCATAAATGGATAATTTTCATGATATTTAGTGTTACTTGGATTAGAATACATGTATAAAATTGTTTTAAGAATATTACTAGAATAAAAAATTATTTAAATGCAATACTTTAGCAAAATATTAGCTTATAATTAATTACCTACAATCAAAACATTTTCCTTTGATGAAAAATGCTTCTAATAACAATATTTTACTTATGTAAAGCAAAGATTTCTCCAGAAGGCCTGTACTATGATTTTTGAAAACTTTGCATTATTTTCAGAGTTACTACCAAATAAAATAATTATAGGTGCTTTTTTCTTAAAATTTCTCCACTATGTTGTATTAAAAATATGGATAAATCCTTTTCTAAGTTATATATTTCAAAATTCCTAGTCCAGGCTCTGTAAAGGGGTCTGAGCTATACATAGGCACAAAATATTATTAGAATAGAAGCATTTCCCATAAAAGGAGAATGTTTTGAAAATTGGTAATTTTATGTTCATTTTTTGTCAAAATATTGCATTTAAATAATTTTTTATTCCAATAATATTTTTAAAAACAGTTTTATACATGTATTCTAATTTAAGTGAGTCCAAATATCATAAAAAGTTGCCATTTATAGGTTTTTGCAGAATAACAGTTCCGAGAACGTAGTCGGATACCTTAAGGACCCAATCAAATTTCTTTATGTCTAAATTTGGAAAGTAATGAATAATTCTTTGTTCTAGCGTTGTCAATAGCAATTTCATGAATAGTTTATTTCTCCAAAAAAGGGCAAATCATTTGGTTCCGGATTTTTTTTTTTAATTTTATTTTCAGAGCATAATGAAAAATTTAAAAAAATGGCGGCACATTTCAAGAATTTTGCAGCGCACAAAAGTGCTGCGGCACAGTGGTTGAGAATCGCTTTCCGCAAACTTTCTTTTTTTTTTTGTTGAAATTTTTGTCATTTTTAGGGTTCTGTATAGTCTTAATCAAAGTAAATATTATGATTTAAAGAACTGTGTTATATTTTTAAAAACGTTATAATCATGAATAAATGTCTGAAACAATTCGGTGTAATTGTAAAGGTATTATATATGAAGAAAAAAAAAGGCAATGAATAAAACTAATTCTATTTTTCTGTAAAGGGAAGTAATTAAAAAAAAAGATGAATAATTTTATTTTATATGTTATAATTTTAATTATGCATGGGTTTTTTATAATTTTGTTTTATATAATTTTTAGCAAAATCTTTTAATATTACGGTTAAAAATAATTAAATTGTTGTAAAAATCTTTTAAGTTTTAAAGCGTCGTAAAGTATTTATATTATACTTTTTTTTTAAAAAAAAATTAAGATATTCATTCTGTATATTAGGTGAATTAGAAATACATAGAATTAATGAAATTGAATTATGAATCAAATGAAAACATAGTTAAACTTGGATAATTTTCTTCAAATTACAAATAGTTTAACTGAAATGTGATGGGATTTCTCTAAAAAATGTGCGCAAATTATTAATAAACACTGATCAATATAGTTTCAATTCTCTTAATACAATAGAACTGAAGCAGAAAGCAAAGTAGAAAATATTAACTAAATTCAGTGATCCGAAATATAAATTTACGTATTCGTAAAAAAAAATCTTTTGACACAGAAGAATTTATATACATTTACTTACATTAATATTTAATCACTTGTAAAATTCGTAAATAATTTTTCTACTAATCTATCTTGTGTAAATTTAAATTTAATGTGTGAACAATGTATTTAATTACTTAAAAACTGTCATAATCATTATACAGTCAATTTCATTATAAAAATCATAAATTTGGTATTTTTGTAAATTTCCTATAAATGACGTGAATGTTTTTAACATTTTAACATATTATTGAATTATCCAATTTATAGCAAAGAACAAAGTCACAAAAATGTAGGTTTTAGTAACTCACACAAAGAAGGTTACATAAAAGAGAATTATATTATAAATGGAAAATTAACACACACGTCGTTGAGGAGTTTGTAGTACTATTTATTGCCATTAAATTAAAGAGTATATCAAAGTAGATAAGATCTAACTCAACTAACATGCTTGACAACATTTAAAAAACATATTAAATTTATTACTTTGTTATAATCATAATGCAAAGTACACATGATGTATTTTTAAGACGTAATATGTTTATTTTGTATCTATCAATAGCATCTAGAGCTGTCACATATTTTTTTTACTCTTTATAATGCGAAAATCTTAGATGATATTTACTATTTTTGGGGGTATATTATCATGAAACTATGTATTTTATTGTGATATTAAGTGTATTTACTCTTAAATCAGAACTTCATCTGAACTCTGACACGCGATTTTGAATGTTAGCACATAAGCATAATATAAGCCCATAGATACCTTTCAGTTGAGTTAGAATAGCTCGTGAAGTAGTTTTAATTATTTTTTTTTCAAAAATACTTTTTTCTCAAATTACTAATTGCTTTTTTTTATATGTATATGTTACCGTTAAAATGTAAATTCAGTTGTTTCATAGAATAATTCGGTATTTCACATGAAATAACTAGACAAGTCAGCTGAAGTACATAATAGATGAAAAATTTCATACTTTGCCTAGTTATTCTATGAAATAACTCATAATTGACCGTTAAACACAACGAAAAATAAACAACTTCAATGTTATTTTAAAAATCAATTGATCAACTGAACTATAAAACCTCTCGAAAAGTACATTTTATCCCTATTGCGGATTACGAATTGATAAATAATAAGGAAAAGCAAATGATCCTAATTGTTATTGCTTTTATTGCTAACATTAGTTAAATTGAAAGGGCAATAAAAGAACATGCTACAGAAATAGTTATATTTAAATATTATCAAAAATATACATGATGGGAAGAAAACCTATTGCTTCATAAAAGCATTTTGTAAACATTTTCAAACAAAATTGTAAGAGAAAATTAATTTAAATTTTATAAAATACTTTTATTTTACTTTTCATTATTTATTGAAGCAAGGATTGCTGTGATGACACTTTGAATTGGGGTTCAAAATTGACTAAAAGCAGCTAGAACCAGTTCAAAGAGCTGCCGTATTTTATACTTTAACAACCAAGTAATCGTTATTCTATAGATTACCTAATTAAATCGTAGAATTCAATAATTTTATGTACTTTAACTGACTTGTCTAGTTAATCTAGTCCATGAAATAACGGATTTCACACTTTAACGGTAACATATATATATATATATATATATATATATATATATATATATATATATAGGTTATTTTACATTATAATTCTATTTACACACACGTCTCAAACCAGATACAATTTTTAAAAATATTACCTGATTATTTCCAACAACTTTTAGTGGTTTTTAAACAGTTGTGCCAATCTTTACAACTGATACAACTTTTGAACAAATAGTATAATAATTTTATGTGCGAAACGTTTTGTGAACCCATATCAATATTATGCTCAACCATCAAAACAGATTAATAACATAAATGGAAAAAGGAAATATTTTAGTAGGGAACGAAACATCAATACATAAATTGAATCCGCGTCCATAATATTCTGTGATCAATCTGATGTTTACAGTTCACACATAAAGATATTACTTTGATTTTTTAACCTATGAAAATTCAAAATTTTCTACTTTTGTTAGAGTTTGGCTATTACTTCGTGTCGAGTAAGTGAAAAGTCAATAGGATTGAATTAAATTAATTTTTTAATGGAACACGCTAAAAACCTATATATTTTTTTTACTTTTAAAAATATTCATTAAATACACCCAGAGGTTTAAAAAAATAAATCTTTACTAGCGGAGAACAATAACCGAATTAAACGCAAGAAGAGAAACAAATGGAAAACGCAATTTAAATAAAGCATGAAAGGAATCTTAATTTTAATTCTATACTGAATACCTTTCAATTTAAATTCAGTGGCTGAGACTGTTGCCAGAGAAATTTAATAATGCCTTTGGCTTAGGAATAAACTTGAAATGCTTTGTAATCTATCTTCTAGACTACTTCTGAAAGAAACTAGAAGAAATACACTTAAATTCTTGTAATTCTATGTAAGCCAATTTCGAGGAAATGAACGTACCCTCCCTATAAATGGAGCTTACAGAATAAAATGAAATTATACTGTGAGGTAATACAAATAAAAACATTACTTCATATATTACCTAAAAGCTTTTTGTAGCATTTCAAACAGTATCTAAAGCAGGAATACTCGGCATTTTTTCCTGCCGGGCCACATACCTACGACAAGCATTTCATGCGGGCCGCACTATAAGACTAAGACTAAAACAACATTGGACAAAGCAAAATTGATCAAAATAATGAAATTCCTTTTTTTAGGTTTTATTAACCTCTCTATCAAACTCACATACAAATATTTACTTATAGGCATTTTTTACTGAGCTATGGGATAAGTTCGATTTCCTTTCACTCATGACCAAGCCCCTTGTTTACATTGTGCAATCAAAAGAGAATATTGATAGCAAAATTGATATATTCGATTTCTTGATTGGTGAAATTTAACGCTAAATTGTTAGTGCATTGTTCTTAAATAACTGAATTTCTTAGATCAATAGACCATGAACGGGCCTCTCTGAAAAGACTGGCGGCATACATTTGCTCTAACTACTAAAAAGCTATTGTATCATAGGTCAAAACCCGGGGGCGCAATTCGTGGCACGCGTTCCACAGTGTGGCATGAGGGAGTTGTAATAGTAGCACTCGAAGGCTTATTGAAAAATTTGAAAAAATATTAATAAATACAAATTTTTTCACAATTATATTAAAATGCGGTGATTTCAGACAAAAAAATACCACCTCAAAATTTGGATCAGCATGCTTGTGAATAAACATTTTCTATTTTGAACATAAAAAAACAATATCTATAAATACTAGCTGGTATGTACGAAAAACAACTTAATTTTGTTAGAATCTTCAAGAACTAATCCATGATAATACATGATTGGGGGGGATACAAAATTCTCAAAAGTCACATTAAGGAAGTACTGACGGTTCAATAATTATTTAGAATTAAATGTTTTAAATTACTTTTTTTTATTTTATGCCTAACTGATTGAACTTGTAAAAAGTTCATTTGCAATAGAACTTAAGTAATACTTTTGTCTTTTTTTTATATAATGTTATTTTTAAATTTTCTACTACAAAGCTTGCATTAAAAAATGTGCTATTTGCGTGAAAGTACCAAAATATATAAGCTAATAAATAACAATTTTTTCACCTTTTCATCTATTTTTTGTTTAATATTTGGAAAAGATGGAAGTGGCAGGGATATTTTTTTATCAGATATTGGCACTCTTTCCAAAAGGTTGGCCACCCCTGGTCTAACCGCTGCAATTTTGTGTTCACGGTCACGAACTAGTTGCCTGTGTGACATGAATTGGAGCCCTAGTGCCAGTGGCGTAACGTACACCTCTGCAACCCCCGCATAGTGGGGGGGAAGGGTTCTAGGGGCCCCAAAGTCTGACTGCCGCCAAGTACCTACCCTTTGTAAAATACGACTTAGGGGCCCCAAACCTGACTTTTTTGTAGGGGGCCCAAGTGTTCTACGTTACGCCACTGTCTAGTGCCACTGAAGACCCTCGTGAAGATGGGCTGATGCATGTTAAATCTTTCCGGGCTCAAAGTTCTCAAGTTGGCGAGGTGTGGAAGTTCGGAGCGTGGGGTGCCGTCCTTGTCACCTGACCCAGGTTCAAAATTACGAGGTCCATCGCTAATAGCTTTCGTGTTGCTTTATATCACGATAAATAAAAATTCCCTCACTATATCATGGGTCTATATAATAATTTTTTGTATTTTATTTGCATTTATCGTGGATATCTTTCGACTCTCTATACATCAATTTAATTCTTTCGATGACAGATTTCATACATAGTGTCGCCTGCGGGGATATCAATACATTAACATGACGTTTTATAGGACTGTCAATATCATGCCAGGCACCTCTTCATCACGTTCGATAGTCGCAACAAATCGTGGATAGAGGGAAGGCCCTGTCTTCAGTAGAATAAATAGAGAAAAAATGATTCGATCCCGCTTTGTTTATCCTGAAAAAAGAAAGCAAAAAGGCTCATGCGGAAACGCTGTGCGTTACGACGTCTACGTGATACACAGCGAGACATGATTCATATCACATTGAAGAGGATATTTATTGCTTTACATAATGTCCAATGAGTTTTTATTAATGTCGTAAAAGTATGTATTCTTCCACATCCAAACAAGTGGAACTTCAATTACACGCTGCGGACGCAGAGAAAGAAGAAGTCTCTTTGAGAATCAGAAAAAGAAGTAAAAAAAAAAGGACTCTCTTAAAAATACAATGTTTGAAGAGAAAAATAATTCTTTTTTTGTATAGGAGAGCAATTTTTCACTTGAATATGTGACAAGATATAAGGTATCTACCTACGTTTCGGAATCAATGTTTGACTGAAATACATACTTTTTATTTTATCTTTACTATTTTGCGAAGGAAAAAAATTTGAGCTGCCAAAAAGAAAAAGAAAATAATAAGACAGAAAATGAGAAAGGTGTGTACACACTATAAAAGTGGTGAATTTTAAATATCTTATAACAAATCTTATTTAAGTAAAATAAAAATATAAATTGAATTAAGATTGTATTTTTTTTGCTAAAGTTATGTTACTTAAAACCTAATACTTCAAAAAAGTATGATTGAATTTTTTTATATTTTGTATACATGTTATTTAAAGTACTATAGAGGCAGAACTCAGAATTTACCTCAAACATAAAAAGTTTTTTTTAACAGTTTATTGTAACAAACACTATGCATTTTTATAATATTTTCTGCAAGAAAAGGGGCAATGAGCCATAACTTTGTAGTAATTATAAATATATTTTAGAGTTTAGTCCATTGCCTCTTTATAACCGTGCTCAATACGTTGAATAAAAAAATAATTTAAATATATGGCTTTGAAATCCATGTGTGAAGGGGTTTTGAAATTCGATATAATTTACTCAAATTTAACCAAAAATACCTCATTTTAATGAATTTAAATTGTCCTATAATTTACTGATTGGTGTTTTTCATTGGTATTTTCCAACAAAATAAAATAAAATTACTAATAACATGGCATTTTAGAAAACGTGTCGCCAAACTTAGGTAGACACGTAAAAAATGTTGCTAAAATATTTATCGAAGATGTACGCATTTTTAAGGGGTTTGCGACCCCATGTTCTATATTACTTATCGTCCCCATGCTGCATACCCCTCAGAATTTGTTGGAATTCGGCAACACTTTGTATACATAGTTCGAGTGTATTGGGAAATGGTTGTAAGCTGGTGATAAAGTCACGAACTTGTAAGTTCATTTTTAATCCTTCATGGAAGGAAAATTAAAAGAATGACATCATTTACCGCTTTTGTCATCTGAACAAAATTCGAAATTACTTGAAATCTTATGATTAGTGCTGTTAATTTTTTAACCTAGATAATGCATACATACTTCGTCAAATATAATTGTGGCCACGGTTACCTAGTAACCATGGTCGCGAACTCATGATGGGCGTTCTATGTGTTGAGTCAGGGACTTGAGCCCTGGTACAGGAAAAGACTCACCAAGTAGAGACAGATGCACGTTAAATTTGTCGGGTATCAAATTCCTACCGTTGTCGTGGTGTGGAATTTGGATGAGTTGAGTGCCAGCTTGAAAGTTACCAGAAGCCCTCGTGTTGCTCAGGGCTGCATTAAAATAGGGGCTAACTGGGGCCCAGGGCCTCACCCTCGGTGGATACCTCATTTCGTCTTAATAAGCCTCTCAGTCTTAATAAGATCATGATCCGGATAATTTTAATGGTCAAATATTATTCTCGTGCATATTTTCTTAAAAGCAGAGAATTTCAAACTTGGAAGTCAACTGGCAAAAGTGATAAGACTGTATTATTATGTGATGACCGTTGTCTATGTCTAAGCCAAGGTCTAATACCATAAGCAATCATTCAATAAATTTTGTCGAAATGTGGCCTTCGGTCGAGCCGGTTTGTGCCTAGGTTTGTGAGATTGTGAGTGGTGCACATTTGTTTCAAACTACCGTTTGTACTAGTGTTTGGCAATGTATGCTATTTACTTTTGAAGATCACAGGTACGGTGTACTTTTGAATAAGATCTCAGGGCCTCAAAATTCGCAAGACATCCTTGGTGTAGCTGTTTAGTGAGACGTTAATAAACAATTAATTACTTCATATTTTAAATAAATGAAACAATTAATTCATTCCACTTGAAATTAATCGTTAACCTGAAGTATGTTTTCTTGCAACATTATCAGCCACATTTTATATATATATATATATATATATATATATATATATATATATATATCACAATACTGTAATGGGAACACTAAAAAAATCTTCTTATGTTGCAAATAGTTCTCTTTTAAGATGCATAATATTAAAATATGTAACACTGCATTTATAAAGAAATCCCTATTGTGCTAGTGCTATGAAAGTATAAGTTGTGGGAGAAGAAAAATTCCTACGAGTAAGTGATCCAACTCAATTATTGTGGCTTGACAAATACTTTACGCTGCCACTTAGAGAAAAAAAAGTAAATACTTTGTAACAAATAAGTTCAAAATAAATCGTTTAGCTTCAGTTGAAATAATGGGAAAAGAAAAAAAGTTTTAATAGGATTTATAACCGAAAGCACTCGTAAAGACGCAGTAATAAAATTTATAGTATTTTAACGACTTTCATCTACATTTATTGTAGTACATATCTTTTTGAATAGCTGCTCACGGGAATACATTTTTTGACAAAGCACCCATCTTTACACAATCTGGTTTCATGTTTAAATATTCAGTAAAGAAATTCATATTTAAACCGATTTTCATGATAGAAATATTGGATATATTTAACGAATGAATAATTAAAAAATATTAAGGGGGCATTTGTACTCAGGTCAGCGTTTCTTAAACTGTGGGGCGTGCCCCCTAAGGGGGTGGGATAACTCTACAAGGGGGACGCGAGCCTATTGAAAAGTCGAAAGCAAAAAATTATTTTTAAAAATATATGAATTTACTGAACGTAAACAAACAAAATACATTTTAACATAATAAAAAATAAAATGTACACATTTACACTGATACAAAACACTTATAAATGCATCAGTAATGCGCAATGTATTTTAAAATTAATTTAAATATAGTAAGTTATGAACTCGCTTAATAATCCTTGGTCTTGTCGTATATGAAATTCTACACAAAAATGAACACTCATCTTGACAATGAATTCCTGAACTGGCGATTAAAAGTTACACGATTGGCTCCCTAATACCATCGTTTTCCACGTGCGTTGGATGCATGGAGAGAGAGAGAGAGAGAAGGAACAAATAGGCGAATCTTTTGAAGTAAGTAAATCCTTCGTAAACACTGTCAAAGTCCTTCTAATGCATTCCGAAGCCTTCGGAATAATTTTATGGGGGGTAGTGCACAGAAAAGATCGTTCTTTGGAAAGACGTATATATACGTCCGGGGCAATTCAGGATTTGGCTCAGCGAGACGTTTATATAAGCCTGTGGTACTTGAGAGGCTAACGTAATATTGTAGCCTTCACGTAAGAGTATAGTATTATTGAATTCAATACATTGTTATTGTAGGGACGGGGGCGCGAGGAATCGGGTTGCAAGTTTGAGAAACACTTTTTGCTATACAGTTTTGAAATTGTAGGCCAACAATATAAAATCTCTGAATAGACTCAAACAAGCAACAAACGAAAGCAGGTTCTGTAGTATTCAACTTATAATGGGCCACAGGAAGGAAAATTAAAACTCAATTAACTGGAAGATTTTACACACTCCACACACAGGAATAAATAATTCTCTTCTTAGCTTCTTACGTGCACGCAGTTCAGGATTATAACATATTAAACGTTACATGGGAAAAAATCAAAATTAAACCCGTTTTGAATTCAACAGTTGAATAAAATACTTAATTCGAAAGTTATGAAAAAGTTATTTTTTAATTCATTCTGTATGGATAAAAAATTATAAATGAATCAAAAATAATAAAATTTTTAAGAAATAGACTTCTTTAAAAAATTTCACCGTATCATGATGTTTTAATAACACAATATTAATAGTAAATATAATAACACTTATAATTCAAACTACATTATTTCAATCATTTTTGAATTAAAACTCATGCATAAATTTCTAGCAAAGTGCTCCGAATTTTCTGGACACGTATCAAACCCTTTTTTTAAATTACCTTATGAAATGTTTAAATACTAATTCCAAAATTGAACTTAAACTAAAGAAGCGCCAGAAGTTTAACTCTTTTCACTTTCAAACAGGTTTAATTCGAATAATTTTAGCCGTAAAAATGAACTATAATTAAACGAAATAAAAAGAATAAGTTAAGTACATTTTGTTGAATTTTATTCAATGTTGCTTAGAATATTTACTTTATTATAACTGAGTAATTCTAAGCAATCAACGCCAATTTATCTTTTCCTTTGAGAATTTCTCCCATTTATCTCTTCTTCTGACATTTTCCCGACTCTTCCTTTTAAAGAATGTCTAAAAACTGCATCTGCTGCTCTGTCATGTCAATATTTTCATACACTTGGTGGAAATATATGAAGAAAAGCAGACGGACCATTACTTTAATACTATTTATCTATTTCAGTGACCATTTCGTTTTGAGTGGATACAAGAGCAGATTTATAGAGAAATCTTCTACACATTTTCCTCCATAAAAATAAATTTGCTCCTTTCAGTTTACTCTAGTTTTAACAAAAAGTACAGACAAAATACAGCTGCATCCAAAGACATATACCTTGGTGACGCGTGTAACCCATTTCGATCATTACTTCAAATACACATTATATTGAAAAAAGATAATTTTAAGATTACTATCAATCATGAGGGGATATCTTAGGTGGAAGTTACAGTTAATATTTTATTGCTTTAAGTGCTGTGTAGTTACAATATTTTACCTTTGTATATTTCACGCAGTTTTTACATTGCAAAAACTTAGAGCACTGGAAGTTTTTATCACACTTTTTGTAACGCTCGAGTTTAAGAATGATTTATATAAAAATACATTATGTATCATTTATTGAAATAACGTTACAATTTTCCATTGTCTTTTTCGAGTTTGGTTGACATTACTTCTGACCGTTTTTGTCCTATAGTAAATGAAGTGAGAGAAGAGTGTTTGAAGAAAAGTATTTTAATTTAAACTATAATTTTTTACTTTTTTTTGTAAAGATTTTTCATAATTATTTGTCTATTATTGTATTAACTGAGTTGATCAATAATACCACCATCAATAATCCAGACATTTTTGTTCGAGCAAACACAAGAAAATATCTATTATTTTGATGAAATATGCTTCTTTGTTATTATTCGGTAATTCAACTTTAAAACACAACACTCAATCATGAAACAGTGCTATCATATAACTTTTATCCTTTATTAAAATTTGTTGATTTGAATTTTTAACTACATAGTTCCTTTTTTTAAAAATGTAATAGAAATAATTTTGTTACTATTTAACTTAGAACCCAATTGTTAATTTGATATCTTTTGCAAAGTAATAGGCTTTTATAAAATTACAAAAATTTTGGCATCTCTATTTTATTCTATCAATATCATCTTGAATTACCAATACGCAGATTGCTTTTATCTCTATCTCTCTTTTAAAACTATGAAAATATGTTACATTCTTATCACCCTGTTTAAATAGTGCTTGAGCACAATACTACTATCAGCTGCGTTTTTAATCATGCTCCGTTAATTTTGTATATATATATATTACAATTAACTGCCTAAAATACAAAATTGTATGCAATACATTTAATACACAAGTAATTACATGAGAAGAACACTTATACCGCGAAGTGTTATTTCTGAAAACAAAAATAAAGTTTTGCAAAAATAAAATTTTTTTAAAATTTATTTAAACAATAAATAAATCGGGCACATCATCCTTGACAAAAAAAATTGATAAAACTCGCACACTTTAAAATTAAATAAAACACAAAAATAAAAAACCATCAACTTACAAAAACGTAGAAATCAGCAATAGGTATCTTCAATTTTCAATGCATTTCTTATCCTGGTTATAAAATAGGCACGTGTAATATTTAATATAGATTTCAACACTTAAAATTTGCATTTTTTAAAAAATAATTTCACCTGTTACAAATCCAATCCATATAACAGCAAATAACACACATGAAAATACAGAAGCATGCCTGTTTACCCTTGGAAAAAAAGTTCATCCCTTTCCGATTAATCGTAATCTTTTCTTGGATCTGTAGCTCCTCCCATTAACATATACTAATGGAAGATCTGGGCTCTTAATTGCCTTGTGATGCGCTTTGGCCCGGAGGATCGACCGGGGGATACCCACCAGACGATTTTCTCCCACACTCTCTTTTCCATTGAAGTGGCATGTCTTGATTTTATGGCATCTCTTATTGCTCATTTGAGTTTTTATAGCAGCGTTTGCATATTTTTACGCCTCTCCTCCTTTCTACATCTGCAATGAAAATGCTAGCGTCACTTTAAGGGGGTTTTAAAATATTATCACATTTTTCACAAACAGAGGTCATCAGGTACGCATTTGTAGTAGTTTGTTCTTTCATTCACTCCTTCATCCCTCCCAAAAATAAATAACAAGCCTTTTCAAAATTCAATCGATTATATAAATCATAGTTTCCCAAACTTTTTTGTCTCATAGACCCCTTGCCATGATTTTTGGTTTGGGGTAGACCCCTGCCTAATTAATATTGAATTTTTTTTTGCAAATTCGTCAACTTAATAGCTGGTACAGAGCTACTTACTTTAAAAGATTTAAATTTTTAACTGTAGTGTGAAAATAAAGCAAACACACATGTTAATTTTAAACATTTATTAATTAAAATAAAATTTAGTACCTGTTACAATAAAATAACTGAGCTACAAACAAATAGTTCTAATGCGAGGGATGAATCTGAGGCTTATTAGCAAATTTTCAACATTTGGCATTGATTTTGTTAGGCTGTATCCTAAATGTATCCTATTAGTAGCGTCCAGTCTTTTTTTTTCGTTATGAAAATTGGCAACCGCGCTGAAATTCCTTTTCACTAGGAAACGCAATTAAAAACTTTCTCATGATATTCCATAACTCAAGATAGATAGATGTGTTTATATTATACTAAAATATTACGTAAGTAAAGAAGTTACATCCCTGTGTATGTGGATAATATTTATTCCCTTCATTAAAAGTTAAAATTAAAGCTGCGAACGCATTAAATCACAATCATATTCCCCAATATGTACTTCATGGACCCCCATTTTTTTTCTTGCTGATGTAGACCCCTTGCAGGCTATTGTAGACCCCTGAGGGTCCATATAGACCATTTTGAGAATCACTTATATAAATTTTTATTTTTAAAATATGTTCTTTTTTACATAATTTTCCACGTGTTTGGAGTCGCACGTTCGAGTCCTGGTGCAATTGAAGACCCGCCGTGTACTGGAAGGGGGTGAACGTTAAATCTGTCGAGGCTCGATGTCATCTTTTAGTGTGGTGTGGCAGCTCGGAGAGCAGATGCCTGCTCAAACATCGTCCACGTTATTTGCGAGAGGTTCAAAATGTCGAGGTCCTACGCCAATAGTGCTTTATATAGTACGACGCTAGTAAACTCTCACAATTCGAAACGGAGGTCCCTTTGAAGATAAATATTTTTTTAAAAAAAGGGGAGCTTCCCTGTGCAGACAATATTTTAAACTAGATAATCCTCCGTTAATAATTTTGAGTAATGTAAGCTATTTACAAGTTTTTTGAAAAAATTGCACGCAAAATACTACAATTCCTCTTCAAAATTTACTTCTAGATGGATTATTTCTAGTGATTTAGTAACAAGAAAATTAAAGATTTAAGGTATCCGAACACGTACGCGGAGTGCTTTTTAACAAAATAGCATATTTAAACATTATAAATGCTTTTTCAGGACTCAATACCAATAAATACTTATATTTAGCCAACAATATTTACAATAAATTGCCTAAATTTTATAAAAACTACAATTATAAGGGAAATTTTAGCAATATTTTTGAAAAACTTGAAAGCAATTACAGAAAAAAGTAATAAACTTATATTAGTAAACGAATTACTAAAACAAATTAGATGCCTTTTTATTTAGAAGGTGTACAAAAATGTTAATATTTTATTAAAATTTGAAAACTTTAGAGCTGATCGAGTAAACATTATGAGAAATATGACTTTCGTTATGACACTATTATTTAAATAACAGGGCATAACTCAAAAAGTAATCATACAATAAGAAATGCTTTAGTATATTCTCTAGAAAATAACATAAATATCAGGTTCAAAAAGTTTTATAGAAATACATTTATAACATTTTGAGTTATCAGAAGTTTAACCGCTTCCGAAATTTGAGTCCACTTCCAGTTTTTCAGAACTTTATAAAATTGATAGTAACTTGGCCTCGAGGCAGCGTGGAAACAAAACAAAGTCTGTTTTGAAGACATCTCTTTTTAATAAAGAAAAAAGAAAAAAAATATCTGTCTTGAGAACGTGTTTGGATACCTTAAGCACTCCCTCACCCTTCAGCACTTACAAAACCATAATAAGTATGTTTATTAATTACATGTCACTAGACCTCTGAGTTGTAAAATGTTCAAAATTGGAAGCTTGGTATGTTGATTACTATCTCCTATTTCATTCTTAATTCTGTCACTAAACACTTTCAATGAAAAGGGGATAATACACGTTAAATGGGCCAAGGCTCAAGGTCCTCACGCTGGCGTTGTATGGAATTGGGGTGAGTAGGGTGCCAGGTCAGATATCGACATCATCATTTGATCGAGGCTCAAATTACAAGATGCCGCTAATAGCCCTCGTGATACTTCAAAATACTACGCTAATAAATAGAAATTTACCACACACACACACAAATGTCCAGATAATTTAAAAAATATTCAAATATGATATCCATTAGCACTTGTCATTTACGCTGATGTTGTACCTAAAAAAAATATTAGTGTGTGTATAATAATCTTACTTTTACACTGATTATATTTTGAGAAATATCTCAAAAATGGACAGAAATATTTACACTTGATTTGCATCGGAAACCTTCATGAAAATGAGCAGATATATAATATTAAAAGCATGTGTAATAAATAATACTAGGATAGGTTTAGATTATATAACTTATTTGTTTTCTATGTGTTTTCATCACGAAATTATAACCTAAACTTTCATTTAAATATCAACGTATCGAATATTAAAAATTTAGAAAATATTATATTTCTCTCTTTTTTATGCAAAATTAATTCTTATAAAAACATTATAGATGATTTTAAAAACATATTTTTTATCGAAGGGGCTATTTTTCGTTAAGCAATTCGATTTCATTTTTTTTTTGTTTATAATTTAAAAACTCCTCTTATAATTTATCTACTTTTCTAAAAACCATATAATTTGTTAAAACGGAAATAATATAATCGAATGTTTTAGAGCAAAATAATAATAATAATAATAAAAATTTACAATGAAAGAACTATAACACAATAAATTGACAACGGATTTTTTAAAGAAAAGGATTTCAACTATTCTGTCAATTATGCATTGACATTTACTTTAAAATTGAAAACAGAAACTTTAAAATGAGAAGAAAAAAAAATAATTTTGTACTTCTCTTATATTAAAGAAATTAATGGGAATGTCGCTCAGAAAACAGTAGACAGTTTGATTGAAATAGATGTTTATTCTGAAAAATCAGACTTTAATCTTCATTTTTGTTTGTACGTGTACACTATTTTCGCATTTAATGGGGATTCCTTTTCTCTTTTCTGATGCAATACTTTGATATGAGCTAGATATTGCAGAAATTATTACTTAAGAGAGAATTATATTCTCTACAAAGATTAAATTAGGTCATGTTATTTCAACCAAAATAAAGTTTTTAAAAAGATCTAAAGCGAACCTTTCCTTTGTAAAGGAACTATGACGTATTTTGAACAGTTTAAGAATTTTCGGAATATATTTTACAGTGAATCAATAGTAATATCACTATGAATAATACTAAAACTTTTGTTTCGCTTACATGTACCTTTATTTTTTTCAAAATGTGTCTTTTGAGGTATGATTGTTTTTTATTATTATTAGAATACTATCTTAATGATGAAACTTATTGTGGTATCGGAATTAATTCCTTAATTTTTCAATAATAGCTCGTGGTTTTGCATTTTTAGAATTCCCTTTGCGTAATAATATAAATGTAAAATTTAAAATTAAAAAAAAATTTATATTTTCATATATATGTACTTCACACGCAACACATTTTTTTAAATATATTTTTCCTGTAAGTAGATTAAAAACATTAAATTATTTCTACTGGTTTAAAAGTTACAACCGATCAAAGTTGTACAGTTAGAGTTTTTTACAATTTTTCGATAATTTTAGAGAGAAATCGAATTTTATAGTCTTCCTGGAAAGTTACACAACTCCATCGGATTTATTCCATTCGCTTGATATAGCATTAAAACATATGAGCAAAATTTCATATAAGTATCTCTATCGTCTCTTAAGATACTAAAATAATACTTACAAAAATATAATTTTGAGAAAACCTCGTTTTAAAATGTATAAATGATTTGTTTTGTAATTTAGTAGTACTTTAAATGCCCACAATCTTTTTTAATTATAGTACAATCAAACCAAAGACAGATTTAGAAAACTAATTATTTGAAACTTAAAATTGTAAAATAAGAATAAATTGTTCCAAAATTATATTTTTAACGCAGTCGTATACCTTAATCTCTGAAGCAGAAGTAATGTTCTAGAGCAAAAATCGAAAGTCAATCATGTTTACTGCTCTCTAAATAAAAAAAAGTCTAATCACAGGAATTGCTACTTTTGTATTGTAACGTACTGCAAGTACACGTTTTTTTCGATCAAGATTTATTTTTCGGGATATAAAGATGGAATCAGTAAAATAATAATTCTAACCTGCATACGTAGATGACTTATCCTAAAGGCTTACATGAGAATATTAATTATCTTAATTACTAGAATACCGACAAGCGTCATATTTATCTCATTCAGCTTCATTCTCAAAAGCATTTAGAATTTTTTTTTAGTTATATTTTCGTGCACATTTGCAGTATAGATCAACGCGTTTTATAACATGATTCTTAAACTTTTACAAAATTTCAAAAGGCGCAAGAATCATTCTTTTGTGACAGGTGTAATGGGAAATGATATTAATAAATTTCTCTTGATACCACAACAGCTCTTAAGAGATCATTTTTTTCTCTATGATTGAAATGTGTTGTACAAAAAATACGTATCGTTGTGATCAAATTTTTTAAGATCTGAAGAGCATTAGATCGGTTTTAGTATTTTCCGAATTTATAGTTTAACCACTTCTCCAACAAGTTTTTCCCACACGTTAATATGCATTCAAGATTCTTTTTTTTATAGAATTGGTAGAAAAAAAATCAAATAATTGTTTCAACTACAGCCTTTTTTTACCGTATTGAGTCAGCTTTGATATAGATGCTTTTTTTGATTATCTATAAATACATTTGGCACACTTCATAACAAACGAACATATAAAATATGCTCTATTACTTAGCAACGTGACCAAAAATAATGTTTCCAACGTCTATTGTGAAAAATACTATAGGGATTAGAGTGTTGGGACTATTTTTTTTCCTTTCGTTTCATTTCGTTTGAAAGTTGGATAAATAAAAGTTTAAAAGTCAGTAGTATGAGCGTTGAAGGTAAGGAAAGAGTATGAAATATTTCCCCTTAATTCTACTTGATCTCCTTGCATAATCTCATTCAAGTGCGTGTGCATTTAGAAATATGAATACTTCAGCTTCATTTGTTTACCGTATTGTGTTAATTCCCATCTGATTATTTTTGTTGAATTACATAAATTTTACAAACCGATACTTTCTCTATATATAGATAGATATAAACAGAGAAACAGAAAGAGAGGGAGAAGGATATAATATTGTCTTTATGTAAAAAAAGGATGACTTAAAATGGCTTTACGCAATACCTACAGAGAAGAATTTTATCTGTCAGATAATCTTTTCAAAAAAACATACGTACATCACAAGTTTAAGGTTTGAAAACACGTCTTATACGTATCGCAACTAACAGCCTTAACCTTACATGTTTCTTAACTTATTTAAAATATTGGTAAGAATCGAAGCCATGAAAAAATACAAATAAGAATTTGAAAATGGGATCGATAAAACAGTGTATTTAATAAAATGTGGTAATTTAGAACTTTGATGAATTGTAAAATTCGGTCATTTTAATTAGTAAATTTAGATATACCATGCTTATAAAGTAATGTACGCAAAAATAACAAAAAAATCAAACCTTTATTTCGCTTGTTTAAGAATTTGTAAATGGAATAAATGAGATTTCAAACTGTGGTTCTAGTATAAAAGGTTGTTTACCCTATTAACACCTTAAAATGTTAAGGTATCCGACTACATGCGATAATTTTTTTTTTAAAAAAATGGAAACATGGACTCTGCACAAATAGTAAATGAACAAATTCTTAGTTTTTCAATTTTGATGTATTACTTTGCTATTCCTTTTTGAAATGACCTTCAGGATAAGAGATATTTAAATTTTTACAAAAACTAGAGCACACTTTGTCTTAGTTATATGAAATTGCTTAAGCAAACAGTGATTTTATTCATATAAAGAACTATAAGTTTTGTATTAAAACAGTGATTGATAAATATGACGGTTAAAACACTTTTACTGTTATACAGAAAACGCACGAAAAAATTTCAGCAAATTATTTTAAAACCCTTTTGAGCAATCGCTGTCCCCGTTTGAGTTTTTCGGAAAAAACACATTTCGAGTAAAACGTATTTTAAAGTTTGACATCTTGTGTAAAGTTATGGTATCTGCTTTTACTAAAACACTTGTAGTTTTTGTTCTAGTGAATGGAAAATAATAAACTTGGTATTTTTATAAAGCTATTAAAATAACCTTTAAAATAAAACCATAAAAAATTTGTCAATTTTTTTTGAAAAAAATCATGATTTTAGGATAGTCGGATATCTTAATATAAAGAAACATCAAGCTCTTTAAAAAAAACTATAGCCGTTAAATTCTTTGGAAATATATTTTTCATTCAAATTTTCCAATGAAATTCATACAAATTTCTGCAGCCGTACGGATGCATACAGAAAGGGAGAGAGAGAGAGAGAGAAGGACGTAAGTTATAGAATTTTGTTGTGGAGTCCTGCTGATGCCCTGTGTATTATCTAACCATTCTACAGAACTGTATCACGAGATTTTTCTTCATGCAATTTAACAGTCAGGCCAAAAACTGAATTTTTTTTATCTTACTTTCATGATTATTAAATCTGTTGTTTTAAAGCACATACTCTCTTTCTGATTTTCAAAATTTCCAATATTGCAAAAACATGTAAATGTTCATAAAGTTAATTACCATTTCAAATGAAACAGAAAGTGTGTAACGGTAATCAATGATTCTAAGTATACGGCAAATGTGGGACTATTATACGATTCACGTAATTTCTCCATTCATTAAGGATAAAAAATGCAACACTACAAAATTCATTCAACTGTAAGCCGTTGAAGGTAATGAAAATAGACTTTAACATAAAAAAAATGTAAAATATAGTTCGAATTTTAAATTTATTTTTAAATTCCCAAATTCTAAGATTCTCTATTACTTTTTTTCAAAAAAAAAACCTGTTGGATTGAGCATTAATCATAAATAACACTCTGTAGCGAGTTTGTACGTGCACACAAGTGCATTTGCCTTAACTTTCTGGGATTTCTCTACGATTTTTTTTGAACCCTTGTGAAGAAACTGTGATATAAATGAACATCGCTGTATAGTGAGAACGAAAAAGGTGGAGCCGAAAAAAAGATAGGGAAAAAGGATTGACTTGGAATAGAAACATTAAAAGAGGCGTTCTAGGACTTCAATGGAGATCAGAGCAATATCACCCGAAGGGATTCAGAGCTCAGGAAACGAACTTCGTAATTAGAAATCTAGAACTTAGGAATCACAAGATCAATCAATCTTGTTTGATATCCTTATTTGATAGAATCGCGTTTAATTAAAACACTCCTCACATTTAAAATATTTTGATATTTGATTATGCGAAGATTGAATAAATGAGTTAAAGATGTAAAACATTTTGTCTCTTGTTAACAATGAACCACGTACACATCACAATTCTATATTAATAACTATTACAAAAGGTATTAAGCTCATAATAATAATCATCATCTTCCTTTTCACGTTTTGTAACTTTTGATGTAAATGAGTAAAAAATTGGAGAATTTAGAAGAAACTCAAATTAATCCATACTTATGCACATAATTCGGTACGACTTTTATGTACTTATAAAATAGTTTATGCACACACAAAAATTTCTCATTTTCGTTTTTTTTTATAAAAAAAAAGAGCAAAAGTAAAAAAATATTCTGCTCAGAAGAAGATGAATTTCTGTGTCAAATTATTATTTACAGTAAAAGACTGAAAAAAAAATTTTTTTTTAATTTCGCTTTTACAATTAATTGTGGGACACTAATTGTTTAAAAAATTTTCACCAGAACAAACTACTTTAATTCGAAATCAATCCTACACTTAAAATATCTTGCAATTTTAAATAATTAAATTAAAACAAATAAAAACTAGCTTAGAATTTTATTAAAAATATTACAAATACTTATCCTTTTGGAATACATTAACAAAATGTTCTGTTTGTGGAGTTGGTATTCAATGATTGTTCGTACACTTTCCAAACACAAAGAGGAAAAACATGTTTTCACTGTTCCTATGTCAAAGCAAGCTTTCTATCTTCAAGTTCGCTGCAAATTATATAGAAAAAGAGATTAATAAAGTTAAAAGATAAAATAAACAATAAACACTTTAAAGGGAATAAAATCATTAAGTTTGATAAGACTACAATATAATCTTAAAATCAGAAAAATATTAGATAAAAAAACTAACTTTTAAAGCAAACTAAGAACAATTTAGACATATTTAAGCCCACTACAGGAATTTTTGTATACATTTAAATCAATTACTTTGTTGCTTAAAACAAATAATATTTATTTATGTGAAAAATGCCGTCTGTTTCAGCATTCATTTGGGCGTTCATTATTATAAAATCTTTCTTGCCGACATTTTCTTTGTGACGGAAGTGAAATATTTTTCTATTTTTATATATAAAGTAGATTTTTTTTTACTTCTGAAAAATTTACCAGAATTTTTTTAAAAATCAAAACTTATTCCATGAGTCTTGAAAGGTTTCTTCTTGAACTAAAAAAAACACTTTATCTTGCAGATTAGCGTAATCAAGGACTTTTTTAATCAATGACAAATTTTAAAACAATAATAGAGAGCAAAAATTTAGCTTTTCCTACTGAAATACAAGAAAAAAATACTATAGTTGACAAAACAAGTATTTTAATCATAGTCAGTAAAATGTATTCACATGATTATATTATTCAAAGCAAAACATTAATAGCTTTGAAGGCATTATAGTTTTTTTCTGGAACTATTTTTCTTGAATTCGAACGGACATTGTTCTAAAAAATTTTAATGTTCAAAACAACAACAACAAAATTCCCATTAATTCAAAGGTATTTACTTTAAGTGGGATTTCTGCAACTAAATAGTCTTTTAATCCGAATATTACGTGTTTCATACCTTTGTTAAATTTAAATATTTTTAAAAAGCAACATATTAAACAGAAAAGGAAGGAGAAAAATTCGAAATTTATAAATATCAAGATGTTATTTTTATTCTAAGTTACTCTTGGATATTGAAACTGTACTTGAATACATCAAATTTCGTATACATTTCAGAGAGAATTTTTTAACAAATTTTGTTGAAAAGTATATCCAGGTTTTTGTATATAATCAATTTTGATATCTTAAATTTATCCCTTAAAATGCATTCAAATTCAATAATCTGAAAAAATTACAGAAAAATTTTTGTTCTATTTTTAAATAACTTTCACTACAACTCATGCACGGTTGATCTTCTTTAAATGTTTACAGCTACTTTCAATTTAATCATCACATGTTGTTTTAAAAATTTTACGACTTTTTTTTATTGTGAATATTAGTGTTATATGAATATAAACACTTAAAATAAAAAAAAAACAAAATGTTGTACAATAGAAATAATAAAATAAGAATTGTTTCACTTGAATGAAAATTTTTAAAAGGCCTTAGTAGGAAATCCTGTACGATCTTAAAATCTTGATGCTCTTCCTCCTGAAAAACATGCAAAAATTTAAAAATTAATAATGAAAACCATCGTTAAAATGGAATTACATGTATATCTATCTACAGTCGCATTTCTAAGTAACGAAGTCTCTAAGCCCCGAAAAAAAGTTCTTTGTGAGGAAAATTCGTTATATATATATACGTAGAGATTTATCTTTTAATATATTTTAGAAAAACCGCATGAAATAAATTTTTAATTCATAAACACTTTATATTATTAAAAAAATAGTTATTCACACCATTTTTTTGTAAAACAGCATCGATATATTTTATTTATCTGACCCATCAAAAATAAATTTTTAAGGAAAGCAAGGGAAAGAATCATGTCCAGGAATACACTATATTTTTAAACTTACTTTTATGTTAAAATTAATGAACTTTTCAGATTGCAAGTCTATAAGTAAAATTTTAAACATACGTTATTTTATAACCAGTAATTTTAAGAATACATTATCACATACCTCCTTAAATTTGATTACTGATAAAGTCTGCTAATTTTGCTTGAGTCTTTTGTTTGAAAAACTGAAATGCTCCAAATTAATGTAATTTTATTTGTCTAGGTGAGTTTGGTACCTGGTAAAACCCTTCCAAGAACATTGATCACCGTAAAGTGCGTTAAATGAAAGAATAATTTGAATTGTTCAGAAATATTTTAAAAATTAGGATAAAAAGTTCGTTAAAAAGAAAATGCACTTCACTATTTGGAGGTTATTTAACGAAGTAAATCGTAAAATGTTCTTGGTTTCAGGAAGAATTTTGCAAAAAAAAAAAAAAAAAAAAAAAAAAAAAAAAAAAAAAAAAGAAATTTGCAAATTGTAAATTGGAGGTTTGACTGTATAAGTAATAGATATATTTCTACGTTACTTTTTTAAAATTTATTAATTATAATTTTAAGAAAATCTTTCTTTGAAATTACAATGGTACTTTTTCTACGTTTTCCAAATACAAGAGTATACTGTGCATATACAAATTGTTTTGTAAAAAATACTGAACAATTATGGTATGAAATTGCAAGAAATTGTAATTCATTTTTTTTTTCATTTCTAGTTTTCTATGGGGGGGAAACACATGTGTGTGCTATGTTATGATTGTGTTAAAACACACATGCTCTTATTTTATTTATTTATTTTATTTTTACATTAATAAACCTTTTTGGAAAGATAGTTATAAAATTTTTTAAAAAGTATTCTTTTTTTCTCTTTCCTCAACATACGTAGTATAACATATTTAGAATAACATAATTAAGGAAATACGTATGCAAAGTTATATATTCAGGAGACATACCATATTCGTCCATCAGACTTAAAATGGCTCATTATGATAATTTTTTGAAACATTTCTCTCTTTTAGAAAAAATAATCTCGACTACCATTGGCTGAAGATGGAATCATATTTCTTATTCATTGTGCATCCTTCAATCTCATTTGACGTGACGAGAGATTCCAAATTCCGAAAAGCCAATAAGCGAGCTCATCCGACATGACGCCGCTTTATTGTGGGGGTGATATTCGCATCCCTCTCTCCCTACCTTGAGGTTCATCTCCTGGGATTACGATCCAGAGCTTGATTCTGTTTCCTCTGAGCCTTCAAAAAAGGTAAGTCTCACTTTTGTTCAACCTTTTCTTCATTAATTTAGCTTACATTTCACATACATCCTAATGCTAATCTGCCATACGTATATCACTAACTTAAGTGGGAGAAAAATTGGATAAATTTAATAGAAATAGAAAACCGGGGACGAAATGGCGAGAAAAAATATCATAAATGCAATGAACAAATTTTTAAAATATAAATTTTTATGGTAGAAAATGTAATGTATCCTAATTGAGTGAAATAAATTGATTTTTTTATCTGAGTATTCATTTCGAACGATAAAAAGTTTGTTTTGTTATTAATATTGCCTTTAACACTTTTATTACGTTCGGAAAATAAATTCGAAATTATAACTTTCCAATAATTTATTTGTCATCAATTTGCTGTAAATTTTTTTTAGATTCCATAAGCAAGATTCAAATGGTTCACGCTCCCCATGGATGGATAAAAACCATACAAAAAATACGCATTACATATTCCATACGTATTACATTTTTTTTCTGATGAATAAAATTTTTAAAATATTATTTATTAACTTTTAGGAAAATTTTCTGTCTCCTCTTAAAAGACCATCACAGCATTTTTAAATAAACATACCTCTTATTGAAATAAAGTTTATGAAATAAATTTCTATGCTTATTAGAAAATGAGTTAATTTAACTTTTATCTAGTTTAATTTAAAGGAATTTCGGTAATTGTCAGGTGGAAAATATAACAGTACTAATTAGAAAAATTGTTCAAAATTCGTTTTAATATTTAAGAAATATTTGTGGAAAAATAAGCTTTATTCCAATATTAAAAACGATTAAAAGGAGCAAAAGCTATAAATAATTTTAACTATTTCTTTTAACGTATATGCTAAAAAAACAATGAATTAAAATTACTGTCTTGATTTACCAAATTAAATTAATTATTTTTTTCCTTTAAACATACTTTTTTCTTAGTATATATTACATTATTTAAGAAAAAAATACAAAATAAACATTTAAGAAACAAAGAGAAATAATTATAAAATATACATGATAAAGCATTTGAATTGCAATTTGACCATGTTTGCGCATTTAAAATGTGAAATATAACATATTTAAATATCATATAGCTTCAAAATTTTGTAATATCATAAATAACACTACTTTATTGTTCGATATCATCATAAGCCCATTAAGTTTTTATATTTTTATGCTTGTTCTTGATAATGAAAGTTCTACACCTAATTCCTTTTTAAACATAATAGTTCTTACTTAGCATAAATTAACTATGTATGAAATATATTTTAAATTAAATTTTATCTTAATTGTCTCAAATTGATTTTTACTTGCCTTC
The DNA here is from genome assembly GCA_019973935.1 of Trichonephila clavipes. Lineage (NCBI taxonomy): Eukaryota > Metazoa > Arthropoda > Arachnida > Araneae > Nephilidae > Trichonephila > Trichonephila clavipes. Next base: position 546,470 of record BMAU01021296.1, on the reverse strand, counting down.
CGTTTATTGCTCCTTAAGTATGAAAAGTAATTTTAGAAAAAAATGGCGTTTTTGAAGGAAAATCATTTAACAAAATCATCTTTCTAACTAGAATTAAAATTGTTATAGGTTTGTGTTCATAGAAAAAATTATTCTGTTATTGTGTAAATAGAAAAAAATATAATTTAGGTAAATTTTTGTTTGTTTGTTTGTTTTTAAAGATATTATGAAGCTGAAAGTCTGAAATATTGCTACCAGAAACGTTCATTTGTAGCTTTCATCGCACCATTTTCGACCCGGAATCTCAAAAAGTAAGTTTATTTATAGATTATTTGCTACAATTCAGTGATTTATTTCAATCATGTATTTTTTTGGTATTATAAGATCTATAAAAAAATATTAATATTTTTTTCTCATTTTTTAAAGAGATTAACCCAATTTCATCTTTGATTTTAAAGTAAAGATTGTGAAATAATTTAATATTATATATTTTGAAATCACACACATCTTTTTTTGTAGCAAATCTGAGACACATATTACCCCAAATATTAATTTTTATACAAATTAATTGTTCGTAAAATACCTGTACGCAGATATTTTCCTTTTATACCCATGTGAATTTAAATTTTAGTTTTATAATTAGAATATTACATTCAGAGAAAAAAAACAGAAAATGTAGCATACAAAAGCTTAGTTTAAAATTAATAGAAGTAACTCATATTTCATCCATGCTACGATGAGTAAACATTATTCTTCTGGCTTTCAGGCAGTAATAAAAAATACAAATTTTGTAATTAAAATTAGAACATAGTAAAATAAATTCAGATGTGTTAAAAAAAAGAACTATTTTTAAAAATAGAAAATTTACAAATAGGTCAATCCTCCATTTACTTTTCTTGATTTTTCAATTTAATCTAAAATTTGGCGAGGAAATAAGACTACGTTTACAATATCTTTGTACATAAAGAATAAATTTACACAAGCAAACAAATTATCAATTATATGGACATATGAGCAGTAAGATTACAATCAATGAATTAAGAAATATGCATTAAAATAAAAAAAATAATGAATGTGTGATTTGAGAACGATTTACTTTAGACAAGGTTTAGGAAAATCAAGGTATAAAATATTATAACGTATTTTTGTTTAGCGTAAAATTTATTTTCTTTCATTTACAAATTAAGTCCTGAAATATATATTGTCATGTCGTGTTTAGATGATTTCTTTTTTATAAGAAGAAAAGAAATTATATATATAATTTTGAACCCCTCGTGGCATTTTCATTTTTTTTCACGCCTTTAACTTTTAATTCTTTACTACTAAAATAATTCTTAGCACTCTTTTGTTCAGTATATTAAATAAATCAACAAATCTCTGATCACTGTAGCACCTTTGATTTTGGATATGAATTCTCTGCTAAACTATTTAAATAGGATTTTCTAAGTATATGTAATCTTGTGCTGAAAAAATCAAAGAAAATGATAATCCCTTTAAATGGCAACCATTCAAAATGAGAACATTGTAATTAATTTTAATTAAATATATATACAAAAGGTCATTCGCACCTTAAGGAAACGTTTTTCGTAATTAATTTTTATCTATAAATGCAATATTTTTGTGGCAATTAGTTTCTATCTGATGCTTGGCAATAGCTGTAACTCGAATTTTCCATGAAAGTAAACTTTTTCCTAATACAATCACGCCAATATTTTAATGCATTTCTCTTGAACCATTTTCCAAAATCCTTTCAACGTTCTTGGATGCTGTTTTCTTAAGGCTCGTTTTAATAGACCGAAAGCACAAAAGTCATTCGGAGAAGCGTCATGTAATTTTACACGTATTTGATCAAATTGGAAACACTTTACTCCTACTTATGGTTCTTTCTTTGATAAATACGCGGCAGTTGACTTAGATTGTGATAAGAGGCTTTGTTCATAGGAAGCTCAGCTTTATCTAAGTCCTTTCCATAAAAGATTGGAATTTCTTCTTCAAAAATTGGTTCTTAAATATTCTGCTGATAGTAGAGTGAATTAATCTTGGCTTTACTTAAGTCTTTTTAATTTGCCGTTGTAACAAAATCCTGTAACTAATCCCTTTGGGAACTTTCTATAAACTGGTGAAGCCATTTCGTAAGGTTGTTCCTGTTAGTCGAGCAATAGAAAATGGATCTTCTTTTATTGCAGTCACTTAAATAAACTCATGCCTCATCGAGTGTTGCCACAAGTTTCCCTTTTTTAGCAGCTAGGTGCCAAATAAATCTTTTATTGTTGTTGTTTTTATGAAGTGCGAATGATCTTCTGTAAAGATTCAATTAAATAAATTCGAAATAAGGTACATTACTATCAAAGCTGTAATTGCTGCTGAACTAAACTTGTATTTCGACACTATTTTGATAACTCTCTCATTCGGAATGACTATACTGTTTGAATTAATTGGGATAAACGGTAAGAAAACGATTTTTTTCTACAACTTTTATAATCATTAAATTCCTTAAGTAGACAGAAAAACCTCTATATTAGTACGAAATATGTCCTCCTGTAGCAGAAAGGACCTCTCCACCTCGTCTTGGTACTGACTTCCTTCCCTAGTGCACATCTCACGTCATCGTAGAGCCACACTTGAATAGCATTTTTTTCCTTTGGGTCTGTTGCCATGCAACTCATCTTAGCCAAACGATTCTTGAGAATACCATACACTATCAATAGGATATTGGTCTGGTGAATTACCAGGCCAATTAAGCACTTTTATTTTATTTTCCCGCGTCAAAACCTAAACCAATTTCGAATTGGTGACAAGAAGCGAATTGTTCAAATGCTCCTTCAAATGTTTCCATGAATTCAATAATTCTACTGCGTAATATTTATATGTATTTAATTCATCATGTATTTAAGAGAAACTAAGCTTCTAGTGCCATTTTTTATGAAAAACCCCAAAATATTTGTTTTGCAGGGTGTTTTACAATATGTTGGGCATGATCTGTTAGCAGAGTTTCATCTTCACTTCGTCTAACTACACCTAATTTGCATCCCTGTACAAATAAATGTGTTTCATCACTGAAAATCACCTTCTTCTTGTATTTAACAGTCCAGGTTTGGTATTATTTTGCCAATGCTAAGCGTTCTATCACCTTTTTCTGAACCCAAAATTGCTTTTTGCTCGGTCTTGTTGCCTTATGGCTAACTCCCAGAAGTCTTTTCCGTATAACAGAGGGGCTCACTTCAACACCATAATCCAATAAATCTTTCGAAGGTCTTTTCTTATCTTTCTTGGTCTTATTTTGTTATTTCTTATAAAAATTTTATCATTTCTTGGATTCATTTCCCCGTTTGAACCCACAATTTTCTTTTCTTTTTGGAAACAATGTTCCAGAATCTTGAAATTTTCTTAAAATTCTTGAAACACGAGTTAATCTCACCAACTATCGTAGTTATATTTCTCACAGTCACAGAAGTGTGTTCATTAAGAGTAATTATTTTAGAACGATTCCTTAGAGTAATATCCATCTTAGAACAAGTAAAAGTAATACGTGTTACTAGGAACGCAAAATTATAACCACCAGCTGCCACACTGAACTGGCTCACAACTGGACAATTGATGCACCAAAAACAATAAAACCAGTAAATTATAGTCAAGGTCAATCAACCACATTACCTATAGGCAGATATAACCTATTTCGGGGGCTTCAAGACATCACTGACAATCATATACCAACTCAGACAAGAAAAAAATGCTTGTCCCAATTAATTCGAACAGTATAGTATATGTATGAAGACTCCATTCTAAATTTTTTTGTATATTAGCATTTTATAACATATATATATATATATATATATATATATATATATATATATATATATATATATATATATATATATATTAATTGTGTTTGTGAATTGGATATTAAATCAAGAAAAAATGGTTTGATTTGTGAAGATGGTACAATGGTTTATATAAATTGTATCAAATTTCTGTGTTAAAATTTGTTTGGCTTTTACATCGGTCTCAGGTAAAAATCTTATAGCCCCCCATTTATTTAAAATGTTTAAAATTATTAATTAAACACATTTTCAGATTCTAGTTTTCTTCGATGCTGTACTTATTATATTCATACTTTTTATACCGATACTCTTAAAACAAAAATATGCTGTAAATTGTACCCCGCAGAGCATTTCCTAAGATTTAAAAACTTTACAATCCCATGTAAAGTTTATAATGTAAAATATCTTCAATGCAAGAAAATTACTTTAGTAAAATCTATCGTATTTACTCAAAGCATAAAATAAAAGGCTTAAAACATCACTAATAGGTCTCTCAAAAGAGTATTTATAGTATTGTTTCGTTTTACACATCGTTCTGGAATTAATATGTTTAATGCAAATAACATTATTACTCTCTCTTAATAGACCTAATTTCCAACGTACACGTTGTCGTAGTTCCGAATTCGTGGTTAATGCTGTTTCTGTTGAGTCGTGAACGCGAGTTTTGGTACCATTAAAACCCCTTAATGTAGAGCAGGGGTGGGCAGACTTTTCCAGGGTACGAGCTACTTCTAATTTTTTCAAGGTGTTGTGGTCAGTGACGAACACAAGTAGGAGGGGGGGTCCCCCAGGTCCAGACCCTACCCCGCAGTCCTTGATTTTTTTTTCCACGATTGATTATAATCCCATGTATATAGTAAGTAAAATTTAATTATTTGTTATTAATATATTTTTATTAATTAATGCTGATTATTTATTCAACAATTTATTTTTTACTGTTTTTTGTCCCCGATAATCCACAAATTCAAACAAAAAATTGTTTGGCTGCGTATTGTGGTATGATACGAAAATGGTAGACTTTCGATTCTCGCCCCCCTCCCCCTACAAAAAATTCTTGTGTGTGCCACTGCCTGGTGTCGTAAGTGTGGTGAGGTAAGGGAAAGGTGTACAATATTTATTATAACTAAATAATAAATCTGGAATATGTACTTATCTACAGAACTAAAATTTTAAAAAACCAACACTTTTAAAACCACGTTCAAAGAAGAACGCAAGATACAAACATAATATAATTGTCACAAATGTATTAATATCAAAAAAAGATGCTTTTATTATCAAACAAGTCAAAATACACTAAAAAATCAAAGCTCATTAATTTTCTTTCAGTTTATTAACATTAGTTTAACAAAAGTTAGTTTTCGTTGTTATAGTCAGTAAAAGGCTCAGTCTGTATACTGTCAGCTAATCTTGAATATTTCCGTATATAATTACTATCTGCTAAAATCTTCATGCGGTCACTTTAAAATGTCTTGAAGTCCATCGGTTGATCGCGATCGACGTAATGCCCACCCCGGATGTAGAGGGACAGATATACGTTAAGCCTGTCGAGACTGGCGTCAAAATTGCATTGTGGCAATTGATACCCACCTACACGGTGCCACACTAAAAGGGATACCAGCTCCTTGGGAAGATACTAGATCTGCAATAGTAATTACCAATCTACAGCCCCATTAAAAAAAATGTTAAATCATTTTATGCCTCTCTACTTTTATATTCTTATTCATTATCTCTAAAAATATTTGCTTTAAAATGCAAGAGCTCCAGGCAGATAAATATATAAAAAGACCATCTTAAACTGTAAAATTTGACTCGATTGACAAACCGTTCAGATACGCATCACCTGTTAGGGTTTTTTTTCTCGTCTCGGTGGGATCTTATTCTTCCTTTATAAAATATTGTTTTCTAGCTGCATTTCCTCGCTGGATAAAGAAGAAAACCATAATAAACACCGAGAATTTTGTGTCTGTGTTTTTGACATCCTTGAAAATGTCAGTCGGTGACAATGGGGGAGCCAAGAGTGCGAGAAGGCTTCCCGCTCCATCCTGGCGATCCCCACGCTTCACTTGGCGCTTCCTCAACTCTGAGATAACACACACCGTGACCTTGGAAGTAACAATGCCGTAATATTTTACACTGTGATAATAAAACACTGCTGGCATCACATGAGCACGAAGAATTTTATTGTCTGAAATATTTGTAAAATAAAAAAGAATATTACTTTGGATATATAATTTTCTTATACTATTCAGTGTTGACGTGATGGATGTTTTACACACTATAAACGTTAAAATTACTGGATGGGGAACTTTCCTCAATATGTCGTGAAATTTTTAGAGAATTTGAACCTCGTTATGGGACCGAGATTAAGTGCAACCTCGTTCCAGGTAATAGAAGTAAAATTATAAATGGATGAAATTTCCGTTACATGAAAGTTTTTTTATCTTAAATTCAGAACTAAATCCTAACTCGATTGAGTTGTATTATCAAAGGGGAAAAAATTGCTTGAATGATTAAGCGTTGATTAGTGAGGTACTCTAAAGCAACACGAGAGCTATTGGCAATGGACCTCGTAATTTTGAACCAAGGTTAAGTTCTGACGAGTGCTATCCGCGGTCCATCAAATTATTCTTTGTGTGGTTCAAGTTCAAAACCCCCTTCCTTAGAAATAACTCTTGATTTTATGCTAATGTAAATGCTATGCTATTTAAACCCTGGCAATGGGTGTGTTAAAGTTAGTCATTAATCGTAAATAGTGAGTTGTTGGTCCTTACGCTATCATCCAAGCAAGAACTGCCGTTCGGGAAAGGGGAATTGACAGAGAGCAGCTTTGGGAGGATCCGACAAGGAATCTACAAGCGGATTAAGAGATAAATGTCTATTTGATTATCTTAAATTAGGAAACTAATTAAAATTGATCCCATGGCTATTAAACTTGAATTCATCATAAGTTGATCAGTCAGAAATAAAACAATTACTTTTATAACGATGTCTGCTTCTTCGATGACCCAAACTACACCTGCAACCTCCGAGTTGTGACAAATTGACGAGAATGACACCTGAGCTGGTACCCCCTCTCTAAACTACAACATCACGTCTAAGGGAGGACTTTGAGCATCGATTGATTTAACGGGTATCAACCCCTCTACATGGCGGCTCTTCAGTGACACTAGGCTCGATCTCATGACACGCTGGCTACGAGTTTGTGATTATAAAAATTAGGCTATCACGACCACAGTACCTCTTTGTACAGAAAAAAAAAATGACGCAGTATGCAATAAGATAAGAACAAACGGTAAATCACCGCACCAAAATAATTCAAATCTACGCATTTATTTAAGTAAATGGGTTAAAAAATAATTCTTAGAAAACATGGCTGTTTTCGTTTATTAATTATGGATTTTTTTAAATGTTTGTCCGGATTAAGCAAATATTGGGTCTCCGTCAGTAGCGTAACGTACACCCCCACATCGCGGGAAGCCCAGAGTTTTAGGGGGCCCCAAAGCCTGACTGCTGCCAAGTACCTATTCTTTGTAGAATTCAACTTGGGGGCCCAAAAGCTGGCTTTGCAGGGGGGGATGTTCTCCGTTACGCCACTGGCCTCCATTACTGAGAATACTCTGTATTCAACAAACAGATTTTTTTCGTTTGTGTGTCTGTCCAAATTAATGTCGTTCCGTCGATTGACGTGAGAGCTGTTGATGATGGTGATCCCTTACGCCGATGTAAAGGGGCTCTGTCATGGTCCAAATTCCTAACTTTGTCACGGTGTAGAAATTTGGAGAGTGGGAGCTAACTCAGGTATCATCATTTTGACTGACGTTTATAGTTACAAGGTCCATTGCCGGTAGACCACGTGTTTCTGCAAAGCATGAAGTCAATAGATAATCATGAGAGCTATTGGTGATGAAACTGAGTAATTTTGAATTATGACAGAAAAAAAGAATAAGCGAAAACAATACCTGAAATGCTACTATCGTCAAAAAAATGATAAATAATAATAATATAAAATATTATCGAGACTCGGCTGTTTAAAATATGACTGACGATTTAAAAACATTTCTTACACGTATATTTGTTGTTGTTGCGTTTTATACTTTTTTTTATATAAATTATTTAAATTTGATGACTACAACTATGAAGCGAAATCTTAATTCTTTAAATAACAATTAACATTTTTGACTGTTTTCTCGCTCCATGTGGTATCAAAGTGTTATTCTTAAACTGCATTACGTTTCTGTTACATATGTAATATATATAGAATCTTGGCTGTGAATATTTTTAGCATAGCAACAATTACTGTTTAGCTATGCATACGACCAAATTGATTGACTGCGATAGATTTTAGTTAATACCTTTTCGCCTGTTTTCGCTCCGATATGGCGGTCATATTCGAATTGTTATTGGTCCGAATACAAAATCAATAGTGTTACGAAAGCCGAATGCTTATGGTAGCGAACTCTTGACCAAAGTTTTTCTAATGGAATCACTGGTTCAAGTCCTGGTGCGCTACTATAATTTCGTCATGTGTTGGAATTGCAGTGCGCAAAATATATTGAGACTGAAAGCTATAAATTTTGTGTAGTGCGGCAAACTGTAAAGTGATATTCCAATTTGGGTATCATCCTTCTCATTTTATCGTTACGCAATGAAGAGAATCATCTTGAATAGCTCTTGCGTTGCGTCCGAGTGTAAACAATTGATCATTTCAGGATGTTAACACACGTTATGCTTTGAGTTTCTTATTAATCAGTATTTTCAAACATAGTACTACACGTAAGCGATACAACTTATTTATTAAAAGAGAATATTGAAAATTTTAAACTTTACACACATTCCTTCAGAATTTTGATGTATTACGGTTTATTTATGCATGCTTTCAACTGTTCCTTGCTGTCTCAGGATGTCAACAGGATGGTATAATTAAATTCAGATGAGAAAATTGTTGAATCTGAATTGGTATTTTCAGTTTCCAGTCTTCTACATCGTACTAGCTTGAGGTATAAACAATTTTCGCCAATTTCAGGGATGTTTATGGTTTGAAGTGACGAACTTTACGGCCAATACAATAATACGCCATGGGTTCAAATCCTTATTCTATCAAAGCCAATTACTATATGTTAAAACAAGAAGCTAGATTTTTAAGGGACGTGTTGCGAAAGAATAATGAGATATTCCCTAAAGTATTATGTTTATCACTTGACAGTAATTTTATGTTACGAAATATATTGCCGTAGTTGTGTAGATTCCTATTACTTCTCATTAGCCGATCTAGAATTTAAGCAGATCTGATTTTTCATTTGTAAGAACCATCTTGTTATGCCTTATCACCGTATCCTAAATGCGTGTGTGTGTGCGTGTGTGTGTGCGTATGTGTGTGAGTGCGTGTGTGTGTGCGTATGTGTGTGTGAGTGAGTGAGGTCCGATATTTCCAATAATATTGGTATCTTATAATTTGATGACATTCCATACCATTAAACATATCCAATATATCAGTTCATGACGATCGCATGATAAAGACAAATACGTATTCTCCATGGAATTTAAAACAGACATTTAACTAACAGTACTTGTTCTATTTGTAAAACTGAAAAAAAATTTCAAACTTCATAATTGTGTAAAAATGTTTAAATGCTATGGAAAAAAATTTTCAAAAGATTTTTAAAATTAAAAAAAAATTCTAATTTATGCATGTACTTTTAAATAAAATGCATTTTGTATACAATGTACTTTTTAAGAGAAAGTTTCTGCCAAGTGCAAAAGTTGGCAACAACGAATCACATTAACTGATTAGCTAGAAACACAGATTGTTTTTATCGTGACTATGACTCACATAAGTTTTTGAGCTGATTGGCTAGAAACACGCGGTTATCATAATCATGTGACTATGACGTCACATGAATTTAGTCCATTCGGGCAGTGTGTGGTCGTAATATTTTTTTTAATTCCCTCTTTTTTTTTTTTTTTTTTTCGATCTCCTAAAAATAATTCTCAACCTCAAATTGTTCGCAATATATTTTTTTCATAGTTCATTTTTTAATTGCAGTAAATTTCACCAGAAATTATACCAACGTCTAGATATTTGATCATGCCAAATCTTATATTATGTTTTTCTCAATTTCTTTTGACAGGGTTAATTTTCCATCAAAAAAGTATTTATGGTGTATTATTTCAACTAAAACCATAAAACTGATGTTCAAACAATACTAGAGAGAGAGAGAGAGAGAGAGAGTTGAATGTTACAATTACTTATATGACCTCTTATGAATTCTGAATTTTTTTTAATATTTTTTACTCGTCAATTTGAGATAGTAAAAGTAGCTGCAAAATCATTAAGTATTTGTTTTAAATATCATTCTTCCGAACAAGTAAGTTGGGTTTCAGATACACTGTTCGTAGAACTATGTCCCAAGACCATCCTGTCTTATTTAGGAATCAAAGTCTTCACATCGGTGTGGTAAAGGATGTGAGGAGTAAGAAAACTTGGATGCCAGTTCTGGTATTATCCTTGTGATGAATCTTTACAAAACTTTTCCACTAATACTCTTAGGCGTCTTTGGGGATTGTAAATTCGCGTATATTTCCAATCACCTCTAAAAGAAGAAAATGGGATATGAAAATGGGTTAGGGTATTTAAGGAGAGCATTGTGAGTTAGCTTTAAGAAGGCGATTGGGCCAGGAGCAGTAGTGACGAGATTAGGAAGATTCAAGAGTGGATTAAGAGATTAGGATATGGCTGTTATATACATATTATTCAGTGAAGTAGAGAGCCTAGAAAGATTAATCTACTTGGAGAGAACTACATTACAGCCAGGTGATATATTCTGACTTAGTCTATCCGACCGTAAACGTTAATAGATAAAGTTAGTTAACTTTAATGAATGTTAATAATTCAAGTTGCGTATATTTCTCGGACCTCCTATTCCAGTAAACCCGTTCGATATTGAGCTTAGTAATTGATTAATTTCATATTTCGTAATTTAATTTAATAGTAAAGGTAAATCTGACGTTGACATATAGTTGAATATTTGTAATTAGAAGGTTGATATTTGAACTAAGTGAATAAATATAATTTGTTATTATACAAATGGCGTCTGGTCATTCTTTGCCTCAAGTTTATCTTAGTGTCCAGGGTGGGATCCAGGGGGGTTCTCACATTCTGATCACCAGGGCCGTTTTTAACCTCCCTGGTGCCCTAGGCACTTAAATATGTTTCGTCATCCCCCTATTTCCAGACCAAGAAATAGTGTTGTAGAGGGAAGGTAGACGTAACAAATTGGGTTTGTTCTTACTTTGTCAGTTCTCGTTCGGGATGGATTTTCCCATAACTCTTTCGCCCTTTTCCTTTTCTTTCTTTTTGTTCTTTGGAAAGTCCTTCCATTACCCATAACATAAGGACCCACCGTGTCCTAGACTGGATACCTGCAGCCGTAATGAAAGGACAGTGGCATAGTTTGGCCCAGTGGCGCACACAAGGGGGGGCTAGGGGTTCGGACCCCCAATTCCCTCGCGCCAAGCTCTTGATTTTCCCCCCGATTGATTATAATTCTAAGTATATAGTACGTAAAATTTAATTATTTGTTATCAGTGGCGCAAAGAAGGGGGAGGGGTACTGAGGGTCCAGCCCCCCCCAAAGCCCTTGATTTTTTTTCGATTGATCGTAATTATAAGTATATAGTACGTAAAATTTAATTAATTACTTGTTATTAATGATTAATTTTATTAAATAATGCTAATTATTTATTCAAAAATTACTTTTTTACTGTGTTTTGCTCGCGAAAATCGATAAAATCAAAAGGAGCATGATACAAGAATGGTGGACTTTCAACCCTGGACCCCCTCCCCTCCCTTGAAAAGCTCCTGTGTGCGCTACCGGTTCAGCCATAAACATTTCATATTCATTTTGAAATGTTGACTCTCTTGCACAAACTGTTCTTCATCGAAGTCTTTTGGGGTAGCTTAGAACAAAGTATTTCACCTGTTTCGTGACATCTTCTTGCTCCTTTTCATGAATATCTAGAATCTTGTGTTGAGAACTTCGTAGAGGTGGTACGTTTGCTGTAATTTTTAGTATTTTTAGTCTTCCAATTTTTTACGCCCTCAAATCTTTTGCGTCCTAGGCATGTGCCTAAGTCTAAAAGCGGGCCTTCTGGTCTCTTAACATTCGATGGAAATTAAAAAGTCCGTCGCCAATATCCTTCATGATGCTTCTAATGTAACATTAACTCAGATCGTTTATTACTCTCGAAGGTGTGGTTGCTATTAAGATCCAAAGAGAGAAGGGATTGACGCGATTTGTGACGTAATTTTTAATAAAATCCAAGAAAACAGAAATTGTATTTGTTCTTTATACCACAATATCTTTTGTTTTTCTATTTCTATATGTACTTACTCACCCGACGCACACATGGCTCTATCAGTATTAGTAAAAAAGAACTAGTTTATCCAGCGGAATTCGTTAGAAATAACATCGTTATTCCGGCAAACATCACGTGACGTTTCTTTACTTGTTGACCAATCAAAATATAATTAGACGAACTCACTGGCACAATCAGGGAGCTATCCTATAAAAAAAGCAGACATTTTTCATTTCGAATGTTTGTAGACACTTAACAGACGTCTATAGCTGGCTGTAAAACGAGGTTTTTTTACGCATCTCCAGTGACATCATGCCGGAAAATGAGTGTACACAGCCGGTTGAGCTCGCCAAAGCCTCCTCCAATAACAGGTATTCTGGTAAGAAAGCTACCGCCGGTGTTTGCCCAGTGAAAAATTCTGTAAACTTTGGGCAAAAGCCTTTTGCCTGAGTACACAATAGGCAAGAGCAGATTGAATTCGACCTCGATCTGATAGAGGAACCATCTCTATCCAGTCCAACTGTTTGTTCTTATCAATCTTTTAAATTATGTGGAATCAAACACTGGAAAGCGTTTGAGGAACAATAAACAGATATTATATTGTAAAGGCTGTTCGATTGTGGACAGAGCAAATAGAATCGTCTTATTTAATGTTATCAAGGCTATGCTAACATAGCGTTAGATTACAGAATGAACTTTTTCGTAATTTTTCCTTTTGGGGGAGGAATTAGTTACTAATCCCCTTATTTAAGCCTTTTATATTAAATTCATTTTTATCAATTAAAAGTACATACTTTTCAAATACTTTTAATAATTTTAAAATAATCCAAATATAATAGGATTAAGATTGCTGCTTAACATTCAAATAAAAATACGAATTGGAGAGAATGTTCAGATGCTTGGGAACTTTTTACTAGTATATATGTATAATAAAATTTAGAATTATAACCACACAATGACATAATGGTATTGGTTTCTAAAGTAAACGTAATTTCTAAATACCCTTTTATTTTGCTATCAATACAGAAAAGGAATTGAGTCTATAAAAAAAATGTATCTGTGATCATTTTTACCCAATTAATAAATATGAATATACATTGAAACAAATTTAAAAAGATAAATAAGTTGTGCTATTTTGCGATTTTTTACTTGTTTTTATTTAAATATCCTTGCTTATTTCTCGTAGAAAGAGAGCTTATTTTTTTTTGTGTCACTAAAATGACATGTAAGTATGCTTTAAGGTGCATGCTTTCACCAATTTCTTTTTCATTAAAGCAAGTCAAGAGTTAGCTTAAGATAATATAGCAAGAAAACTTGGGATTTTGTTTTCTGTAATGTTAAAGTCATCTTGTCCTATCCTTCGTTCCTATCCTAGCCAACATCCTTCGTTCTTGCTGTTGTGTCTAATCACCCTGACCGACTAAAAACTAGACTAGTTCTGTGAAGCCTTTCATAGATATGGGCAAAAGGACAGTTTCGATCGGTAAAAAAAACCCACTTCTGCCGAAAGTAGAAGTCCGACTTCACTCCTGTTTGTCTTGTCATTTTGAACCATGGTCGACACCTGAGTCGGGCAACCTCTCTACACATCTACTCTAAAGGCCTTATCACACGTACATGTTTCGAGCAATTTTTCGTCCAATTCGTGCAATTTTTACTCAGTTGGCATACCAACGGCTTTCGAACAACTTTTTGCTAGTGAGCTCAAAAAGTTGTTCCAAATAAAAGTTGCTTGGAGTTCCAGCCAATGGGGTTCTTCGGCACTCTACGTCATACTTAAGATGGCTGCTTCGATTTCGTCAAACGCATCAGATATGGCGTATAATATTTTAATAGTGTATAATATTTTAACGGCGTATAATATTTTAAATAGAATGGTGCTCCATTTCTGTTTACGCCCAACAACAAAAGCGCGAGCGAAATAAAAGAAATAATTTTAGATGTTCGTTTGCTGAAGTAGAACAATCGGCGAGTAATTGTTCATTGTGGCGATAGAGAGCGGCTGACGTCAGAGCATGTCGTTTTGTTTACAGCAAGACAGGACGAACCCTAAGACAGGACGAAAAATTGGTCCACAAAGTTGCACCAAAAATGTACGTGTGATACAGCCTTAAGCCTATGAATCTCGAAAGACTTAATGTGCATCTGCTCCTTCTACACTACGATTTTTTATTGGATACAAGCCTCGATTGAAACATATCCAGATGTCCTGATCAATCGGCAGCTATGATCGTATTCCATTCTTAGGTGATGTTATCTTGTCATCAGTAGATAAAGGTAAACTTGCAAATCGCTTAAATATCGAGGAAACACGAGTGGTGTAAATGAAGTTGCGACGATACAGTTGATTCCTCTCTTGTTTTTATTATGTCATTCCGTTTTATTGGTTCTTATGTCTTTAGTCGAGCTCACCCTCGTGGCTGTGGTAGTTTAGTGATTATGGTCTCTGACTCGTAGCCATCGGGTCATGAGTTCGAGCCCTAGTGCCACTGAAAGCCAGTTGTGTAGAAGGGCTGATGATGCTGTCGGGAAATATGTCAACAGAATCAATTCATTCGAAAAAAAGAACAAAAATTTTATTAATCGAAATTATTTTTAAATGTGTTTTCTTATTTGGTGTGGATAAATTGAAATTTGATTGATGAACAATTGTTTTTAATTTTTAATGGATTGTCAGGCTCAACAATGAGATTTGTAAATACATTTGTTAAAATAAAAGTATTACCGAGTCTTTAATTTTCGATTCCCTGGGAATCGATATGCATATAAATCTGGAAAAGCCCTTAAATTTTTGTTATTATTTTCAGTACTTTTGCAGTAATTTGCCCTTTTGTGGTCGAAAAATATCGTTTAAAAGCGAAATGATGTATTGATCACTGTAAATATATATTTGCCTTCAATGACTGAACTTTTAACACCCTCCTTTTCTTTATGTAAATTTCTAAAATGTTCAATCGCAGAATATGATTGATAGTTATTGGAATGAAAACATAAATGTATAAATAAAAAAATGAATGTATAAATGTTTTTTTCATTTAATTTCTTATTTGCCGAAATTAATTGTCTATAAGAGATCATTGCATCCTACTTAGTTCAAAACAATATGGAATTGTCGATAAAAATCAAAATGAAGACCTCATTCTTAAGTTTATAAAACATTTTACTTTATATTTTAATTGCTATTATTATCTCATGGTTATCTTTAAATTATTTACTATTTTTGACTGAAAAAAATTTTATTGTAAATTTTAATACCCAAAATATATCTACGAAGATACAATTTAGCCTCAAGATACAAGTAGATGAAGATATTTTTTTTATGAATGGTTCATTTATTGGTAGTCATTCGAGTCTCTGAAGTAGGCATATAATTTTACAATTGTTTCATTGTTATGTCATTTTATGTAATTGTCCACCATATATTTTTTCCCCTTTTCAGCTTAGAAGTCAAATGCCTTTGATTATTACTCATAAAACCATAAAAAATATTTTATTAATATACTTCATTCCAGAGATATTTTTATTTCTTTTTCATATTCCCCTTCGATTTCATTACGTGTAAACAATTAAATTCAACTTATTTATCAATTTTTATTGGGAATTGACGGTATTATTATGAAAATGATTAATCGTTACGTTGTGTGATTTTCTTGAAGCAGCAAATGACTTCTAAAATTAGTATTTTATTTCGTTACAGGTATATAAAAATTTTATGCTTTGATCCTGTCTTTGGTATTGCTCTTAATAATGGCTTTACTGCGAATGGTTTTCATGAAGCATCATGTCATTTTAGTTCGTTTTAATGGTTACACTTTTTATTCTGTTTAAGCTAAGGAGAGGAAAAATTCTTATTAGCAGTTCGTAAAGTCATTCAACCATATTGTGTTAACACTTATTTTTCACCTTTCACTTTGTTCATTTTAAAGTTTTTAAACGGTTTTTATTTTCTCTCGTGTAAAAATCACTATTGTAACTCTTCTTTTGTAAAATGAGACAAGGATTTTATAATTTTATTTTGGCATTTACTTAAAAATAACAAGTTGCACTCCGTGAAACCTACTTAGGAATAGGGCCTGTGATGCCATTGTGAAGTACCAATTTCAAACTGTGGGTGTTTTTATTAAATTCATGTATTTAGTTATAGAATAACTGGAACAAATTGTACGAATAGAGTGATTAAAATGTATAAAATTTCTAACCAATTTAAACATAGTGTACTTTCGTTCAAAAAAAATCTAAGCAACAACTAAACAAAAATAAAAAAAATTATGTCTGTTTATTAATTTAGGCAATTGTTGTATGGAGAAAAATGTGACAATTTACAACGAAGAATAGCTTTTTTTTTCTGCTATACACTGAAGTGTTAATGTATAATAATAAAAATTTATAACCATACATTTTTCTTTTTAGGTTTTGGAAAGTGTAACCATTTAACTAACCAAATCGTGTTGGAAACTATCCAGAAGACAAAGAAATTCCATTTAAAGGTAAATTTAACATAAGTAAAATTTTGTAGCTAAATTCAATATTGTGAGCATTTTTTTTTTTATTTAATTGCTGAAAAAATTTTTGAAGGATTAACTGAAGCATTGTTTTTCAACAGTTACATTTCAACATTTGAATTTAAGTTTGGTGAAATTGGAATTCAGTCTGTGTATAGGCAGAAAAAATATTCAATATAATTATCAGTTTATACTTCTTTTTTGGAAAATCTTGGATGAAAAAAAAAATAAACAATAGAAACTTTTGAAAAAAAAAGGAGTCGGAAGAAAACTTATTTTGAGTGAGTAATAAGTGTTTTAGATTTCGAGATAAAACTTAGATAAGTTCATTGTAGAAATTCCAATCTGCCCTTATTTCCCTGTAGTTTATCGTATATAAGTGAATTGTTAATAAGAAAATGTATTAATTAAAATAAGCTACTTGATAATTGAATCTTTTGTAACATCCTACCTATCCTTTTTCCTATCACATATATTTCCCTTTTATTTATAAATCATCACTAGTGTTTGGTTTGTTGAAATAAACGGAACTAAAGCATTCCAAAAGGTAGTTGAAATTTAGCGCGGGTTTATTTACAATGCAGTAATAAATATAAGCAGCTATAATTTTTTAAAAAAATAACAAGTGTGCGTAGGGTAAGCCATTCCATTTTCCTGACAATATTCTACCTTCATTATTCTTATTTCGAGATAGAATGCTGTATGTGTGTTTTAAATTAATTTCTTTAATAAAAAAGATTCAAATTGCGAGGTTTCTTTAGTTCATAGGTGGGAAACCTTTTTACCATGAGAGGCAGCATCTTAGATTAAGGAGCAATAAAGGAGGCCGCATAGGTTGATGTACCTATAAAGGCAACTTTTATTAAATTATAAGTTTTATATAGATTTAACAATTTTGAGCATTATGTAGAAATATTATTTGAAAAAATTAAATCCTTATTTATTTATTATTTAACACAAAAATTACAGTATAAAATATTTTTACATTAACATAAGGGGAAAAACTAGTTAAAACATTAATTTATAAAATTATTAAATACATAAGATACCGTTGTAACTTTCTGTATTGAACTGTTGGTATTTTTATTCTTGTTAGCATATATATATATATATATTTGGATCAAGCTTCATAACATTAAGCCTTAATTGATCACAGTTGCTCACACGAAAATTTTTCAAGGGGGTGGGGGTTCCAAGGTTGAAAGTCCACCATTTTGGTAACATGCTCCATTACGCCGCCCAACACACTTTTGATTTTGTCGATTTTCGAAACAAAAACAATACAAAATTAATTATTAAATAAATAATCAGTATTAACTAATAATATTAATTTTAATAACAAAGGCACACATAATTAAATTTGATGTAATATATACATAGAATTATAATCAATCGAAAAAAAGTCAAGTGCTATGGGGGGTGTCCGGACCCCTAGGACACCCCCATGTGTGCGCCACTGATGGATTATAATGAGTGTGTCTGGTTGCGGTTTCCCCATCTCTGTTTTAGACTTTGTTATGTGAGAACGTATAGTATATATAAAAATGTAATGACATTGTTACAGGGAATATGGACACGTTTTTTTTTTTTTTTGGTAAGAAAATGGGTTTTAAATTTCAATTTTATGTAGTACATAAATATAAAACGTAATTTTTGGAGATCAATGCATGTGTGTGTTTAAATCTTTTCCAATTTTTTTATTCCTTGAGTAATGGTAACCTAACATTGTCATTAGACCTTAGTGTGGTAGTAATAAATTTCCCCCCAAACACTATCTTTTCAATAACCTTTCATGAATTATGACTCACTACTATCTGTGCTAATTTTATTTTTTATTTTTTAAATCTGAAACTTCTAAAGTAATTAATAATAAATAGTATCTTTTTCAGAACACTGTTTTCAAAATACTGTCGTCAAAAGAATGCTGTAGTGTCTTTCGCTTACGCTTGAGGACGACGCAATTGTTTCGAGGGTTAATACTGAGAGTGGGGTACTGTATAAAGGGGTGGGGGGTTAATGTCATGCAAGTATTTGAGACCTTTGACATACCCACCCACTCAGTATTTTCTGCCATTACTTTAACATAATGTTCTTCCTTTTCCCGGATTGGCCCATTTTGCCTCAATGGGAGGAGCTTTTTGTGATTTATGGGAAGTCAGGAGTTTTCCTTGGGGGGTGAATTGTTTGAGTGCTCCCCCAACGGCCTTGAGCGATCTTCGGATGCGTTTTAAGAGAAGCGTCGTTCCATTCGTTCGTGGCGATAAGAACCATTTCGCAGCGTAATCTCAATTCCAAGTAACCATTCTGTTTTTTTCCTTTCCTCTTATCTCTTTTGCTTCGTTCGAAATAACAGATATATGAAATATAATATATTTCATTCGAAAGAGTAATAATAACTATCATTGCTGAATATAACGATTCGAAAAAAATTTTTTTAGTGGAAAGAGAGTACTTTTCCCCTAATAATACTAAACGTTCGAAAATAATAACTAATTCTTCAATGGTACAGCAGTGACCAACTCAAACAAACAATTTTTAAAAAAAAATCTCTGTTAATATTTATTCTTGTATTATAACAAAACAGAAGGTATCAAAACACATACATAGAACAGTGAGATGCAATTTCATTGCTTTCATTTAAGTAAATTTTATATCTTAGGCTTTTCTTTTCTTCGTTATTTGCATAAAACTTCGCTTTTTTTTTAATGTTTTTTTAACAGTGAATATAGTATAAATACATATACATATATAAATGAGTACAAACAAATATATTACATAATAAAAAATCAATACATGTAAAAATCATATGGAGTCATAATGGTAATTTGATTTTTTTTAAAAGTCAGTTGTGAAGTTCAAATACAAATTCGTACTTTCTATGCTTTCTTTTGTTAGTAACTGATGCTCATTTCAAATGTGAAATTATTTCATATTACACATTTAAAATTATGTGTTTTGGACAAACTAATTGAAATATTACACATGTCATTTTAATCACGCTGTTATTCCTTCAGAAATTAAAATTACAAAAACTTTGTTTTACAGAAAAGCTTACGTGTCAGACATTATTTATGCCACTTTTCAAGTAAATGTAAGGAATAAACAACTGATCATTTAAAACAAAACAAAAATGCGGGGAAAAAGCAGATAAACTATTAATAATTTGAAACAAAATATTGATCTTCAAACTTTTCATTATTTTTGCATATATTGCAAATATTCTATCTAAAAATTTCACATTGCATGAAAAATTGAAAGTATTATAAAAATGTATATACATCATAGACATTGTGATAAAAAACTGTGTATATATCATAGACATTTTTATTTCTAAAAATATTTTAACTGCGTTAACAGAAAAGAGAGAGAAAGAGAGATAAATAAATTTATTTACAAAATAGATCAATTCAATTTTAACGAATAGAAAACTATTCTAAAATAATTTCAAAAGAAATCTTAGTTTTAATTTTTCAAAGTTTGAATTACTTAAATTTCTTATTTTACATTTTAAATATATTTTTATGATATTATGTGGTCACGTTATGAGTTCATAAATAAACGGAACAATTATGTTTTCTCATACGCGTTTATTTGCATCAATATTACAATAGTACATGAAATAAAACTAAATCTAATCATGAATGATATTACTTAAAGTATCAAAATCTTGTGATCTCTATTACAAAGATATTAAATATCCCTCGGGTTAAAAAAATCCTAAATAAAGAAATGATTACATCTAAATGTACAATGCATTAAACAATGATGAGCAACATAAAAATAAATTACACATTCAAGAGTTTCATGCATTTTTGTAAAAAGATTTGTGAATTATTCAAATAAAAAAGACGAGAAATATGCGCAAATAAACGAAATTAAAGTCTCAGTACATAATTTGCTCGATGAAAAATTTTTAATTTTTATTTCAGAAAATCTATAACTATAACCCCATTTGTCATTAATTTTTAATGATTGTAAAATATAAAAATTTGAGCAACAGAATTAAAATCACATTTCGTGTTCATCATATTTAAATGCATAAATATTTGGAGAAAAAGATATATATTTATATATATGAGTAGACATCTCTTGTTTATATCATACACATGCAAAATGTTTTAAAATAATCTGAAATACATAAAAAAGTTCATTCAAAAATACTGAACAGTTTGTGTTTCCATACATTGGTTTTACTATACTTTTTTTTAAAAAAATTAACATTAATTTTTTAGTGAATTATTCATGTTTCTTAAATGAGTCACATGTATTATGTAATAATAAATTCCTACAATTTTGAGTTTCAATCTTATACATACCGTAAAATCCGGCGTATAACGTGCACTTTTAACGCAAAAACTAAGCTCGAAATTTACGGGTGCGCTTTGTACGCCAAGTATGAAAATGATAGCTTTAAAAAAACATTTTAAATGTGACTTCTACATATATTAAAATACTGTTTATTTAAAAGAAAGGACATTCTCTCTCCGTATGGACTTAAAGAATGGTAGTTCTTGAAGTATACTACTTTTTTTCTAAAGCTTGGAATAATACCTCAAATAAAGGACTGCAAAACATAACAGAATTGCGAATGTACATTTCAGATTTCTTCGTAAAAAAGGAAGTTCGCGTTACACGGCGAATATACATAGAAATTAAAAATTGCAGCTTGAATGTGAAGGTGCGCGTTATTTGTTTTATTAATAAATAAAAGGTGCTTTTTTTTTCTTTTTTTTTGCTATTCAGATCATGTTTTCGTTCTCCGTAAAAATCAAAAGAACGAATTAGTGTATTTCTGTTTACGGATAGGGTAGTATCCAAATTATCGAAATTTACTTTTAACTTCTATGTTGTAACTGTAGTAACATTAATATTAAAAACTATGAAAATTATTTTTAAATTGAACTTGTCCAACAAAACACAGTAACTGTCTTTTTGTAGAAATTTATTTTTCTGTAAATTATTTCACAAGAGCAATATAAAGTATTAGCAATCAATTTAAAAATAATTTTTTAATTATTAATAAATAAAATGTATACTGCTTGTTTATTACTAAACTACTTTTATTGTTTTATTTATTGCTGGTTACATATTTATTGTTTCTTGGTTTTTCAAAAAAATTTCGCGCTGTGATACATTTACATTTTATCCCAGTGAGCAATCCTCGTCTTAAAAAAATAGTTTACTATAATATCTTTTAAATGGAGGATGTTTATATAGAAGTCAATGAAGAAATTTTAGAAATATATTATCAAGATTGTGCATATTTATTTTTTGTAACCCTCGATAGTAATTTTTATGCATAATGAATGCACTTATAAAAAATATATCAGAAACATTTCCAATATCATTCCCTGTTTGTAATCATAACATTATTCTCTCTTTTTTAAATATGAGAAACCAATCAGAGATAAAAATAAGTTCCCTATTGTTTAATAAAAACTTTTTTACGTTATTATTTTGAACTCATAATAAATTACTTTATATCGCGTTATCTTCCAAATCTTTAAAAATATATTTTAGAAATAAAAGAAACTTCAAGATTTTTTTTTGAATTTATGAATATTTTATATTTTTACCTTTGTTTTCTTTTAGATGCAATAATTATTTCATGACTAATTCATATTAAGTTCATTAAAAAGGAAAAAATGATTCATAATTAGAATAAAAAGGATAAATAAGAATTGAATCTTAGCGGTATAAAAGGCAAGTATTTCCTTTAATAAAATTCATTTCATAAACATTATTTTAATATGCACCATAAAAAATATCTAATTGATTGTGAAGGTTCAATAAAAATTGTAAAATGTCTTATATTGTATTATGGAGTCCAAAATGGTGTTTGAATTACTGATCAACAAAAACAGAAAAAGTTTTAAAAAAAT
Organism: Trichonephila clavipes; assembly: GCA_019973935.1. Lineage (NCBI taxonomy): Eukaryota > Metazoa > Arthropoda > Arachnida > Araneae > Nephilidae > Trichonephila > Trichonephila clavipes. The sequence goes on along the minus strand of BMAU01021296.1, from coordinate 523,932 downwards.
TTAGAGAAGTGATCTATCTAATATTTGATGCAAACAGTCCAATATTGATACAAAATATTAAAAATAATAGTTAATCTTTCGTTTTCAAATTTTGCTTTAAAAATTTTTTTAAGGAAATCGATCAATTTAACGTACATTAAAACAAAAATTATCTGAAATATATTGATAATGAAATTAATTAAATAACACCAAAAATTTTCTTCTTAAAGGTGTAAAGTTTTTCAAATGAAGTACAGTACAGCGCACACAGGAATTTTGGGGGGGGGGCCGGGGTCGAAAGTTCACCATCCTTGTATCATGCTCCTTTTGATTTTGTTGATTTTCGGGGGGAAAACACAGTAAAAACTAATTTTTGAATAAATAATTAGCATTAATTAATAAAATTAATCATTCATAACAAGTAATTAATTAAATTTTACGTACTATATACTCAGAATTATAATCAATCGGAAAAAATCAAGGGATTTGGGGGATCTGGACCCCCCTTGTGTGCGCCACCGAGTACAGTGATAGCCCGAACTTCTGCGATAGGCGAGACTAAGTGATAAGCGCATAATTCGGGGTGTCATATCACATAGAAATGGATAGAAATTATTTTTAGTTAGGGCCGGAGTCGAAAGGAAATAACAATTTAGAAAAAAAAAATGTTTAATGAAATGTTAGATAACACAAAGATAAAATCAAAAACCGAAAAGTCGTTCAAGAACCGCTAGATTCCCACAATCAGGAGCTGACAATGGAGGAGCTTTTTGAAGAGTCTTTAGGCTCAGTTCAATCAATAGATCAAATGATGGTTGAGAATTTAACTCGAGGTTTCAGTTTAATAGAAAAACGGTTTCAAATTTTAGATAATGCTATTTCTAATGGAAAGCGTGTTTTTTCCACAAAACAAAGAATAAAAAAATTATTAGCTGCTACAAGGAAATTTTGCGGGGGAAAAAAATTCTTTGAGCCAGCACACAGACTGTAAAGATTTAATGAAACCTTCCACACAAGCAAATAACTTCGGTTTGCGATTTTGTATTTGTGTTATATAAGATTTTATTAAACATATTTGTTCCTAAATTATTATTTACTTTCGTCTACAATCCCAACTACATATAATTTATACGTATTTCTATGCAAAGTTCTACCCCGACTTACGTGAATTCGCTTTCGTGGTTATCATTCAGTTCCATCTATCGGGTAAGTTGGTGGTATTATTGTATATACTTGTGAATACACATACTTAAGACATTGTAAAGATGATTTTGTATGCTTTTATATGGTTTCTCGAACTGAATAGCGTTTTTATCTCATCTTACTCTATTTTGGGGTAGCATGGAGAATGCATACCCCTTATTAATCCTATCTTCTTTCTTACATGGTCTGTTGAGACACACATAAGAAAATATATGGGGTAAATATAAAAGAAATAGTTGTAAAAAAAAGACTCAGCAAACAACATTTCAGACTTATATATATGCAGTCGGACCTCTGTATAACGAAGTCGCTAAGTCCCTAAAAGAAGTTCCTTATATGGAAAACTCGTTATATAGAGGTTCATCTTTCAAACCATACAAAATTAATATTTTAAATTCATAAACAGAATATATATATATATATATATATATATATATATATATATATATATATATATATATATATATATATATATATAAGTAGTTATTCACACCTTTTTGTAAATTAATATAAAGGGTGTTTTTTTTAGAGGTATAGAACTTTAAATTGCAATAAAACAACGATATATTATTCGATTGACATGAATTTTTTTTATTCGAAAGATAATCTTGTGGCATTACATTTTAAATATGATATCTGGCATAGGACTGCCACGGCTGGCTCGGATGTAGTCCAATCTGGACCTCCAATTTTCAATGACTTTTTCCAACATTTGTGGCCGTATATCGGCAATAACACGGCGAATGTTGTCTTCCAAATGGTCAAGCGTTTGTGGCTTATCCGCATAGACCAATGACTTTACATAGCCCCACAGAAAATAGTCTAGCGGTGTTAAATCACAAGATCTTGGAGGCCAATTCACAGGTCCAAAACGTGAAATTAGGCGGTCACCAAACGTTTCTTTCAATAAAATGATTGTGGCACGAGCTGTGTGACATGTTGCGCCGTCTTGTTGGAACCACAGCTCCTGGACATCATAATTGTTCAATTCAGGAATGAAAAAGTTAGTAATCATGGCTCTATACCGATCACCATTGACTGTAACGTTGTGGCCTTCATCGTTTTTGAAGAAGGATTCCACCAGCCCATAAGGCGCACCAAACAGTCAGTTTTTCTGGATGTAACGGTGTTTCGACATACACTTGTGGATTAGCTTCCCTCCAAATGCGGCAGTTTTGTTTGTTGACGTAGCCATTCAACCAGAAGTGCGCTTCATCGCTAAACAAAATTCGCTTATGAAAATCGGGAACAACGGCAATCTCGTTTTGGGCCCATTCGACGAATCTACGCCTTGCTTGATGATCGTTTTGATGAATTGCCAAACCAAACTGAGAATAAATCACTTGACAGTTGTTAAATCGGTCGCCATCTTGGAAAGTAATGCCAACTTAAACTTCTATACCTGGAAAAAAAACACTCTTTATATTTATTTTATATACCTTACCCATAAAAAAAATAAGAAAAGAAAGTAAACCTGCAAGAAAAACAAGAAAAAGAAAGTCGAAGAATACACTGTATTTTCAACATTAAGAAAATTACTGCATAGTAAAATTAAGGGATTTTAAAGCCGTTTTCTCTCTCTAATTCAAAGCATACGAGTAATTGTAAACATACATTATTTTATAACTAGATATTCTAAACGTACAAATTACAATTGGAATACAATTAAGACACCCATAATTCTATTGCTCTTGGTGAGTAAGGCATCTAATAAAACGATTTCAAAATTTATGACCCATATAAAATGTGTTAAAAAAGAAAGAATAACTTAAAATGTCCAGAAATACCTTAAAAATAGGGAGAAAAAAAAAATGAATCACAACAAAAAATGTTCGTTGTATATAAAATGCAATTCGCAATTGAGAGGTTATTTTACGAAGAAAATCGTGAAATGTTCTTTGTTCCAGGAAGAAGTTCGCAATATAGAGGTACGTTATATGGAGGTTCGACTGTATATATATATACAACTTTCAACAAAGCTGCAATATAATATCGATTAGTAATTATTACAGCTGACAGGCCACTAGTACAGAGACATAGTGTCTCGGGATGTTTAAAAGGTTAAGACGCTGAAGCACAAATCAGACTTTCACGCTTTCCGAGTAATAAAATACCAGTTAAGTTATATTTATGGCTGCGACTCAGTTTCATTCGGAATGCACAAGAGAGAAAACATATTACTAACCGATCCAAAAAGATGATAGATGAAGGAACCTATGTAAAAGAAGGGAGCATATATTTTAAAATTTTAGAAAGGAATTTATATAAATATGCTATATATAGTTTTGTGCAAAAATATATTTATTCAAATTAAAACATTGGCGAAGTTTGGACACAATTATTGGCATCCCAGCTACGCTAGCTTAAGCCGGCTGATCTTCTGTTTTTCTTAGCTCTACTCAAACTATCAGTCTTTATTCACTCCATAAATTGCTTCTATTGGAGTAATTTCGGCTTCACTGCGAAAATAACTATGGAGGTCGAACTATGCAAGCTTAGTTCAGCTTTTGTTTTTACTCTTACCTAGATTTTCCGTAAGTACATTTTAGTACCTTCCAATGAAGCCTAACCGAAAAAACGTGTATTGTAATGATATTGGTATTTAAGTTAAAGCGACATCTTTTATAGAAAATTTATAATAAAATAATTGATTTATAGTAAAATAATGCATTTTAGTTGCATTTTTTTAAAAATGCAGTAATGAATTAATGCATTATAATGCATTTAATTCATTTTGTTGCGAAACTGATAAAATATGTGCTATTTTGTGCTCAAATGTTTAACTCAAATAATTGAATCAATTGAATTTTCTCTAAGTGTTACATAAGTAAAATGTGGAAGAGACATCTCTACACTCGTTAAACTTTTGTAACGCAGGCACAAATCAGTACTTTAGGATCATTAAAAGACAAAACTACAAAAAAAAATATTTTGATATTTTTTTTTCATAAAATAATTGCTGAATTACTATACTGCATCACTTCAGCACTATAGTCCTTGTTAAGACCCGTTTATACATAGTTAAAAATTTAAAATTCAATAGCAGGATTTCTTTAATGTATCCGACTACGTTCGAAACCATAATTTTGTAAAAGCGTACAAATATTTTTTTAATATTTAGTGTCACTTAGGTAAGAATACACGCATAAACATTTTTAAGAATATTATTCAAATAAAAAATTATTTAAATGCAATTTTTTTGGCAAAAAATGAACATAGACTTAACTATTTTCAAAACATTCTCCTTTTGTGAAAAATGCTTATAATATATTTTGCCTATGTATAGCTCAAACTTCTGTACAGAGTCTGAACTAGAATTTTCGAAATATATAACTTATAGAAGTGGATTGATCTATATTCTAATGCATCAGAGTGGAAACATTTTAACAAAAAAAAAAAAACGCCGATTACTATTTCAATTGGTACTAACTCTGAAAATAATGAGAATGTTTCAAAATTTTTAGTTCAGGCTCTCTGAAGAGGTCTTACATATATATAAGCAAAATATTATTATTAAAGAAGCATTTTTATATAAAAGGTTTTGAAAATAGGTAATGCTATATTCATTTTTTGTCAAAATATTGCATTTAAATCATTTTTTATTGTAATAATATTCTTAGGCAACTTTATGTGTGTATTCTAATCTAAGTGTGTGACACTAAATATTAAAAAAGTATTCATTTGTACGCTTTTGCGAAATCACCGTTCCGAACGTAATCGGATATCTTCATAACAAAAAAACATTCATTTTATAAATAAAATTATCTTACCCTTTTGGTTGGATATTATTTTTCTTAGGCGACAATTCTTTTTTTCATCATGAGTACTTTATACATTTATCAATTATGTAATATTTTATCGATAAAACACTGAAGCCATAAGTATAACTTAATAAACTTCTAATCTGATAATCTAAATAATTATTAATATTAATTCTAATTATGATCATCTGAAACAATAGGTTCCTAAAGGGGCTCTTATGGAGATCTTTGTGAAGGCTAAGGGTGTCCGTGGTAAATTAAAATTGATTTTTGGGGTGCGTGGATAACGTTAAAGGAGTCCGCGAATGATTTAATATTAAGTTAAATATTTCTGACCTTTTCCCATAATTCTGGACATTAAAATAAATTAGTGATGAAAAATTTTAGAGAATATTTAATATTTTTAATAGGTTTTATTTAATATTTTATCAAACAGTTACATTTAATTTTACTATAGCAAATTACTTTTTTAATAAATTTCGAATTACATTATGCATATCCTTTACTATGGATGGCCCATGATTCTGTGTATGTGTGCGACTTTCTTTTCTCCTCCTCCTTTTCTGTTTGGAGTGCCCAAAAAGCAAGAGGCAGTCAGAGATGTTTCTTAAAATTAAAAAAAAATATTTATGACTGTTTAAGTTAAAGAGCAATGCATACTTAATCGTTTGCGAGTGACAGCACAATCAAATTTCAACAATGATTAACGAAATATCAATTCCAAAGGAACACCGTTATTTTCGAGAAAATGACATCACACGGTAATATTTTAAACATTATTTGATCATTGCATTATTATATTATACAAACATTATTATATTATCTATGTATGTATTCATGAAAAATAATGAAAACAATAATAATAATTCATTCTGTTTTAAATTTTCACTTCAATAAATGTTTTTTTTTTTTCCAAATCTGATATAAAGGAACATATTTTTATGTGCAGCCCGGGAGATTATGTTTTTCCGAAGTGGTCCACAAAGTCATTTGGGTTGGATACCCCTGATCTGAGCTATACCACTCATAACTCGATAGGTAAGACGAGACTATATTTTACAAGGCCGGGAGAAAAATATATCTTTGGAAACAGAGGTGAGGAAAACAAATTTATCTTTGTTTAAAAATAGCAATTTGGAGAAAAGGTTATGCAACACAAATAAGTCTATGTTATCTGTACAATAAGTGGTATATCCCCCCCCGTTAAACTTAACATTCCCATCTTCGGAGATCCTTGCCATTTTAGCTTTGTCGGCCTCTTTACCCCCTTCAACGTCTGGGAACCGGATCCCACTGCACAATTCCATGGATACTTCACAAAGAGGACTAATGGCTGCTCAATATATCAAAAGAGCTTGATTTCGAAGCTTTTGTGAAAAAGGGCCGCCTCTTTCAAGGTTGGTAATTACCAGTTCCAGAGACTTGTTCGAGATAAATGGTGACACCAATTGACGCCAGGGAAGCTTGAAAGCCAGACACTGCTTCGCGCTTTGTCCCCTCTCCTGTAGGATATTAGCCAACCAACAAGAGTTTTAAGATATTCTTGATGGCACTGTGTCCAATCAGCAACAAGCACATAAGTTGGGAAGTCATTGACAATCTCCGCAGAAGGAACTTGAAGAGAATTCTTCCGCCTGGATTGTGAACATCTTTTGGATGACACATGTGCCACTTTCCTCCCTCCCCGCCTTCTTTGTTATCAGTTTGGGAAATAGAACTCCTGTTTTTTTAGGCCCACCCGTGGGATAGTCGAGATTTATTATTTTATTTTTTTTGTGTTTAGGCATTGAGTTTTAAGACCGTAAATTAACACAATTTGGATCGGTATCCTCTTTGAAGATAAAATTCTCGACAGATTTCAGGGTCGTTGAAAAGGCTGTTGTTGACTTCGATATCTGGTGCCATTCACTTAGAACAAGAGAAGAACAAAGCGATTTGACTTAATTTATTGTGTAACTCGGCAAAAATCAGTTCACCATTTATTTATTTATTTTGACTTTTGAAATAAAAATAATGGAGCAAATCCCTTTCGATGATTTTGATTCCTTGTACTGATAATGCGTTAGCGCAAATGTTATTCCGTTGTTAGTAAGTTTTCAACCTTTTTTTGCCGTAAGTGGACTTGATCGCAAGCAGATCTTTCTGAGGCCGAAAATTTTTGTAGTTGTATCTTGAAACGCGCTCATAATGAAATACCTAATTCTCTCTCTGTCTGATTAATCGCTTCCACACACATCAAAAAAGAACGAATAAGTCCAATATGTTAAAATCTTTGGACATTTATTTATGCAATACATGCGTAACAATTCGTAAACCTTCACCAATAATGAATTTAATTTTTCGAAATATATTTATTGCAATGAGAAAACTTCCCATAGTATTGTAAACTAAAACTAATAAGAAAAATTTACTTACTGGTTGATGTCAGCTATCTTAATTTTCATTCGATCAAGATTCTTCAAAAAACGACCGAGAAAAGAATCCAAATACGGAAAGCTATAAAATAATTGAGAGAATGTTGTTTTTGCTTCGCGAAATCTTCGAACCGTTATTTTAAATTCGGCTTTTTCCACGCTTGAAAAGTTTTGCAAATGTTTTTTATATTACGTTACCTTTACTTTGTTTCATTTTCTTTTATTCTAATTTCTTTAATTATTCTTTAAATTTCATGTAAAAATAACATTGAGCCTTCAGATGAAATGAAGTCGTCCATGCTAAAGCAGAATGTATCCCCCTATTGAATACATTTGATATCACATTTACTTATTTACTTATTTCTAATGACAAGATGGTTTTCCAGTTGGTGCCTGCTCACTATTGAATCCTTGAGAACGAACAGCTTCGCCAAAAAGAGCAACAAATTCATCTGCGCTGTCTTTACATTCTCAGCAACCTTTGACACGCGGTACAGTTTTCAGTGGCACTCCGCACTACTCTAGAAATCTGTTAATTTTTGAGTGAATGTAAGTTGAAAATTTGTAATAGACCTTATTTGACAGACATCTACAGAAGAATAGACATTTACAAAATTAGGAAAAGATCTGAAAGTTAACTCTAAACATAAATTAACGGCTATTGTTGGGAAGATCTAATTGTTTGAAGAGAGGAAATTACTCGTTCTTTGCTTTCCGCTTTTGATTCTTCATAGCTAAGTAAAAAATCTTTCCTCATATGAAAAGTATTTCGAGTCTGTGAAGAAATTGTTTAAATGAATACTCAGAATCGTGTCCAATTGAAAGTCATACATTATATCGCAGTTTTGTTAGATATGGAAGTAGAGCTGTGCAAGCACTAGGTTCGCATCAATTTTTATTTATCTTTTTATTTAACTCTAATGAAGGGAAATACTTATATATATTTTACATTGCCTATTTCTTATCTTAATAAATATGTTTAAAAATATATACCATATGTACAATTGAATTTTTTAAAAATTTTGTTGAAGAAACAGTTATATTTAACGTTGTTTATTTTTATGTTAAGAAATACCTTTAAATGTTTCAAAATTAATCTAAAATAAAACTGTAAATCTATATTGTTGGCTCAATTCTCTAATTCTGTATGCATTATCACGGGAATGGAATTGTTTCAAAAATGACCTACTGTGTGGGCCACTGAATCACATGGGTGGCTTGGTTTGGCACGCCACAGCTAAAAGATTGCCGACCCCTGCTATATACCAACCAATTAATGGAAAAAAAGTTATAAATCTTAAAGAAAGATTATAAAATTAAAGCATTGGAATACTGAAGATCTCCTAGCCCTCCTCTGCAATCCACGTAGCGAAGCTGTTGCCCAGATCTGGCTTCTGAAGGGACTTGATTACCTAGCATAATTCTATTGCATTGGAATTTTTTCGAACCCTGGACCGGGACCATCTATGAACCGGAACCATCTCCAAAGTGCATCACTTTCTGCAACTCTGAAACGGTAGCCTTTGAGGAAATGAATTCTCGTTCACTTCTACATGTATTCTTTCTTGTTATTTACGTGTACTTTTACATTTTTAATCTTTGAATTTGATGTATTAATTCATTTAATATTTTTTATTTAATTTTATACAAGGTTAAAACTTGTATTTAAAATTTGGGCAAATACATTGCGAATTACAATATTCACTCAAAAAAAAATAATAAATTCGAAGGCTATGGAAAATAGTTTCAGTCAATGAAATTTTCATAATAAGCTATTTTCATAATCCGGACTATACATAAACAAATTTGTATCAATATACATAAATAATTTATCATTTTTATCCCGTTCATTTGTTGTAAGCTCGAATGGTTGAAAAGTATAAATTCATTTAACAAAGTTATAATGAATGAAGAAATAAAAGCTCCAATATTTCTTTTTATGTAAGAAAGAAAGCATAGAGGTTCGATGTAAATTACTAACTGGGATTTGTATTTTAATCGCGAAATAAAAATTAACCGAACTATTTTTTCCAACTCCCGTGCAGCGCCGGAAACATTGAGAAATTTTCATTTGCATTTTTTGGATTTAGGATGATTTTGAGATCCCTATATTTCTCTTATTATTACTAAAAAAAGACGGTTTCTTTTTTTTTTTAATTTTTGAGTATAAAACTTTATTTAAAAAAAATATGTAGAGTATTTTTAAGCATCGAAATTAATGTTTTGGCTTATATTTGTATTACGTTAGTTTTTTTGGATATATATATTTTTTAAACAGGAAAAATTACACACTGATTTCATAAATATTTTACGCAAGAAACTGATATTCAAAAGTGTATGACTACACCATTAAAATAATTTAATGTGTCTGTAAATTAATTTTCAAACTTCTGTATTTCTCCTAGTGAAAAGGGCGCTGTAATATATAAATATACGAGATATTTTTCCTCCCTTTTTATTCTCAGAATCTTAGTTTTCTCACACATTTACAAAACGATGTAAAAGCTTTTACGGGTTTCAAAATTATTTATTTATTGTGTTTTTTTACTTAAAAACTTCGCAATTCCCTTGTTTTTTAGTATAAACTTCGTTATATTTAGTTTTAATGGTTTTTATTTTGAAGAAGTGTATTTATTATTAAACTTGCAGTCAATTACATAGCACTACCCTACTATTCCTTAAAGTTTGTAAATCAACAACAAAAAAAATTAAATCCGTTCAAAGAAAAAAAAAAAAGGAAAAGGAATCCTATTATTTTGAGTTGCTACCAGATTAATCGATTGATTTATGTCATACTTCAAAGTAACGAGCTTCACAATCAATCAAATGACGAGAATGAGCAGCAATCCCACTTTCAATACTTTTACACTTCATCAACGTGAGAACTTTGATACATTTTACGTGCATCAGCCCTTCTGCACGTTGTATTAAACCAGTGACTCCTAAAGAGGTCTTTATCGACCCCCAGGGGTCCATGACGACCTGCAAGGGGTTCACGACAGTGAAAAAACAATTTAGGGTCAATGAGGTGTCTACGATAATTACTCTCAGTAAACCAGATATTTTTAACTTTAAAAGAAAATTTTAATCCATAATTTACCTATTTAACAAATTTATTTACTAAATTTAGTGAAGTTAATTTGCCTTTACAAAGTGACAGCGTACATTTTGTTAAAACAAGGATCGTCGTTTCAACTTTTCTTGCCAGGATGAAGCTAAAGGAGTATAATATTGGACGTCGCGAATTTTCCCAGTTTCTCATGGAGGAAGATGACGTTTTAACCAGCGTTCAACGTATAAATGCCCTCCCTCACAGATTTTAAAACTAGGTTTAAGAATGCTTTGGCAATGATAATATTACAGTAGACAAAGAATTCATATGGTCACGTTGAAGAAGATAAATGTCATATTATAAGAGGAACTGATTGGAATAGTCACCAACGAAGATTTTAAAGTAAAATTTGTAAGCGGATATCAGCAATTTGACTTTAAAAAGGCATACCTGTTATTTATCCCGAATTATGGAATATCGTGAGAAATTTCTTAACTGCTTTCCCTCGTGAGCAAAAGTTTCACTACTAATCGAGAAGATTTAGGGCTAAACTCGACAAGATTGATGCCAAATGTTGAAAATATGTTCTTGAAAAGCCAGATCCACATCCCTCAAATTAACCCTTAACTTCGCACTGTTGCATTTCTTCAACATATGATTTATTTTAATTTAACAGACTCAATATTTTTTAATTACCTACAAATCACTTATATGAGAAAAAAAAAGATTACTGCAACAAAATACACGCTAATTTTGTCACTAGATGGAAGTACATTTTTTTTCTAGGAATCACAACAACTATAAAAATATCTGATACCTCAAGAACTGTGTTTTTGCTATAAAAAGAATCCATTATATTTTATGCTTCATCTTGTTTATTGACGAAATAAATTACCAGGTAAGAAATTTAAACATTTTATCATGAATAAAAAAATCCTCATATATAAAAAAAAGGTTTTGTAATTTACAGCACTACTGCGCAATGTTGCACTTCTGCAACAAACAAAAAAAACGACTGAAATTCAATTTAAAACTGCTTAATTTTTTTTCATAATTTTCCCTTCTATTTTTTCCTGAGAACTAGCTGATATAATTTTTTTCATAGAAATTTAAAAAATTGCAAAATGAAGGGTTAAAATCATTTTTGTTTGTAGCTTAGTTATTTTATGTATTATTAAATTTTAATTTAAAATTAATTAACATGTGTTTCTTAAGTTTTTTAAACATTATACTTCACTACAATTAAATATTTAAAATAAGTAGCTGTTACAAAGCTAATTACAGTCTATAACTGTTACAAAAAGACATTTAAGTTGGTAAATGCGCAAAAATTTAATATTAGGTAAGCAGGGGTCTAGCCGAAGACGAAAAACATGGCAAAGAGTCTATGAGACAAAAAAGTTTCGGAACCACCGAATTAAACCAATGATTCTCAACCACTGTGACGTGGCACTTTTGTGTGTCGTCAAAATATAGAAGTGTATCACTAATTTCTTAAAAAATTATTAATTATACTCTGAGAAGAAAAAATGTAATCCGAAATCGAATCATTTGGCTATTTTATAAAAATGAGCTAAGGATATTTGTGGTATATTTAACTTATTCTTTCGTGGAGAGATGGATGTAAAAAAATTTGATTGAGTTCGTAATCGATTTGTGTACGCCTACAGCTGTATAGGAATTCACTTTGATTGAAAAGGAAAAACTCATTTCGCTCTGTAATAAAGCTGATTTTGGATAAAAATTAGAGGTGATTATCTCATGATAGTCAAAAAAGCTTTACAAAATCGTTACAGTTGTCTACATCTTATTTGCGTGAATTAAGATTTTCAGCATTAACTAAAAATATAAAAATGGAAAGAAAAAATGGAGACTTTTAAATGTAGATGAAGAAATGAGAGTGGCATTTTTACGATCAATATATACACGAAATTATCAAAAATCATCGAAATCAAATTACACATTAAATGTCTTCTCGTAATTAATTTGAAGTTAATTATTCAATTAACATTTTTTTGTCTTGCATGTTATTTAATTTAACCCATTGGAAATTATTATCATAAACTATTTTGCATACTGTATTATACATAAGTAAAATTCTTTTAAAATTATTTTATTCATCGTGTGCTGCAAAATTTTAAAATTGTTGAAAGTATACCGGAAAAAAAAGGTTGATTATCACTGTATTAGATGATGAGAGTTAATGAACAGGTATTTTAGGTTCTTCATTATTTTTTAGTAAACCTTGAGATAAATTTAATTTTGTCGAGGCCTGTCATTTATTCCAGTGGTTTCAATTAGAGTCGATCAAGATGAGGCCTCCAGCATCAAATAGTTTACAAAAAATAAAAGAGCTTAGGTCATGAAAATGCTTCTATTATTATAATATTTTGCCTGTATATAGCTCAGACCTCTCTACAGAAGCTCAACTAGAATTTTTGAAAACTTCCCATTATTTTCAGATTTACCACCAATTGAAATAATCATTTGCGTTTTTTTCTTAAAATTGCTCCCCTCTGTTGTCGTAAAATATGAATAATCCCACTTCTAAGTTATATGTTTCAAAAATTCTAGTTGAGCCTTTGAACAGAGGTCTGAGCTATATACAGGCAAAATATTATTTTAATAGAAGCATTTTTCACAAAAGGAGAACATTTGGAAAAAAGATTATTCTAAGTTAATTTTTTGCCAAAATGTCCTTAAACAATTTTATACATATATTCTAATCTAAATGACACTAAATATCATGAAAATTATCCATTTATGCGCTTTTGAAAATCACGGTTTCGAACGTAGTCGGATACCTTAAGTAAACATAAATTACTTCGATCAATTGTAAAATATTTTTATCTCTTATTAAAAGCTGCTCTTTCCCTTATTTGAACTCTCCTCCCCCCATCTATTTCATGTATAAAGATATTTAGCGGAATTAAGATATTATTAAAATACAGTATTAATTATATCAAATCTTTTTCAGACTATTTTGGTCAAATATAAATTTTACATACAATACATGCAACTTTTTTCAAAGCAGATTCATAAGAACAAATTAAAATCGCATTTATAAAAAACGTTAAGTGATGAAAATTTATGTAATCTTAGATTAAAACTATGAGATATTTTTTCTTTAACATTATAACAATAGCAATATATACAACCGCATGATACATTTATCATAATATAGAAAATTATATAATGACTTTTTATTTTGATATAATACATGCATAAATATCCAATTATTTAAAGTGTATTAATGTTTTAGAATTTGATGTCGGTGTGTTTGCAATTAATGATTCAATAACGTTTTTTAAAAAATTGAAATATCCTGATTTTGTAACCTTACTGTTTTAAAAAAATGTGCCCCGTATGAAAGAAATTTATTATTAAGAAGACATGGTTCTAGAAACATAAATACACACTAGTTTTCTCAAGTTTTTTGTTTATAAAATGCGTCTATATTGCATTAAATAAAATCCTTCCATAAAAAAAGTTTCTTTTTTTTGGAATATAAGGAACTTTTTACATTTTTGTACAAAGTTTTTAATTCCTGTGGTCTTACAAGCTATAATTTATTTTAAAAAATTTTTACCCAGAGTGTAACACAGAAAAATGTAAATTTTAGATTTTAATTCTCAAGTGTATCAACAAAGAAAGGAACATTTATTCGTTATGTATGCGTATATTTATATACACTCTCAAGAAATATTATTTCACAAGTAAATTTCGAATAGCATAAAATTAATAATACTTAAAGAAAGAAAGAATTTCTATATTCCCGAAAGAGTAAAAGTTTTTCAGGAAACCTTATGAATCACTTATATTTAAATGGCATTAAAAGGGCTATTCTCTATGTTTTGGATGTTAAACCTTTTAGTAACAGTTTACAGAACTTGTCGTATAATTCCTTTATGTGTAGTAATTCATATATAAACGATGTATGCTTAATCAAACGAATAATAATTTTTATGTTTCCCAATTATAGAATCAATTAAAAACATCAGAAAAAAATGTACAAATTTCTAAATCGAGGGAAAACTGTACATTTCCTTCCATAAGGAGATATATTATATTGGGAACGTTTCAAGTAAAAATTCTTACGATAAAATAAATAAAACAAATATAAATACTGAAGCGTAAAATTTTTAAAAAATCAGAATAAGATTTTTAGAATTTATACAAACAGACGCACATAGCATAATATATATCAGTATTTTTTTGTAGATACTATATTATTCAGCATATTACAACTATAGAATTCTTAGAACTTTAATTTAATAAAAAAACTCAAGATATAATTTATTTACAATTAAAAAATACCGCGTAGAAATCCTAGAAATAACCTAAACTGTATACATGTGTGCAATGATTCACTTCATTAGATCTACTGAATTCAAACTCCATCTAACAATTTGAAAGGAAATAAGTAAACATCATAATTATGAGGAGCTATTTTTTTTTCTTCCATAGTTCAGCAAATAATATGAATTCAATACAGAATAAATAACAATTTAAATCTGTGAGCACTCAAACAATCATGACAGAACACAATTATTGCAAAATTTTGAGATGCAATTTCAAATTTACAAACAATATATATATATTTTTTTCTCAAACGAGTACAGTTTCTGTATTAATAAAAAAAAATTAAAATGGTTGTACTAAATATTTTATCGCTTACCTGTTAAAGAACAAAAATATGATTGGCAGTGTCAAGGTGTGTTAGATTATTTACAAAATTTCATTTCACAAACATATCCAACTGTTAACATGGAGTATTTAACAATTGTCAGGCAAGTGTTGAGAGCCCTGCAATAAATGTCCATCATTAGAAGAAACATGCTGGTAGCCACGCCTCAATTTGCTGGTGACATTGCAATAAAATCATTCATCAATTCATTCGCTTGGACAGGGTGACATCTCTACTTCGAGGACGAAACAAAAGTTTCAGATGGCATCGGGTCACGTGACGTTGAGTTGAAATTTTTTTTCTTTTTCTCATCTGGTTAATGTTCTAGGCCTGAAATATACAAAGGAAAAATAACAAAAGCTCTTAAGGTAATTAATACTACTTACATTCATTATAAATTAAAATATAAAGAAGGTTGAAGGTCCATATTAGTTGCCTTTTGGATAAACTTGGTGGGGGAAATATATGAACAAAAATATCATTATAATTAAAAATATTCCAATAAAATGGAATAATATACAATAAAAGCTACATTTTTTTAGGCCAGCTCGGTGTGTAAACTAGCCTTCCCACCTCGTAAGACTAAGGTTGCGGGTTCGAGCCCGGCTAGAGTCTATAGATTTTCTGTATGAGCAAATCGTAGTTAAGTATGTTATATAAGTATATGGCTCAGTGGAGCGCACAAAGGGGCTCCCCGGATCCCCCCCCAAAGCCCTTGTTTTTTTCGATTGATTATAATCTTGTCTATATAGTACGTAAAATTGAATTTATTTAATTTTATTAATTAATGCTAATTATTTATTTAATAATTATTTTTTTACCCTTTTTTTAATCTCGAAAATCGACACAATCAAAAGAATATGTTGGACGGCGTGTTGGAGCATGATACGAGAATGGTGGACTTTCGACCCTGGTTCCCCTCCTTGAAAAATTCCTGTGTGTGCCACTGATGTGGCATGTAAAATATCCCTTGAGTATCAATTTGGTTGAGGCAAAATTAAATCACGGCAGTCACTATTCAGTATCTGATGAGAGTTTGAATTGAATAAAATTCAAACGTCACAATTTGATAGCAGAAACCGCCACTAGATAGGGCAACCAATGAAATGGTTTCCTCTCTTGGGGACGTCGTTTCTACAAATGGCATAGCTGTCAAAATGCAGCCCATTTGAAACAAAAAAACATTTTTAGGAAAAATTTGATTTTATTCCTTTTCTTTTACTCCAAAAACTCGGCGGCAGTTGAATGATCATTAGCTCGAACTCGTGACCTGTGTGGTTTCCGTTAAGTCGTGGTGGCCACAGTAGCCTAGTGGTTATCATTATGGTCACAGACTCGTGACCGGTATGTCATGAGGATGAGACTTTAGTGCCACTGCAGACTCACCGTGTAGAGAGGTAAATATCCATTAAATCCGTCAAGGATCAATGTCCTCTCGTTGGCGTGGTGAGGAAGTTCAAAGAGCCTCCATCACAGATATTGTCACTTGATCCGTGGCGCACACAAGGGGGGTTATGGGGGTCCGGACCCCTTCCCCCCCAAAGCCCTTGATTTTTTCCGATTGATTATAATTCTAGGTATATAGTACATAAAATTTAATTAAGTATTTGTTATTAATGATTAATTTTATTAATCAATGCTAATTATTTATTCAACAATTAGTTTTTTACTGTGTTTTGTTCCCGAAAATCGACAAAATCAAAAAGAGCATGATACGAGAATGGTGAACTTTCGACCTCGGACCCCTGCGTGCGCTACTGCACTTGATCCTAGCTCAATATTACGAGATCCATCCTGCTGATGCATAGTGCGAAGTTTTTGCGCCCGCTCTGTAGACAGGTTGTAGTGTATCCCTTCTCAGCCGTAATTCCCATTTGACCGTGGCTCGAAATTAGGAGTTCCATCAATACTGGAGCTCCTGTGACTATATAAACAATGTGCCTATCAGCAAATATTAAACTAAAACATATATTTGATAGATTTAAAATATGCACGAAGTGTCTTGGAGAATTTATGTACTTCGAGAACATTGAATAAAAATTTTCCTTTTATCATATTATTTGATAATTCTTTATTCGGTAATTAACTTCCATAGAGACAAAAATAATTTAAGAATTGATTCAAAAAAATGCTTTGTATCCATCTATATCTGAGAGTTTTATATACAGAGTGATTGGCTACCAGACCGACAAACGTTCAAGAGGAGTAGGAAGTACAGAGACACGTATGCAGTGTCGTTATGCAGAATGCAGTGTCGCAAATGCCGTAGTTGCGAGCTATGGTGCAAGGAATCAAAGAAAAAGAACAGAAACAACAAAAAATTAACGAACAGAAATTTTTTTTACTACAACAGGTGCTCGAAATTACGACCAGGAGTCATCTGGTAGGCCTGACAATGGTGCTGTGTGGAATTCTTTTCATTCTGGAAGATTCCTGACATGTCACGTATCTTCTCGTCAGCTACAGATATTCGAGTAAATCCTTCATCTATAAGGAACAAGCACTCGTTCCCCAACTCTTTATTAGAAGAAGTTCATGCACTTTTGTACCCATGTCGTAGAACAACTTTTCAAAAAGATTGCTTTTTGTCCCATAAATGTGTTGCTGTTCTTTTTTTAACACCCTTTTATAAACTTCACCTGTATGAAACGGAATCTTTGAACTCAATTTTACCCACTAAAAGGTCAGATTAATTCGAAATTTTGCTCACTTGTCCAGGACCGATGATAATACAATGATTTAATAATTTTGTTCCACTTCCTGATTAGGATCATCAGGATTAATGGTTCTCCATTTTCAGATCCCATCCTGCATCTGGCGACTTATTTCAGATCCCCTTTCCAGATTTGGTGACTAAAAGATCAAGTTACAACCCAGTTCGATTCACTATAAAAGGGTGTTTTTTAATTTTTTAAACTATAATTTATTCTCTACTATTTTGCCCCATAACTCAGAACTACGGCATTTGCGACCCTCCATTCCAATATGATTCCTCTGTAACCCCTACACCAGGGGTGGGCAAACTTTTCCAGGGTACGGGCTACTTTTTAATTTTTTCAAGGTGTTGTGGTCCACCTAGGGGTGTAGGTGTAGTAAGCTAAGAAAAAGGTATTGGCTATCTACTATAACTTAATAATAAATGCGGAATATGTACTTACCTCTACATAAATACAATAAAAAAAAATTACGTCTTTAAGACCACGTTTAAAACAAAATGCAAGACATAAACATAGTAATAATAGCCACAAATATAATAATATTAAATAATACATTTATTATCAAACAATTCAAAATACATTAAAACAGTGTTTCTCAAACTTTCAATGTTAGCTACCCAATATATATTCAATCATAATTTTCATCGCGCCCCCTCCATACAATAACAATGTATTGAATTCAATTACACTATAATTTGACGTTAAACCTACAATACGACTTTAACCTCTTGAGTGTCTCTGGCGTTTATAAACGTCTTGCTCGGCGCCAGTGCGTCGATTGCCCCGGACGTATATATACGTCTTTTCGAAGTACGATCTTTTCTGTGAACTGCTATCCATAAATTATTCCGAAGGCTTTGGATTGCAATCAAATGACATTGACGGTGTTTGCGAAGAATTTGCTTATTTTTCCTCCTCCACACTCACTCCCCTGCGTATTAAAGGGTGGCACTGGGGAGCGAACTCTTCATCAGCATTGAATGGATTTATTATAAACCGATCAAGATAAGTTTTAGTTTGTGCCTATAATTTTATATATGACAAGCCCCCGTGGGATCACTGATAATTATTAAACTTGTTCTTAGTATTGTTAAATGAATTATATAAAATACATTGCGAAGTACTGATCAGTGTAAATGTGTGTTTTATTTTGTACTGTGTCAGAATGTGTTTTACTGGTTTTTCTTCTGTAAATTAATATTTTTTTTGTTTTCGACTTTTTAAAAAGCACGCCTCCCTAGGGGGAGCGCCCCACAGTTTGAGAAACACTGCATTAAAAAAATAAAACATGTTCATCTAAAGTGAATTCTTACAGTCAATACGACACTGAGTCTTCCTACTGTCGGCCAATCTTCAATATTTCGCTATATAATCTGCTAATCTTTAGGCCAGGAATACTCAAACTCCGGGCCGCTTCCACATGACAGGTATTTCACGCGGCTTTCATACACAAGATAGACGCGAGCCGCAAGTAGAGGAAAAAACACACTACAAGACCAAAGCAACTTTGAAAAAACAAAATTCATTAAAATATTAAAACTCCTTTGGGGCTTTTATTTTAATACTGTATTAACTATTTTCAATCAGACACGCAAAAATATTTATTTTTATGCATTTTTTACTAAGTTATGGGATAATTTTTATCTCCTTTCATTCATCACTAAGCCTTTCGCTTATATTCTACTATTAAAAAAATAAATTGATAGCAAAATCGACATATTTAATGGCTTGATTGATACAAATTCCCGCTAAATTTTTAGTGCATTCTTCACCAGTAACTGAATTTCTTAGTTCAATGGGTCATGACCGGGCCACATGCGGCCCGCGAGCAGGAGGTTGAGTATCACTGCTTTAGTCGACCCCTCCAAAATGTCTTGGCGGTCCACCGGTCAATCCCGATTGACTTAATGCCCACTCCGGCCCTATACAGTCAGAAAGTTTGTCGGTCTGGTAGCTTGTATTATATTTATAAATTTTAAAGCTTAGAAAAATATTAATATTCATTAGGTTGTAGTTGAAGTAGCTGAATGAGCTAAATGGGTTTTAAAAAAAGAAAGCTTGTTAAAGCGTCTGCTATTATTTATAAAACTATTGAATCCTTTCATAAGTTAAAATCAGTAACCGTAAGAAATAGTGATGATATCAGTAAATAATTTCAATGTGCTTTACAGTTTCCGTTAAGGAGAAAAAAATTTTTAAAAAGTACTTTATTTTCTTCTTACTTTTTTTTTTATTATGTTACTTTTTAAAGCGGAAAAGCTGTAAAAACGTGAAAATTCTAAAGTTTAAACATCGTAGAGCTTAAATATTCATTCATTTCCATTCGCTAGAGCTCATAAAAACTGTCTGCAGATTCTCGTGTTTAATACAATGATTAATGTTAAGTAGATGCTAAAAGCTTTTTAAAATTTTGATTTATTTTGACAGGTGATGGTTTTATTAACAGATTTTAGATTTACAGAACAAATAAACGTCAGTTTAATATGGTTTATTTTATGGTTAACTGAACAAACTATATAAACCGCAAAAAAAAGCTGCGAAATCCAACTAATTATATTTGTTTTTACTCGAAAAAAAAAGATTTTCTATTGCTGCATTTTTAGTATTGTTACTTAATTGTCAGACAAATCTATATCACAACGAATATGTGCATCAGGAATCCATGGTAGTTCATGCATTTAAATATTAAAACTTAGTTCTTCTGTTTTAAAAAAGGGCCGCAAATATTCAAATAATATGAAAGTGTGTAAATATTCAAATATAAAAATGAAATAATAACAGGGGATTTTCTCATTTTGAACATTTTCTTTTTTATATTTCTACTTATTTTAGTAATGAATACGCACACACACACACGCATATATATATATATATATATATAAATATATATATACATATATATATATACACACACACATATATATATGTATATATACATATATATATACATATATATACATATATATATGTATATATATATACATATATATATATACATATATATACATATATATATATATATATATATATATATATATATATATATATATATATATATATATATATATATATATCTTTGAGGCAATTACAATTTTTCTCCTTACTTTTTGCAAAAAATTAATTCTTAGTAATAAATTGCTCTACAAGAAAAAAAACTGTAAAATAAAGTTAGTCATAATTATTTGCCTCCCTCCTCCCAAGACTGACGATAGTTCACCTGCGGTTCATTGCTCATAAATAGCTTATCTTTGATCAAAGTGATCCTAAAACAAGGTTCGGAATTTTAGGGTCTGTTTCTTAGGGACCATCTTCAACGTCTTATTGTAGTACAAAATACGAAATTCCTCACCGACTATCTAATGTAACATCCATTAAAATTAGATTCTCAAAATACAGTCAAGATCCAATTTACCTAAACCTTATTTAACGATTTTCGCGATTTAATGAATTTTAATCTTTCTCCAACTAAAATGAAGACCCCCCCTTATTTAACGAATAATAAATCCCCAAATAACGAATTATTTCAACAGCTTGAAATTTTCTTTATTAGATTGTATAAGAAACAAATGGATTTTTTTTTCAAATGACATTTTTTTTTGTCTAGAATAGAAAAAACTTTTCTTATTCGTAGTAAATTTCGACATTAAAGGGTGCAGATCATTGTTAGACTCTACAGGAACAGATGAGTCTCGAGTGTAACCAATTGTGCGAGTCTTGAACAGGAATTCCTTTCTCATCTCATCCCCCTCCACAAAGCGGAGGATATTGGAACGATTATGTTTGGAGAAACCGTGAAAATAAACTTCCTGCAGCACGATGTAAATAATGTGGAATTTTCTTGGCGTAAAGCGGGCAAATAACTCTTTCAAGTCAGGAATCAAAAAAGTTTTCAAAAATTTATTAATCAGTATTTTAAAATTTTTAGTTAACTTGGGCGCACGAATTCTCTAATAGTATTTTTAGCTGTAAAAGTGAGTAATTTCAAACTATGGATATTTTTGTGTAGTTGCTCGTTAGAATGTTTCCAAAAGATAAATGCAAAAAAAAATTGTATTTTGCTTGGACCCACATACAACGAATAACTCCAAATTAACGAACAAAAGGTTCGGTCCCAATGAAGTCGTTAAATCAGAGTCCGACTGTATCAGAATCTTACTCACTGAATGTATGCTTTAAAATGAACAATTCTATTTTCGCCCATGAACAAGAGTTTCTGCTCGGATATGCGTCTGTGCTAAGTGATTCTTGATGAATGGGGCTCTGGATATCATTGCAAAATCGATAAGAGAAGTCTGTGGGTCGACAACGAACGAAGTGCGCATTGCGGAAGGCTCTGATTCTTCAATTGTATGCATCTCGGCTTCTATACCCTCAAAGTAATCTTTCCCTTCCTGTTCTTGAAGGTACCCAACTATGTTCGGAGCCGTGATCTTACAAAAGCGAAAATGGATAATATTTAGGATATTTAGTGTCACTTAGATTGGAAAATGTGTACAAAATTGTTTTAAGAATAATATTACAATAAAAATTATTTAAGTTCAATATTTTGACAAAAAATGAACATAGAATGGCCCATTTTCAAAACATTCTCCTTTTGTGAAAAATGCTTCTATTATAATAATATTTTGCCTGTATATAGTTCAGATATCTGGACAGAGGCTCAAGTAGAATTTTTGAAATATATAACTTAGAAGTGGATATCCATGTTTTACGACAACAGAGGGGAGAAATTTTAAGAAAAAAACGCCGAAAATTATTTCAATGGGTGGTAACTCTGAAAATAATGTGAATTTTTCAAAACTCATAGTTGAGCCTCTGTACAGATGTTTGAGCTATATACAGGCAAAATATTATTATAATAGAAGCATTTTTCACAAAACGAGAACATTTTGAAAAAAGGTTATTCTTAGTTAATTTTTTGCCGAAATATTATATTTAAATAATTTTTTTTTTGCCAAAATGTCCTTAAAACAATTTTATACATGTATTCTAATCTAAGAGACACAAAATATGAAAATTATCCATTTATGCGCTTTTTTAAAATCACGGTTCCAAACGTAGTCGGATACCTTAAATATAAGTATATACTTAATATCGTAAACATCTTTTAAAATACTCGATAATTTTTAAATTCTTAGTATTATAAAATAATATCTATTTAAGTAAGTAATGTGTGTTTTATATAGAAAAATATATTGGTTTCATTACTATAGAACAGGGGTGACCAACCCACGGCCCACCTTGAATAATTTTGCGGCCTAGGAGACTCATTGCAAACTATACAAAGCGTGCCTATATTGTACTTTTTTAAGAGTTTTTTTAACAAATAAATCCCATAACTGTTTCTATTTTATCACGTTGCTTTTGTTGCTCTGAATCTGCTTTATTCTAAGTTGAAATTTATCCAACATAAATCGTGCTCAAACTTAACCCACGAAAACCTGCAACAACCATTACGATACGCAAATGCATGTATCGTGATTAGTGGCGCCCACAAGGGGGGTGTCCTAGGGGTCCGGACACCCCCCATAGCACTTGATTTTTGTTCGATTAGTTATAATCCTATGTATGTATTACGTAAAATTTAATTATGTATTTGTTTTGAATAATTAATTTTATTAATTAATGCTAATTATTTATTCAATTATTAATTTTGTATTGTTTTGTTTCCGAAAATCGACAAAATCAAAAGAATATGTTGGAAGGAAGAATATGTATTGGAGCATGATACCAAAATGGTGGACTTTCACCCCCTTGAAAAATTTTTCTGTGCAAAAACTAAGTGAAAGAGTTGAGAAACAAATATCTCACTAATTAAACAAATTAAACATTTAATATTTGCATTATTATTATATTACATATACAAGGAAAACAATAATAATATGTCAACCTACTTTAAATTTTCACTCCAATAAATGTTTTCAATGGGTCCAAATCTAATATAAAGATATATATTTTTATATGCGGCCCGCTGGATTATAATGTTTTTCCGAAAAGGCCTCAGATGTCATTTGGGTTGACCATCCCTGTTAAACAATAAGAATCAAACTGAGAGAGAGAGATCACACATTTGTCAAACAGAACTACTTCAACGAATCCGTTTACCAGCAATTTTGAATTCTTCACGTAATGTTACTTATACGGAATCTCTCTGCGCATTCCATTGCGTCTATTGCATTTATTTGGATACAATAAAGTGCACCACAAAGAGCAACAACTAATGGAGCTTTCTGTTAAATTACTCTTTTTCTTCGAAATAATTTCACTTAAGTTAATCGTTATTTCCCTAATTTTTAGATCATAAAAAAAAATTAATTTCGAAAATTGGAGGATGTGGGATGGATTTCCCCAGGAATCCTAATTCATTTTTGCTCGTCTCGTATGCAATAATCTAAAATTGAGAAGAAAACAAGAAATTCCAAAGGTTTAACATCACCTTCACGAATTCAGAATAATTGGTAAGCGGGAGCTTTGATATATATTTCCAAACCATAACCATATATATATATATATATATATATATATATATATATATATATATATATATATATATATATATATATACAATTATCAATTTAAAAATTGAAATATATGAATCCTAAAATACCAAAACACTTCAGAATATCAATGGCGAATATAAAAGATAATGTTCCATATATATATATATACTCTTTCACTTTCACACAGTCTTTAAATAAAAAGACCCAATTTTCATTGACACTCTGCACTACTCCAAAAATTTGATAATTTTTGAGGGGATGTAAGTTGACAAATATTTGTAATGGACCTTATTTGACAAACATCTCCAGAAGAATGGACATTTACAGAATTACGAAAAAAATCTGAAAAATAACTCTAAAGATAAATCTACAGCTATTTCGTAAATTATTGAATGTCATTGCTGGAGAGATTTAATTGTTTGAAGAGAGAAAATAGCATTACTCTGCTTTTCGCTTTTGGTTCTACATATCAAAGTAAAAAATCTTTCCTCATTGTTATTTAACAGATGAATGTTCAGAATCGTATCAAATTGTAAGTCACACATTATACCCCTGATTTTGCGGTATGAAAGTTGAGCGGTGGAAGCTCTAGGTTCTCATTAAAATTTTATTAAATTTTTATTGAATTGAAATGAAGAGAAATACTTATAGTCTGCGATGTCTACTTTTTATTTAAAAAAATATGTTAAAAAATACATAATATATGTACAATTTTAATTTTTAATTTTTGTCGAAAAAATAGTTACATATTATGCTTTTTATTTATATGTTAAGAAATATCTTTAAATGATGCAAAATTAATTTACAATAAAACTGTTAATCATCGACCTCTGTTCTCCAATTCTGCATGCATTATCACGGAAATCGAATTGTTTCGAAACGCCTTGCTGAGTGGCACGCTGAATCACATAGTAGTAGGCTGGTTTGGCCCGCCACAGCTAAATGGTTGCCGACTCTTGGTATAGCTGAACGTTAATTCTATGGAAGCTCAGAATCCTTACTTAAGCATGGTGTGTAAGTTTAAAAAGTAAGGTGTCAGAGATTAGCCATTAGTTAAAAATTCGTCACCCAAACTTCGTTGTTATTTTTCAAATCGACGTAACCAGTCACAATAACATCTATAATCTTTCCTTTCCACGACCTCTGATAAGACCCTCTTATTTGTTAAAATTAGATGTAGTTCATATCATTTTTTAGATCTATCTGAACAAACCAACTGGGTGAAATAAGTCATGGGAGCTAAGTCTATAGAACTGAGCAAAATTGTACTGACGAAGCGATGTACATAACAATGAACTTCACAATAAAGTGAAATGAATTATCATGGGTTTAGCTTAGCCTCGCTGAACCTAAGGGACTTGCTACAACAAAGCAATGGATTTCAATGTTATGTATCAAAAATTTGGAAGGTAAGCAAATTATAAGCGATGAAAGTTTATTGTTTCTAATTGCAATGAGCAATATATATATATTCAATTCCTTATAAGTTTGCAAGACGACAGAATTACGATAATAATTTCAAGGGGCTTTATGCTGGTTTTTCCCTACCTCTATAATGTTAAAATGATCTCAGTTTCAGAGACATTTTTAAAAGATTGACTAGTCATGCAACTATCAACTTTTTAATGCGCATTTATTACATTATTATTATTTTAATGAAAGAATTTTAAAAAATGTGAGTCAGTTTTTTGAAAAAAATCTTGTGTGGAATAATTTAGGAAAAGTTTTCTAACGATGAAAATTCATGTGCAATTTAGCCCTTAAATTTTGACACACAAAAAAAAAATTCCGCATAAAAATATTTATTTATATAGTATTAATGCGCGTGCAAAGAGCTTCAGAGTTATAAGATGAGTAAAATCTACTTTTGTATGTTATAACTTATACTTTTGAGAAATTGCGATTTATAGTAAACACTTTTTCACCTTTAATTAATGCGTTCTAGTACCACAGTTTGGGCTGCTAAAATATTATTTGTAGTTTATGTTAGAGTAAAAATTTAAGCCACATTAGAAGCAAGAGTCATTACTTATTTTCAAATAAAAAGGGAAAAATCAAATTTTTCTCTGATTTTCGTAAAAAGTGACCCCTTTTTTAAGTTATTTATGTATTTAAAAGCAATACAACTGATTCGTATTTTTTGACATTTGGCAAAACATTAACTAAAACTTAATTTTAAAAACCAGTAATTTTTTTCTTCTCCTTTTTAGTTTGATTAGTCGCAGAGACTCGGAGAGATGGAAAGTAAAACAAGTGTTTAAAATTTACGAGTCGAAGATTTGTTACTTTTTTTTTTAAAGTGAGGAGAGTGAAGTCATCAACGTTTATCTTTTCAAACTAGTTTAACACGTTTATGATCAGCCATTAAAGGTCTTAAGACCCGTTTGTTTCTATTCCACTCTTTTTATGCATTTCAATCGGGCAACGGTCATTCTCTATTTTTTCGAAGGACTCGTGCTCCCTGTCCCGAATGTAATTAACCGAGATTTGGATCGACCAATGAATTAGAAAATTTCAAATTACTGTTGGAACTATTTCACGTTAAATTGTAAAAGAAAAAAAAATTAATATTGTTTTTTGATGCATTTTATTAGGTTTTACACTTTTGAAAAACTTCAATTAAACTTTTAAATTCACTCTAAAACAATATGATAAAATATATTTAATTTAAAATTTTAGAAATTGACGCATCGAGAAACGCTGATTATTTACTTTGTTAATGTATTTCAACCGTTAAAAGTAGGTAAATTTGTTTTGTTTTTTATGAGTCATGGAAAATTTTGAAATCTTGCAAAATAAATGAAAATGTGGATCCTGAGGTTTATTTTTAGATTTTCCGGTTAATCTTTTTTTTATGTAAAACAGACAGAATATAAATATATGTATTAATGTTTTGGCAAGTTTAAAAAGAATACCCTTTAAAATAAAATATGTATAAAAATTATGTAAACGATTTCTTACTTCATTTAAACACAGAAAAATTGGGGGAATTTAGATTTGGGGAAAAAATTACAAAATTAATACTCATTGTTGATAAGTGTGTTCCCCTTATTAAAATTTACATCCTAAACAAAATATATTGTTTTAGACAATCAGATCCTTAAGTTTCATTTTAAAAGATGCAGTATAAAAATCTGTTTTAAGTACGGAAAATAATTTCTTGACAGTTTAAAAAATAAAATCATGTTAAGGCATGGAAAGAGCACATTTTATCTGTTAGAATGTTTGAACCTATGCCATACACAAGTAAATCTTTAAAAACTATTTTTTAAACGTGAAAGTTATTTTACATATAAGAATTGATTTCTTACCCCTTAAAATGTTTCTAGATCAAGGTATTCAAAGATGTTTTTCTTTTATTGTTGGCTTACATCCAAAGAAATTTTAAGAATGCAAAAGATACTCCTAAGATTCAGTTGAATGACTCCATTCGGGGTTGTCTCTGTTAAATATAACTCGGACATTAATCTGAAAGGAAAAAAAAACACTTAAATTTTAGATGGAAAATTTATACAACAAACTAAACAAAAATTAGAATTTTAGCTATGCCTAATCATTTTAGACTTGAAGAGGTGAGTGAAGTACCTGGATCAATTTATTAAAAAATCTACTTAAGTTCATCTATCATTTTTTATATTTTTAGTGATTAATTTATCTCATTTAAAAGAAATTTTAAGCATATTAGTGTTGCCTTTCAAGTTAGTAACCATTCATTGATTTGATTTTCTTATACGATATTTAATAGTCAATTTCAGGGGTCAGCAACCTTTTAGCTGTGATGTGCCAAATCAATCTACCCATATGATTCAGCGTGCCACACAGAAGACATTCTTGAAACAATTCATTCGATTCCCATTACAATGTGTGCAGAATTAAAGAATAGAGGTTAATAATAAAAATATTTATAATTTTATTATACATTAATTTTGCATCTTTTAAAGATATTTCTTAACATAAAAATAAACAGCATAAAATATAATTATTTCTTCAACAAAAATAAAAAATAAAAATTATACATATATTATGCATTTTCTAACATATTTGTTAAAATAAAATTATTTCCCTTTTGTACAGTTAATCAAAAAGATAAATACAAATTTTAATGCAAGTCTAGTGCTTGCACTGTTCTACTTTCAAATACAAAATCAGAGGTATAATGTGTGACTTTCAAATTGACACTATTCTGTGCATTCGTTATTAAACAATTTTTTTCTAGGCTCGAAATATTTTTCATATGTGGAAAGATTTTTTACATTGTGTAAAACCAAAAACAGAAAGCAGAGTACGTGCAATTTTCTTTCTTCAAACAATTAAATCCTTCCAGCAACGAGACATTCAATAATTTACAAAACGGCTCCACGGTTATCTTTCAGATTTTTCGAAATTTTGAAAATATGCATAATTCTGAAGATGTTTTTCCAATATGGTTCATTACAAATTTATCAACTCCCATCCATTAAAAATTGACAAATATGTAGAGTAGTGTAGAGTGCCACACTGAAAATTGTACCACATGGCACATGTGGCATGCGTGCCGTAGGTTGCCGACCCTGGTCTACTTAATTGCCACTTAAATCCGTGGTTATTTCAGTTCATAGGAGCTCTATTGTTAGAAGGGTGTGATCATAAAAGATATCGTCTTAGTTGTTCTTTATGATTCTAGTATATAGAGAGAAATATTAATAGTAAAGCTTATACTATAAGATGTATATCTGATGCTCAAGCTATAAACTGCATTTTTAAAAGAAAAGAAAAATGTCCACGAATTTATTTATGCTTTCATCTCTTCTAATGTTAGAACAGAATTTTTTTCTTCTTCGAGCAGTGAGCAAGTATTGTGTTTCTTCCTACGTGAAAAAGAAAACATAAACACACGTTATTATTTTTCTAAGAAAAATATTTTCAGAGAACGGAAAATAAACATAGAATTAAATCTTCGTTTTGTTTATTTTTGGTTTCATAACATTTTGACAGTCAGGAGGCTAAAGCGAAATGTAAAATACTTTTTTTAAGGATAAGCAGAAATTTGATAAATATTCAATATTATTTTCATCCTGTTGATGAAAAATCAGAACAATTTACTATTTGGTAGAAATTTTAAAAAATGGCTTCAATATTTCGAGATTGTGTTAAAGAATTTTACCCACACCCGGGAGCAGTCTTTCAAATGGAAAAAAATTTCCCTAATAATTTTATTTCTGGCGTTACAAGATTTGTTTTTTGTTATCACTTGATCTAAAAATTTAGAAAGTTTATGCAAACTTCCAAGAAATTTTAGCTTTAATATTTAAATTTAAGAATATATTTGAACTGAAGTGTAGAAAAAAATATAATACAAATATTCTGGAATAAAAAAAAACTGATTGGAGAAACAGTTATGAGTGCATTAAAATACATTTCTCTTTTTAATCTGAATGTAATACGATTATTGAAGAATATTTTTCTGTGAAAATCAACGTCACGCTTATTTATTTCATTTCGTGTTTTTTAAGTTTCTTATAGGTTAGGAAAGCTTGTGAACTGTCTCCAATAAAATGAAGAAACCAAGAAGCAGAGGAAGATAAAACATCCATTTGAAAAACATTTTAATAGGTAAAGTAAGTATTCTGTACCACAAAATATTAAAAAGTAGCTGGAAATAAAAAAAAAAAAAAAAAAAAAAAACAAAATAAAAAAGTGATAAGTATTTTACTTTGTATAACTCTGATAAATTTTTTTAAAAACTAGATTTTTCTTTCCTGAAAATGTTAATTTTTTTTTTTCATTGGCTACAAAAGAATTATCAATGTACGTTGTATAAGATCATTTTATCCCTTTATTATACTAATTTCATTACTGAGGAATTTCTGTTCTAAAACCTCTTCATAAACTCTGCATGCAGCTACAGAGAAGTAGAATTAAAATTGGTAAAAGTTTTTAATTTTTTGAAAATAAAATATAATATAAATAATAATGTAATATAACATTTATGTGGTTTTTTCAAATTTGTTCAGATGAAATATTCATATAATAGGATTAGTTTACCCAAAACATTTATGTGTGCGATTTCTATATATTTCAAGATTTTGTAAATTTTACTCTGTAATATATTGCAAATTATGCTTCTTTATACGTATTTATAAATACATTTGAAAATCTCTTAAAATTTCAGATTCTTTATTTGTAAGCATTTCTTTCAAATGCACCAGTTTCCTTTATTTATTCATTTTTCTTTTCAATACAGGCAATTTTTAGATAGGATTGTTACTTCCAAACGGAAGGTTTTCATATGAGCTTGATCTTTTTATAAGCGGGCTTATTACAAGAGTGTCTGAAGGCAAAAATATAAAAAATGCTTTTTTTTTCTCGTTTTTAAAGCTATCCGACATTCTTATAGATTTTTCTGAAGCATTATGAAATGAAGTATATATTATGAAGTACATATCAAATTTCTAGAATGCTGAATTGAACCGACACATTCTATGTGTTGTGTATGTGTGTGTGTGTGTATGTGTGTGTTGTGTATGTGTGTGTTGTGTATGTGTGTGTTGCGTATGTGTGTGTTGTGTATGTGTGTGTGTTGTGTATGTGTGTGTAGTGTATGTGTGAGTGTGTCTGTTTGTTACAAATGAATGAAGGGTCGAAGGATGGAATTAATTTTAAATAAATATTTGTACAATTAAACATCGTATGAATTAAATAAACCAAGTATAACTCTATATTTTAATGCTATCTAATAAGGAAAATATATAACAGGATTCACGCCGCTTCAAAGTTATTTCTTCAGTCACTATGCATTAAAATGAAGACGTTTCCATATGTATTCCATTTATTTAGCAAAAATTAAACTCGCTTCCATTATTGTTTAAGAGTTGAACCAAATGTGCACTGGTTAAGTGTGCAGGGAAAAAATTAGTACTAAAATCATATTATAAAATAGGAATACTCTTAAAGAAATATTGAATCTGGCAAGGAAAAAAATTTTTATCGTGAAAATCGAAGGCTGAAATTTTAAAATAACTAAAACAAAATAAAAAAGATCGATAACTGTAGTTAAAATTATATAACTGTTATTATATAATAGTACTATAGTTGCTTAGTTGTGAGGCTTTTGATATTTATCCATTATTTTTGTAAAAAATAATTCAAATGAATGAGATAATTTTAAAATATATAAATCTAATAAATAAATTAATCTCTATATATATCTTATCTAATAAATAAAAAACCAGTCATCTTAATATAAAAAATTATGAATGAAACATTTCTTTAAAAAAATTATTTTATTAGATCTAAAGTTTTTAATCCCATTCAAAACCTTTTTTATGTCTTGTCCCAATTTTATAATGGTTGTGGATCACAAATACAGAGAATTGAAGATTTTAAAATTTTCAGATTTCAAATTAAATTAAGTTGTAGAAAATGAATGAAAAATTGTGTTCACACTCGAAAACAAACGTAAAAATGGGTGGAAAAGTCAAGAAAGAAGAAGGGGGGGGGGAGAGATGCTGAAGAAATGTGTTTTTCCTTTTTGAAAATTTTACGAAGTGCTTTGCTAATTCAAATTCTTTCTGAAAACATAGTGTGATTGATATAAAGAAGCCTTCTACTTAGAGCAGTTTATGAATTAGTGTGATTGATATAAAGAAGCCTTCTACTTAGAACAGTTTATGAATTCAGTGAAAATCAATACAAAAAAAAGTACCATAAAAATTTGTGTTACATATTTTTTGTATTTTTTCCAAATAATAGTTTATAATAGTAAGTTTTAGGTATTCTTGCCAGAAAAATTCTTTAACAGTAGAAAGATCTTTTAATTAGATGATTAGCAATTAAAAAAATAATAATAATAAAAATAAGAGAGATTTTTTTATATGTCTGATAAAATTTATTTTTCCCACTTTTTTTATTCTATTGTATTATTTTCTTTTAGAGAATGAATCCCTATTTCGTACACTAAATTATTCCGTAGTGAATTTTATTCTTATTATTCTTGGGTAATTCTTTTATTTCTTATAATTCTAAATTGGAATTTAAAAAAAAAAGACAGACTCTTTACTGTACGTGTTTCTAATAACATGAAAATTTATTGCAATGTATCCCCATCATAGGAACCTTGTAAAAGTATCTAATAAAATGCATGGAAAAAAAACCATGATAAATAACAAGAGTAAATAAAATAAATTATAATAATAAATTTTTAAAAAATTTAGCCAAATTTCATGAGTTTATTGAAAGTATAATTTATACTCAGTATTCTAATTTTAAAAAAATACTATATGTGTAAATAGAAACGGCTTTTAATACAAATTTAAAATTTTACTTTTCTTTATTTTTTTTCTATTAACTGGGCTAACTTTTAAAAGATGATTACATTTTTTTAAAAAAAATAAACTACTTTTTTTTGTTTTCCATATATTCATTCTTCATATCAATAAAAAATCATTGCTTTTTATTACAATAATTTTAAAGCTCCGTTTCCAGTTTTCAGCATTTTTAAAAGAAAATTTAAGTCCTTTGATTATGTTTCTTCGTTTAATATCATTAATTAAAAATTTCTTAGGATTAAATAAATTGTATCAAATACTATAGACAAAAAATGTCTGTTTATTTTCAATTTTCTGAAATCTCATATGATATATATATATATATATATATATATATATATATATATATATATATATATGTATTTATTATTTTTTATTAGGGTGTCTTTTATTTTCTCAGTTTATATATATATTCTCCTTTAAAGCTCCGTGGACAAAAGTTATGGAGTAATAAGGCTTGACAATTGTTTGACTAATGGAGGATTCAAATATGTTTTCAACTATTTAATTCAAAAATCAGAAAAATAAAGCAATTGTTGAGTTAGCATTCTACAAAAGATTAACAGCCAGAAAACTTATGTCTGCTTTTACCGATAGTGAATTCAACTTTTAAGAATTGTTTCGTACAAAACTTTGCACAAAACACTTTTTGCCACCAAGGGGCTATGTTATGGCATATATATATATATATATATATGCACCTGACCATATATATATATATATATATATATATATATATATATATGATCAGGTGCAGTAGCACACACAGGAATTTTTCAAGGGGGGGGAGTTTCCAGGGCCGAAAGTTCACCCTTCTTGTATGATGCTCCTTTTGATTTTGTCAATTTTCGGGAACAAAAAACAGTAAAAAACAAATTTTTACTATTAAATAAATAATTAGCGTTAATTAATAAAATTAATGTTTAATAACAAATACTTAATTAAATTTTATGTACTATATACTTAGATTTATAGTGAATCGGGAAAAAATCAAGGGCTTTGGGGGCTTCCGGACGCCTAGGACTCCCCCTGGTGTGCGCCACTGGTCAGGTGACACGCCTTTATACAGTGATCAATGGCACCCTTGGTGTGTAAGTGTTTTTAATCTAAGATAGGTGTGAACAATTATTTTTGCACATGGGCCACATTGTGGAAGCGGAGGATTTTGGAGGATCTTTTAAAATGATTCCAATCATTAATTAACTTTTCATCGCAGGAAAGGTATAAATTGTACCTTAAAAATCAATAAATCTAAGTCAAATAAAATAGTCACAGAGTTTTATTCAATTTATTTACCGCGCTAATTTTATATATCATCTATAGATGCAAGCACATTTGCTTTGGAAAATTTAATAAGACATGTGTTCCTATCATCTTTTCTGTCTTTCGCAGACCGCAAAAGAAACACTTTGTTGGCCACACGTGGCGCACGGGCGGTTTTTTGCCTATCTCTGATCTAAGACATACAAATTTGAACAAATAACGCACGATTAAAGTGAATTTTTTTAGATAATCTCTCACAATTTTCAATCTTGATCCCCAAAAAATTTTTCAACAAGAATCGAAAGATTAAAAAAAGAATTATTTTGCCCTTAACATTTTTGTCCCACCCTTTCTACGACACAAGGGGCGGTCCTACCACGACTGAGCGTCCACTCCTTGAGCTACGAACCGACGGGATGGGGGTGTCCCCCATAGTGGAAGGGTCAAGACCCACTGTCCCGTTCCCGAAAACTTGACCCCCCACCTTATCAATATTCAAGTTTTTCACAATTGGCGCCTATCGATTTGCCAGCTCCGACACAAAAGGCATAATCGCCAACCAACGACAAGTAGCAGTCCCGGCATGCACCGCGACTCCGAACAATCCGTCCCACCGCCATATTGGCCAGTGTCGTCTCTCTCGGTGCTTTTTAAACGTCACGTTCGAACACATGGAACTTTTCTCACCGGACCGGCCAGACTCGCAGAAAACTGAACAATTTTTGCACCCTCTCGGCAAGGTAAGGCTGTTTTTGTATTTGTTCGAGCCCAGCTTTGAGCTGAAAGTTGGGCGAGGGAAAAGTTGTTGGGAAAGTTTTGTTTGCTTTTTCTGCAGCCGGCGTAGTGATACACGCGGTGCGCGTGAGTGAATCGGTTCTGGGTGAGCGCTTATAGTGCGTGAGCGATTGACTGAGATCTGAGTAGAGTTTTTTGCCGGTCTCCGGCCTTTTCGTGACTTGGTCTTTCTGTTTTGTTTAATTTGTTTTTTAAAATTTTTTTTTTTTTCTTATCTTAATTAGTTCCGAATCCCAAGATTTAGTTGTCAAGTGATATCTCTTGCCGAACAAAAAAAAGTTTTTATTAATATATATAGTTCATATTTTTTTAAAAAGGATTTATTAAGTCCTGTAAATAACTTTGGAATTTGGTTTTATTCTTCTCCAGAAGTCTAAAAGATCGTTTGATGTAATAATAAAAAACATATGAATAAAGTTTTGATTACATAAAATGGAATATTTGATTCACAAAAAAAAAAGCTTTCTTGATGTAAAATCAGATAACTTCTTTGAAATTCATAGGTTAGTTATAAACAAAGAATAAATCTGAATTTAAAAATGTTTGGTCCATGCTTAATTTATTATTTTTAAGTAAAGCAAATCAAAAATGTATGATTAAATATTATAAATTTCACCCTCAAATTTAAATATTAAATATCTTTCTTGAAAGTTAATTTGAAAAGTATTGCTTCGAGAAATTAAGTACTTTAATTTTACATGCTATTTAAGGGGGAAACAAATGAAAAAATAGCTAGATTAATAATAATTCGAAACATTTAATATAAATTAATTTCAACATTTGCATTAGCTAGAAAAATTATATTAAAAAACAAACTTAAAAAGTCACTGGATGTTAGCAAATAACAAATACACAAAAATTAATAATTTATCCTAATATTTTTTTTAAAAAAAACTAGATAGAAATCTGATTGATTAGTTCCAAAATATATTGAGTTCCATTTTCTTGTTTAAGCATTTTCTTAATCTCAAAAACAAACAAAAAAAGTTTTTTTTTTCATTATAACTTTTAACAAAATCTACTTTTTACTTGCAGTGAAATAATATTTAGATTTAGTTTTAAATTATTTTCACTAAACAATAAATACAAACTGAAAACATCTACTAATTTGTTAAAGTTACTCATCTAAAATACGGATACTAAATCTCTAATTCACACTTAAAAAAAGAAATATTCTTACATATTAATTTCATATTAAAATGCTTGCTTGTCCAATCAACCACGAAAGAAAAACCTTTTGAATTTAATTCATTTTTTAATAAAAATACTTTCTTAGTACAATATTAATTTTAATCTTTGTTTAATAAGTTTGTTATTGCGCATTATTGCTATTTCGTGTTATTTTTGACCTGAAATAACTATAAACTTTTGTAATGGTGAATAATTCGACATGACATATTTTTAAATTATTGCTTCAACAATAAATTTTCTATTTCTTTGATTAGAAATTAAGTGAGCATTATTAAGTGATCAAGATATTGTTGTAATAAATCCTGATTTTTCGATGTAATTTCACTTATTAACATTAGCTGAATCCCTTTTTTAAATGTTAACTTCTAATAAAAATATGTATTGAGTTTTTAATGAAATTAAGTGATTATAAATAATAATTTAAAAATATGTTTTATGTTCTTAAAATAATTAATAAGACTATTTATTAAATTGTAATTCAAATTTTCCAGTAATAATTATTAAAAAATTTTGTAAGTATTTTATTCAAATACTGCATGGATAATTCTTAAAGGACTTAAATATTTGCTTTTTAAAAGTCTATTTTTGTTAATGGATTTTAGTTAGAGGTAATTTTAGTGAATAAAAAAAAGTATTATTTGACGTTTTAAAAGTAAGAACCTTTTTTGTTTTTTAGAAAAATAAAGAGTAAACTAATTTCAATCTTGTGTGTAAAATCAAACTGAAATTTTCTTCGGAAATTTTTCCGTCACATAATCTATCATATCTCAATAAATATACAATTAAAGCAGGTGGTTTACATTAAATTTTCTCTACTTGTATGTATTTTAAAAGCACTATAATCTAGCGAATCATTATCAATATCTCATTTTTTTTTATTTGTATTTTATATAAAAAAACACGAAAGTTTTTTTTTTTTTTTCTTTTTTTTTCAAAAAAGTCATACAATCTCTCTCTGTATTAAACTTCTGTTCACATTTATTTTCTGCAACAATTTTTTAATCTTACGCATATTTTTTTTTTTTAACGTTATTTTAAAACTGAATTCTTTTTCCCTTATTCATTTTCTTATTCAACATTAGTTTGTTGCTCCGAAAACGAGTATTATCTGAACATTTAAAATTCTTCTTTATAATGTCATGTTCTAGTGATTTTATAGATTAAAAACTGCTTGTTTTAATTTTAAACAGGAATTTTAAAAATAATTAATTTTTTGTTTTATGTTTTCATCATATTTATACCGAAAAAAAATTTAATGAAAAAGGAAGGAAAAGTTATTGTGTGTGTGTGCGTTTATTTTATTTTTGACTAAACAAAAATATTTTTTTAAAAAAGCTTAAGATTTTTAACTTGACAGTATTTTAAACTACATTTCACTAGATTTTTAAATTGAATACGTAATTAAGATGTTAAGACTAAATCATAATTAAAAACCATTTTAATCATGTTCCACATATATTTTAAAAGGACATTAACTATAACTAATAACTCATATTCTCTGTGAATATATAAAAACCTTGAACAGAAATAGCAATACAGTTATATTGAACAGAAAAATGGACAAGTACACTTAGAAAAATAAAACAAATATAAATTTGTTGAGAACGTTTGGTTCTTTTTAAAACATCATGCTGAACCTAATATCAAATTTAACTTAAATTTGCATGCACATAAAAAATATTTTCACGCGTTTTGAGTGTAATTCGAATTTTAAAAAATTAATAAAATTTTTTAATTTATTCAGTAGGGTGTATAATAAAGTATATAAAAAATATTAAGCTATAGAAATGTAAAATATGTATGTGACTTACCAATTTTCCCTTTTCTGTTTGGAATTATTTTTCTTCTTTCATTTTATAAATATATCTACATTTTAGAAAAAATGAAACATCAAATTTTAGTTTCATTTCGGTATAAACAAAAATTAAAAATTTTAAGTCATATGTATGTATGTTACATAAATATATTTATTTCAGTATTAATATTATTTTGAAAACATCTAATTGAGCATCTTGAATAACATTTGGCGGTTACATATAAGTATAAATGTCACATAATTTCTAAATATTTTTACAAGCAGTATCTGAAAATAATCGAAACATTATTTCTTTTAATGCTTTCTACTTAAATTCCGTTGTCTACATTTAAATGTAGAACACATCTTAATAATTGTTGTAAAAATTAAAAGAGAGATTTATTTTCTTCATTTGTTTTGAAAACATAATTCTTCGTTTTAGTTTTTAATCATATTTTTTTATTTTTGAAGTATTTCTGTGTAGAATACAGGAATTGTGTGTGTTACCTGTATTTGTGTAAGTACTTAAGTATCTTAAATTATTAATTTGATTAGGGTATCAATTTTTATTTTACATAATATTCTAATTTTTCTAGAGAAATATCACATTTATTTTAAGGATTACTATATTTTTTGTTGTGACATCCTTTTTGCCTTTTCTTTGGATTACATTTTACATATATATGAATA
Organism: Trichonephila clavipes; assembly: GCA_019973935.1. Classification (NCBI taxonomy): domain Eukaryota; kingdom Metazoa; phylum Arthropoda; class Arachnida; order Araneae; family Nephilidae; genus Trichonephila; species Trichonephila clavipes. The sequence goes on along the minus strand of BMAU01021296.1, from coordinate 485,579 downwards.
CAATTTAAAGTGATTATTATTATGCGACAAATTTATAACATTTTATGGTTTTTCTTCGTCATTATAAATTTTATATGAATTAGTACATTTTATCGTGTAATTTTGAAAAATATATTCGAACTCTTTTTAAATAATCAGCACAATGGAAATAAATTTATGAATTTTACTAACCTTTACATTAATGATAGTTTTGATAATTTTGACAATCTCTCTCTAACAATGATATGAAAAATTATGAAAAAGAGCTTGTTAACAACATTCTTTCTGAATAAGTGAATATATTATTCATCCTGAACTAAAACTGGATTAATTTCTTCTTAGTAAAGGGTTCATGAGATAAATATCAAGTAAAAATAGTTAAAATATTCAAAAGTCGAAGAAAATTTTTTGAACAAAAAAATTGAATTAAAAATAGTTAATTCAATGTCATTAAGTGAATTAATTATACGAAGTCATACATAGTATAAATAATATGCATTGTTAAGCCTTTTCGAAAATTTCACTAAGGAATAAGCGCTCGTACTGACAATTGATGAGGAAGTCTTTCAATTTATCTTGGTATTAATGAATTCTTTGCTGTGCCTTGTATTTCATAGTTCACTTCGTTTTTCGTTCGTTTGTTGTGATTTTTACTTATGAAATTAGACCAAAAATTCTTAAAAAAGGAAGAATGTTTTTAGTAAATAACCATATCTTCATATATAGTTTTTCAGATACTTTCGTTTGAAAACTCCCTTTTTTTTCACTTTGCAGTGAAATTGTGATGGAAATATTTCAATAGTTAAACGAAGGAATTAAAGTAACACATATTTAAATCGTATTTTAAAATGTGAAGAAAATGTATTCAAATTAACAGAAACATATAAAAAGGAAATTTTATTAGTTTTCAATTTCTACTTCCTTTTTTGTCTAACATTTGGGGCAACATAGATTATTATTAAATTAATTCATAGAACAGAGATTGATATTAATATAAAATGAAATAAAATGAGCAATTTTTATATGTAATGAATGTAATTAATTTAATACAACTTTTTTTAAGGGAACAGCTTTTCTTTTTACATTAAATGATGGAATCAGTTTACGATTTTATGTTGATCATTAAACAATAATTTTTATTAGTTGAAAATACATCCATTCCTTTTATCTTTAATTTTAAGCCCTTATTACTCTTTTTTTTTATTTCAAAATTTTTATATATTTTTTAATTTGTGACTAATAGTATTTTAAAAAATAGTGTAAATGGATTCCAATTTAATGATGTGACTGAAAAAAAGCTTGGACATGCTTGAATCCTGATTACAAAATTTTAATTATTTATGTAAAAGCAACAATAATAGAAGCCATTTTAGTATAGAGATTAATTAATAAAATTCGTTCTCTGCAATTAAATGTTGGATAATGTTACAATTTATGAAATTTTTAAGTAGCTTAAGTTAGCTCTTGTTTTAATTTTTGCTACATGAATAGTTATTCTGATGACTTGAAGTTGTAAAAAACTCCAAATATTGCAAAATAGTTCTGAGCAAAAGTATATAAATTGAATTTAGGCCATACTTATTTACTTTTTCATTACGATTAATGTATGCATTAGCTCTAATGAAATATTTTCTGAATAGTAAGAAATCGTTGCGAAAATGAGTTTTTTTTTTTTTTTTTTTTTTGCTGTGAGGAAAGTTTTTATTTCGCGGATTACTTATAATTACAATAAAAAAAATCTTTGTTCATTAGATCTCTCTGTAAAAAAATGTGGAAAATCTTTAAAAAATTTTAAAAAATTCTTTCATTTTTTTTTTATTGTGAAGCAACTTCTTGGAATATTTTAATTGATTTTTACTTTCACAATCTGTTTAGTCTGAAATATCAACACTCTTTTAACGATTTTCGATTAATAAATATTTATCGGAGTTTTTTAAGATAATCATAAAAGTGAAAAGATAAATTTTTTCCGTGAAACTTGTTTGCAAATTGTTGAAATGTATCTGTACTTGAAACATTTTTGAATTGGATAGTTTGTCAAGTGTGATTTAACTATTTATATTTTAGTATTAAAACACTAGGTTCTTATTTTTTTACCTTAGCAAAATTAACAATATTTCTTTAATCGTTTTGAGCTGCTCAGAAAAATATTTTTAAAAAAAATCTACTCGAATAGAATTATCTTAATTATTTTGGCGAGCAAAACTGCATGATTTTTAATTATAATTAATATTTGCATCTGAATTATTTTAGTAAACGTAAAGTGGAAGAAAAAAAGAGAAATTTTTTCTGCTCGTATATTCATGTATCTCTAAGACCCTTTGTCTCATAATCAGTGCTGGTTTAAGCTCCTTTCGGGCCCTGGGCGCAAAAGATCTACAGGCCCCCTTGGTACTGGCGCATCGAAATTTTTAACCAGCAAATATTGTTAAGTCCAGCTTATCCGGGCCCCGGGCTCTTGGATGCCCAATGGATAAACCGGCATTGTTCACAAATATGACTATTTATCTGAAACAAAGTACTGTTATATAAATATGATCACAGTGCTTCTGCCGCTATTTACAATTTCGTTTTTATTAAAAAAACTTTCCCACAATTTCGACTCCTGATAATTCAAATTCCTTGAATATCATTATTACTTTATACAAATATTTTATTGTATATATCTTTAAAAATTTTAATCTAGAGTTTTAAGAAATTTCATTTGGAAAAAATTTTAAAAGTCAGTTTCCATTTCTTTTTTTAAATTTAATTTATCATAATTATATTAGAATATAGTTCATCATTTCTTTTATTTTCCTATATTTATTATTTACAGTTTGCATTCTCAGTAAATTATTTGCAGCCAGTGGTGCACACAGGAATTTTTCAAGGTGGAGGGGGTTCCAGGGTTGAAAGTTTAGCATTCTCGTATCATCCTCCAAGTAAAAATTTGATTATTAAATAAATAACTAATTAACAAATACTTAATTAAATTCTACGTAGTTTTTCATAGGAATCAATCGAATTTTTCAATCGAAGAAAAAAAAATCAAGGGCTATAGGGGAGTGCGGCCCACACCCCTCCCTCACGTGCGCCATTGTTTGCAGCAGTGCAGTAAGAATTTTACTTGGTTCATGTCTATTTTCATCTTTTTCTAAATATCGTTCATCTATTGAAACTGCATTAAGTTATCCGACTACGTTCGGAACCGTGATTTTAAAAAAGCGCATAAATGGATAATTTTCATGATATTTAGTGTCACTCAGATTAGAATACATGTATAAAATTGTTTTAAGGACATTTTGACAAAAAAAGTTATTTAAATACAATATTTCGGCAAAAAATTAAATTAGAATAATCTTTTTTCAAAACATTCTCCTTTTGGGAAAAATGCTTCTATTATAATACTATTCTGCCTATTTTTGCTCAGACCTCTGTTCAGAGGCTCAACTAGAGTTTTTGAAATACATAACTTAGAAGTGGGTTTATCCATGTTTTACGACAACAGAGGAGAGAAGTTTTAAGAAAAAAACGCCGATAATTGTTTCAAATGGCTATAACCCTGAAAATAATGCGAATTTTTCAAACATCATAGTTGAGCCTCTGTACAGAGGTCTGAGCTATATACAGGCAAAATATTATTATAATAGAAGCATTTTTGACAAAAGGAGAACATTTTGAAAAAGGGTTATTCTAAGTTACTTTTTTGCCGAAATATTGTATTTTTTTTTTTTTTTTTTGCCAAAACGCCCTTAAAACAATTTTATACATGTATTCTAATCTAAGTGACACTAAAAATCATGAAAATTATCCATTGATGCGCCTTTTTAAAATCACACTTCCGAACGTAGTCGGATACCTTAAACAATTTGCTAGGATCTACTGTATTAAAACATTCTTGTAGATGAAACGTATTCCCCTCTGCTATTTCTTCAGATAATGTATGGACTCATTCTATTGTTATACGATTTGGCCTTGAAAAGGTATACTTCTCCACTCTTGCGAATTACAGATCCCTGCTACGTATACTGAAGGTATACCGGAAAATATAAACTCAGGATACATTCAGTGTACGAACAGGTATCCTGATATCAGCATCTGCTCCTTGGGAGAATTCCAATATGAAAATGGACGATATCTAAAAGAAAGAAAAATGAAAAGTTAAGTAAGTATATGCACTGTTTATTAAGATATGAGTTAAATTATATATAAATCTTATAGCAATAATTGTTTTAAAAAAATTTATATTCATGTTCGTTATATCATAGTACAGCATCTTTAGTTTTAGATTTCGTGTTCTATTAAAATATTCTTTGAAAATTTGAAATATTTTACAAAATTCTTTATTTAGTTAGGATAAAATTTTTTGTTTATATAAGAACTATTTCTCAATAAAATACTGTGAAACAATTGTTTGTAAAGTTTATAGTTAGACAAGTACTTATATGATACAAACTTGGTAATAACTGAAAATCTAAGGGTATTTCATTACTATTTCATGTTTGATTAAAAAAACTCGTATTCTTCGATCTATCATGAGTGTATTTTTAAATAATAATAAAGTACACAATTTTTACTCTTAAAATTACGTGTAGTAAAGTGTTTTAATTGATTTATTAGTATTATTATTATTAATTGTTTGAAACATTTGTTAAATTTTTTCTTCTTTAAGACATATTCAAAAGAAATTCCTAGTTTTTGTTAAATTTGTCTATAGAACAATTTTTTTTCCTTAAGAGTTTTTATTAATTTTGACTACCATTGATAAAATTGCCTAAACTGACTCTTTAAAGATTTTTTCCCGGTGAGAATGAGTATAATCTGCGATAGTCTTATTGTAAATTATACAACGTAAATTACAGATAGTTTATTGTAAATTATACTTAAATTATGGAACGTAAGCTTAGCTAAACTATTCCACACAATGCGCCGGCACTTCTTGTTGTTCTGAATGTGCATAAAAAGAAGATTAAGTTTCCAGATGAACTCTGTAAACATCGGAGCTGAGCAAACTAAGCAGATGTATTTTAAGCAGCAATAAAACACAATTGCGCAGCTGTTGGAATTTCCAAGAGGGGGAAAATAATAAAGAGTGGAGTTGAGTGTATCACTTTTACACATTGTTTTGTTAAAACAAGTGCTTCGGAAATAAAGATAAGCTTTGAAAAATAATCAACGAATGAGTCGTTTTGTTCTTGTTGCATTCTTTTGCATTGTAAAGAGAAGCAGTAAATATCTTATCTGGAACATTATATTGGTCATACACATAGTAATATTTTATTTCGTTTTGATCCCATAAAACTAATTTTATGTATTTTTATTCAATTTCTGTTTGAGTGATTATTTTTCTTAACTTGATAAGAAGAGTAAAACGTATTGACTTCATTTTTTTGTCCCCATTCGGATCTATTTTTTCAACTACTTATTAACCTCTTAACTGCCGATTAAAAATTACGCGATTCGGTCCCCAGTGCCGCCGTTTTTCTCATAGGCACAGGTATGCAATGTATTGAGGGAAAAAGAAGAGGCACAAATAAGCAAATTTTTCTTTGGAATAAGTAAATCATTCGCAAACACTATTAAGTTCTTTTTTTTTTCATTCCAAAGCCTTCGGAATAGTTCTACTGATATCAGAGCAAAAATCATATTTCGAGAAGACGTATATATACGTCTGGAGCATGTAGTGCTTTGATTGAGCAAGATGGATATTTTCGCCGATCACACTTCACAAAATATTTATCATACATATTTGGGTTTTTTTTTAATTTATAATTACCTTAGAAAATTTTTAATCATTTCAGACAAGAAAAATACTGTTGTTTTTGTTACCAATAAATTAGCCAGCTCGTCTCTTTTCAAACTTTCATCAAACGATTATTACATTAATTAGAGCAATTTTCAAGAATCAGGTCCAGGATGGGTGAGAACAGACATAATGAACCTAACCAGGGGCGTAGCTACTGCTGTATCAATGATACGGGGCCCCAAAGCTACAGGGGCCCGAACAAGTGTATCTGCAGTCCCACTAACAGGGTTCTCATATAAAAAAAAAGGACCACGAGGGAATTTTGATACAGGGCCCACTTAGAACTACCTACGCCAGAGAACCTAACGCACAAATTTTTTCCCCTTTTGTCTTTATTGTTAGCCTATTAGGTTTTTCTATGTATATTAGCATCTATATTGAATTTTTTTGTAATACTTATTTTTCATTTTCTCCTATTATTATGGAGTGAATTTTAATCATTCACTTCTTAGTGTTTATGGCTGTTAATAATACTATACTTGGTCCCTCTCTCTGTTTATATATATAATTATTTGTAATATTAATTTTAGTGTTAAATATTTTTTACATTATTTCTAAATGAATTTTTCTCTTCGAAATTTATTTCATTCCAGTGTTATAAGGAATTATAGGGGGTGTTCTAGGGGTCCAGACCCCCATAGCAGTTGATTTTTTTTCGATTGGTTATAATACTATGCATATATTACGTAAAATTCAATTATATATTTGTTATTAATAACTAATTTATTAATTAATGCTAATTATTTATTCAATAATTAATTTTGCATTGTTTTTGTTCCCGAAAATCGACAAAATCAAAACATTATGTTGGATGGCGTATTCCAGCATGATACCAAAATGGTGGACTTTCAACCCTGGCACTCCCCCCTAAAAATTTTTGTGTGCGCTACTGGTGTGTGTTGGATTTAATTAAGCCTGCTGTCTAAGGATTTGCTAATGTATTTACATTGGTTTTTTTAACAGTTTTTCCAGTTTCATGCTTACTATTTTGCTTTAAGACTTTTAGCATCCTGGTATATTATACAGAGTGTTTTTTTCCAGGTATAGAAGTTTAAGTTGGCATTACTTTCCAAGATGGCGACCGATTTAACAGCTGTCAAGTGATTTATTCTCAGTTTGGTTTGGCAATTCATCATGAATAGACTCACGCCAGAACAACGGTTTCAAATTGTGCAATATTATTTCGAGAATAATGGTCGCGATTTTCATAAGCGAATTTTGTTTAGCGATGAAGCGCACTTCTGGTTGAATGGCTACGTCAACAAACAAAACTGCCGCATTTGGAGTGAAGCTAATCCACAAGTGTATGTCGAAACACCGTTACATCCAGAAAAACTGACTGTTTGGTGCGCTTTATGGGCTGGTGGAATCCTTCTTTAAAAACGATGAAGGCCACAACGTTACAGTCAATGGTGATCGGTATAGAGCCATGATTACTAACTTTTTCATTCCTGAATTGAACAATCATGATGTCCAGGAGCTGTGGTTTCAACAAGACGGCGCAACATGTCACACAGCTCGTGCCACAATCGATTTATTGAAAGACACGTTTGGTGACCGCTTAATTTCACGTTTTGGACCTGTGAATTGGCCTCCAAGATCTTGTGATTTAACACCGCTAGACTATTTTCTGTGGGGCTATGTAAAGTCATTGGTCTATGCGGATAAGCCACAAACGCTTGACCATTTGGAAGACAACATTCACCGTGTTATTGCCGATATACGGCCACAAATGTTGGAAAAAGTCATCGAAAATTGGAGGTCCAGATTAGACTACATCCGAGCCAGCCGTGGCAGTCCTATGCCAGATATCATATTTAAAATGTAATGCCACAAGATTATCTTTCGAATAAAAAAAAATTCATGTCAATCGAATAATACATCGTTGTTTTATTGCAATTTAAAGTTCTATACCTCTAAAAAACACATCCTTTATATATATATATATATATATATATATATATATATATATATATATATATATATATATATATATATATATATATATATATATATATATATATATATATATATATATTGTATATTTTTCCTTGCACTATTATGTAAAAACTATTATGCTGAAAAGTTTTGGGTCCCACACTGCTATTTTGTTACCCTAAGCCAATAACAGCTGTAGAAACTATAATAATTTTCCATTTTGGTCAGTAGAAATTTTTTCACGTTTTGCTTTCTTTTACTTTTTAGTTCTTGGCTCTCGATTTCAGAAAGCTCATACATCTCTTGAAAAACTTTTTCTCAGTCATACATCATCTCTTTTGTTATATATAGAGAAAATTTTTTAAACTTTATGCTGATTATTTCTTTCACTCCTTTAGTTGTAAGTGAATTTTTATGTAACGGAATTCTAAAAAGAAAAAGAATTTTATTTATTTTTTTCTGTAGATTCCTTAACATTTCTTTACATTTTAAAATTTCAGAATATTTTATGAGATTTGCTTATATTTAACGGAGTGTATGGGAAACGTTTTTTAAGTGCTATAAATATATTTAGTTTTTATTTAAACATCCTTTTTCCGACTCTCTTTTTTTTCCAAACAAATTGCATAATCATGTCTATATAGTTTATAAGAAATGTGTCTACAACTGCAAAATCTACCTCAAAAACAAGTTACATGAGTATAGTAGCGTACACAGGAATTCTTCAAAGGGGGGAGGGGAGGCCAGGGTCGAAAGTGCAACATTCTTGTATCATGCTCCTTTTGATTTTGTAGATTTTCGGGAACAAAAAACAGTAAAAAACTAATTGTTGAATAAATAATTAGCATTCATTAATAAAATTAAATATTAGTAACGAATACTTAATTAAATTTTACTTAACATATACTGTAGAATTATAATCAATCGGGAAAAAAATCAAGGGCTTTGGGGTGGCCGGACCCCTAGGACTCCCCTTTGTGTGCACTTCTGCATGTGTATCATAATACTTTACAGATTCTTCTTCGTTTTTTTTTCGTTGAGGAAGATTATCGAAATTAAATGCTTGAATAGGGATAGGTTCTTAATATTGCATTTCCTATAGTTTCGTTTAGCAAGAGGATCACGTACTTGCTCCATTTTCTCAAAAAATAAATTTTTTTTTTGAAATTTTTATTTTGTTTTTAAATTTTTGATTCTTAAAAGGTTAGATTTGAAATCCATGGCATGTGCCCTCAAGAGCTTCAAACTAATTTTAAACCGCACAACAAAGCTAAAGCCGTTCACTGTTGGGTCAGATCACTCGATCTGTTTTTCTGAACTTTTTCCATTTTACTTTCACGTATGTTCTGGATATCTCATATCACCTGAAGAACCAAAAAAAAAAGATCCAGCGAAAAGCTTTTTCTAGAGAAAAATATAAATCTTCCATTCTTCCTCATTTTTCGAAACAAACACTGTCATTCCCAGATCAATTCACTGCTGATTTATCACTTCCAAACCAGGTTGGATATTTCGGCATCCCCCTTGAGGTCCTACATTCCGATGACCCCTCGCTGCGGCAGATTGCGCATGCGCTAGCTTTTTCCACCATCCCGGATGCACTCTCCATTGAAAGGCTCCGATTCCCCGCTACCGGATGATTTACGAGCCAAAGCCCGTTGAAACCGGTTCTGTGTGAGCCTCACCTACACGCAAACGCATACATAATGAACCCGGGGGCAAGAACGCAAAATTAACATGACACATTAACGCCTGCCCGCAACCCTTCATGAATGACGTCAAGTGAGATCTGACACGCCAGAGGTGTGGTCCAAGGTGAAGGCCTCTTAACTATTATTTTTTCCTTCCTGGAACAAGTGCTGCTCACTTAATTATGGAAAGAATCGTTTGGCAGGTGCCGAGAGATCACGTGGTAAATTTGTTTTCTTGTTGGTACTTCTGGATGCGTTTTGGCCGTAATAGAGTTTATTTTTATCGTTTTGCGTCGTCTCAAAGGGCACTGAATCGGGGCCGCACTATCTCAAAGCAGAATTATGTTTGGGTTTCTATTTTTTTAAAAAAGAAAATCTTTTAATTGATATTATGCAGCTACATGATAGGTATCAACAACAACAAAAAAAAGAGAACTTATGAAGTACAGTATTTATTTTCTTATAAATTTTATATCATTTTTTCTTTCGTGTTCAATGTACTATATATAGCCAGTCATTCTCCTACTTTTTTGTTTTAAAAAAATCTTTAACCTATAACCCGTTATTATAATTTTTTTGCCTTGGCCATGACTGAGTGTTCTGATGTGCGCTCTACAATAAAGCACCGTGAAACAAAATTTTTTAGATTTTCGCGATGAAACTTAGCCTTTTTCTCTTGCAATTCAATTAGACTGTTAATTAATGTTGAGGTCAATCTCAACATAGACATTTTTTATAGTTGACAGCACCTGAAACAGCATTCTGGAATCAATTTTTTTTAAATATAACTTTTCCAATTTTTTTATCCACCAAAGGGCTATTGTTCTTGTTAAATTGTGCCTGACCACATTTTGAATGCTCGCTTATACCAATAATGAACTTAATATTTCAAAAATTTGTTATAGCAATGCCACATTATAACTTGTATTACATTAAAGTAAACTCGATCGAAAATTAAGCAATACTTTATCAACCTATCGTTGTATTACAATAGTTTACGCACAGGATGTTGCCGAAAACCTCAGGTTGACCCACAACTTCAGAGGAATGATAGTAGGCATCATGGGGACAACAAATCACCATATCACATGGGATTGCAGACTACGTTTAGTTGGTGAAAATAGAAATAATAGTTGCTGTCGGGGGGACGATGAGCCAGACGATGGGAGTGGCCAAATGGATGCAGAGATTTGGAGTGTCGTGGTTAAGGTTGAAGAAACCTGCTCATATACACATTTCCCGCTTCTCCCGGAGTGGTTGCAGGTTATACAGCCACTGCGCCCCTGAACCTATGGTTCATGCATGATGGTACACCAACGCTACATATCCCGACAGGTGGATTGAACGTGATGGACCTATTGCCTGGCCTCCACTCTCCCCGAACCTCAATCTCTTTGATTTCTTCCTCTGGGACTACTTTAGATCACTTTTGTACGAGGCTATATTGGCTACAGTGGAAGATCGCGCGGATTGTATCGTCGTAGCTTCAGCTGACATCGCCAGCACATCGTATTTGTTTGAACGCGTCCAACAATCCTTCGTCCATTGGTGTCGGCTGTACTATAAACTACGCGGTTGCAATTTAGAACACCTATTGCGATAATAACTTGTCGTTGTATTTCTGATTTCGTGCTGTGATGCATTGTTCGTATTGTAAACATGATTTATGTCTAATAAATGTATTTCTTATCTCGTATTGCCCGTTTTCATTCCACACCCTTCATAACTGTTTTTGCGAATTACTCCGGCTAAACATGGCTTGCGATCAGAGACGTCTTAAGACTCTTTGAAGATCTGGGCCCAAAGAAATTTTAAGAATTTTTGAGGCCCTGGACCCCTGTGGAAAAGTAGGCCTTTCCTGAAGTCTTTAAAATTAGACGGTATATATAGCATATATTATCGAATATTAGTTCAAACGGTAATGTGAAACAAATACATGTGCACGTCTAATCTCAAAAATCTAGGTACCGATGACTCGACCGATGGCCGCATTTCGATTAAATGAGTTGAAAAATTGTTTATGGTACTAGGCCTAGGTCTAGACATGGACAACCGTCATCACGTAGTGATACAGATTTATACCACTTTTGCCACTTGACATGCAGTTTGAACTCCCTGTTATACTTAATATTTAACCCCCTTAATTTTTGAGCAGCATGACCTTATTAAGACAGATTCAACTAGCCCCTGTACCCCGAGGGTGAGGCCCTGGCTCAGTTGGCCTATACCTTAAGACATCTCTGCTTGCGACCCCATGCTCTGTAGTAGCACACACAGGAATTTTTCAAGGGGGGCTCCAGGGCCGAATGTCCACCATTCTTGTATCATGCTCCTTTTGATTTTGTCGATTTCCGGGAACAAAAAACAGTGAAAAACTAATTATTGAATAAATAATTAGCATTAATTAATAAAATTAATCGTTAATAACAAATATTTAATTAAATTTTACGTACGTACTGTATACTTAGAATTATATTCATTCGGAAAAAAATCAAGGGTTTGGAAGGGGGAGGGGTCCGGACCCTGGACACCTTCCTTGCTTGCGCCACTGCTCTATAGTTATTTGTCATCCCCCTGCTGCCCACTATCGCCCCTCTTAATTTGTCCGTCGAATTCAGCAACACCCTATATAGTCAGGAATTCGAGAAACAATTGAAATATAATAAAAATATTTAAGAATTTTACGACAGTTATGAGGTTGCCACGTTAATCTTGAGAACTGTTTCTATCGCCACTTAGCTTCGGTATATGTTTCATAGTGGGCTGCCATGCACTTTTTGCCATCAGAGCAAAAAGTAAATAAATTAACCAATGCGACGGCTGGATATACGAAATATGTAGTTCAACCCTTTTTTATCAAAATTTATAAATTCATTTTTAAAATAAAAATATTTGATTCTTAAAAGCCAGATGTATTAAATAATTGTGCAATCTTTGCTGTGAGATAATTCATTGTACAATGGAAATAAGCAATTGTAGCTACGCTATTACAAATATGGCCATTATTCTTGTTTAAATTCTTTGAAATATAGCTTTCTACGGCGTTTAAAAGTATGGTATTTATTTTAATCGTTAAAGGCGATTAATTGATTGAGTTGGTTAAGTTAGGTACTATTTTAGATACCCCATTTCCAAGTATATGTGTCTTTGAATCAAAGGAGATTCAGATTTCGAAGTTTTATGCAAGTGTTTTAAATATTGATTCTAGTAATAATTCTCAAATAAAAAAAATTTTGAAAATGTTCGTCAAAAAAAAAAATTTTTTTTATTTCTTCTACCAAGTTACCTCTGTACTTTACTGTTTAATTATTTTATTTATATTTCTTTTTTTTTAAATGCTATTAATTTTTTAAAAAAAAAATCAATTATTTAAACGTAAGAGAGTTCTGTTTTTTCTCTGATTTTCGATAATTGTTGTGTATACTGTTTGAAAATATTTGTGAAGCTAATCTTTTAAACAATATTACAGGCTTACCGGAGCAAAATGCTCGGTTGCCACAAGATCACACTGTGGAAGGAGTAGCTGAAAGTAAAGGGTAATTTGAGCCCATAAGATTCCTTTCTCTCTCGTTTAACTTATACTCTTTTAAGACCAATGGACAAGAAAAAATGTGCATTAAAACCTTTGATAAGCAATAAAAGCTGTTATAATCCGTTGATTACATATCGTAATGTAATTTTTACTGTAACGAATGTAAAATGTGATCTCAAGGTCAATTTCGAGCCTTTAAGATAGGAATTAGATTAAAATTGATCTGAAACACACACTCACGAATGAATACTTAAATGTTCTCTATGAATGAATATAATTCAGATTAAAATTCAAAACAACGAAGCGAAGTTAAGTGTACAGGCAACAGATATTCAATACGAAACATTTTCCAATAGGAGGCTCTGTATTACTGTGTTATCCCGAATTGCGCAGCTTAGCTGGAAAGCAAGGTTTACATCAAGGATGTCAAATTCAAAGGCTAACTTGGTTCTAACAAACGAGATTTAACTTTAGGTGGGCCGCAAAAAAATCAATATTCATAGAAACGTAAGTTTCGGTCTTTCGAATAATCCATCATAATAAACATGAATAAAAGAACAAGAAATATGTATTGTTTACGTCCTGACAATTGACATCTCTTCTCTGCTACTATCATTCCTATTTCGGAAGAAATTTCGATAATTATTATACATTATTGTGTTCCCAGATATACTGGCTGGGACGCAAATGGCCCACGGGCCGCGGTTTACATGATTTTTTGGGAACCTTGGGGGAAATAAATCCTACCCAGTAAACGAAGTGCAATTACGATTACCCATCCTATTTGTTATGTCTTTTGCGATATGCGTTGGACCGTATTGAACCATAAAATTATAATATTCATATTGAACAGAAGGTCCTACATTAATTGTTTTTCAAGATTTCACTTTTAAATTAATGGCAAATGATCTAATACTTAAATTTTTTTCGCTGTTAATGTTATGTACTTTTTAAGTGTGTGTTTTTGTTATTTTATTCGATAAAATAAATTTTTTTTCAAAATTATGTATTTCATTCAAATAAAAAAATCTTTTATAGCGTAATCATACTTCATTCCAATAGGTAAATAATCGGTCTAGTTATTTTTTATAATTGGTGCCTAAATATCATTTAGATATTGCCACTATCTTAATTGTGGCGAATGGTCATGATACTTAGAGTTATTGATTTAATAAAGATGCTGGAGAAAGGTTTAATATGAATTTTTAAAAATTTTTCATTGATTTGAATTTATGTACTGATACAAAACAAAAAACACATTTGGGAAAATACATTTCCGTTAAGTTAATGTAATATTGAGTTTTTGTGTTCATTATGACGTTATGTTCAGTGAATTGTGATTATCCCAAATTCGCCATTTTGACGAAAATTCTTGTATGTTTTTATTTTATAGCTCACATACATTTAAGATTCCCAAAACACTCTATTTTTGTTTCTACGATATTTAAAAGCAAAGTGATAGCATAATTAGTACACTGGAAATGGAGTTTACAAAACCGGAAGTTGATCCCTACACGAAATGTTTTTGAGATATTGAATTGAAATTTTCATAACATGTTTTATTTAGTTCTATCTATGTTATGAATCAAAATCTAATCTCTGTATATGTACTTATGTTATTTCACTAAAAACGACAATTGTTATAGTCTATAAAACTCTCCAGAAAACAGCAAAAGGTTAAAAAAATTAGTTAAACATGAAGCTAAAGAGATCTTAACCTATAAAAATGGCGAGTTTAAAAAATGTACACTTGGTAGAAAATTTTTTATACTATATTAAAATCTTTAAATGCCTTTTACGAGAAACTGTGTTTTTCAATTTGTTGCTTCATGGTAAAGTTCACTTCAGGATTTTGAACAGAAATTTTCAGAAAATGTTTTATTTAGTTTTTCTCCAGTATGGAGAGAGACTATAATCTAATCTCTGTGTATATATTATGCATTTTATTGCACTTTTTGTGAGAAAATAACATTAGTTTTTTTAAAAAAATTGAGTTCTTGCATAAAGAAAATGACATATTTCAAGAACTTCTAAAAGTATTACAAATCTGCTAACTCAAAGAACAGATAATGATGTTATTTATGTACTGCAAAAATATTATTCGAATATATTCATGAGAATTTTTAATACAAGGTTTACCGTAACTGCAATTTTTCTCTAAAATTTCACTCAAAATTCTCAATCTATCCAAAATTATTTTTAATTTCGTGGAAATTGTACTAGAATTCCTAGTTTTATGCCCCATTTCAGATAAAAAAAAAGTGTTTATTTAGTAAAAATTTATATATTTCAAAAAAAGTTCTCCAAAGGTAGTCACATACCTTAAGATAACAAAAATATACAAAAACTTGTTCATTACATAAACTGTTAAATAAGGTATCATTTAAAAATTAGACATATTTCTATGTTGTGAAATATACGTCTGGCCACTTTTATGTTTAATTATTGTGTGATATTGGCCTGACAAACTATTCAAACTATATGAAATACTAATTTTAATAAGTATACTGAATAATTTCAGTTCATGTGTTTTTAAGTAATGATGTTCAGAATTTAAAGAATTATTTGGAAGCTTCAAAAAAATAAACATGTACAATAATTTAGAAAAAAATTTACACATTAAATATTGAAGTTCAATCAAATACTTTCACATAAAATTAAAATTGAAAGTTTAAGTATACATTTTTTTATCTATGTTGTTATAAAATAACATATTGTATTTATTATATATATTTTGCTGGGTATTCTTAACCTTCTCATTTCTATGATCATACATAAAAAAAATCGAACTTTAATCTTTCATTTTTTAAGAATATTTGTGTGGGTAACGGAATATACCGCTGATTTTCAAATACATTTATCATTTCTAACTTTCAATTTGTTTCAAAGATTACTTCTCATACTGAATATTTATGAGATTCATTTCATTTATGCGTCTCCATGCTATTTTAATTAGTAATAAAAAGTGCAAATTTATTTAATTTAAATATGAATATTTTAATAATTCTGGCCCATCAGTACGAAGTGTATACATTCGACTCTCAATAATTCGAAGTTGGAGGAACCAATGAAAAACTTACCGTGCTAAGATTAAAATATCATGTGTTTAAAGAATATTCTCGAATTTTTTTTGACAAAAGTATCATCTGAGAGGTTTGGAATGAGAGAGAATTTTTCTGTTCATCATAAGTTTCGTTCACGTATTGTCGTGTTGTTGCTGCTGCGTATATGTTTTGAGTGAATGTTACTTGTATAATGTACATTCTATAAAGAATCATCATAAATAAAAAAAAATAATAAAAGAGATTTTTATGCCTTCCTAAATATTTTAGTCCGTAGTTACATCCCCCAAAATGTTTTGGAAAAACTAATGAACTTCATTCACACACAAATTAAAGATGAAGTGTCATCTATCACTAAAACGACAGTCGTAGAGGAAATTTTAATTTCAATCTGCGCAGTTAAAATATTTCTTAAATAAATTCCATATTTCAAGGGGGAGAGAGAAATTTTATAAATAATTACTATGGAAAGAATTTTTTTTAAAAAGTTACAGGTCTTTTTTGATATTAAGTATCTGTTACTTACTAGTCAATAGAAATTGCGCAAATTTAAACTAAAAATTATAGCGGATTTTTTACATTTAATTTTTGGGCTTTGCAAATCCTTATAAATATACCCCAGAGCGATATTTTTTTTATATAAAAGCTATGATTCTGAAATTAAATTGCGGTAGCCTAGTTGTTATGATCACGAGCGCGTAGCCACCGTGTCCTGATTTCGAGCCTTAGTGCCAATAAATAGGTGCCCCCCGTGTAGAGGGGCTGATGCACGTTAAATCCGTCGAGGCTCAAAGTCCTCCTTTTGGCATAGTATGAAAGTTTGGAGAGGGGAGTGCTAGCTCAGGTACAGGGGCGTCTTAAAACTTCTTGAGGTCTTGGTCCCCTATGCGAAAGTAGGCCCCATCTGGAGTGAGTGCATATTAACGTCGCACTGTTCAGCTACACGAGAGCTTTTGACGACGGACCTCGTAAATTTGAACCATGCTAAAGTGACGTGGACGAGACCTGAGCTGGCACCCCGTCTCCTAGCTACCACATCACACCAACGGGAGGACGTTTGAGCTCTCGACAGATTTAACGTGCATCGCTGCCCTACACGGCGGATCTTTAGTGGTACTGGGCTCGAACTCATAACATGCCTGCCATGATCCGATACCTTGACCACTGGGCTACCGCAGCTCAGGCCCCATCTGGAACCCTTAGAAGTAGACAGATATAGCAGTGCTCCGCAAACCCAGCACAGCGGACGGGTCAACGCTTGACAATTTTACCACGGTCCACTGAAGAAGGGGAGGGGGTATTTGATTGTTTATATTTTAGAATGTTTGTATTTAATAATTTTAATTTAATTACACATTTAAATATGCCTTCAGAATAAAATACAGTTACACCAAAAAATGAAAATGGAGTGATTTCTAATAAAAGTCGCACACTTCTGAGAGAAATACACCTCAGTAAATAAAACAGAAACAATTTAACCCGTTTTATCCCAATTTATTTATCTTGTTCAGATTTGAGAATAATCATATTTTCTGCAGTTAATTAAACCTAAATAAACTAAATATAACAAAATTTGAGAACTTTTTAAATATTTTATATAAGAAATCTGACCCGTCCTCTAAATAGGACATTGGGAGATAAAGGGGATAAAATTGGCACTTACATGTTTTAGTGGGTTTTTTTTTCAATGATGACAAGCGATTTCCGAGTACAAAATTTTACTTTATTTAAATAATATGTTCTTTTTTACAAGATAAATCACTTTTCAGTTGAATTTCCGTCTAATCTTGGTGGAAAAGTTGAAAGCCAGCCTGACAAAGTGTATTGTCAAATATGCCACAGTATCCTTTTGGTTTCCCTTTGCTGCTCTCCTTTTGACAAAGACTCTGTTTTTCTTGATTTAGTAACAAATTACCATTGCAGTCTTTACAGATGTTTTATTTTGCACCAGAAGGTTCAGTTGATATCCTAAGTCTACCTTTTGTTATTATGACAGTTCTTTTAGAAAATCTATTGTTACAGATCTCTGGAACTCCTTCAAGTTTAGGACTTCATCTTTGTTGAGAATTTTGTGAATTATCCTGGTGTTTATCATAGCCGTATCCAGTGAACGTATAAAAAGGGGCCAGTACCACTTTGTTCCCACAAATTTTAATGGAATGAAGTTCAGCAAACCAGTAGTGGTGATGCACATCGCCCACATGTTTGTTGTAAGAATTTATCAAATTCGCTTCTTCACATTAATTGCATCTTTGTGTCCTCGTACTCGTCTCCAAATTTCATAAAATGATTATTCAGTATGGCAAACAAAGGTTTTACTTCGAAGGATCGATCCTGGGCATGCTGACTTACAGCTCCAATGTTCACAAAGTATAAATAAGACTTCACCTTTTGCAAAAGGCTTCGTGACGTGTCCTTTTTCACCAGGGGAATGCAAAGGTCTTCAGCATCCTACCTGTAATCACGTTCACAGGTATTTGAATGATAACCAGCTAGAAGCAAAATTCCTATAAAAACACGTATTTGGTTTGCAGTGATCAAGAAATCTCGTGTTCGTTTTTTTTACATCTTTTGTACATCGCACAGTTTCTTTTACAATGAGATCAAAAACTTCACTGGAATAAAATTGCTCAAAATGCTCTGAGGGAGTTTCAATACAGTGTCCATTTGCTTTATCCTAGATGACTGATGTCTTTTATCCTTTTTCTGTTTTTTGTTGTCGCTAAATACTAAAGCTCTATTTAGGCTGGAAACTATCAAGTTCTAACAACCAGAGACCCAGGAGGATCGTTTTCAGTTATTTCACGAGAATTTACTTCATTCTCATTCCCTTCATCTTCGTCAGTTAGTTCACTGACATCTGGGGGCAATTTCAAAGGCGATCTCATCTGAATATAAACTATTTAATAGTTCTAATGCTTCCTCTAACTTCAGAAACCCTTGCACTGACAAAACACTAAGAGTGAAATTATTATTTATTTACTCTTGGCTATAAAGAGAGAAATAACGCGTCAATCGCATGGGTACCATCCCACTGTCCTATTTAGAGGACATTTAAAAAATAAGTCGCTAAAAATTACTTAAGAACAATATAGCTTTAATTAACCACCAGGATGACTACGAAGGAGTACTATCACATAAAAAATGTCTCTTCAAGTGCTCAAAGGAGACTGAAAAAGAATTCTGTAACCGCAAAGAGATGATACAAATCGTGCCCACTAATGCAATGAATATGCAAAATATCCAGAGAAAGGGGGAGGGGGACGTTAGAAGAAACTAATGCATATCCCTACAAGTTCCAATTGACAAAATATTCGCAGCATAAATGTAATGATTTCCACGTAATATTTTTCAGCTGTCCTCTAAATAGGACAGAGGGATAAAATGGGCTAATGTTCCTTGGGCGGCTCGGTACCATTTAATCTATGGACCGGGGTTGAGTACTACTAGATATATTGTCAAATGCAAATGGTGATTTGATATAAAATAGATGTGTATGACTCACAATTTCACAAACCTAGGTACAGGCTGGCGCAACCGACTGCAGCCTTTCAACTTAATGAGTAATGAGAGTGTATAGTAGTAAACCTAAGCCTAGACATGGACGACATCACATAATTATGCGGTTTTGCCACAGTTGATATATAGTTCTAAATTCTCGAATTTTCGGAGAATATGTCCGGGAATAACATTCGTTCCTTAAAAGTATTCGAATCTTGATCTTATTGAGGGTGAGTCGAGAACAAGACAAGGCCCTCAACAAGGAATCAACCCGGTTGGGCCATGCCTTAAAATGTCTCTGCTCAGGTACGGTCTACGTCACTTGGCCGAGGTTAAAAATTACGAGGTCTGTCGTCAATAGTCCTCGTGATGCTTCAGAAGGCGACATAATAAACTTTCCGCTTTAAATGAAATTGGTTTGTAAAATTAATTCATTGAATTGAGACTAAACTAAACTCAGTGACGCAACAGCCCATGAGGGCTAAGGCCTACTGTGCAATCATACGTGACCTCTTGGGCATTGAGGTGCATGAGCAGATGTATCGGCCTGATGGTCAGTCTGAAGCTAAACCCCTAATGTTTAGTTCCCAAGCAAGCTTGGTACTCATTCATCGACCCCCTGAAGCAGTGATTCCCAAAGTGACCCCCAGGGGCCTATGATGGCTTGCAAAGGGTCCACATCAGCAAACAAATAATTTACGGGTCCGTGAGATGTAAATGGGGGTTATGATGGTGGCTCACATTAAACCAAATCATTATTTTAGTTTTAAAAGAAAATTTAGTCACATGGAAAACAGATTTTATCTATTTAATAGATTTATTTGCTAGTTTTAATAAGTTTAATTTGTAGTTACAAGGTGACAGCATAAATTTTGTTAAAAACAAAGGCCATGTCTGCAATTTTGGCTTTAAAAAGACATACCTGTCATTTATCACGAATTATGCAATATCGTAAGAAAATTTTAATTACGTTTTCAGCGTGGTTTCCAAATTCCAAAACAAAAAAGAAAGAGGGGAAATAAGTTCTCGACACTATTAACCGAGGAGGTTTAGGGTTAAACCTGACACAATTGATTCCAAATGTTAAAAAATTGTTATTGAAGCACCAGATTTATTCCTCTCTTTAAAAGCATTTATTGGTTGCTCATTTATTATATGTATTAATTAAATTTTAATTTAACTAACATGTTTTTCTTAAGTTTTAAACACCATACTTCCCTTCAGTTAGAAATTTAAATCCTTTAAAGTAAGTAGATCTATACCATCTGTCAAAAAGACATTTAAATTCGTAAATCTGCAAAAACTCAATATTAGGTTAGCAGGGGTCTATTCCAAACCCCAAAAACATGGCAAGGGGTCTATGAAACAAAAAAGTTTGGGAACCTTTGCCCTGAAGGAAGGAAAGGCCTAGTCGACCTTGCCCAGCTCGGGATTTGAACCTTGGAGCTGTGACGTAGAAGTGTGAAACGCTACCACTTATCCATTTGGCTGTGAATTGAGACTACATTTGTGAATTGCAAGAGCAACTAACAACACAGTAAAGGACCTTTCCCTTATGAAATACAATCCAGAAAAGAATGCATTCATTTCGCCAAGAGGAAGGATGTCTTTCTTTTTTGAAATTTTCACATCATGCAACTTAAGGTATCCGACTACGTTCGGAACCGTGATTTTAACAAAATGCATAAATGGATAATTTTCATGATATTTAGTGTCACTTAGATTACAATACATGTATAAAATTGATTTAAGGACATTTTGACAAAAAAAAAGTTATTTAAATACAATATTTTGGCAAAAAATCAACTTAGAATAACCTTTTTTCAAAACCTCCTTTTATAAAAAATGCTTTTAAAATAATATTTTGCTTATGTAAAGTAGACTTCTCCAGAGAATCTGAACTAGGAGTTTTGAAAATTTCGCACTATTCTCAGAGTTACCACCCATTGAAATAATTATCGGCGTTTTTTTCTTAAAATTTCTCCCCTCTGTTGTCGTAAAACATGCATAAACCCACTTCTAGATTATATATTTCAAAAATTCTAGTTGAGCCTCTGTACAGAAGTCTGAGCTATGTACAGGCAAAATATTATTATAATAGAAGCATTTTTCACAAAAGGAGAATGTTTTGAAAATGGATCATTCTGTGTTAATTTTTTGTCAAAATATTGTACTTAAATAATTTTTTATTGTAATACTATTCTTAAAACAATTTTACATACATTTTCTAATATAAAAGACATTAAATATCATAAATATTATCTATTTATACGCTTTTGCAAAATCGCAGTTCCGAACATAGTCGGATACCTTAAAGAAATTTTTGTTCATTCAAATAATATTTTAGAATGACCATTATAAATATAGAGCAATATTTATCCAACATGTATAGCGCAATCTAGTATCGCACCTCACTTTCAAAATAGGGGATCATTGGTATACGGGAACCCTCATCAACTGAAATGTTTTATTGATTGTAATATTGAATAGCATGATACTCCTGAATTTATAGATCATACGTTTTGTTTTATCACGACCATGACAACTGAATGATCATTATTGCGAGTGGAGTGACAGCTCGTCCCCATCACTTGACCGTTCTAAACTAGACTGTCCGTCATTAATTGCATCTGATTGCGCATAAGCAGTCCCCCAAATGCATATTATAGGAAGGATATTAAATTAAAACACACACACACACACACACAAGTAATATATAAAAAAATTTAAGTCAATTCCTCCTTAGACCAACAAAGAAAAATTTTATTTTAGCTACTTTTTATTACAATTAGAGATCATAGCCTGTGTGTTGCTCTATATCCCCTTCAACCTTTCAATTACAATTAATATAAAAATGTATATACATAGGACAGAATCACAACATCAAGAGGAAATTCATTTTTATTAATTATCATTAAAGTATCGTATTGTCAGCCAAAACAATCGTGTCTATAAAATTTCAGTTCAACTGCGTGCTTTAAGACGTGAGAAGAAAAAAAACCTTTTCACGTTTTGACACAAGTCTCCAAAAGAGTCACTAAGTCGCCAAAAAGGATACCAACGTGGCTGTATTTGTAATTCTTTAAATAATTAGTTTTTATCAATTAATTTTTATTAATTATAATTAAATCATTGTATTGTCATCCAAAATAATCATGTACATAAAATTTCAGCTCAATGGAGCGCTTTAAAATGTATTTTATTAACGATTGAAAATTCCACCAAGGTAAATAAATAATAAAGAGTGTGAGCTAATAGTAGGAATTGCAAAAGGTGTCTTAAAAGTGTTATTTCCTGCTGGCATATATTGGCGTTGTGTTTAGCGAGGAAGTTCCAGCTCAGATGACGTCTTCGTCACTTGACCATGGCCCGTTGCCGATAGCCCTCGTGTAGCTTCAGAATGCGTCATTATTTAGATGAGCAATTTCTTTTATCCTTCGCGCATTCCCTATATATATAATCTTGATTAAAATTTATAGAATCTTAAAATAAGAATGCCCTTAAAAGAAGGGTTTTTTTTCCGTTGCTGGGAATTGAAAGTTTAAATCTGGGGAATTTTGAATCTGTGTGTTAAAACCATTAATTAACATGCAATCATGATAACATATTTGTTTCTTGGTAGCATTTCAAGGTAAACCTGGGGCATTTTGTGATTCGGGTTTTCTTAATTTTATACTGTCTCCATCAAAACACATGACAGTGTTTCTGCGATATATTTTCATTTTTTCCCTATAAAATGAACTTCTAAATTTATGTTTGGCAATACTGTGACTTCTTTCTCAAATGCTAACAATCATTTCAATATTAGTACAGAACTAGAGTCAGCATAATAATAATAATAATAAATGAAACTGGTCTTAGACTTTTCAATATTCGTTCTTGAATAAGATTTTTTAGCGGGTTAATGACTATTTTTATAACTAAATAAGTTGGATGCTATTTAATAGTTACCACATCCATATAAACGCATCTCCCTGGATTGGTTGCAGATTTTTCTAAAAAGTCTTTCGAATATTGTTTATAAAATTATTTTCAGAAATTAACATACTTTTTATTTATTTTTCAGAAATCGATTTGATGAGAGGGTTTTTTTGCGTATACTTGAGGGTGCGATGTCAAAATTTGAGAACCACTTTTCTAGAATAAACACGGGCTTGGAATGATTTTGCAATTAATTGGGGGTATTTGGTTTCATGTTGAAACCTCTTTTGATTTAATAAAAATATTTTATCTTTTTCCTTATTGTAGGTTATATGGAGGACTGGTGAATAAAAAATAATGTAACATGGTTTTCTACTTTCTAAATAACATTATTCTTAGAATGTGCTTGTTGTTTTAACAACATAAAAGAAAATATGTATACAGATAGATAAAATTGAATTCTGTACTCGCGCGCGAGAATGTCTGAAATTTACAATTTGGAATCGCATTATTCCTTGTCTTACAATATCCAAAATAAGTAATATAAACTATCAAATGTATTTTTATTTTACTGTCATTTTCGATTGTTTGCTTATTTGAGCAGACATCGGTAAATGAATATAAAATTTGGGATTATTCTGATCACGATTTTTAAAGAATATTATTTAATTTACGACAAGATTACCAGCCACAAATAATCATCACAGCTAAAAGGGTATGAACAACATGTCGCGCAAGAAAACTGCCTTTATCTCCCTCCAGGCTGCTTCTATTTGTTTTGTATACGTGTGGTGATAATGTCTCAGCATTAAGCAACATTTAACGACTAAGCATTATTTGGCGACAAAAAATAATCAGTAACATGTTAAAAGTATGCAAAAAAGAAATGATAATCTCACTCATACATCAGGTTTTATTAAAAGAACGGTGATATGCATCCCACGCTATTCAAAAACGACTTTGTTCAAATGCTACGTTGTATGAGTGCGCGAGTTCTTTCAAATTGGTAGCTGAAATGTATCACTGTACAGATTCCGTAAAACAAATCGGCAATTATTTCATTTAAATACCTGTCATCTACAGTAGGTAACATGAATAAACGGAAATTTAAACCAGGTAAAGGAAAATTGAACGGTCGAGAAGTTAGCATTTCCGTTCATAGATGGCGTATGAGATGAAGTGTCTATGAAAGGTAATCACGTTGCATTATCCCACTTCTCCTCAATTTAGAGCAATAAAGAATGAAAAAGGATCTTATTTTGAATGCTAGTAGTCAAAGAAATTTGTATGATAAGAAGGAAACGCATAATTCTGATACTTTTAAAACGATTGTTAGTTTATAAAAATTTCTGATTTTCAATTAAAAATGAAGAATGTAAATTTTGTACAGAAATAACATTTCTATTACGATATTTTATCTTATCTAATACATTATTATAACGCATTGAATCATGGTATTAAAAGTGTTCCATCTTTTTAATGCTTAAATATGCAGAGGATGGCCTATTTTTTTTAACTACCTTGAAATTTTACAATCATGAACCCGTGTGGCACAGTGTAATTATTTGAGTTCCCCTTTATCACCACTTTTTTGTTTTTATATTAAGATATTGTTCATTAATAAAGATACATAAAAAATGTGCAATTAAAAGGTGAATCGAATTTTTGTGCAATAAGGGTTCTTTTTTTTTTTTCTGTAATTCCCTAACTCAAAACGTTAAAAAGTTTCTTGAGTTCTGTCAATGGAATTCAAATGCAAAAAGTTCCAAGCAAGGAAAAAAATGAATACTGAAAAAAATGTAATACTCAAAATTCTTTACAAATAAAATTGATTCTAAAATTATTGTTTTTATTTACATTTATTGACATCATTTTGTAGTTGTTTTTCAATAGCACTTCGTATATATCGTAGTTGCTACTATTTAAATTTAAATTGGAAATTTATTTTTCAAAAGAAAAGTTATTTGAATAATATACGCGCAACAAAACTAAAAAATACATTCTTAAGAAACATTAACCTTAATTTCTTTAAGTACACACATGCATTCTTTAATATATTTTCTTATAGAATGTTAAGGTGTTGATTTGGATAATAGCAATTTTAACACATATTTTTATTTCTAAGTAATCATAAAATATGCTTATGCTGTATTATTTACTTCAGTTAATAAATATAGTTTATTTAGTTAAACTATATTTATTAGATTTTCCATCGGTGAAATTTTTTAAAAAAATTGGAGCTTTTTATATTGTCTTGATCTTACCTAGGATTTATGCTCTTTTCAAATTTCTTTTTCAAATTAAATTCTGTGCTGTAGAACAATATTTTTATTCATTAATTTTTAGAAAAATATACAGAAAAGACGAACACTGAAAATTTTGGCATCAAAATTTAAAATTATATATCTAAGGTACCTTCCAAAATTTATTATTTGTCTTAACATATGTGTTTTAAATCTCTTAGCTGTTTATATGATATCGCTAGTGTTCAAATTATTCATTTAATTCAAATTTTCTTCGTTGTATTTATAATTTTGTTCATTATTTAGCATTGAATTCGAACTGAAGAATCGATTATTTTGGAAATGATCTGGAATTAAAGTAGAAGACATATACTTGAATTTTTTAAATAGTTAAAGGCCTCAAGTAATTTCCAATTACGACGTGTTTTAAAGCACAGTTAATTTTCAAGAAACTAGACCAGTGGTTTTCAAACTTGTTTGGCCCTTGGACCCCCTTTTACAGTCAAAACTTGCCCACGGACCTCAAGTGAAAAAGCAACATAAATGCATTGAAAAAAAATTACAAATTAAAAAAAAGAACGTTTTGTTGAACAAGCATTTATTGAAATTACAACATATGTTGAAGCTAAATTTTTTTAAAAAAATTAATGACTTGGATGAACTTGATGAGATGTTATGGGTGTATTTATGCCGGGCTCCATGTTTGAGAGTTACAACCACAAATACCCACGAAATCTAATTTCTAGTAGTTTTCTTTCTTTTTTTTTATGATTTTGATAACGGTACTGAATCCATGTATACCAAATAGGAAGACGGGGGGAGTAGTCAACAACTTCCGTACAATAACCCATAATGCAGGATATAAAATTGGGATCTGTTTTTGTAATCAGAATGTGTGGTATCCTTGCTCAAACATTGGTTTAGGTCCTTCATTTGTGGATATTTCAATAAGATGCTCTTGTATTAGTATGGATTCATCTGTGTTTGGAATCTGAGTATGTCCACGCACAAAAGGGTTCAACACCCAGTATACAAGTGAAGAAAGTCTTCAAATTTTCGGTTTAGGTCTGCATTTCCTGGTAATATTCATAATAATAAATATGGATCACAATTTTACCATTTTATATTATCACTTTTAATTTTCCACGGACCCCCTCAATGATATAGGAGACCCCCTAGGGTCCGGAGGGACCACTTTAGGAATCACTGATCTAGATTAAGAGCGGGCAAGACAGTCAGAAAAAAAAACAAATAGAAAATTTTCTCTATATTTGGGTCAACATATATTTGTGAGCAAAGTTTTTCTTGCACGGCGATCAACAAGAGTAAATAGAGATCTAAGTCTGCTGGTTATTAGTAGGGTGTGATGAGAGAATTTCAACTAGCAATCTCTCACTCCTGATTTATTAAAAAATAATAGAAAAGTGTGATGGGGGTACATTTGTCTCATAAAACTGATTCTAAAACTAAATGTGTTTACGTCTATAAATTACAAATTAGTGCAGTAAAAAATTTAATAAAATTGCCACTATTTTATTTAACTTGTATTTATTGATTTTTAGAGTACACTTTACAGCTTTTTTGAGATTCAAAGTTACCCAGTGTGAATGCCATCATTTAAAAAAAAGTCCGACCCACCAGTATCTTCCAGATCCACAATGTGGTTCTCGAGCCCAAAGTGTTACTCACCCCTGATCACCAGACTAAACAAATTTGATTGGGGACTTGAAATGTCTAGAAATATTTATAAGCGGGATTTACTCTTTACGTTTTTTACCTAATGGCTATCTGGAAAACTCTTTGGTCGGGCTTTTAAGAAATCCTTCTGTATATGTTAAATAAAAATCATGTTTAAAGTCACTTTTGGGCGATGTGTGTGTGTGTATTTTACCATTAAAAATTGTTTACATTATTTGCTTGTTGCTGAAATGTCTTGAAATACATTGAATCTTACACTGAAGCACTTGCATCAATATTTTCCTAATCTTTTAACAACTAATAGTTCTTCTCTTCAGACGCCTGTCTAAATGATTCTCCTGGACAGCAAGAAACTATTTTCATATGATTCGTGCCAAAAAATCAGTTCTTGAAATCCAGAATTTCATGTGAGAAAGGAATTTGCGCTCCTGAATTGGTGTACAGCCGGGGTGGGCATTAAGTCGATCGCAATGGACCGGAAGACCACCAAGACATTTTGAGGTGACCGCCAACACATAAAACGTTAGACGCGCATACCAAAAGAAACACAGGAGGTTATCAAGATAATAGAAACACCCGTGAATAAAACTGCAACCCAAATTTGAGAGATGTTTTCAAGAATTTATTAGACTAGAATCAAAAGTTGCATCCATGGGTTATCCGTTTGGCAATGTTGATGTGAAAAATATAACTAAAAACATGTTATATGTTCTCTTTATCTCTCGAGGAAAACGAAGATTTTCTCCTACAAAAGGACGTAATTTGTATAGAATAACTTTTAGAATCTAATAGACGAAGTAAAGTACTCCAATTTTAAAAAAGCTGCAATTCATTTAAAATCGTTGTGTTTCGCTTTACCTATCTAAGTGAACCTACATATTCAATGAAGAATATAATTAAGACAACAAATCATTCTCGTTTCACAGACAACCACTTGCAATCCAGTGTAAGAGTAGGAGTTGGTAATTATATACCGAGATATTTAAGATTGGGGCGGATAATATAAAGACTACGTCTTCTACTGAGACTATAGCTACGAGAAATAATTTTAAGTGAAAACTATTTATTCTTTGATGTATTGTGAATTGTTTGAAAATGCATCATTTGATATTATTAAATTTATGGGTATAATTAATATGTTTGTATTTTGCGCTTTACTCAAAACGTAGTTTTAAAAGAGGAAGTTTTTCTAATGTAGGTAAGTAAAAAAATTTTGCATTTATTATTGTTATAATACAGATATTGTTGAGCTATTTTTTTTCTTCTTTTGCTCATCACACCTACGTCACAAGATGGAGCGCAACACCTTGAAAAAATTAAAAGTAAACCGTGCCATATGTAAAGAGTCTGCCCACCCCTGGTGTACAGAATATTAAAAAAAATCGAGTTATATAGGAGTGTTGAAGTGCAATTTGATTTATGATCCTCAACATTTTATCAACTTCAGAAATAGGAACTCGGTTTCCTTTTATCTAGAATGAGAGAATGTGTTTATTAAGAATCTTACACGAAATGTTTTAAAATAGAATGTAAATCTCATTTTCCTATATATAGGTAGTACTGTAAGTCCGCAACAAACAAGTTTAATTGAAGTTTCGAAGTCACAGAGAATGAGATTTGCAAATTGATTAATAACAAAGACTTATATTAAGAGCTTATCATTGCCTTTTTTGTGAACCACTCAGTCGTTTGTCTCTTGCACCAGTATCTATCCTATAAAATAGTCCTTGAAGATAAAGAAATTGTTTAAAAAACATCGATTCACATCGAATTTTAAAATCAGGAATTGGTTATGAGCAGAAGAGATTTTGTGCTTCCGAATTTCCACAGAAAATGTCAAAAGTTGAAGTCAGTGGTAATAGGTCTGTGTCCCCTTCAGTAAAATTTCCACGTGCAGATTGAATTCGATTCTAAATGTTTTGAAAACTGCTGAGACAGGAACACTGAATCATTTTATCTAGAATAAGCAAATATGATTCGATGGTGTTGACAGCATTAATGGATATACAGTCAGGTCTCGTTTTATGCGGTAGATACGTTCTACCGAAAAACGCATATAAAAAAATCGCATTAAAAAAGACATTACTTGAATGGAAAAAGTAGGGATACGTTCCTTAGTTTTCTAAAATCGCATAAAACCAAAACAACTGGTTAAAATTAACTTAAAACCGCATAAAAAAAATTGCAGAAATAAAAAGAAATAGGTTACATGATAAATCACTTCGAATGTCTGAAAGAAATTCATACAAAAGCTAAAAAAAAAAAAAAAAAAAACTGGTATTCAAACCTTAATTCATTTTTATTTTATGGAAAAGTAATACACATAGTTTTACAGTTTTAATCATTATCTCTATCTGATAATGGTTTGCACCGTTTGCGAAGTGGTTCCAAATCACCTTCATCATCAGAAGAGACTGTCTCTGCAATAGATATTTGCGGTAAAGGCCACGGATTTTCACAAACTTCATTCTCGTTCTGTGTAGCTCTCTTCCTTTTCTGACAATGTAATCAGTAATTAAACTTTGTGCGACGAGGATTCTTTTATTTTTTTATATAGTTCACGATATCCAGACATGCAGTTCTGCTGCTCACGTTATAATTTAGAGGCTCGTTCAGAATTGGGGTCATTAATAAGAAAATGATTTTCTAATTTACTGCAAAGTTGAAGACCTTCTTGAATTAATTTTCCAGTGAGGGAGTTGATTTTCTTCCTCATCATCATCACCTTCTAGACCTACGACGCCGTCTACAGTTAGATCTAAAGTTAAATCAATAATATCATTGTCATAATGCCTCATCCACAAGCAATTCATCTATATCATCGTGGCTGAAGGTATTAAAACCATCTCCTCCAATTTCATGTGCCAAATTAATTATTTCATCTGATAGTGTCGATGTTTGAGTGGTTGTATTGTCTGTCACACATGCTGGCCAAATCTTTTTCCAACAGGCATTTAAAGTTCTAGGTCTTATTTGAGGCGGAAGCAGATGCAACATGAATTAAACAATCAAAAATAGAAAATTGTTTCCATACATCTTTTACTGTTAAGGACTCATTTTCTAGTTTATTCAAGATGAATTTGTACGTTGTTCTTAATATAATATTTTTTAAAAGTTGCAATTATGCCTTGATCTAATGGCTGAATAAGGCTTGTTGTATTGGGCAGAAGAAATACTAGTTTAACATTTGGATGTTCTAATTGTGGATGACTTGCTGCATTGTCAACAATTAATAAAACTTTAAAATCGAGAGATTTTTCCTTCATATAGGCTTCCACTTCTGGTACGAAACAATTATTGAACCATTCTGTAAAAATAGCTGTTGTCATCCAGGCTTTCGGGTTAGCCATCCAATGCACGGGCAGTTGTTTTAAATCTTTACCTTTAGGGCGCGTGGTCTAAGAGATTTATTTATTAAGAGAAGTTTCAACATCCGATCTCCTGATGCATTGCTACAAAGTAATAAGGTGACTCGATCTTTACTTGCTTTATGTCCGCTTGCAGTTTTTTCATCCTTTGCGATGTAAGTACGGTTAGGCAATTTTTTCCAATAAAGTCCTGTTTCATCAGCGTTAAATACTTGATCGACAAAATAGTCCCCATCTTCAATAATTTTCGCTAGCTCCTTTGGAAATATTTTTGCTGCTCTTTATCTGCTGTCGCACTCTCCCCTGTTATCTTAATATTATGAAGTGCATTTCGTTTAAAAAACCCGGTTAGCCATCCTTTGCTAGCAGAAAATTCTTTTCCAGCTTGGGAAGTGTAAGTTGATGGTTCTGACAGTTTCATTGACTTATAAAACTGAAGAGCTTTTTCTTGGATTAAATAACCACTTACAGGAATCCTTCTTTGAACTTGTTCCTCAATCCAAATTGCGATGGCTCTTTCCGTTCTTTCTAATAATACATCCCTTGTGTACGATGCAAATTTGGTGCTTAATTTTGTACCAGAAATGACCGATTTTCTTATTGCAGCTTCATTCTTTTTAAATGCTCTGACAGTAGATTCGCCTAAATTAAAATGTTTTCCAATAGCCGTAGATCCTTCTTCTTTTCCTAAGCAATCTAAAATTGCAATTTTCGTTTCCAACGAAATTGACTGTCTTTGATGTCTTTTTTTCTCCATTGGGCCAAATAAAATCTTAGAAAAGAAATTTAAAAAAATTACACTTACGATTTTCTAATGAAAAATAAAACTTTACGACACTCACTTTAAATCCAAAAATCAAAATTTGCTGCTGATTATATTACAACTTTTTAAAGTGAAACTTTTATAAAAATGAACGAGGCACCGTTAAGAGAAAATATAATTTCGAAATAATGATATTGTATCGGTATACTACTGAAATACTACTGAAATAATGAATGCGAATCTAAGACTGTCGCAGCCGAGCCGCAGACGTAAGCACCAAAAAGATACGGAAATTCTCGGAATACTACGATCTACGTCTCAGTATAAAAATAATAATAATAACAAAAATCTAGAAATGTTTGGAATGCAAACCGCAAATGTTTGAAATACAAACCGCACAACTTCAAAATCGCATAAAAATAATCCGCATAAAAAGAGACCTGACTGTACTTCTCTCAGATTGATGTACTTTTCCGAGAATTTTTTTTACTTGCCTGAAAACATCTAGATGAATTGTTAAGAATTTTATATCATATATATATATATATATATATATATATATATATATATATATATATATATATATATATATATATATATATATGCATTTTAGTTAGTTGACCTTTTTACCAGCGACACAGAATCATGAGAATGCAAGTGCCAGTGAGACTTCCTGATTTGAATCTAGTCAAAAATGGATGAGGAGCTGTTTTTTCAGTCGTTGCCAAGTGGAAATCTTCGCCAAGTAGTATAATACGTGAAAAATTAGAGTTTGTAACTTTAAATACTTGGGATAGGGAATATTATAGACCCTTTTTTTATTCCGAAAACATCCATAGCACTTATTATTTCATTTCATTGGAGCGTGCGTTTTTATTCCATTTTTAAGGTATCCGTTCGGATTTTGCACAAGGGCCTAAATGAATAGTTTTCATGATATTTAGTGTCACTTAGATTAGAATACATGCATAAAATTCTTTTAAGAATAATATTACAATAAAAAATTATTTAAATGCAATTTTGACAAAAAATTAACTTAGAATAATCTTTTTTCCAAGATATTCTCCTTTTGTGAAAAATGTTTCTATTATAATAATATTTTGCCTGTATATAGCTCAGACCTCTGTTCAGAGGCTCAACCAAAATTTTTGAAATATATAACTTAGAACTGGATTTATCCATGTTTTACGACAACAGAGGGGAGCAATTTTAAGAAAAAAACGGCAATAATTATTTCAATGGGTGGTAACTCTGAAAATAATGTGAATTTTTCAAAAATCCTAGTTGAGCCTCTGTAGAGAGGTCTGAGCTATATACAGGCAAAATATTATAATAATACAAGCATTTTTCACAAAAAGGAGAACATTTGGAAAAAAGATTATTCTAAGTTAATTTTTTGCCAAAATATTGTATTTAAATAAATTTTTTTTTTGTCAAAATGTCCTTAAAACAATTTTATGCATGTATTCTAATCTGAGTGACACTAAATATCATGAAAATTATCCATTTATACGCTTTTTTAAAATCACGGTTCTGAACGTAGTTCCTTAAGTTTGTGGGATTAAGTTTGGATCCTTAAGTTTCGTGGATCCTTAAGTTTGTGGGATTAAGTTTGGATCCTTAAGTTTGTGGGGGACATGGTCCTTAAGTTTGTGATATTTTTCCATCTATCAGTCAGGCTTCCTACACTTTAACTTCAACTTTAAGTGCCTGCTGTATCATTATGAAAACCTAAAACAAAACTAGACGTGTATAGAAATAAAGAATGCCTCATTTGTAGAACATTAATAATTATCGTTCAAAATATTTTTGACTATTTTGCATTATAAATATGTTTAATGGTATACATTGTTGTTCTTTTTTACTGCTGTTTGTATTCGTATAATATTTACTTCTAGCATTTTGAATGGTATCGATACTGATATTCATATTACCCAACGATATTTTTTGTTGAGATTGTGACCTCGTGTTAAAACTTTTTGTAAAGCAGACTGTATTCCGAATATTGAGTTGGAGGCCTGTTGGCTTTTAAAGGTCAAAAGAGAGAGAGAGAGAGAGAGAGAGAGTGAAATGTGATTGTGAAACAAAGCTTTTTACTAATTAAAATATATTTTATGTCACTTCTCCGTTAAAAATTGATATACTCTAGACGTAAAGACATTCTTCAGGAATTTGCGATTTAGAACATTTAAGTTGCAAATGACCGCTTCGAGTGTGATTTGTTTTCTCTACGTATTCTTTACTGTACACAATGAAATAGAAATTAACTGTAAATATTTTCAACATTATTAACTATATCAGTATAAGTTGAAGAATTTCATTTCCACCTCTGAATTTATTTTCGATGTAGAAATCTCATTTCGTTCAATCTCTGTTGTGTAGTATAACGGAGTTAAGGTTTTTGAGCGTGTAAAAACACAATTCAAGCCATTTATGTAAGTTGCCACTTACGGTAATCAACAATAACTGTAAAAAATAAAAAGAAATATAGTACAAAAATGTAATTACAAATTTTACGTTGTAAATTCCATGAATTTATGATAAGAACAGTAATTAATTTGATTGATTAATTAGATGATTTATTTAGTGATCGATGAATAACGTCGCCTTTCGAAGCAGGGCGAGAGTTACTGAAACGTTCTAACAAAGATAATGTAAAAAGAATTATAAAATGTTATTTTAACTAACGAAGATTCTTACTAATAAAAACATTTCATTGGAAGTTTCAAGAAACGTGTAGGGAATAGGGGTCCTTCTAAACTTCCCAATATGGAGCTTCCTTTCGATTGCAAAAAAATTATAAAGAAAATGCTTTTTCAGTTTCTGTCAATATTTTTTATACATTTGTGATACACCAAAAAAGTTTTATTTTACTTTATGTTTAGTTACAATTAAAATTTTAATAAATCATAAATCTTCTTTTCGAATTTTGCCCAAAATTTAAAGTTTTCTTCAATGTGTACTACGATGAATTAATGAATGTTTACTACAAAAACTAAATTGGTGTCACTACCCCTAAATTAAATTATTATTAAATGCTTTGCAGTAAATCAATGTACCTAATAGTCGTAGTAAAATTTTTGGAAAGAGAGACATCTAACTTTTTTAATATCTTTCTGAAGAGTATTGATTATGCCTTAGGTTCTAAGTAAAATAGGAAGGCTTTGCAAACAATTCCGATCATATAAAAATTTCCCAAATCATTTATAGTATGTACTTTAACATTATTAAAAAAAGCAGAAGCATGACTTTTGTAGGGATATCACAAACCTTAAGTGACAGAAGTTCTTTTCTTTGCGACATCCATTGTATTTTACTGCAGACAATACACAATGGATAAGAATTTTTAATGAACTTATCAAATTTATGTGAGATTTATTTCTCATATTTTTATCATACGATGTGTAATAGATACCTTAATGAATACCTGATTATAGAGGTGTTAACTTTAGATAACATCTCTCTCTCTTTAATGCCGGCAATCTGAGATGATCTCATAGATGCACATGGAAGATCCGGAATAAAAATCGCTTAATGCTTTATCTCAGTATGTCCTCAAGCTTTTGTTATACACAAAATTACTGGATTAGGATTTTAGGTTCATGCTCTTAACATTCATCATATTTCCAAAATCCCAGTCTGTAATCAAAATGAAAACTATCAAGTGCATACTTTTGAAAGCGGCAGAACAGAGAGCGTCTAGCATACCCCTTTGCTTACCTCGAAAGGGTATGCTTTCCCTAACTTGAGAATCAGACAACAACGATTTAATTTATTTTCAATCCCACGAAAGAAAATATGAGGAATAATATTCAATTGTGACATAATTCCTGCTGGGAAACGTCATCAGAGATTCCTCACTATTGGATAAATATGAATAAATTACTTATTTGATCTTTAACTTTGCTAAATGCCACCTAAATCTTCACTGAGTTGTAAAATGTGATTGTGTGTGTTGTCAATAAGAAATGATGAAATGCTTCTTTTGTAACAGATATAAAACTGAATTTATTCCACTTTCATGAAATATACAAGAGTAAAACTGAAATTCACAGACCATTTTTTCGTATTAAAAATTGCTTCACTATCAATATATATATTACTATATTTTATCATCAGTATTTTAGTTCGCTATTCCGTTGGAGAGCAGCAAATTTTATGTATAGTTTACATTCCTATCTGAATTAGTAGGCTTTTTTGTGACATAAAATGAGATTAATGTTTGGCGTAATTGGTACTGTAACGCTGAACGTGTGATCGAACTTCGCATGCTAGAGGAAAACTGTGTATTTATGGAATTTTTCTAAATTTTTTTAAAGACGCCGTTTTATAATGATGTGTATAGAATTGCAAATTTTTATGAAAATAATGACTTTTTTTGTTTGAAATTATGATGTTCTGAGTTTAATGTAGACCAGGTTTTGGCAATCTTTTAGCTGTGATGTGCTGAACCAAACCGTCAATATGACTCAGCGTGCCACACAGAAGGACAATTCGATTCCCGTGATAATTCATGCAGAATTACGGAATTGAGGTCAATAATTTAGATATTTACAGTTTTATTATATATTAATTTTTCCTCATTTAAAGATATTTCTAACAAAAAAATACACAACACAAAATATAACTATTTCTTCAACAAAAATAAAAATAAATAAAATTGTACATTTATTATGTATTTTTAAACATATTTATTGAAATAAGAAATAAGTATATTTGCCTTCATTACAGTTAAATAAAGAGATAAATACAAATTCTAATGTGAACCTAGAGCAAAAGGACAAATATAAATATGGTTTTTATACAATTTCACTATTGGACAAATTGAAGCAATGTATAAATTTTTGATTCTTGAAAAATTTAAACGGGTGTAAGTTTAATATTATAAATATAATTATGCTAATAAATTTATAAAAAATAATTCCCTATTGTTTATTGATATTTGCTAATGCACGCAATCGTAAATAACTTCTCTGCTCCTTTGCTGTCCCCCTCTCCAAAACACCACACTACGCCCTCGGAAAAAACCTTGATAGATTTAACATACTTCAGCCCCTTTATACAGTGGTACTAGGACTCGGAACTCATGACACGCAGGCCACAAATTTGTGACAGTGACCACTAGTCTACCGTGGTCATCTAATGTTTGTACGATGCAATTGCATCTTAGTAAATTTGAAAGCTACGAAAATTGAGACCCCAGGATTGTATGACCTGTTCCTTTGCGTGTGTATGCCTTAAAGTTGATTGCATTCGGATGCATCTTCTTTAGTGATAGTCAAGTTACCTGAAAGTGATGGAAGAAGTCAAGGTCTTCAAAGAATCGGTCACTGTACTGTTTCAGTGTAATGATAATTTTCTGTAAGCAACACACAAGTAAATATAATCGACCGACATATTTAAACTGGGTAACTTTTACAAACAAATACGAATCCTAATCATGTGTAACCTACGTGCATCGCATCCTACCTAAAGAAGCTTAAAAAGAAAAGTAAGTATACTTCCTCACATTGTATTCGGTGTTCAGGTGATTGGTCTTCCTAATTTTAGTTTTGAACGACAAAAGATTTAAGGGATCGCTTGTGTCCTTCTGGACGAAATGCTTTGTGAATTCAAGGATATTTTCGAGATAATAAACAATGTAAAATTTAAGAAGCATTCTTTTAACTTTAAGCTTTTACCATGAGCAAATTTTATCAGAATTAAATATCCCGGAGTTTCAAGAAAAAGTATCAGATATAATATACAACATAGTTAAAAGTTTTTAAAATACCTTTAAATATTTTTTAGTATTCAGTGATTAAAAGAAAATATGTAATTTAGTCACACATAAAATAAATAATTGGACTCTTTATTTTGAATTTTTTTTTTGTTTATGTATTCACAGAAAAAAAACTAATACAATCTTAAGAAATAATTTAAAATTTGAGCTTTTATTTTAAAAAAAGGACGAAGTATATATATACATGAACATAATTATAGTATTTAATACATTTCTTCTAATGATGCAATGGATGATATTTTGGGGAAGTTTATAAATGTTATTCGTCGAAGTCTTCCACATCATACGTCATAAAATTAATGATTTATTACTACAATTTTAGCATTTCGCACTTCCACACCACAGGTCCGGGTTCTATTCCCGGGCTGGGCAAGGTCGACTCAGCCTTTCATCCCTACTGCAGGGGGTCGATAAGTGAGTACCAAGCTTGCTTGGGGACTTAAACACTGGGGATCTCACTTAAGACGGACCCCCTGATCGGAACATCTGCTCATGCACCTCAGCACCTAAGGTACTGGGATGGGCACAGTAGGCCTTGGCCCTCATGGGCTGTTGCGCCACTGAGTTTGAGTTTATTACAATTTTATAATTTTTTATAATAGTTTTTAAAAAAATTAAGATGGAAATTTTGCGAGTCAAATATTCTATAAATTTTTATATTGCTTCAAATGAGAAGGAAGAAAAAAAAATTTAGAATCAAAAATAATATTGTGGGGAAAAAGAATGTCTCGTCGATATTTGTTCGAGGGCGCATTGAAAAAAAAAGTGAAGAAACTCATAATTTTTTTCGAAATGGATGTTCACACTTTGTGCAGGAAATTTTAAAAATTGTCTTAGAAAATAAGAAACTCGTTTTTGAAGAATTGACTCAAATTGTTTTAGACAAAAATAACAAGGGACGTTATGGGTTTAAAAAAAAAGTTTTCAAATTTTTTGTCTCATTACTTACTCGCACCTCGTATTCAGGCATTCGTAGTGATAAAATGTCTTCGAATGATGCAAGGATGTATTGAATGAAGTATTTTCGAAAATTTGTGGGAATATTTACTTGGCAAAATAAAAAGTTTTTTCGGTCGCAGCATGTGTTAATAGAAGAATATACCGTGTAAAATCCGTCGTATAACGCACACCCATCCCCCTTTTTTTTTAAAAAAAAAAAGGAATTTACAATGTACGTGTGCATTGCTATTGTGTTTTGAGGTATTATCCCAATATTTTGAAAAATTCGTGTACTTCCAAATCTGCAACCCTTTAAATTCATTAGGTATGCCATTTCTTTTAAATAAACGGTATTCCAGTCTATATGTAAAAGTTAATTTTTTTTATTTCTGACGCTATCATTTTTATATCGGGAGTAAAACACGCACCCGTGCATTTCGATCTTATTTTTGGTGTTAAAAGTGCGCGTTATACGCCGTATTTTACGGTGATCCTGAAATCAAACCACATTTTAGCTCACAGTTGTAAATGGCATCGAAGTGTTTTCGTTACTTTGAATTATCATATCCTAATCCTAAGTAAGTTTTAGCGAGATTTTCATTTTTAATAATGTATTAGAATAGTCTAGAAAGCCACAGTTAGTTCTTAGCAATCTAACAAGTCCATACTTTTTTTCTTCTAAAATTTAACAAAACTTCATAATGGAGGCAATATACTCGCATATGCCTTAATGAGTCCTCAAATTGTTATATATTGAGAACATTTGAGAATATGTGAATAGTTTCTGAAGGGTACGCATATAGCTCTAACACAAAAAAAATTTCGATATGTATTACCTTTTACATATAACACCTTCGAAAGAGTGCCCCATGCTAAGTTATTGTGAAAAATACCGAGAACCACTTACAAGAAAATTCGGTAAACAATTGAGGTGGATAAAAAAATATTTGTTATTAAGGAATAATACTTGAAATACGTAGTACATCATTTTTTTTTAGATTGAATCTCATCTTACTATAAACTCCGCAAGAAATTGCATTTGAAATTAAGATATTGATATTACTTGGTAAATATGGGCACTAAGATAATATGGGAAAATTTAAGCAAATATCCGTATTCACTAATGGTTTTGACTTTGTGCATTCGAACTGCGGCGTTAGTAATGTTCAAGCATCATGGTGACTGTGCAATTTGTTTGTGTTGTTGTGCGGTTCAAACAAAGTGCAAACATAACATTTCGTAAGTACAACTACCTGATACTGGGGTTGTTGTGTTATCTTTCTTAAGATTTAATGCGCAAAAATTAATTAATTTCACGTAAAACCTTGAAATGGCCGTGACCTTATGTGAGTGTGGTATCCTTTGACGGAAACGTTCGGTTTCGTTTTTTCCCCCTTCGACAGCAGTAATGCCAACTATTTAATAATGTCGCTAGATCAGATATGGGCAGGTCCTTTCTGGTTACTAAATCCTTGGAATTCATCTTCCTTCATAAACCGCTTCTCTTTATTAACTTAGGCCAAGTATGTTTCACATTGCTCATCTACTGTTAATACAGAATTCTCACAGTCAGCAGCATCTTTTTTGGAGGAGATGAGTCCAATTCGAAAACTGAAAACCACCTGCGGAAATCGTGGAAGACGTAAGAACGTTGCAAGTGAGCTGACAAGTGCAGAAGGTCTGCCTTCTACGAAGTAGAGAGTTGTAAACAGAAGTCGTAGAGAAGGTGTAGGCGCAAAACGCAGAGCAGCAGCAAGTGCCAGCAAACACTATGATCCTGCATTTGTCCAGTTTGTGGTGCTAACTATTATGATGAAAATCAAGGACAGGGATGGGGGACAATGTTGTGACTCTTGTTCATCCTGGTTCTATGAGGAATGTTTCGAGTTAGAGTGTGATTCCTTCTATTGTAATGAATGCAGCGTATGATACAAGAGCAAGTTCTCATTAAATGTTTTTTCTTTAAGTTTGCAATAATTTATGTTCATTTAATAATTTAATTTGCTTTTCGCCATTTTAAATTATTTTTTATTTATCGATGAAATTTGGAGATTTTTTTTGTGATTTAATTCAGTGAAGAACGAAGGTTTGGTTTTACTGCTTATCATTTCCCAAAAATGTTATTTGTGTAAAAATAAATTTATTTTTGGAAAAAGTAAATGTAGTCTCTTTTTTTATAGTGCAACCTGACCATATTTCTGGCAATTGTGCCCATATTACTTAAAATATTAGACAAATATGGGCAATTGCAGAATTTGTTTTTGAGCTTCTTTATACACAGAGCAACAAGAGTTAGAGGTTTGTTTAAATATCATTAGAAAGGCGAACACATACTCTAAAGTTTGAAATATCTTTATTTCGAAAAAATGGAAAGAGCTTAAGTTAATGGAAAGAATTAAGTGTTTTGGTGCCCATATTTTCCAAGTTTACCCTATACTTATTTTTTTCCTATAGCAGTGACTTTTAGAATACGCGACAGTAATTCGATAAATTTCAATATAACTTGAAACATTTGCCCTCGTTAGTATTAAATTAAATGAAAGTAAAAAGCGATAAAGAATACTTAATAAAACGATATCATGTTAGCTAATACCATTGTATTTGAAATATTTTAACCATAGATTTGAAATGTCAGCACTCAACAGCAAAATAATAATAATAGGAAAATGACCATCTAGAGGTTATTTTGGGGATACACCAAAATTCTTAATTAAGGCAGGAGGTTCTCTAGAGGGGATAAAAATTATGATCGAGCGAGGAGCATTGAAGAAAAAATTTCAAAGCCATTGCGTAAAATAATCAGCATTAAAAAAATGCGCAGGAAGACTAGAAATACAAGCGACAAATATGAGTTGTCAATCATGTAAAAAAGTTTTACTTAAAAAAAATCATAGGAATAAAATAAATATCATCTCAAGAAATTTAGAACCTATTCAGAAAGTACTACATTTTTTGATTCCCCAGGAATATCTTTCCTATGTCCTAAAAATAGAAAGACAATTCTGAAACTGTTTTCCCTTCCTGAAGACGTCGAGAATCGGCCTTGAACCCTCACAAAGGCAAGTTCAATCACTAAAAAAGTAAGTATCTAGTTATATTTTATTTTATACACGTAATGGCTTATAAATCGACGACATTCTCGTAGCCGTTTTCCCTAAATAAAAAAAAATGAATCTAACGACACCGCTCACTCAATAAAATTTCACATAAATAAAGTTAGAAATACCTCGCACCAGTCCTAACCAAATAGGAATAAAATCCAACTTTTACGCACTTAAAAACAAATACAACAATGCATTATCATATTTTCCAACTGAGAACCTCAATTTGTTTTATTCATAGCCAGCATTTAATGCTCTGTAAAACTACTTTTATATCCTGGGCGATCCTGCTGAAGGGATCCCACTTTTACAACTGGTTGTTGCAGTTGTAAAAATAACCGTTAGGATGCCTTTATTTTGAGTCTCGACCATTTGCTTGAGAAGGTTTGATGGAGCCATTCTCTGGGCGGTTTAAGGCTACCTAATTTCAACACCCCTCCCTCATCTGTCACATCAAGAAATCTCCAGATCACAGAGTAGAGAGGCCATAAAACAGTTATGGCTGTCAAAACTTGTGTACATGGTATAAAAATTTAATCCCTTTTTAAAGAGGAAAAAATAATTCTTATATAGGTCGTTTTCCAAAGGGTTTTTTTCCCCATCCATATGTCCCTCCCCCGCGGATTTTTTTCCCCTTCCTTTTCTCTTCTAAGAATTTTTATACGCAACCTCTTTGAATGAGCCATCCATATAGATGGAAAAAGTGTGAGATCGTAAAAATCAGCTCCTTCTCTCGCAATGCGCTTTTGTTTGTGCATGGCAGCTTCCTTTTTTCTTCTTTCGGGCCATTGTCATTCTTTTGTTTGACAAGCGCCGGAGATTTACACCCAGGGGCATAAATATTTTATTTATTTAAATTTTTAGAATGGCAGATAAATATTCGCTGAGAATGAAGCGTATTTCATTAGCGATTGCGGATACTTCTTTCGCTTTTGGCATGTTTATCCTTGCTGGTGTGCTTGTCAGGCTGGATCCACAATTCTTTTGTCTTGCCACAGCGAGGCGTGTACATTACGGCCACTTTTCTTTGTTGTATGCTTTGGCGTAAGTCGGTTACGAAACCACTTGTGCCCAACGCAAACACTCCTCCATATGTATATCCCAGCGTTAGATATGCCTCGAAAATGGTGGAACTTCATTGGATCCAAGGTCGTTGGTGTTAAACTAAACCAAGTTAAACTCTCTCCATTCGCAATGGAATTAGCAAAGTAGTACTTCTAAAATTTATTCGTGTCCCAGGGATATGCGAAAATATTTTTAAGGGAGCCTTGACAAAACATGAATTTCTATGTAAAAAACATTCATTTAATTTTTAGAGTCACCTTAAAGTAAATTTAT
Organism: Trichonephila clavipes; assembly: GCA_019973935.1. Taxonomy (NCBI): domain Eukaryota; kingdom Metazoa; phylum Arthropoda; class Arachnida; order Araneae; family Nephilidae; genus Trichonephila; species Trichonephila clavipes. The sequence goes on along the minus strand of BMAU01021296.1, from coordinate 442,935 downwards.
TCCTACAGATAAAATTTTGAACACTTGGATATCCGTTTTTCTACTAATTTTAAAAGCAGAAGTATAAATTTACCATTCTAACCCATACACAACCGTGGTAATATTATTGGAATATCAGCCATTTTTGTAATTAAATTAATCGAACAGTAGCGTAATGTACACCACCGCATCGGGGAGCCTTTTTGACGCCAAGTACGGCTTGAGGCACAAAACCTTAATTTGCAGGGAAATCTTGAAATTCAGTGTTACGGCACTGGTATTGAACGTTTCTAACTACCTATTTTTCTGCCTTACACAAACAATGAATTTTGCAATTTTAAATCATGGTCAACTGGCGAAGACAACACTTAAGCTGGCACCCAACTCACCATGTTAACATAAGAACCTTGGATCCCGAAAGATTTAACGTATATCAGTACCTCTACCTAACGGATCTTTAGTGTAATCGAGACTGGAACTAATGACTCGACCAAAACATTTCCAAGACACCAGCTCGATGCCAAGACCTCTCGGTAGGGATCTTAGGGCCTCTCTGCAAAGTCAGGTTTTGATTCCAAGCCGGATTGTAAAACCACAACATAACATAAGCTTTAGGTAATCTAGACTTGGCACCCCTGCGATGCGTGGGTGTATATTGCGCCTCTCGGCTACCAAGAACTTGTAGTTAAGATGTATAAGCACTACATTGCATTTATTTATTTATTCTTTTCGTATAATATGAAGTGCTGGAAAAATTGGCACAAGCGCACTTTTCCAGATAAAGGCAAAAAAATAACAAATCAATTAACGAAACTCTATGCAATAAGCAAAGTCTTTGTTAGTCAAAAGGTAGCTACAGCAGCTGTTAAATCAGATTTTGCTGCTAAAATGACAGAGCATCACTATTTAAGTGACTTTAAACGTGGATCAGTAGGCATCTCGGGAGAAATGAATTTCAGCACTTTCGAAAATGGGAGAAAAATTAGGATTTTCGCGTACAGCAACTGAAAAAGTGTAAAACAGATATTAGAAATCTGGAAAAAACTCCATATTTCTTTGACAACGGCAGAAAAAGACTTTGAATAAAAGATACTGTCGATGGGAAACGAGTAGTGCCGGTTGCATTGGGCACTTGAGGCCCGGATAAGCTGGACTTAATTAGTGTGCTTGTGACAAGTGAGCCTGAAGATCTTCTGCACCCGGGGTCCGAAATGAGCTTGAATCGGCAATGGGAGCGAGAATCATTTTACAAGACAGCAGTGCAATACTACCTCTAAATATTCAAAATTTCACTGTGAGCATCAGCAAATGTTGGTGTGCAAACTATAGAAATATCCCTCTTTACAAGAGCTTTCAAAATTAAAAACCCACTCGCCTGCCTGCAAGACGCGTCTCACCAGGATCGCTAGCATCATTGACGATTGAAACTACTTGGCATGATTTGACGAGTCATGTTTCAAATTGTAAGGGACTAATGGACAATACGAGTACGGACAAAATCATATGAAACTTCTGACATCATATGTCTTCGGAGACTTTTTAATCGGGTAGAATCTCTTGTATTTTATGGGACGTTTCATTGGCCTTTGACGACGACTTTTAGCAAGTTTGCATACGATTATGCATAAGTTTGCTTTCCAATCAGTCACATCCATTTATGGACTTTGTTAGCGGTTCTTGAACTTTAGTCCGCGGACGCAGTATCTCTCTAGGAGGTCCGTGGACTCTCTGATGTAAATCTGAAATTTCCCTCTTTTACTGACTCTGAAAGACCTCGTGGAAATATGGAAAGATGGGCCATACTCTAGCCTTGATCACTAAATTGTTCCCAATATCCCCTACTAAAACTTGTATTTTGGTGTTCAAAATCTTGGGGTCCACGATGTCACGCCGATACATGAAGATGAAGGCGTGGCGATCGAAAGCTTAAGAATCGCTGACCTATGTACGTTCGACAAGTTTGAACAATTTTGACAGGCAAAGGCAACATCACTCACGTCTGAAGACACTACTAAATGACGGCAGAAGCATTTCTCTGATTTCAGCCTTCTTATTCCCCAAACATGAGTATTATGAAGGATATCTGTAATGTCTTGCAGATATCCTCACCTCTATTTCCAAGGGAATGTATACTCATTTATCTGCAAGAATCATGATGTGAATTGCTTTTAGGATACCTTCACACAGTGGCGCACACAAGAATTTTTCAAGGGATGGGTCTAGATTCCACAATTCTCGTATCATACCCCATATATGTTTGGCGGCATAAACCAAACACATTCTTTATCCTTTTGTTTTTTGTTGATTGTCGGGAACAAAAAACAGTAATAAATAAGTTATTGAAAAAATAATTAGCATTAATTAATAAAATAAATTATTAATAACAAATATTTAATTAAATTTAATGTACTACATACATAGGATTATAATCAATCGAAAAAAAATCAAGAGCTATGGGGGCTCCGAAACTTTGCCCCCTCTCTTGTGTTTTCACAAATTCCGTAATACGTCGTGTTGCTGCACTTCGGCTTCAATATATTTGATCCAATTCTTGAATGTCGTAATCATACGATGAAAAAGATCTATCAGTAATAAACTCCAGTTCCATAGCTTTGTCGAAATCGAAGTGTGTGGTTTAAGCACACATACATTAACTTTCAATACAATAGAAGTTAAAATAACTATTTATAGGTACTATTTCTTAAAGATATGTTATATAATTTCTTATCGTGATAAGTGGGTGGACAAGGGGTGTCTTCAGGAGACGGCATGAGAATGTTTACAGTTGAGTACTGTATGAAACACACATTGCTTTATCTCTCCTTTCCTTTCCTTATCGCACAATTCTCTGGACTGAATCAGATCTAAGCACATATAACTATTCAGTTTCCTCTAAATACAGTTTAAAACAGTCGAAATACACAAAGGATGCTCACATATCTGTTATAAATAAAATCAGTTTTAGAATTTTTTAAAATACTGGTACTTTTTTGTGAACAAAAAATTCAGTGTTTTACTTCATTTAGTTGTAACTCAATAAAAGCGCAATTCATATTAGTATGTAATAAATAAAATAAGTTGCAAGTATGTTTGTTTTTAGTGGGAACTTTCAGCCGAATTATATATATATATTTAACACTTCTATATTAGAGAATTTACATTCTGTATGAAAGTTACTTGTTACTGATACAGGAAGAACATTATACTCTTTTTAGAAGAAATTGAATATCTACATTTCGTGATGCCAATATTGCTAATAACAGTATTGAATTACAACTCATTTTGACTCCGTTGGATTAAGTACTTTTACGTTGATATTTTCAATTTAAATGGATTACGAAAATATTCTGAATGTCACACTCACTAATGTCTTCCCTAATTTAGAACAAAAAAGCTCTTCGAATTTGTAGATGTGAGTTGAACAAATGGAAATGGATTACCACTAAGACATAATTCACAGAAACTACAAGCTGTCTCATACTATCAAGTTGTATAACGGCCTTAACTCACTTAACGGAACATCCATCTCTCAGACGGGGATGATTTGCTTCGATGCTTGTAGAAAACGATGTGGGGTAATTTTTGGATTGGGCTGCCATCTTTAGTTGGACTCTACCCAGTGAGAGGATCACGTGGTGAGACACATAGATATTTTTTTCAACTTCGATTTGTTTCTTGTCTATCAGACGGGTATTCCTATAGTTTTTTCGTGTTTCTTTTTACTTTTAATTACCTTTACATGAATTTAAATAATTTTTAATCAGTTTTTATAAAAATAGTTGTCACAATTCTATTGATAAAAATATATTGTTGTGCTTGTTTTAACCCCACACATCTTATTTGAGCCATACTCAATTTCATGAGCTATAAGGACATTTAAAACAGTCCTTAAGGTAATAAAAGTTTTTAAAAAATTACGTACCCGTCTGTCAGACGGATGCTCCTCAGTGTGGCAAAAAATTGATGTTCCGGCCAGAGGGTTAAGATGTGTTTACTTCCAAAACCCACTGTCGAAGAGTAGAAAATTATATATTAAACTGTAATTGTCTTATAGGCCCTGAAATGGTGTTACGAAGTTCAAAAAATGTTGAACTTTATGTTTCTTGGGACCCTTGGATAAAGGTTCTTTGGACCCTCTGTAATTTTGCTTCTTTTCTTTATTTTTGTTCTATTAAATTTTGTGATATTAACTAATGGCATTATCTAATGTACAAGACCAATAGGAATTGGCCGATTTAGATACAAAATTCAGATGAGTTTCGATAAAAATGGTCTTCAAAAAGTCGTATGATCATTGATTCAGGTCAATGGTATTCCTTGTCAGCAAAATATCGTAGTTGTTGAAAAGTGCATTTTAGAACCAACAATTATAACCTAAAAAAGAGGGCGTTTTCGTGTTCAAAAAATAGAAGTGTTATGACAATAGCCGTTAGAGTGTAATTCTATAATGCGATCTTAATGTAACTTAAACAAGAAAGGAAAGTCAACTTAAAAATAGAGCGATACTCTTTGCAGATGGTGAAAAGTTCGTCAATGTACAGATTTTCTTCTCAATACTAAATTTTCATGGGAACAGCACTTAAATTACATATCCGAGAAATGCGACAAATTACAGCGTGGATTAAATCGGATTGCTCGCAACACGTTCGGTATAAATTTCAATGTACATTCGCTCATTTATAAGCAAGGAATCGAACCTTTCATTTTGTATGGTTCTAGTGTTTGGGGCGAGGCACTTGAAAGAAAGATGAATTCTAAGTATCTGCGACGCATACAAAGAAGGATACTTTTGCGCGTCATATATGGTTATCGCACAATAAGTTACGATTCTGTTTATGCTATTTCTGGCTTCCCTCCAATCGACATTACTATTCTTCATAATATTGCTTTTAGGGAAAATCTCTCTGCTTCTTCCATTTCTAATTATGATTGTATTCTGTCTCCATTTTTTCTCCCTCATCCTTCAGAAAGGAATGCCATCAATATTATTCAATTTAGTGACCAGAGCACAGATGATTTCCCTGTTATTTGCTATACTGATGGCAGTAAAATTGATGGAAGAGTTAGTTTCGCATTTGTTGTGTTCAAGAGTGGTGTTGAATACGACAACTTTCAATTTAGAATTCGTGATGAATGCACAGTTTTTGTAGCTGAACTTTTATGCTTAAACTTCGCCGTTAAATGGATCACTGAACAAAATAGTGTCATCTCAGAATATCTCATCTGTACTGACTCTCTTTCCTGCTTTGATTCTCTTAAATGTATTTCTTCATCTAACAACATAATCGTCGAGATCCAAAAGCAACTTAAAAGCCTAAAAGATAAAAACATCTCAATAGATTTTGCATTTGTTCACGGACACACGAGCGTTCTTGGGAATGAGCGAGCCGATTGGCTTGCAAAGGCTGCTGCCAAGCGCAAAATTTACATTAATATTCCTAAATCGTTTTACAAGATCACGAAATAAAGAATTGTGAAGTCTTGGAACTAAGAATATCTCATTTCTAATAAAGGAGCATAAAAAATAAATTTTTTCCAACCATTAATAAGAGACTGTCATGCCATCATTTTTACACTAACTACAAAATAACTCAATTTCTCACTAGTCATGGTAATTTCAAAAGCTATTTGAACAAATTTAATTTAGTTCCTTCATCTTCCTGTGACTGTAATATTGGTGGCGAGGAAAAGTAGAACATGTAATCCTTCTGTGTTCCAAGTATGTCAGAGAGAGAAAGATTATAAGACTGGCTTTCCAGAGACTTAATATTAATTGGCCACTAAATTTTCACCAACTTCTTTCCACCAGAGAAGTGCTTTTAAAAATTTCTGTGAATTTGTTGTTAATATTTGTAATTCTTCTTAACTTCAGTTTTTTTTATTTCTCTTGAATGTGTGTTTAATACTTCTTTAAGCCTCGTGTGATACTTTGTGGTGCACGGGGATTTTATAATTGCTTTCAATAAAAAAAATGTACAGATTCATTATAATTAAAGTTTCACTTTCAAAATATTATAAAAAAAAGAACCACTGCTCACAGAATGACTTCAAATTTGAAATGAATATACTTGAAGAAGAGGAAAACTGTACTGTATAAAAAAATTCATTGACATTTTCATTGTTGCTTTTTATGCGGTTTTCGGCCGAGGAACAATTAAAAACCATTTTTTCTCATCCAACGTAGTACAACGATCTTACCGTGGTGGATGAAATTCCCCTAGCAACGATTGGTGAATGATTTGGAAATCCTTTTTTTCCGTCAAAAAACTGAAAAAATCATGCACATTCAACAGTACAGATGGTTTAATGTGCAACCCATGCCACCCACAGTCATCGTTATTTGATTCAAAATGTCAGTTGTAGCTAGATTCACTTTCGTTTTGCCGCTTACGCGCTATCTATTGATACACCTTGGAACTTTTTTTCTTGTGCCATACTATTTTTTCCCCTTTTCAAGTTTATTCAGTTCAAATTTGAAGTCATTCTAAAGAGTGGTTCTTTTTTTACAGCATTTTTAAAGTAGTACTTTAATTTTAATCACCCTGCATATCCTAAGTTATGCTCGTTATCTTCGCCATCTGAAGACTGTGGTTCGAAATCGTGTCCTTTCACCAACAACCGACGGTGAAACTCTTGATACAAAATCCTTCTAGCTAAAAACCCAAAACTAAATTCTAACGGATTGAACTGAAAAGGGAACGCAAAAGTGACAACGGGACATTTCCTGAACTCTCCAATTAAAGACTTGAATGGGAAAAAATAAATCTGAGGACACACAAAAGAGAAGAAAACTCGTCTTCTCACGAGAGAATCCCGGCGATCGTGCACTCTCCAAGGAAAAGGCGCTGTCACCATCATGACAAACAGGCCCATAACTCAGGCGAATAAATCATGCGAATTCTATTGTTTTCAATTTCCATAAAGGACGAATAATTTAGATTTTATTGACAGCAGAGTGCCTCTTAAATTAGGTTGGGTTCTCTCAAAAGGACTGAGCGTGCAATTCGCCTCCAAAGCGTTTTATCCTCAACGTGCACAGGGAAAGGTATTGTCTTTTCTTGCACGCTGGCATTCGAGAGATGAAGAGTTGTTTGGTTTTTTAAATGCCAATAATATTTCCTGCTGAGAAAATATCCCACCAAAGTTGGCAAATAGAGATAACAATGTAATAGATTTTAAAGGAATTTTTAATTACTTTTTGGTTTTTCTATGCAAAATGCATACGTAAATTATGCTGCGCTTTTGAATGAAGCTTCCCCTTTAACTTCCTCGTAGACTATTCTTTTTTAAAAAAACAAAAAGGAGGTTAATGTAGAACAAAAGAAAGAAGTCTTGTTAAAAAAAAACACTACTTTCTGAAAAAACTAAACTAGATACCTCTTAAAGTAGAGTTTTCGAGCGCTCGAGATATTTCAGTCTTTATAGGTGATTTTACTAATAGCGAAAAGGCAGATATGCATCTAATGTACGGTGTTGCTAATGGTAACGGCAGAGCAGCGCTACGGCTGTATCAAAACCGTTTTCCGCATGCTGACCCACAAAATGCATCAGCGATTACATCGACACCTGTGTGAAAAAAAATGGTTCATTTATTACCAGTACTGATGAAGGAGGTAGATTGAGGACTGTACGACAAACACACTTGGAAGAAGTCACCTTGGACCATGTGGACAAAACACCCAACACAAGTACAAGGGATGTAACATGTCAGTTAACCAACCGTTTGGACAATTTTGCTATTGGTGAATGCAATTGCTAAAAATGGCTTAGCATTTTCTGTACAAAATCACTCGTTAAGTAGGCTGTTAGTGGACATTTTATGTGTCCGTTTATGTGTTGTTTTTTCTGTTTGTGCCTCACAGAATACGGCATTTCCGCCCATATATTCCTGTTCAAAAATTTTTCGTTTTAGTGAGCTCTACAGGTCCCCAAAGTTTGTCCCATGATTTTAGAATCGCCCTGTACGTTTAATATCACCATGTTCCCAGTTTGAAGCTTGATAAAATGAGTACGTCTAAGCTAGCGCTTCATTCATCAAGGAAGAGATTGAGAAGCAAAGGGGAAAAGAAGACAAGCCGAAAGAGCAAGCTTGCACAGAATTCGAGTATAAGTGTTCCAATTATTTCAGATATGGGCTCAAGAAGAAGAATTGGTTTTTCTACATATGCTCTAATCATTGAAACTCTTTCCCCTTAGATGTTATTAGTCCCATGTTTGAAATTTGGGGGAACTAGTTTTAAAATTGCTTAAGCTGCTTTAAATTTCGGAACATGCACAAGTAATCCTGCATACACTTTTGAAAAGCACTACGGTTTTCCAGTACTCAGCGTTCATTGTAAAATATAAATGTTTACATAAAAGTTCCACTTATTGATGTCTCTATAAAAAATTTTTTTAATAGTACATTTTTTTAACTTAAATATATCTTGCCTCTGTAAGTAGGTTTTTAAAAATGGTCTCTCAACGACGATAATTCCTTAGAGACTCTTTACTTTGTTACAATAAGAAAATGAAGGAATGTGTTCCTTCTATTCAAGTGTGTGAACAGGTATAATTTCACATTTTCTCTATAAACCTCAGAGGAACAGTGAAGCTCGATAAAATATCGAAGAGGAGATATAACTCTATTTTCTGATGAAATAATAATGAAGGCATGTTTCAAAATTATAAGTTATGAGGACCAGAAATAACCTGAAATTAATCCATGGTTCGTGATGCATTCTCGGGTAATTTACGAGGACATAAAATTATGTTCATCAAATCAACGACCACCCTCTTCCCACCCAATCCCGAAAATGGATTTCGTCCTCTGACATCTTCGAAATGTTTTGTGATTAAGGAAACGAGTTCTTTTTTCAGAATTAAAAAACGTGTAATTAATTCTAAATGAGTAAAGAATTTTTAACACCAGTTTTGTTCAAAAAGCACTTATTTGTGATCGTGTACACTGAATGTGTAGTATAAAAAGTGATTTAAAATCTACTGTTTTTGATAAATTTAATCTCATAAATCTCATTTAATGTTTCTAATTATACTACAGTTTAATCATTCTTTTCTTGTTGAGATTAAATTTTTAATTTACCCTTTTTTAATTACTCTTATCCTTCAGATATATAAGAAAATGCCCTCTCAAACAATTTAGCTGTACTATAAAATATTCAATAACATTCTTTTCACAGAAGATGCAACGAACTGTATTATAAGACTCAAGCTTAACAAGCTGTTTATTGGTTTGCTAGATCTCCGAAACTATCATGCCTTAACTGCTGCTGGTGTCATTTGACCAGTGGTGACCCGGGATATAAGAATTTTTTAGAACTTAAGGAATTCCATACAGCGTCTATATTATACTTGTGATCGAAATGTCGATTATCTTATGTAGAATGAGTGATTTTTACCAGTACAAAACTTGACGTTAAAATTAAAAGTGATACTACTTCTGCTCTTTTGACTCTAGCTCGTGTAGAAGATATTTAATGCTATGTGATTGCCAATCGTCCTAGTGTTTAGTACTCTTGCCAATTTGTCGGACTAATAGTAAATCACGCTATTCATTTTCTATTTTTGTCGAAGTAGTTTTCATTACACCCCTATAAAGTATTAAAGATTGTGTTTTTATTTTAACTAAATAAAGAAAAAGTAAAAAGGTTATAACTTAAAAGAGTAAATTGGAACGTGAAATATTTTATTCCTTTTTATTTATTCATTTGAGCCAATCAGATTGAGTGACACATTTTTATAACTCATACGATCAACTTAAAAAACGAATTTTTCTCTTTAAATAATCAATTATGAATTTCAAATTAAATAACTGATCTCGAAGGATTTTGATTCGAGGTCATTTGAACTTTTTTCAGAATCACAAATACAAAACTTTAAATTTTGGTAGAGGAAAGAGTACTAGAGTTTCCCTTTCATTTGGTACATTACACTGCGAGTCATAATATCAAGATCAATACACAGAATGAAAATTTTAAAACTTAATGTATTAAAAAAACCTTCATCAAAAGCATTAAAGACAATGTATTCATTTTCACTACGAAAGCTATTGTTACATTGATCGGGGCTCGAGGATTTTATGCAGATCAGTCGCAAAGAACAATGAGAGTTCTTCAAGAGCGATGAAAATTTATTGTAGAAAATCCAATTCTTTAAATGCAGGGTTCCGCATCTCTCAATTCTCACAGAATAAATCTCAGACGGTCTTTACACCTTCAACAGTACTCAGACACAATTATCGGTGTCTAAAATACATGTATATAAAAGATTATTCACAAGCAATGGCTCTTTCAACAGCCGAAGTAATCACTATTCGCTTCAACAATCATAGAAATACTAACTGATTCCTAGTCAAAACCAGACTGACTGACTTTCGGCGAGCATCTCTTATTTTATATCCCTCGCGAATAATTCGAGAAAGACCCGCTTGCGTCATAGGTTTTGAAATTAGTGGATTCCTCTGCTTATTTCTAGAAGAATCCAAAGGGTCCCGAACTCACCCAAAATGGGTGCCAACATGATCGCAAAGTCGCTAATAGGATCATCAAAAATGACACCAACCTGGTTCTATCGCCAAGTTCCCATTGAATCACCCTTATAACGTAAGAGACGGCATTGCTTGTGAATATTACAATTTTAATGTAAATAAGATCTAATTTAGAGTAATATAAAGGAAATACACATCCAAATACAAATTATTTACTCTATTTTACACAAAATTCGTAACAACATTAAATCCAGGATTTCAACAAAACAAAAATATTTCATTTATTGTTATGAACAAAATTCGGATTTTGCTAATTTCTGTAAGAAACTTTTTAGGCCAACAAAAAGTACTCTTTCTATCATATTAAGAGGACTTGGTACCCTAAAAATCACAAACCTATCGATTTTTTTATTTTCATTTAATCTTATTATTTGCAATCTTGTGAAATGTGTGCATGTAAAATTTTTAAATTAAGGCATTTTATATTAATAATTTTATAATTTCTCAGTCCTTATTCCTGATATATTTTTCATACAAATGTAATACTTTAATATTATAAGAAGAAAAACAGCTAAAATTTCTGTCGTGACAGAAAAAATATTTTTTTTAAAGTTTTTCTTGAGTTTTCTTGTGCAATTAGTACTCTCTAAAAGTTGATCATTTATAAAAATGTGTGGGTTGAAAAAATATGAAAATGCAATTATTTTAAAGAAAAACGTATAAGTAATATCTTAAAGTGGTATTTTAAGTTTAATTACGCTTATAATAATTATTTTTTCAGAATTATAAACTTTAAAGTGGTATTTCTCAGTTTGTGTTTTTCGAAACCTTAGTGCATTCAAAATGCTACTCCTTCGACAATTATTTACCAATCACTTCAATTTTTTTCCTGCATGTTAAAAATAAAGCATGTAATAAAATTAGGGATCCGTTTTGCTATAAACTGAATACTTTTTTTAAAAAAAAATAAAATGTAAGACATGTTGGCATTTTCGTTGATTTTTAGCCTGTATATCAACATTTTATTTTTTTTCTCAAAAAGGAATGAAGTTATTCTAAAATAGATCCCTAAAGTTGTTAAGAACATCCATAAGAATATTATAAAAAAATTTCAGGTCAAAAAATTAATTTTTACAAAAGGAGTAGGATTTTAAAATTTTCTTCAAAAAATTTAAATTTTTAAAATTGTATGAATAATATATGAAAATTTTCATCTGGTAACATTTTCTTGAATAGAAACATTGTATAAAATGTTAAAATATAATTTTTAAATACGTAAATAAAGAAGTTTGCTCAAAGGGTGCCAAGTCCCCTTAAGTAAATAGGAGAGATTTGGTGACAAATTGTTTTCTCCAAATGTTGATAAGTCGCCACATTTGGTAACAAAAATAGATGCGTCTAAAAAAATCCAGAAAGGATTGTTTGATGAAAAAACTTTAGAACAGGAGTTGGCAACCTATGCCACGCGGAACAATTCTCTGTGACACTCTGCACTACTTTTAAAATTTGATAATTTTTGAGTGGATGGAAGTTGATAAACTTGTAATGGACCTAATTTGACAAGCATTTCCCGAAGAATAGACATTTATGGAATTACGAAAAAGTCTAAAAGCTAATTCTAAAGATAAATTTACAGATATTTTGTAAATTATTGAATGTCATTGCTGGAGAGGTTCTATTGTTTGAAAAGAGAAAACTGCATGTGTATTCTGCTTTCCGCGCTTTGGGTTCTTCATTTCTAATTTTAAAAAAATCTTTCCTCATATATAAAAAATATTTCGAGTCCGTAAAGAAATCGTTTAACAACTGAATGTTCAGAATTGTGTCAAATTGAAAGTCGCACATTAAATCCCTGATTTTACGATATGAAAAGGGGACAGCAGTGCAAGCAGTAGGTTCGCATTAAAATTTGTATGGGCTCAGTTCCCATGATAAAGACAAACACGTGTTCTCCATTAAATTCAAAACAGATATCAAAATAAATGCACTTGTTATTCAATTTGTAAGACTCAGATAAAATTTTTTAACATTTCATTTCATCAAATGATATAAAATGAAAAATCTTTTTTTATACATGCATAAAAAAAAATCTTTCGTATAAAATATAAAAAAAATCTTATTTTATACAGGTATTTTGTCTACCTATATGCATTATTATTGCTGAAAAATGTGTACTTTTTGAGAGAAAGTTTCTGAAAAGGTTAAAAGAGTTGGAAACAAAACGGAGTGCTTTTATCACGTAACAAGAGTTTTTGAACTGATTGGCTAAAAACGCGTGGTTATCATTATCATGTGACTATGACGTCACATGAATGGAGTCTATTTCGTAGATCTTTTCCTATATTTGAAAGACAACCTAACACGAAACATTAGCTTCACTTTAGTAAAAATAATTCATTGGCTTGCTCTTTTTTATCTGTTTGTTTGCTTTTGAGTAAGCATATTTAAAGAGGAGCGAGATTTTTTCGCGTTAATTATGCAGAAAAAGTAGTTTTTGTGTTTTGATAGATACTAAATGATACATATTTCTTGGGAAGGAAGTTGGCATGAGCCATTGATGTCATTATATTCATTGTATAATTTATATGCCCTTCAATTTAGTACTTGTAGTTTTGAAAATAAATTTGTTAAATTTTACCTTACATTTCTTCATGATTTAAATTGAATTAAAAAGTTTAACACTTGTGTTTTATCCATTAAATATAAAAGCTATCTCTTTAAATAAGACATTTTTATTGAATAATATTGTTATGATGACCATATATAAACTTTTAAGATGAAACTCAAATACATAACGAATAAAAAAATATGTAATGAAATACGTTTTGTTAAAAAAATAATTCTTTATTTCAAAAGTAGAACAAGTAAAAAAAATAATGATAACTGTTGATATTTGTAAAAAATGAAACTGCTGACTTTGAATTTGGTTTGCTTTGGGTTGAGATGTTTCCAGTACCTTTCAGATTACCTATGAGTCAAAAATGTAAACACAATCGAAAATGATCACCAAACGAAATTTGGTTTCCATACGCCCAGGAATGGAAAACACGAGCAAATCAGAGTTGTGGAAAATTACTGGACAACACGCTACCCTACCTCCGCTGTACAAATAAATTTGAAAAGCCACTGACACACGCATCATAAATTACCGGGTTTTTTCTGCCTCCCCCCGGTCACGGTTGGCAAAAGATCGCACGGTAGGCCGGGCCGACATTTTTTGTGTACCAAGAATTACGCTAAATACATAAAAATGAAATCACGAAAAGAGCAAGCCAACGACCTACGACTTGCCTTCGCCCTTCGTGCATTTTTTAATAAGCGGCGTAAATAGGCCTAACTGAGAAGCCATTGCTGATATATTATTATTTAAACTATTTTATGGTCCATGCAAAAGAGGAGTTCGAAACAATAAAACATGCAGATCAATGGGGATGTCATTTATTTTCCAATAAATATAAAGGACTGGAATTCGAAAGCACAATTTAAGTATATCTCATACCGTACGAACTATTGTTCTCTTTAAACTGATGGTTAATTTTCAAATTAATTGATGCGGGTTGATTAATGTAAGAGGAAGGAAATCTCAGCGACTTCTTCATCTAACTTGTGTGATCTTGTGAATAAAGATTTAAAGATTTTTCTTTTTTTTTCTATGAATGTTTTTATTTCTAATAGGGCAACGTAGTGGTGCTTTACCATTGCAGACCTTGTACATTCCCTAAAAGCTGGTATTTCTTTTTTAGTGTAGCCCCATACAGATGGAATACCAATCGTCACAAGTAATTTTGACCCCCAGTTTCCTCCCAAGATTGAGTCACCTGAGATCTGACGATGCGAAACCGTATATAAAATTTTTTAAATTTTTGACGAGAGTTCTCATGTCAAACAGGCACTCTAGGGATCTTTAACATGCCGTACAGCCATACGACATGGACGCTGTCAATTTTATGCATCATTAAAATTCGCCGACTAGGGCCAAGTGAGTGAATATTAACGTCGAATCACGTAATTTTGAACCATGGTCAAGTGACATGGACGACACTTGAGCTGGAACCTCCCTCTCCTAACTATCACACCACTCCAACGGGAGGACGTTTGAGCTCCCCAACACGATGGGTCTTTAGTGGTACTAAGCTCGAACTCGTGACAAGGCCAGCCTCCATCCGATACCTTGACCAGTCGGCTACCGCGGTCACGGGCCGAGGTCGAACCGGCAACCTGAGGCGTACAAGGCCAGTAACAAACCAATTACGCTCCTCACCCTGCATTTTTATGAATGTTGGATTTATTGTTATTCGTAATCAAATTATTCTAATTACCAGTATTGATTGATGATTAACATCACACTTTTTCAAGCTCTACGCGGTACCTTGGCGACCTATTTCGGTCGAGTGACGAGGACAATCTCACACAACGCCAACAAATAGTGAGTGAGAGTTTTATTGACGTCACACTATAAAACAACATGAAGGCTGTTGGCAACAGACTTCGTAATATTGAGCCTCGGTCAAGTGACGAGGACGGTACCTGAACTGGTACCTCCCTCACCTAGCTATCACACCACACTAACGGGGGTATTCAATCTCGATAGATTTAACGCGCATCAGCCCCCGCAACATGGCGGGTCTAAAGTTGCACCAGAATTCAAAACATAAACAAACAGTATTAACACATTTTATGAGTTAGCGAGCCGATGTCCACTGGCCTGCCACGGCCAGTTGTTTATTAACGTTTATTTAAGCGGTCTTTTTTTTTTCTTTTTTGCTAAAATGTTCCAAAAAAAAGCACATTTTTCTATTGCATATAACAAAGCACATTGCGAAAATGGAGGAATTTTATTTTAATTTTCGTTTGTAAAGTTTTCCCACTTTTTTTTTTATAAATGTGGAATACAAAAAACCCTAATTGTTTGCCTTTTATAAGTACCCTCTGCATGCTGCGAAGAATGTTTCATATATCTTAAAAGAATTTTTCTCATACTTACGAAAAAATTTCAAGTTCGTGACTCCTTTTCAAACGGTTGAGGACTTTTATGTGTATGGGCATACATGTATGTAGATGCAATTTGAAGCATAGTGCAGTACTTACATTGCATGGAGACAGAGATAATATTGGCACTTTTTGGGATTATCTTTCCATTTTCATACCTTTTCAAGCAACAAATTGCACACTACTTTGCCAATCCCTGTTCTTTATCGAGTGAGTGAGTGAATTTTGGGGTTATTGGCGCAAGAGCCAATTTTGGCTAAACTGCGCCAAACATTTGTTAAAACGTTAAAAGTTAAAAAATGTTTTTACCAGAAATATTATAAAATCTTAAAATTTATAGATAAAAAAGTTAATAACAAAGATGTTAAAATACAGATTGGTGGGGAGAATTCCCCACCAAGTTGGACAGGTATTGAAAAAAAAAAGTTATTTTCTGTGTTTCGTTGGAGTTAAAAGTAATTGTCCCTTGTAATAGGTCTTACCATTTTCTTGCACGTAATCGGGATTTGATTCGATTTCATCTTCCACGTCGTAGACAATCATTTCTTCCTCATCCGATGTAGACTCATCAGATGCCGGTTTTTTAGGTCTATGAGGATTCATCTTAATGTCTACTATTGCTTCCTTCATTTTTTTTAGTAATTCCTTTTTTCTTTTCCTTGAGCGTGCTTTTGCTAGTTTCTTGGCATCCTGTACTTTATAAGAATCAGAGGGTGGTGGAATAACGGACTGGGATGAGGAAGATGCAGCAGAGATAGATAAACTATTAGAAGTGGTGGGAGTAGTATCTATTACAGAATTAGGAGGTGGAGATTGTGAAGGAGATGCAACTGTAACAGAAGATGTGGATGGTACGAGTTCTGCCTGAGTTGATGTAGAAGATTTAATAACTTCAGGGATTGAGGGAGACATAATAGGTTTCGAAATGGTTATTAATGGTTGTAGTAATTTTAAAGGTGGGCATACTATTTTTGTAATCGTTTCATCAGTTTGTGAGGAATTATTAACAGTCATGGATTTGGCAACTTGAGCGTAAGTTTGAGATGGTTGTGGGGTTATAAATTTTCGGGCTTCAATATAGGATATGTTTCTGTTGGTTTTTATTGTTTGGATCTCTTTCTCTATTTTCCATTTGGGACATAATTTTGAATCAGCGGAATGAGGCTGTGAACAATTGACGCATTTCTGCTCTAGAGTGCAATCTGAGGACGCATGTCCAACAGATGCACATCTAGAGCACGTCAATTGTCCTCGGCAGGCAGTTTGAGAGTGTCCGAACCTCTGGCACTGGAAACAGCGCAGAGGATTCGGAATATATGGACGGATTTTACAGTTTAAATAACCAGCTTTTATTGTTTGAGGTAGAGTGGGGCTATTAAATGTCAAAATTAAATGTTTCGTGGGAATAATGGTAGAGTCCTTTTTTATTGTGATTCTCCTGACCTGAGTGACACCCTGACCAGAGAAACCTTCAAGTATCTCTGAATCAGAAGTGCCCAACAAGTCAGGTTCAGAGATAACACCACGACAGGAATTTAGGCTTTTATGCGGAAATACAGTTACAGGGCTATTAAGAAATGATTTCGCAAGAAGAAAGGACTTAGTTTGTAAAGCTGACGTAGTTTCTATTAGCAGATCCCCGGAACGCAAACGTTTGACGGATTTCGGTTCACCACCAATTCCTATTAGAGCCTTTTGTATAGCAAAAGGCGATTTTATCGACATATCATTATTTGGAAGAGAAACAATAAGAAAACGTGTATGTAAGGAAATCTGTTCAATGTTTAAGTGAGTTGGAGAGGGTGGGTTGGGGGTTTTAAAAGATGCGTTTTGAATTTTTTTCTTAATTTGACTTATTTTGAAATTTTTTTTTGAAAGGAGGAGGAGAATTCCTTTTGATTTTCAGAGGACCAGTTTGGCAGGGCTTGTCCTAGAGTCAGCAACCAGTAGTGGCCTCGGAAGAGCCCCCCGCACTGCAATGCAGGACCCCATCCAGGCACCACCTGGAACTACAAGACAGGCGGGATTATACACCAGCTGATAGAGCAGCCAGGACATGCTGGTTAGGCTGTCCCGGGCTCCTGTACTATCTGGCGGCCTGAGACGCAAAACTCAGCTTTTCTCCTGTACCCTCTACATGGCCGCTTCCTCCAAGACCCCACCTCACCAGTCCAAAGATCCTCAGAAGTTCAAAACCCCGCTCCAAGTGCCAGTTTTCCCAGGGAGCAGTCCGTTGTGTCATCATACCAAAAGTGAAAAACCATCAGACACAACTTCATTCCACTCAGTCCTGGTCTGCCACAGGACTTCGTGGCAGAAAAATAAGGATAAGTTGAACACAAAAAAATCAACAATCGAACATAAAAGAAGCAACAAAATCAAAATATTGAAAGAAACTTAAGGAAATCAAACGAAAAGAACGCAATATAAAATATAAACCATAATACGGTAGTAAAAATTTCAAATTTTTTACCAGAAAATTAAATTTAGAACAAAGTTCATTGTGTAATGTAGATCTGTGTCTGGACGTGAAAAGAAGAAAAGGGAAATTTGAATGGCAAGAAAGAGGGCCGAAAATAGAGAAGGATCACTAGGGTTCCCCGGGTTCGTGAAGCCCGTGTTTACCAAAGACAGTAAACCCCTAGGGAGAAGGAAAAGATCACTAGGGCACCTCGGGAGCGTGAAACCCGTACTCACCTAAAGAAGGTGAGCCCCCTGAGGGGCTGTTCTTTATCGAATATTTTCAAGAATTTTAATTTCTACCTTCGACGAAAAATTTCCGTCTTCACCACAAAGAAGCCTAGTTGAGAAGTATTTCAGTAATATAGACAAACTACATCTCTCTTAAAAACACTAGCACTAATAATTTTACTAAAATAATTAAAAATATGTGCAAATCAAATATAGAAAGAAGAAAATACCAGTGCCCGAACGGGTAAACCTGTTAAGGCAAAACAGTACAAAATACCTTATTCATGCATAAGAAAAAGCATTTTAACCAGAGGGGTTTTTTTTAAAGATATTCAAACAGATCTTTTTTGCACTCACATTTCTTTTACTAATAGAATTTTACCTCCAATTCATCATGCATAAATTTGACTAACAAACAAAGGATTTAAATGAGCTTTTAGGGTTTATTCTTAAAAACAAAATATAAATTTCAGGACTGAAAAAAAACATTATCAAATATATCAATTTCTATTTACTGAAAGTGAATGTTGATTAATGCAACGCGAGGGTTATTGGCGACGGACCCGGCAATTCTGAAATACGGGCATGTGACGTGGACGCCATACCTTAGCTGGCCACCCCCTCTCTGATTTTCCACACCACTCAAAGAAAGGATATTGAGCCGCTGCAGATTTAATGCACATCGTGTATCCCTTTTCATGGTGTGTCTTCAATGGCACTGGGGCTCGAACTCATGACACGCCGGTGACGAGTCCGTGATCTTGAACACTAGCTCATCTGTTTACTAAATGATCTTTTGCAAAATGAAGTGATAAAATCTCTCAGTTAACAGAAGTTTTTATTTAATAATAGAATTTCGGAACTAAGTAACCAATTTTTATAATTAATTCGAAATGAATTAAGTTCTTGGAACTTTTGTGAAAAGGAATGTATACAACCTATGACAATAAAGTTCGGTGAATAGTTATGCAACATTTACATAGATGAAATATTAACGAAAGTTACCTTCGAAATAGTCGCCTTCCTTAATTGTGCACCGCTGAGATCTGTTATACATGTCCTGGAAATTTTGCAAGAAGTCTTTTTTAAGATAAAATTCAAAAGCCTCGTCACGTTTCCTTGGATGTCAAAAATATCGTCAAATCTCTCTTCTTTCAAAGCGAGTTTGAGTCGAGAGAATAGGAAGTTTGGTGGACTGAGATCTGACGAGAATAGTGGATATTCAATTTGCACCCACCCACCCCCCTTTTTTTTTTGCCAGGAACTGTTTTAACAATATTGGCTGTGTGAGGGCGAGCATTACCGCGAATAAAAAACCATGAACTTTGTTGTGCGTACTGGGGTCGTACCCAGCGCAGACATTTCACGCAAAGGGTCAAAATTTCAATGCACATGCAGCTTTCATCGACCAGTTATCATGCGTGCAGTTAATCGACGATTTTTCGTGATTAGTTTACTCATTTTCTCAATGTTTTTGTCACTGGCGGAGATCGCAGTTCTTTCCCTGTGGGGATTGTCAGAAACACTTTCCCGGCCTTTTCGGAAATGGGCGAACCACTCGCGCACACACTTCATGGAGAGTTCTATATCTTCAAAAACACATAACAGCATCAAATTAAATTAAACCAGCAATTAAAACAAAACTTTAAATAGATGTTTTGTTCGTTTATTTTCCTGTTCTCACTTAAGAACAAACGCGCTAAACAAGCACTTAGTAAAGCAAGTCTTACACGGAACACAAACGACTCTCAACTGAAGAACTTTGGAGGTAGAGGGTCAATACCTGCCGCTACGCATGTGCAACGTTTTGTTTCGCCAGTGTTGCCAGATCGGTCGTTCTGACTTCATTCACCGAACTTTATTGTCGGAGGTTGTATCGCATATTTGATGATTCTCAAGAGTTTTATCAGAAAAGTCATTATTAAAGTGGATGGCGATATCGAGATTACTTGACCACAAAACATGCCAAGAAGGAAGCCAAATTAAGAAATAGTTAGAAGATCTCAAGGCAAACACGATGGCTTCGCAATTGGCTCAAAAAACTTAAGAAAGGGAAAAGCACTTTTCTTTAATATCTCATTTTGTACAAGTAATGTACACAAACAAATAACAATAATTATTATTTTACTACGAAAAACACGGTATTAAAACTCTTGAAATTTCTTCGTAAGTTTTCGAGAAATCTTATTTTCCAATTCTGTTTTAAGGTATCCGACTACGTTCGGAGCCGTGATTTTACAAAAGCGTGTAAATGGATAATATTTATGATATTTAGTGTCACTTAGATTAGAAAATGTATATAAAATTGTTTTAAGAATAGTATTACAATAAAAAATTATTCAAGTACAATATTTTGACAAAAAATGAACATAGAATGACCCATTTTCAAAATATACCCTTTTGTGAAAAATGCTTCTATTATAATAATATTTGGCCTGTATATAGCTTAGACCTCTGTACAGAGGCTCAAGTAGAATTTTTGAAATATATAACTTAGAAGTGGGTTTATCCATGTTTTACGACAACAGAGGGGAGAAATTTAAAAAAAAAAACGCCAATCATTATTTCAATAGGTGGTAACTCTGAAAATAATGTGAATTTTTCAAAAATCATAGTTGAGCCTCTGTACAAAGGTCTGAGCTATATACAGGCAGAATATTATAATAGAAGCATTTTTCACAAAAGGAGAACATTTTGAGAAAAGGTTATTCTAAGTTAATTTTTTGCCGAAATATTGTATTTAAATAAATGCTTTTGTCAAAATGTCCTTAAAACAATTTTATACATGTATCCCCTAATCTAAGTGACACTAAATACATGAAAATTATCCATTTATGTGCTTTTTTTAAAACCATTGTTCCGAACGTAGTCGGATACCTTAAAACGAAACTTTTGAAACAAAATAATTCTGTATTTCACATTGGCTAAGAACTTAATGACATTCAATTTAATTTCGATGCTTTAAAAAATATCATAAAGGACTTTATATCTCAAAAGAATTCCTTCGGAAAAATTCGTTTACTTTATTTTGAAAAAATTCAATTACAACTTCTAATAGAAACACACACAAACTCTTATTAAAATAAGAATTCTTGATGTGTGACGTTGCCATCATTACCCTTTTCTCTTAAAAACGTTATCAAGACTTCCCAAATGAAATTAGAAAGTTAAATTAACCGAGTTCGAGCACCCCTCCCCCTTCGTCCCATCAGTTCGAATGCAAAACGAAGAATAACAAAAATCCGTAAAAATATTTCCGATATGTACTTTCGAGAAATGAACTTAAACTGAAATGAAAAAAAAATAAAATAAAAGGTATAATAATCGAATAGGGAGGGAAAGAGCTTCAGTTCAAACTTTTTATTGCCCTAAAAAAAGGAAAATAAATTTCCGCCTTTTTAACTACTGGCGGGCATGGGTACTCACGAGGTAATGAACGATGCATTTTATTTGCATCAACTCCAACAAGACTCTGCATCCACTCCAAGGATCCGATGCGCCATCACGCTTCGAGAAGTAAATTACTTTAAAAAAGGTAAAAAGGAGGGTAGGTGGGGATCGAAATTCATTCAAAAACCCCAACTTCCAGCCGAAATAAATTTACCTCTTAGAGAATAAATAAATTATTCACCGTGATCTCTTCCTTTTAAATAGAAGGAACCCATCAAGGTTTTAAATAAGGAGGCCCCGAGCTTTATACGACTCTATAAAATATTTAAGACCTGGGCAGGTTTTGCAGCAGCGTCGAAACCAATCACCTACCAGCCATCGGTAGGTGGGTTAGTGGGCTTCTGGTGTCTGTCTGTCCAACCTTCAGTTGTAAGAATGATCTGGTTTGTGTTTTATGTAATCGTCGGTGAGAATCTCTGTTCGGTCCGGAAGTTGTTTGTTTTATGTGGCTATGAAATGGCTTCCTTCAGACAGTTATCGGAAATAAAGTGGGCTGGGGCTCTCGGGTTGGGGGGTTGGCTGGTAATGATGGTCAAGTGCAGATAAAATTTCCCCCGTAGTATGGTAAATAAATGACACAAATAAATTTTATAATGGTCGTAAACGATTGATATCTTTGAATGGTATGCGACACATTTATTGGGTTTTTAAGAGGTTTGGATTGGTGATCATGTTTTTAGTGCCCCGTTAAGCAAACCCGAACACCTTTCTTACAAGCGTAATCACAACACCTCGTTTATGGCGACCTTTTGCGAGCGAAAAAAAGAGAGAGAGACAACCGCCGGGATTTATGATAATGTCGATTTTCAGGATTGGATGCTTCTTTAAAGATGGAGAAGACACATACAAAAGTGAATGTTTTACCGGGTTTTTTTTTCCTGATGAAAAAAGAACAGCGAATGAGAGAGAGTCGAATAAATGCATCAATAAAATCCATGGTTAGAATACTAATAGTAAACAAAGTTATTTTTAGGCAGTGTAATCATAAATTACAAACGACATGAGACTTTAAAGAAAAATGCCGCAAATACAGAATGTTTCCATGGTAAAAATATTCACACAGATTCCGAACAAGTCAGTGCATCGAAAGGAGAGTGAGAGTCATATTTACATGGCACTATAAAGCTGCACAAGTGCTATCGACCACGGATCTCGTCATTTTGAACCATGGTCAAGAGACGAGGATGACACTTGAGCTGGCACTCCCCTCTCCTAACTTCCGCACCTCACTAACAGGATGAGTATTTATTGCATAAAGTTCATTTAATCAATGCAACGAAATTAACGAATTAGCAACACGAGAGCTATTGGTGACGGACCTCGTAATTTTGAACCACGATCAAGTGACGAAGACCAAACCTAAGCAGTCTTCCTTGGGGGTCGATTTTCTGAAAGTCTATTTTTAGAAGATTTCAAGAGATTAAAAGGAGTAGAGGAAGGAACCTGTGATGAGTAAGTGGTTGCTTTCTCTTAATATACGTAGTAGGATTTATAAGTTCCCGGACTGAGTCCATAACTTAAAAAATATTACCAATTAAGTTGTTGAAACACATCCCCTCCACAAATAAGACCCTCGAGCAACAGCACACTTTTGCCATCGCTTGTAAAGTTCATCGAAACATTTCTGGAATTCATTTTTAACCATGTCCTTTAATTCAGCCTGATGCTCTTTTAACCTCATCTGTAGATTGAAATCGACAACCCTGCAAATGACGTGCCAGTTCAAGAAATATTCTGAAATTTCAGCGGTTGAAATCAGGGGAGTAAGAAGGATCATGCAAAATAGTTGTTTTCCTTCCCCCCGTCGTTGTTTGAACCACGTCAAACAACGACGAGGGAGGGGGGAGTTCAATGTTTTCAGTGGTGCTGGAAGTCTCTGGACGTCCAGAGGGTTCGTCGTCTTTGATACTTTACCTGCCTTCTCTGAAATATCGATGCCACTCAAAATCTTGCGTTCACAATAATATATCACAGCCTTACACATGCTTCAACATTTCGAAATCTCCATCGCACTCTTTTCCAAGCAAACACAAAATTTGTTATTATTCTTTGCTCAACAAACGCAATTTCTTTTAATCGCCGGCTACCAAATGCATCCACCTATAAAATACGACGCCGAGGCAAGTCATTGACCACGTGATTTGAAAGAAACTCTTTTAGAAAAGGGGGAAAAGCAGTGGCGCAGAAATGTTATCGTATTCGCTCCACTACAAAAACTGTTTACGTCACAAGCTCAGTCCGGGAACTTTTGTGTGTGGATCCTACCTCGCCTATAGATTATTATATATGCCTAAGGGTAAAAAATCTTATTATCTTCTTGTAAATTAAATTCCATTCAGTAACAAAATATGTAGACAAATGTTTGAGATTTTTACGACAGAACTAATTATTTAGGATCGACGAAGATGATGTGCGCTAAGCAAAAACATACCCGCTAAAAAAATTAGAAATATAAATCAGAATGAACGAAATGAAAATCATTTATATACAGTAGAACGTCGCTTATCCGAATCGATTGGGATCGGACACCGTTCGAATACACGATTGTTCGGATAACCGAATGCGATCCATGCAGTATATGAAACCGGACACTATACGAATATTGAAAATCATCCCATGTGGGAAATTGCTTGAAGAAAAAGAAAATAGGTGCAAAATGTCGCAAATTAACCTTTATTGTGGAAAATAATCATTTATTTTTCGCTGTACCAATGTACAACTTCGTTTTTTCGCTGCAAGATCTCTGATTCTCTTAAGCAGCAGTAGGTATGGATATTTGAAGCTCCGGATAATAAACGTTCGGATAAACGGCGATCTACTGTACATGTGAAATACTCGCACTCGGAAAAAAAATTATTATTTCATTCAAACCTCTTTTTCTTTTCTTTTTTTTTTCCTTTCCCGATAGTATTCTCGACGGAAATATAAAAACAGAAAATTAGGATACGGAATTTAACATATCAATTCTTATGTATTTTCTTCTATTATTTTTTAGGACTTTTTTCCCCATCGTCTTTGTCTTTTTTTCTTTACTATGCTAATAAGGCGCATACTGAGGCGACCCCCAACGCAAAACGAAGGAATACACTTAACGAGGCATCTAAAAACGAAGTCCTTTTGAAAATCAAATGAAGAAAGAAAGAAAAGGGCACTAAAAAAGAACGAAGTGAGCACGCGGCTATTGAAACGGAAACCTGAAGTGCGGAAGTTACAGAATCGTTTTCTTTCTTCCCCTCGGAAAAACACAAAGACCCTCTGTTCACTTCCCTTGGGCCATTTTCCTGGGATTGAGGACAAGTCGTTGCTGCTACGAACTGACCCACTCTCACCACTTGGTCAATCGGCGTTTTGAATGGCTGCTGAAATAAATTGATATCTTAATACTCGTACGTGTGCAGAACCCAGAAAAAAAAAGACATCTGGACCTATGGAGTGAGTATCTGTGAAAGTTCTTGCGTTGTGGCACACATTTATGGTATCTCACATTTACCTCCATTATTTTTTTAGAATGAATGCCATTTTCCATAATCTGCCGGGTTGCTCCATTTGTTGCTTTGTGTGTTCGATTTTGCAATGCTTCCTACTGGATGCAACGTGTATCATCAGAAGAATGATCCAAAAATTGATGAGTGTACCATCAATATAATTCTTGGATGTGCTTTATTATAACAGGTACATACAAAAGAAAGTTGATGTAGTAGTGTTGGTGTAAGTTTGGTAAAAATAATATTTTTGTGAGTAATATGTTTATATCAATAATATGTTACTGGCTTCCTTACTACCTAGTGAGTGGGTGAATATTAAAGTCGCACTGTTTAGCAACACGAGGGCTTTTGGCGACGTCATTTTGAACCATGGTCGAGTTTATGCTTACTGACAACATCTGAGCTGGCACCCCCCTCTCCTAACTACCACATCACATCCTTGCTACCTAAGTTTACTAATAGTGAGCAAGTAGAATAACAGATATCGCGTTGTCCACGAATGCGTTAACTACTTATAGAGCTTTTTTTTATAATGGTCATATGTTAAAATATTTTTAAGATTGAGTTTAAGAAATGTTAATTTGATTTTTTAAGACCAGTTTTTTGGTGAAAAAAATTTTTTAACAACCACCATTGCACACGATTTTATGCTTTTTAGTTCTTTTTATATTTCTCTGCATGAAATGTATAGTATGTTTTATTAACTAATTCAATATGAAAACAATAATTGCAAGATAGATAACATGTATTCTCAGACATGATGATGAAATTAAAAATTTATATATGCGTATCACTTTCCATGAAATTTATGTCAACAGTGATCAGCCCGTAGTAAATACCAAAAATGTATAAAATATGTTTAGCGAATAGATATAAATGTGTAATATGAAAAAGGAATTGTAAATTCAACAGAGTTTAGATGGATGCAGGGGGTCAATAGACTTCCCATTGCCCTTACAAAGGGTTAGAATTAGGGACTTGTCCAGATTATTTTTTTATATGGTATGTATCAGATGTTGGCAATCTTTCAGCTGCGGATGCCAGCAATAGGATTCAGCGTGCCATACAGTAGGACAGTTTGGATACCATTCCATTTCCGGAGAGTGCATGCAGAGTTAGAGAATAGAGGTCAGTTAAATAGATCGACAGTTTTATTATACATTAATTTTGCAGCATTTAAAGGTATTTCTTAACATAAAAATAAACAGCCTAAAATAACAGTATTTCTTCAACAAAACTTGAAAAATTAAGATTATGCATGTATTATATATTTTTAAGCATATTTATTAAAATAAGAAATAATAATACATAATATATAAGTATTTCCCTTAATTATAGTGAAATAAAAAGATAAATAAAAATTTTAATGCGAACCTAGTGCTTGCACCGCTCTACATTCATATTTAAAACAGGGGTTATAATGTGTGACTTTCAATTTGACACGATTGTGCGCATTCAGTTGTAAAACAATTTCTTTGCGGACTCGAAATATTTTTCATATGTGGGGAGGTTTTTCTGTTAGATATGTAGAACCAAAAGCGGAAAGCAGACCACATGCATTTTTCTTGCTTCAAACAATTAAATTTTTCCAGCAATAACATGCAAAAATTTACAAAATAGTTTTAAATTTATTTTTAGTTATGTTTCAAATTTTTTCGCAATTCTGTAATTGTCCATAATTTTGATGATGTTTGTCAAATTAGGACTGTTACAAACTTATCAAATTCCATCCATTCAAAAATTGATAAATCATGTGAGTAGCGCAAAGGGCTTCAAAGAATTGCACCGCCTGCCACACGCGAGGCATAGGTTCCCAATCCCTAGTTTTACCAAACAAAATATTTCTTGTTTTTAGAACGAAATCATATATTATGCATTGTCGTGGTTTTTCAGTCAACCAACATAAAAAATATATAGCCATTATAGGAGGAGACTTATTAAAATACATTGCGTTTAAACAGTTAATGAACTTTAAGATAAAGCATTGATACATGTAGTTTTTGTGATTTATCAATTTAAAGACATTCACGCATTTTAATAAATTGGTTTTATAAAACAATATTCACAGGGATGTAATTACATATACTCAAAGAGTTTCTGTTTTTTTTTTTTTTTAAATACATAAATTTCATAGTATAAAATTACTTTCCATGAAATGTTGGACGTAGTTATAATATTCATGTTTTGAAGTTATGACAAAAAAGTGAAAAGAAACTTTGTAAAAGGGAAAAAAAATCTATGATTTATATAAACAAAAGTTTTAATTAAAAAAAATCGTTATATTTGTGAAAATTTAGTGTTTCTTTACACTTCTGTTACTAAGAGATTAACAAGCCTGTATAAAAATAATTCAATATAAAATAATAAAATGAACAGTAATAAATAAATTCTCTCTTTCTGATAAAAGATCTCATTTCACAAATTATTTTTTAACTTTAAACTTGCTTTTCAAGTTTCGTTACTTTAACCTGCTGTTTTTTTCTCCCAAGATCTATATTGCTCAGCGAATCTTTACAAAAACAGATTTGCGCTGCGTTTCTTCACGAGAATTTATTACGTGTGTTTTTACCACAGAGTAACACAAAACAGAGTTTTTAAACTAAATAGATTACGACTTAGAGGGAAAAAATATCAACATGCCTGGGAAATATAAAGCTTGGAGATTAGAATCAAGGCCACTGGTTGTCGGAATATCATAGAACATTGATTTATGATTTGGAAATAAAATTATAACCGTGCATGTTGACGTTTAAGCATCTTTGGAAAAGTAAAACAAGTAGTAATAAAACTCATCTTCTAGTTTAAATACTGTCGAACCTCTATATAACGAACCTCTATATTGCGAACTTTTCTATATAGCGAACTTTTTCCTAGAAGCTTGAACGTTTCACGATTTTCTTCGTAAAACAACTTCTCTATAGCGAAGTGCATTTCCTAAATAACGAACTTTTTCTGTTGTGATTCAATTTTTTTCTCTCGCTATTTTTAAAGTATTTCTGAAAAAATTTCAAGTTATTCTCTCTTTAACACATTTTATGGTGGTCATAAATCTTAAACTGGTTTTATTAGATCCTAGCTCGCCAAGAGCAATAGAGTTCTGGACGTTTCATCCAAGAAGTGCAACCTTTAACCCCTATTGCCCAGTTCACTAGAAACATCTTCGGTATCCTCTTTCACCCTGAATGGAGTTGCCATGTGTCCCCCGTGTTCTAATTATAAAATAATGTATGTTTAATATTACTTGTATGCTTTAAATTGTAAAATGTTCTTAAAATTCAATAATTTTGTGGTACCAAATTATTATTTTAATATTGAAAATACATTGAATTCTTCGACATTGCTTGCAGTTTTTTTTATTTCTTTTTGATGGGTAAGATATATGAAATAAACACACAACACATATTAATTTTTAAAAATGTATGAATAATTACTTTTTTCAATATATAGTGTTTATGAATTTAAAATTTGTTTTATGTGGTTTATTTTATTTTACAAATGCCAGGCCATTGACCATCAGGTCATTAGGCAACGGGCTCTCCAATACCTTTTTACAATGCAGTTAAGTTTTATGTGGTTTATAAAGTATATTAAAAGATGAACCTCTATGTAACGAATTTTCCATATAACGAGCTTTTTCCCGGGATTTAGTGACTTCGTTATATAGAGGTCCGACTGTAATTATAAATGTTATTTTACCCATTACTTCTTCATTAAAATTAGAAATTTTATTAATTTATTTAGAAATATGTTTGGAAATTTAAAAAACAAACAAACAGTACCATGATTGAAAATTGAAACAGTGAATGGGAATTCAATTTTACAAGTGGATGCAATTTCTGGTAATAGGTATTAAAAGTAACTTCTGATATTCTTAGACCCCTTCCCATCTCCATTTAAAAAACAAATCCAACTATTTTTACCAAATTTTCGTATTTGTTAATAACATCATTTAAACAACAAAAGCTATATAAAATAATACATCTGTGCAGCACTGTTTTCGAACTTATTTCTGAAATCATCAAAAGAAGTAATCACTGATTTTAAAAAAGGTAACATATATATATTTCTTATTTTCGGAAAATATCCCATTGAGAAATTATAATAAAAAAAATATACGGGTAAATAATTTTCCTCTTTCCCTACTATTTTGCGAAAAATAGGAGAAAACAGAGAATTGTTTTGAGTCGACCAATCAGGACCCTAGGTGAAATATTAACATATCAGCTTGCCTATTGGACAATTCGTCCCTTTTACACAACAAGGGTAATACTATTTGCTGATTTATTTTAAGATTTTTCTTTATTAAAATTGACTATCAGACTGAATTAGATTGATTTAATTTGAATCTTACTTTTCACAGCATGTTTTACAGCAGAGAACACAATGTTTTTTTAAAAATATATCTTCATATAATTTCAAATGATACATTTGATTTTACATTCAGTATCATTTTCAAATTTAACAACTGAGACAGTATTTATATTTATAATTTGGATTTTACATTCCATTTAAAATAAGAACTAATTTGTGAATACCTTTTTAATAGTAAAAACTTTCTTTAAACAAATATATTATAATTTTAGTTTTGAAGAAATGATATACTTTCTACAAATTGATAACTTTGGATGAATATTTAAATAAACAAAGAAAACTTTCCAAACTATTGTTTAAAAGGAAACACAATACACAAATGACTTTCAAACTACAATATCATAGTGTTATAATACTACAGTAAATCATTAAGAGAGGAAGATGAAGTCTTCTTCACAACAATAACAAGGAGGAGTTATATTTGGCCAATGAGAAAGTCGGTTTATTTAGTCTTGTTGCAGTTTCCTTAGTTTTATTAAACTACAGTTTAATAGTTCAATAAAAGCATATTATTTATGGAAGGTAATTAAAGTATAAGTAATTCATTAATAGGTATATTTGTGTGAATCGCTCATTGTACTTTCAGTCATTAAATGTTCGACTGAAGTTGAATAACTATCAAATTAGTCAAATCTGAAACAACTTGGTCACTTCCAGGTTTTGGTTTAAAAAAATAAAGAGTTGATAAATAATTTCTTTAAAAAAATATTTCCGATGGTTTAAAATTATATATAAACATTGTATCTCTATGCAATCATAGGAATGCATATAAATTCATCATAATGTTATGTAAATAAAAATATACATATAACTTTCTTTTACCACTATTTAAAGAGTTTTTTAAAAAGTTCGCTTGCGAAATTCAAGTTCTAAATTTTCCGCTCAATATATTATGTCGTGTAATACGAAAAATTCACCAACAAACAATAATATTATAATTATGTTATAAATATAAAAACAAGAAAATTCATGTTATAGTGACATATAAAATCTTACTTTAAAATTGAATATATATATTCCTTTTTACACAATAACTGAATGAAACAAGAGGTTGAATTAATAAATGAGACAGGAAAATAATTAATGTTACCAATGGTTGGACCACGATACACGAGATATTACAAATACAATGTATGTGACGCAGTTATCAATGAAATCTCAAAAATGAAATCAATTGAATTTTAACCATCCTTTTATACAAGAAATAAGGATAAATTATTTAAAAACAATAACTAAAAAATTGATGGTCAAGAGTTAAGTGAAAAGTTGCAAAAAATATATGTTTTATCGACACTGAAATTTATAAAAATCAAATTTATTGAATATAATTTTAAATATATTTGCACATAAAAATAACACAAATGGTCACTTATTTAGATTATATTTGAATTATTCACATTTAAAAGAATACATCAATTACTTCTTAAGATTCCTGATAATTATTGCATGTTGCAACATTTTATTCAAAATGAAAATTTTTAGCAAATACGTTTTGTGAAACAATGCAATAAGTGATGTATTAGATGTGTGTAACATAATATAGTTGCAGTTATACGCATTATTTTGTTTTAATATTGAATACCTAGCAAACACAACATATAGTTTTAATTGTGGAGATTGTCGTAGTAACATTTAAAGAGCAGCAAAAACATTTTGGAAAATCAATTGATTGGTTTTTGTCATTTTTTATTTACAGAAAAACAAATAACAATTCATGCGAATTTTATTAATTTCATCTTCATGGTAAATAATAAAAAGATATAGTTGTAAAAGGAATATATAGTTACTTTTACATGTAAATTTTTTACAATCATTCCAAACAATATAATTCAAAACAACAACTGGGTAGGATTTTTTGTTACGAATACAAAACTATATTTAAAGAATATTTGAAATCTACTTCAAAAACCGAAATTTAGATTTTTTTATATTAACTAGTATTTCAAATTTAGGTTGAACATTTACCAAAATATTTTACAAGACTATTTAGGATTAGATATGTTTACAGCTACGTGTAGGCTTTTAATAGGCATTTTCGTCTAACTTTCAGAAATTTTAATGTATTACATTCACTTTTCTGTTTTTAAGAGTCTTTTTAAATATATTTCTTAATAGTTTGTTAATATATATATATATATATACAGTGGCGTAACGGAAAACACTTGGGTCCCCCTGCAAAGTCAGGTTTCGGGCCCCAAAGTTGGATTTTACAAAGGGTAGGAACTTGGCAATAGTCAGGCTGTGGGCCCTCTAGAGCCCTGCCCCCCGCAATGCGGGGGTGTACGTTACGCCACTATATATATAAAGGGTGTTTTTTTAGAGGTATAGAACTTTAAATTACAATAAAACAACGATGTATTATTCGATTGACATGAATTTTTTTTATTCGAAAGATAATCTTGTGGCATTATATTTTAAATATGATTTCTGGCATAGGACTGCCACGGCTGGCTCGGATGTAGTCCAATCTGGACGTCCAATTTTCGATGACTTTTTCCAACATTTGTGGCCGTATATCGGCAATAACACGGCGAATGTTGTCTTTCAAACGGTCGAGCGTTTGTGGCTTATCCGCATAGACCAATGACTTTACATAGCCCCACAGAAAATAGTCTAGCGGTGTTAAATCCCAAGATCTTGGAGGCCAATTCACAGGTCCAAAACGTGAAATTAGGCGGTCACCAAACGTGTCTTTCAATAAATCGATTGTGGCACGAGCTGTGTGACATGCTGCGCCGTCTTGTTGGAACCGTAGCTCCTGGACATCATGATTGTTCAATTCAGGAATGAAAAAGTTAGTAATCATGGCTCTATACCGATCACCATTGACTGTAACGTTGTGGCCTTCATCGATTTTGAAGAAGGATTCCACCAGCCCATAAGGCGCACCAAACAGTCAGTTTTTCTGGATGTAACGGTGTTTCGACATACACTTGTGGATTAGCTTCACTCCAAATACGGCAGTTTTGTTAGTTGACGTAGCCATTCAACCAGAAGTGCGCTTCATCGCTAAACAAAATTCACTTATGAAAATCGCGACCATTATTTTCGAAATAAAATTGCACAATTTGAAAGCGTTGTTCAGGCGTGAGTCTATTGAGGATGAATTGCCAAACCAAACTGAGAATAAATCACTTGACAGCTGTTAAATCGGTCGCCATCTTGGAAAGTAATGCCAACTTAAACTTCTGTACCTGGGGAAAAAAACACTCTGTACATATGCACATTAAGGCTGTATTCGCTTAGTGTTAAAGAATAGAATCCCAGATTTGGGACATTTTTCAGATAAAATAAAATTCCATCACCACATTCTGGCTTTGCTGTCTTACAGAGAGCTACTCATTATTCTCCGAGTTGATTCATTTTTTTCTGGTATAAAAAGCAAAGGTTTTTCTCCTATACCGTAATTCTAAATCAGTTTTCCATTTACATCTGTGATTCTCAATCTTTTTCTGTTGCGATACTCTTAACCAATTTCAAAATTGGGTTTATAACAAAATAAGTTTAAAAGAATTTCACTTACCTGAAAACACTACGTAAAATAGTTCATGGTTACAGTTTTCAATGTTAAATATGTACTACAAAGACAAGGAAATGTTTATTGAGTACTTAATAACAAATTAATTACAACAATACTTTTAATGCGAAATTTGGGCCGAAGGATTTTTGATAATTTCGTTTTTATTTGGTCTCAAAAATTCGTCATCTACATTTAAAAGTCTCAATAATTTTTTTCTCAATTTTATATTTGTTAATGCTAAAAATCCGAATTCCTGCAAATAAGATGTAGAAAATTATAAAAAAATATTTTTTAAGCTTTTTTGGCTATTGTGGGGCAACGCCTCTAATTCGAATCCAAAATGAATTAATGAACTCTTCCGAATGTCAGAAAATAAATCTCGATTATTACAGAGCTAAATGAGCTCTTTCTCTTCATTCCAAGTTATTTCATGTACAGAGATGAATCTGTTATCACAAATGGAGATTACGAATCTTTTCAAATTTTTTACATCTAAATTTGGAAAATAATGTTCAGTATAATTAAGTATTTAAAAACAAAAATTGGCGGCATAGTTCAATAATTTGAAGGCACACAAAATACTACGGAACAGTGGTTGAGGATGACTGCTTTACATATTAAGACGAAAAATTCACTATTACCGTAATATTTTAAAATTTTAAAAACACTATATTGTAAATAGATGTTGCACATTTTTATGAGAATTGGGGCATTTTTTTTATCCGAAAATGCCCTTTTGTTTCGTTGAGGCTCTTTACATATGGTAAAGACAATGCGAATGAGTAAGAAAAATATGTATTTATTTGTGCTTCCCTCGAATTGTAAATCGATTTTAACATCTCTCTATTTACCACTGTTCCACATTTAAATCAATTATTTTGATTCCTCCCCCCTACTTGTAGCCGTAACTTAGACTAGAAGTTCATCTACAATTGATTACTTTCAAGTACAGTCGGACCTCTATATAACGAAGTCGCTGAATGTCGGGGAAAAGTTCATTATATGGAAAATTCGTTATATAGAAGTTAATCTTTTAATATACTTTATAAACCCCATAAAAAACACAAATTTTAAATTCACAAACACTAAATATTAAAACAAGTAATTATTCCCACCTTTTTTTATAAATTAATATGTGTTTATTTTATATATCTTACCATTCTTAGAAAGAAAGAAAGAAAGAAAAACTGCAAGAAAAACAAGAAAAAAGAATGTCGAAGAATTCACTGTGTATTTTCAATATTAAGAAAATAATTTTGTATTAAAATTAATGTATTTTAAGGACATTTTATAATTTAAAGCATACAAGTAAGATTAAACATACATTATTTTAAAACTAGAAAACGGGGGCACGGGACAACTTCTCTGAGTGTGAAAAGGGATATTGAAGATGTTTCTAGTGAACTGGGCAATAGGGGTTAAAGGTTGCACTTCTTGAATGAAACGTCCAGAACTCTATAGTTCTCGGTTAGTTAAGATCTAATAAAACCAGTTCCAAGATTTATGACCACCATAAAATATGTTAAAGAGAGAATAACTAGAAATTTTCAGAAATACTTTAAAAATAGGGAGAAAAAAAAATTGAATCGCAAAAGAAAAAGTTCGTTATATATAGAAAATGCACTTCGCTATAGAGAGGTTATTTTACGAAGAAAATCGTGAAATGTTCTTGGTTCCAGTAAAAAGTTCGCTATATAGAAAAATTCGCATTATAGAGGTTCGTTATATAGAGGTTCGACTGTGTATATAAAAACTGTGATTCTAAATCCCTCACTTCTCCTTTTTGACCACTGTTAAGATCACTTCGCCCGGAGCTGAGATTGAAAAAACGGAAAGAGAGATGGATAATTTTTTTTTTAATATCTATTGTAGTTGCATTAAAATACACATAAAACTGCTTCATAAAGTTATTTATGTTAAGAAAAAAAATTATTTATGTGCAATTTTTTGACGAAAAAGGAAGGAAGAACGACATATTAATAGATGTCTACTTTTATGAAAAATACTTCTGTAATAATAATATTTTGCCTATATAAAGATAGGATTTTTTTTTAATACCGAGCTTGAACGAAAATGTTTGAAAAATTCGTTTTATTTTCATAGTTACGATTCTTTGAAATAATAACCAGTGTTTTTGCTTAAAATTTCTCTACTCTGATATATATATAATTTAACAGGGATGGCGAACCAGTGGCACACGTGGCATTGATGTCACACGACACACTATTTTGGGCACATCACCGGTGTGCACTTCGGCACTTGTGCGCGCCCCTGATTACTAAAACAGTTTGCAGTGCAAAATGTAACTTTTCGTAGTAAATAAAGAGTTTTGAGTTGTGTATTAACTTTTATTGTTTTCCAGTCATCACAAGTCAAAATTCTTTGACGGCACGTTTATACCTCATTGAACATTTCTTTGGAAAAAAGGGCGCGTTGATACCTAAAGGTTCGCCCACCCGATATGAATATACCCACTTCTAAATTATGTATTTCAAAAAGTTTAATTCAACCCCGGTATTTAAGTCCTAACTACGTATATATAGGCAAAATATCATCATTATAGAAGCATGTTTCATAGCAGATGAAAAAGGTTTTCACAGAAAAAAATGTAGAATATATATAATTCTTTCCTCTTTTTTTACCAAAAAATTGCATTTAAACAATTTGCTTTCTTGAAATAATATTTAGCAAAAATTTTTAATGTGTGTTGTAATTTAAGGTATCCGACTACCCTAAAATCATGATTTTTTTCAAAAATTGACATACTTTTTTTTAATGTTCTATTTTATAGACCATCTTATTAGCTTAATGAAAATACCAAGCTTTTTACTTTCTATTCACTAGAACAAAAACTACAAGTGTTTTAGTAAAAAAGCAGATGCCATAACTTTACACAAGATGTCAAACTTTAAAATGCGTTTTACTCGAAATGTGTTTTTTTTCTTTCGAAAAACTCAAACGGGAACAGAGATTGCTCAAAAAGTTTTGAAAATAATTTGCTGAAACTTTTTTGTGAATGTTTTGTATAACAGTGTGTGTTTTGACCTTCAGATTTATCAACCACTGTTTTATTTCAAAATTTACAGTCCTTTATGTGAATATAATCACTGTTTTTTAAGCAATTTCATATAGTCACTAAGATAGAGTGCTCTAGTTTTTGTAAAAATTAAAATATTTATTATCCTGAAGGTCATTTCAAACATGAATAACAAAGTAACACATTAAAATCGAAAAATTGAGAATTTGTTCAAAAACTTTTTGTACAGAGCGGGCCCCGTTTATATGTAATTTTTTGTACATTTTCACCAGTTTTTTCCCCTTTTAATAATAATAAAAAAAATTTCTGTATTCAATTTTACGTTTTTATTCTTAAAATATACTAAATAAATATAAAAATCACAAAAAAAAATCCTCATACGCTTTTCCAAAGTCCTGGTTTCGAAGGTAGTCAACTTAAAGAGGCACTCGTTTCGTACTCAATAGGAGAGGAAGAACGATCTGAATCGATTTCATCTGAAGGCACGCAGCAGTGCAAATCTTCGAGTGGGAGGAACCGCATCTAATAAAAGGAGAAGGGGGATGAAACTCTTCATTTGAATAAGAAGCACACACCGTATGCATACTGGACTGGAGTCAATCACAGCAAAGTCTTCCCTAATTGCGCCTTCGACCTCCTGATTTATTCCGCTTTGAAATTAAATATTGAGAGGGCTTACGAATAAACAAGCAGCGGGGCCTGACAGTTATGAGAAATTCTTCCTGCGCTATCATTTCAAAACGTAATTTTGCCCTAGACATAAATTAGGGAGCGAATTCAGGGGATCTGACTCCAGGCGTTGGCGAGCCGAACCAATCACTGGCGCTTCCCAGAAAGCGGCAGGGGGTCGTCCACAAAGTGAGGACAGACAGCTTATGTTGGTTAACCGTTGACTTTCGGCTAAATTCGAAATGACTGAATATTGACAGAGAGAGCAAATGCGATGGTACCAGTGACTAGTTTAAAATAATCATATTCTTTTAACCCTTTATCTACCGCATTATGATTTACTGCAGTTTTTTCCATGCAATATTTTCTTTTTGAATCACTACATCGAAAATTAAGAAATATACATAAAAAAAATACTCAACTTCGGGAAATTTAATCCGTTAGAGCTAATTAATTAATCAAAGATAACCAACTGTAAAATTAATTATATGCACTGTTTACTTAAAATTAATTGTCCCATCGTTTCCTAAGGTCTTCATTAACATACAAAAACAGATAAGACACTTAACTTTTGACATTAACTACTTTTTCGGAACAAAAATGACAATCGTCGCAATCCGCTGAAAACGCCGTCAGCTGAAAATGCAATTTCTGCTATAAAACTATTCGCCTTCTCCGTTAAAATACTCCTCATAGAACCCGTGCTTGCATATATCTTGGAATAGTGGATTTAAAAGAATATTCCTGCTAAGTATCGTCAGAGTATTCGTAAAAAAGGTTATTCTATGTAATTTCAAAGTGAGTAATACTTATAAGTACCGTCGGTAGATAAAGGGTTAAAGAAAAACGACCCTTTTTACTTACAGCTTTAAGAGGTCTGTTTCTCGTCACTCAACAGGGATTCATAATCACAAACAAATGTTTTAAAATGGAAACATATATAGATTCAATACCAATTTAATCAGACTTAACAAAGCATAGAGAGCTGAAAATTTAAAATTATATATATTTTAAATGGATCCATTCCCCTCTTTTGCACAAAATATATTTCACATATTATTTATCTATGTAAGAATAGCAAATAGTTTTAATTTCAAACATTAAAAAATGAGCATTTTTTAAAGTTTAAAATTTTAAGAATACAATAAAATACAAGAGGAATTTTTAATTACTAAATCATAACTAGTATTAAAGTATTCGAACCATTATTTATCTGATAAATTTTTTTGTGTTTGAGCTATATTTTATATATATATATATTTTATATATATATATATATATATATATATATATATATATATATATATATATATATATATATATATATATATAACCTCACTGTTTTGAAACAATTTTCATTCACTTCAATTCACCATTCTCTTAATTAAATCCCACCTATGAGTAATCATTTTCGTTAGATACTTTATTTTAAATAGATAATGAATTATAATAAATCGATCAATAAAAAACGATGTTTGCTGGAGTCTTTCTTTATATAAAGGAAAAAGAATTAATCTAATTAATAACATGCATCTGATGTAAAAGCAATATTTTTAAAAAAAGCTACACTATTTTCGATATATATATATATATATATATATGGTTTTAAATATATACAAATAAACAATTTTCTCAGAATTTTTTAAGTTCATATTTAGTATATTTTGTAACTTCATTGTTTAAAACTCATTCTTCCTACAAATCATTTCTTATTGGAAATAAATGGATTATTATATCAAAATTGTATATTTGTAAAATTATAACATGAGCTAATTTTCAGTGTTTAGAGGATTTTTGCACAGCAAATTATATAAATGAAAACAAAAGAATTTATCAATAACAAAATAAATACATGGATCAAAATCCGTAAGTTTGTGATGTAGAAAAAATAATATTCCATGCAACACATCAATACAACATTCCATTAATGTATTTTCGAAAATTAAATGAAATTCTATGATATGACAATCTGTTTTTCAGGTAAATCATCAAATTAAAAAAAAATTGGGATACTTAAATGAAATATTACAAAAAATATTTCGGACGTGTTTCTTGTGTTCCGTTTCAATTGAAATGTAGTTTTGATTACAACAAAAAAAATAATAAAGTGGAAATGTTTTAATATAATATAAAGGTTGCTTAAATTGCTTATTTTTTTAGTAAAGCAGAAAAGTAAATTTTAATATTTTGTGGTTTTAAATATTTTTTAACAGTTTTAATTATTTTAAGAATGAAATATAGAAACAAAAAATAAGGAATTAGGTTTACAAAGTAGGATTTCGGAGAGATATAAAACTATGAAAGTTTCAAAACAAAAGTCATCTGAGGCATAGCAATATGTAAATTTAAAATTCAGGACCCACGAGTTTAAAATTAACATAAATCCCTATGGCATATCATTTTAAAGTTTTACATTAAGTAAAAATATATGAGTCTTTTTAATTGATGAAATACCCTCCCCCCGTCTGTTTTATACTATCTAATGAAATAATATATTACGGATAAATTCATCTACTTTATGGGGAGTGACAAAATACCTAAATAAATGAAAATGTAATTATGTTAGAATCATTATAGTGAAAAAAAAAGCATTTAACCTAAAAATATTTCGAAGACAGTTGTAAAGGATTAAACGGTGCGTCTGACGATCAATTTATGAAAATAATTAAATGATTTTATATTAAATTGTCATACATTGTTTGCTTAATAATAATCAACTTCTAGCTCCAAATAACTGCTAAACAGACAAGAAGTATAATTAATATCCGATAAATAAAAAAAGTAATTTCTGTACTGAAACATAAGTCAATATACCAAAACGTTGGTCAAATATAAATAAATGTATTCAGACTGCAAAAGCATTGTTATAAAAAAATTTTTAAAAGTTTTTAGGAAAAAATAAGTACCCCCCGTAAAATCCGGCGTATAACGCACACTTTGAACACAAAAAATAAGATTGAAATTTAAGGGTGCGTGTTGTACACCTATCAAAATACTGTTTATTTAAAGGAAATGACATTGCTCATAAACTAAGAAGATTGTATTTCTCTAGAAGTATGCTATTTCAAAATCCTGAGATAATTCCTCGAATAAATGATTTCAAAACATAATAGCATTGCACATGTACGATTCAGGTTTCATAGTAAAAAAGAAGGTGCGCGTTATACGACGAATAAATCTAAAAATTAAAAATTGCTGCTCTAAAGTATAGGTGCGTATTATACGCCAGATTTTACTGTAGTTTAATCGAAGACAGTTTCATGTATATCAATTTCTTTTAAGCGACAATCAAATCGGAGCTCCCTCTCCACAAGAAATACTTCTATACTAAGCATTTTTTAAGAAAAATAACTACTTCATCGAATTTTAATCTGGATCATAGGAATTACGTGGGGAAGGAATCAATCAATTTAAAGAAGCAATGTCACGAAATTTCCGCTCACACCGCTTTAAACGCAGAATTGGGGCACAGAGCTCTTGAGATGAGAATGAATTCGTTACTTGGAGATTCCGGCGGTTGACTAACGAATGAGAATGTTTCAGTAGCTGTCTTTCAGCGATGGCGTGGGCTGCTTATTAAGATAAGGGCAGCCAGAGATCAGATTACCAGGGCTCGTAAAAACGATGCCTCTACAATCAGGGCGTCACATTCACATAACGCGGCTTAATTATTTTAAACACACCGGGGCGGATTAGCTTATATCACTTCCTCACGAACACGACGGACTCTTTCAGACCGAAAATTAAAGACAAAAATATATAGATTGAAAGGATTATGTGGAGGAAAAAAGATATTAAGTTATGCTGAATTGTATAAGACATTATGCAAATCTCCCTGATAAAACACAAAATTCGTGAGGCTTTTTCTTTTTCTTTTAAGAGATAAATTATCTTAATTATACGGAGTTGAGGTGTTTTGCATAGTGTCCGAGTGCATATAGAATCGAATAGCTGAAAGCAAATATACACAGTCGAACCTCTATTTTATGAATTTCTCTATTTTGCGAACTTTGACCTAGAACCAAGAACATTTTAATATTTTCTTTGTAAAATAACCTCCAAATAGCAGAGTGCATTTTCTATTTAACGAACTTTTCCTCTCGTTGTTCGATTTTTTCTCTCTATTTTTAAAATATATTTAAGGGTATTTTTCTAATTATTCTCTCTCTTAGCACATTTAGTAGTAGTCAAAGAACTCGTTTTACCAGGTGCCTAACTCACCTAGAGCAATGATATGGCCATAATTTTTCAAACAAAAAACTCAAATAAAATTAACAGATTTTATCAGTAATTAAATTTAAGGACGCATAGGGTAGTGTATGCTTAAAATTACTAGTTATAAAATAACGTATGCTTAAACGTACTCGTAGACTTAAAATTAGAAATGTCGTTAAAAAATTCATTAGTTTTAATATAAGTTTAAATAATATAGTATTTGTGAATTGAAAATCTGTTTTATGTGGTTTTTAAAGTAAATTAAAAGAGGAATCTCTATTCAAGGAACTTTCATTATAACGAACGGAATTTAGCGATTTCATTAAATAAAAGTCCGACTGTATATATATGCTGCTGTTTTTTTTTTGGGGGGGGAGCTCATTATACACACTTATGGGTAAAAATTCTTTAGGTCTTTGAGTATTTCTTCTTTCTTTTTTCGGGTAATTTTCAATAGGCAAAGAAAGCAAAAATATTTATATATTGGTACACAATATCTAATACTAGGTTGCTGTAAGAATTCATCACTAAACGGGTACAGGGTATTTTATGTTTTACATTTTAAGAACATTTGTTGCATTTTAAACTTTTCAATTTTTACAGATAATGTTCAATGTAGTTCTTTCCATATAAAGTGAAAAATATTCAAAATATTTCGAGTTTTACAGCATATATAATGGAATAAAAAAGACGAGTATATTAAATTTCAGCTTTCTACAATCTTGGATCAGATTTTTCCGACTTTTTTTTACAAGAGTTTGCAGTTTTCTAATTATTTCGATGTATAAAGTTTACGTATATATATATATATATATATATATATATATATATATATACAAAGCACATTAGTCATTTTTTATTACGTTTTTATCATATTTAGCATTTATTTTAAACTGAAAGATATAGAAGATAAATATAAAGTATCTTAATTTATTTCAATATGCGATATATTTATTTATAATCGTTATTTGATGTTAAAAAAAAGAAGAAAAAAATGGAATAAAAACTGGAAAAACCTGGAAAGTTTTTTATAGAAAAAAAAATTTTTTTGTTCGAAAAGAGAAAATAAGTTTCTAAAAGCTATTTCAAAATTAATTCTTTTTCAGTGTTGTAAAATCTTCAGTTGACGCTTAAAAACAAAGCGAAATAGATAGAGGGCACTTTTTAAAGTAGAAGTGATCGTAAAGCGTTATAAATATTAACATTCGGAAATGCACGAATTTATGTACAGCTGTAAAATAAACAAAACTTTAAATAAAAAAATTAATATTTTTTTCAGAAATTTGATGTTATTCATTTAAATATACTTGATCGCAGAAACATGTTGTGATACAATTACTGTACAATTTGATTTTATTGTTTATACTGCACAGTACTAACTGTTTATTCTCAAATAAATATGGCGTAGAATAGAATTAAACAAAATTAATTTGGAAAGGGCGTTTTAGAGGCTCTACTAACTAGGGCAGTGCGAAAGGTGTTTCCAACAGATTTTGAAAAATATAGAACCATTGGAAAGGTATTAGCGTGTATAGCAAATAAGCCTTTTTCAAGATATCGACAAATTTATCACTGGATTTGAGCCTTTATTCGTTAATGGTGTCTCAGAGTTTCTTCAAATCAGGGGATTCTGGATCTGTACTAACTAGTGTAGTGTAAGATGCGTTTCTCGTCGATTTCGAAAAACGTTATTACTTTGGAATGACATTGGTGGATTCAGAGATTCAGAAAATTTATCCCAACAAATTCAGGTATTTATTCAATGAAGGTGCCAAAAAATTTCCGAAAATCAGAAATTTATCAAAATATATGGGGAATACTTCTAACGCTCTCATTATATACATAGCGAATGATATCGCAATTCTTGGATAAAAACTACTGACACTGTTCATGTTTAAACTCACAACCTGCAGAGTGACCTGGGCCGTGCGAAGCTCACTAGGAGTACGGCCCCGGCGGCATCTGGTAATGAAGAAAATCTTGGAGCTCGCTCTAAGCTTCGACGGCTAATTGTATTGTCATTGTTGGGAAAACTTGTTATCGGATCCGTCCAAAGGGACTTCTGTATCTGCCCCTAATCATAATA
This sequence comes from Trichonephila clavipes, assembly GCA_019973935.1. Lineage (NCBI taxonomy): Eukaryota > Metazoa > Arthropoda > Arachnida > Araneae > Nephilidae > Trichonephila > Trichonephila clavipes. The sequence continues at coordinate 399,957 of BMAU01021296.1, read as the reverse complement.
AGCGCTCGATATAATAATGCGATCGTAAAACCTTATCTATCGTCTTCATTTTCGAGGCGGTAAAGCACGACCAGATAACAACTCGAATAAAACAAAGTTCCTATTTCGATCCGGCAGCCCCCACAGCAAAACTAATTACTCCGGCCCGTTTCTTTCTTTGTCTTTGGGGCACGGCGCATTAAAACTCTTTTACAATTCTTCTTTCCTTTCCTTTCTTTTCTTTTTTGAGTTTCGTTGGGTTTTTTCTCTTTAAAACTCGATTGTTCTGTCACGTGGCTCAAAGGCAAATGAGATGCGTGCGAAATTCGTTAATTAAAATAGCAGGAATGCGAATCGTTGCGTATCTGGCTTTCGATTGGGACGAACTTTAGTTTCTTTATTTCTATTCTGTTTTGTGAATCCAAATGATTTAAAATGTTCTCTAGTGATATACAGTCGGACCTCTATATAAGGAAGTCGTTAAATCCTGGAAAAAAGTTCGATATACGGAAAATTCGTTATACAGAGGTTCACATCTTTTATTATACCTTATAAACCCCATAAAACAAATTTTAAATTCATAAACACTATATATTAAAAAAAGTAATTATTCCCACCTTTTTTTAAAATTAACATATGTTTATTTTAATATCCCATCAAGAAAAGGAATGAAAGAAAGAAAAACTGCAAGGAAAACAAGAAAAAATAATATCGAATGTGTCACTGTATTTTCAATATTAAGAAAATAATTTTACATTAAAATTAATGTATTTTAAGGACATTTTATAACTTAAAGCATACAAGTAAGATTGAACATACATTATTTTAAAACTAGAAAACGGGGGCACGGGACAAGTTCTCTGAGTGGGAAAAGGGATATTGAAGATGTTTCTAGTGAACTGGACAATGGGGGTTAAAGGTTGCATTTCTTGGATGAGACGTTCAAAACTCTATTGTTCTCGGTTAGTTAAGATCTAATAAAACCAGTTCCAAGATTTATGACCACCATAAAATATGTTAAAGAGAGAATAACTAGAAATTTTCAGAAATACTTTAAAAATAGGGAGAAAAAAAAATTGAATCGCAAAAGAAAGAGTTCGTTATATATAGAAAATGCACTTCGCTATAGAGAGGTTATTTTACGAAGAAAATCGTGAAATGTTCAAGATTCCTGGAAAAAGTTCACTCTGTAGAAAAATTCGCAATATACAAGTCCATTATATAGAGGTTCGACTGTATGTACACGATTATTTCGAAATACAGTAGAGTCCCGAAAACTCGGCTCCTCTCTCTCTCATGTGGACGGAAGAGCAGCCGAGGTTGAGAAAATTCCTGGTTATCAAGAATGGAATTAAAAAAGAATAAGTACCAGTGTTTGTTTAGAGCAGGGGTGGCCAACCCGCGGCCTGGAGAGCATATTAGCCTCGACTTGAATAATTTTGCGGCCCACGAGATTCATTACAACTTTACAAAATGCGCCTATTTTGAACGATATTTTTGTTTTTAGAGGGGTTTTTTGCACACGAATAAATCCCATAACTCTTTGTATTTCATCATGTTGCTTCTGTTACTGTGAATCTGTTTTTCTTTTTCTTTCCTTTTTTTTCCGAAATTGAAATTTATCGAATATAAATCGTCCTCAAACATAACGGACGAAAACCTGCAACATCAACCACGATGCGCAAACACATAACATTGAGAAAGAATTGAGAAACTAATATCTCCCTAATTAAATAAATTAAACATTATTTGATCGTTGCATTAAAACAATATATAATATCTATGTTTGAATATGTTACCGTTAAAGTGTATAATTTAGTTATTTCATATAACAACTAGGTATTTCATGAAATAACAGGACAAGTCAGTTAAAGTAAATAAATCTAATACTTTACCTAGTTATTCTATGTAATAATTAGGTATTCTATGAAATAACTAAGGATAGACCGTTAAAGTGAAAACTAAACAACTTCAAAGATATTTTATAAATTAATTGATCAAAAATAACTAAAATCTCTCTAAAAATATATATATTGACCTCTTGCAGATGAAATAATTTATTATTGCATTGCTATTGCTAAAATCAGATTAACAGAAAGGGGGGAGTATATGCTGTATAGATGGATTATATTTAAATATTATCAACAAAAATACATGCTGGGAAGAAAAACAGTTGCTTCATAAAAACATTGTGTAAAGTTTTTAAAACAAAAATGTAAGAGAATATTAATTAAAATTTTATGAGATACCTATATTTTTAAGTTTACATTATTTATTAGAGCAAGGATTCCTGCGATGATACTTCAGATAGAATTGCTTATTATTTTTGAAACAAAAGCACACTTTTTAGTATTACATTTTTTTTTTACACGATCATTTTTTAAATCCTTGTCCAGTACTGCAACTTTGAGTTGTTGCAACGCATCGAAACGTTGTGTCAAAATTTGGAGCTTCTTCAATGGTAATTAATACTCGCTGACATATACTGAACTGATATCTAGAGTACAATTGTTTTATTCCGCCTAATCGGAAAAATTCTTCTCAAAGCAACTAGAACCGGTTCAAAGAACTTTCGAATGTCGTATTTCATACTTGAACGATCAAGTAATCATTAGTCTATAGAATACCTAGTTAAATCGTAGAATTAAATAATTTTAAGTACTTTAACTGTGACTGATTTAGTTATTTCATGAAATATCTAGTTATTCTCTATGAAATAACGGATTTCACGCTTTAACGGTAACATAAACATGAAAAACAAAAATATATCAATTTGTTTTAAATTTTCACTCTATAAGTGTTTGCAATGGGTCCAAAGCTAATGTAAAGATATATATATATATATATTTTATATGCAACCTGCGGGATTATAAATGTTTTTTAGTTGGGCACATCTGCCTTAGAAAGTATTGTACTGCCCTTATATGAATTGTTTGTTTGATAATGCAACATAAAATAAACTACCCAAATACCCTAACAATGGAAAAGTACGTACTTTGTGAATTCATAGAGCATTTACTAGATGTTTAAAAAAATTAATGTTTGGGTTATGAGAATAATTCTCCAAGATACTAATGGTGGCCGCGGTAGCCAAGTGGTATAGGTATCGGATCGTGGCTTGCCTTGTCACGAGTTCGAGCCCAGTACCACTAAAGACCCGCCGTGTAGGGCAGCGATGCACGTTAAATCTGTCGAGAGCTGAAACGTCCTCCCGTGGGTGTGGTGTGGTAGTTAGGAGAGGGGGGTGCCAGCTCAGGTGTCATCCACATCACTTGACCATGGTTCAAAATTACGTGGTCCGTCGCCAAAAGCCCTCGTGTAGCTGAATAGTGCGATGTTAATATTCAATCAATCAATCAAACAAGATACTAATGAATAGTAAAGATTCATGTAATAACAGTTGGTGATTTTCAATTATTTTTTAAAAAACAATACAATTTATACTTAAAATTTTTTTTTCGGTTAATTTCGAAATATAAAATGGCCGCGGTAGCCTAGTGGTTATGGGCGTAAAACTCGCGGTCGGAGAGCAGTGGATTCGAGACCATGTACATAAAATTTGCCGGTGGAATGGTGCTTAGGAGAGAGGGATACTATCTCTGATGCCACCCTGGTCACCCCTGACTGTGGTTCAAAATTACGAGGTCCGTCGCCAACAGCCCTCGTGTTGCTTTTTAGGGCAACTTTAATCGAACTTTCGCTCACTCCAAAGATGAAATTATTTTTATTAGAAAAGAGTTGAAAAAAAAATTTCTCAGTACTTTTTAAGGAAATAATAATTAACGATTTTTTTTAAGAAAATAAGAACGCGTACAGTTCTTTTTTTTTTTGTGATAGCCTATCACATGTAATCAGTAGCACGCACAAAAATTTTTCAAGGAGGACTTCAGGGTCAAAAGTCCACCATTTTCGTATCATACTGATATTCGCCGCCCAACATATTCTTTCGATTTTGTCGATTTGCGGGGAAAACAATACAAAATTAATTATTGAATAAATAATTAGCATTAATTATGAAGAACAAATACATAATCAAATTTTACGTAATATATACATTAGGATTATAACCAATCGAAATAAAAATCAAGGGCTATAGGGGGGTGTCCGGACCCCTAGTACACCCCCCTTGTGTGCGCCACTGCATATAATGTTTTAAAGACTAGAGTGTAAACATACACGTGTAATTCATTCAAAAAATGTTATAAAAATGAGAATAGAGTATAAAATCCTGCTTACACATATTATATATAGGTGTCAGTTATCTTCTTAAGTATAAGTTGAGGTCGATAAACTTATGAGTAAAATTTTTCTCTGTTTCGGCGAGAATTAAAAGCTTCAAAATTTTATATCTGATCCATATCCCAGGAGCAAAAAAGATTTATAGGACAATTAATCAGGGCAAGTGTCAGTTCATTTCTCGTCTTATCTTAAGTGTTGTAGGAAAGTGCGTCATAAAACACTGGAAAAGATAAAAAGGAGAGAAAGGTTTCCTGATTTTGACTGTCTCATTTATTCTAGCCTCTTCTTATAAAAGAACCTTGTTTAATTTTGTAAAAAGGTCTGGAAAAACATGTCCCCTTACCTTTAATAACCGACGAAGTTAAGGTTAGCAAAAGAAAAAAATATGCTTCTCTTCACAATAAAACAAAGAACCTATTTCAGCGAGTATAAGAGACCTTAATGTTTATCTTTTTCAATGTAATTAATTTTGATACTCTTTCTGGAAAATAAAAATTAATGATAAAAAAATAACTAATTTTAATTTTTTTCAAGCAAAAAGAGTCCCCCGGAACAGGAAATATTGTAATTCCAGTGTTTTCGAATTGAAACACATAAATTATACGTAATTATTATGCACATGTCAACGAAAGTTTTAGTTACGACTCAATATAGAATTATGTACTTATTAAGTTTCTTTCGCTTTCTCTTCACTTCCCCTATCGTTCAGTTGATCCGAATTAAGGTTATTCTAAAGGGGCATAAGATTTATTTGTAATGGATCTTGGTAATTCTGAATCAAAGGCTAAACTGAATAATATTTTTATTCTATCAAGCATTTTTTTTTTCAAAAAAATGAATTTGACTCATGATTTTTTTAAGTTATTAAACAAGCTTCCGTAATCAAATAGAATGTTATATTTTTTTAAGACATGCAATCAATATCAAAGTAAATGTAAGAAAATTTATTACGGCAGCATTTATAAATCTTTCATAAAGTTGCATTAACATATAAGAATCCATTTGATATTTGATATGCACGTTTTATCAATAACGTATCAAAAACATATTAGAATAAATCATGGAAAATAATTTTTGAATGTCACATCAGGAGATTGAAGTCAAGAGCAGTAGCGCACACAAGGGGGTCCGGACCTCCCCCCCCAAAGCCCTTGATTTTTTTCCCGATTGATTATAATTCTAAGTATATAGTACGAAAATTTAATGAAGTATTTGTTATTAATGATTAATTTTATTAATTAATGCTAATTATTTATTCAATAATTAGTTTTTTACTGTATTTTGTTCCCGAAAATCGACAAAATCAAAAGGAGCATGATACAAGAATGGTGAACTTTCAACCCCGACCCCCCGTTCCTTGAAAAATTCCTATGCCCGCTACTAGTCAAGAGTGAATTGTAATTATTTTTTATTAAGCTTGTAGAAACAGGCGTACATCACACTTATTCTACATTTTTTTAACCGTTTTGTCGGTGCACTATAGGTATGTAATTCAAATAATATAGAAAATGCCTCACACTTTTATTTTTTTTTATGCTCTAGAGATTTTAAATATATATATATATATATATGTATATATATATGTATGTATATATATATGTATATATATATATGTATGTATATATATATATGTATATATATATATATATATATATATATATATATATATATATATATATATATATATATATACTGCTTTTGTTTATAGATTCGAAATAAAATTTATGAAAGCTATACATTTCTATAGTATGTAAGTAAATAAATATTAGAGCAAGTGCAATTTGGTTAATTTCAATACTGAGAATGTTCTGTAAGTTTAATACTAAATCACTACATAACTAAAAAAAATCATTCTTATAGATCTCATCTCTTGATTTAAAAAGAGTACTTAAATTTCTCTAAAATGAAGTAGAATGACTTTTTATGCTTCGCAACCCCTTCCCCCAAAGTGGAATTTTGCAAAAGTCATTTTTAGTGGATCTCTACTGAACAAAATAAACATGCAAGCCAAATTTAAAGATCTAAAGTGTAAATCTAGTAGTTGAAAAACGGAATTTTTTTTTTATCGATAAGCCTCGTAACCCTCCTTTGAGAAAGGATTTCTGCAAAACCCATTCTTAGAGGATTTCAATTTTTAAAAAAATTAAATAAATAAAAACATGCGTATCAAATTTAATTACAGTAAATCTAGTAGTTTGAAAACGGGATTTTTTTTTATTTATATGCCCCAATAACTCCTCGCTCCCCTCCCCCTCCCCCCATAAAATTCGATTTTTATGGGTAGAGTCAATCTCTATTCCTCAAAAGCTTACCAAATTCGAAGTATGTGAATCTTACAGTATGAAAACAGGATTTTTTTAAATCTATAATGCTCCTTTTTAAGCCTTCACAATTACCCTCGAAGGTCAATTTTCGCAAAACCTCTTTTGTAGCTTTTGTAGTGGACCTGTAATCCTTGAACGTGCCTACCAAATTTCAAATTATCCTTCCAATCATTTAAAAACATGAATATTTATTCATAACGCTCCTTAAGCCCCCTTAGTAGTCAATTTTCACAACATCCCTTCAGCAGCGGAGCTCTCCCCCCATGAAAGGAACTATCAAATTTCAAATTTGTAGGTCTAAAAATCCAAGAACGGGAATATTTATCTATAATGTCTCTTGCGGGTCAATTTACGAAAAATCCCTTCTTAGCGGATCTCTACTCCATGGAAGGAACATGTCTACCAAGTTTGAAGTCTTTAGGTCTAATAGTTCCGGAGATTTCGTGATGAATGAGTAAGTCGGTTTTCTCCTTTATATGTATGTAGATAATATTCTAAATTGCGACAAAAAAAGTTTTCTCTAATTTTATGTTAAACAGTAAGCGAGAAAACGGAGAATAACTAGAAAGTAAAACACAATATAGAATACCAACCGTAATACAATAGCTCACACACTCTCGGCTCAAAACCCAGAATTTATACACAAGTATTTATATGACGATTAAAAACATTTTAGCATTTGGATAATTGATCTGAGTTCCGCGATAGAACTGATATTTCAAATCTCGACACCTTTCTCAACAACATTAAATTTACTAGCATTGATCCCATCCTAAACGGAACTAACTCTATTGTAACGAAAGCACTAATATGCTCTCCAAAGATGGCGCTCCTTCATTAATAGGTTCAAAAAAATGCTATTCTGACCTCCCTTGAGATATCCAATAAAAAAAAAAGAAAAATGACAAACCACTAGTTATGGGGATGACCTCCGAACTTCTTATACTGAGGGTATATTGGCATGACTAAGTTATTTCTAGATTTAGGCACATTAAAAATCTTATTTTTGACTAAAGGCCAAAAAATCTTTCTAATCTGCACCATTTGTAATTCTTTGCAAGCTTTTCTGGCCCATTTTTGTTATTGTAAAGTGTTTGATAGAAAACATTTAATTACTCCACATCATCTGGTTTATAATTTCTTCAGAATTTTTAAACCCGCGTATTTGGTCTAGCCTTAGCCTGAATCACGCAAAATAAATCACACAATAAAAGCCTTTTTTTTTTAGAAAAAAAATCGAAACCATGTGCTTTCACTAAATATAGTTTAATATTTACAACAACAACAACAAAAACCCTATTAAGTTGAGAAAATTTTACTCATAATGATATATATATATACTTCACTAATCTCTGATTGCTTAGAAATTATTCTATTTTTTTCTCAAAATGGGTTAACTATATTTTTTCCATTTAAATTTAACAGCTAGCTTATGAAAAACGAAACGAAAAAGCATTTTACTTTAAATGTCATTTTTCGTGATTATATTTGGACACGTTAAAGCATTTAGCATTGTATAATGAAGTATTAGTTTTATAGAACAGCAATTATTATTTAATTTCTAGCATTATTTTAATAAAGACTAATAAAATTTAAAAAACAATTTTTTTCATCTCAATTTAAACCTCACCCCCCAAAACAAAACAATAGACTCTTCCATCTCCCCTTCCTTTTATCTCTCATTTCCAAAGCATCTGGGAAACAAATATCTTGAGGGGGAAAAGGAGGGAGAGAGCTCAAATATTTTCGGGATGAGGGAAAATATGATGAGGAAAATATTCTGGAGAAAAAGAAGAGCAGTCTCATTCCAGCGCGACAAAAAGCGTCGATGACACTCGCTTTAATTTACGGCCGGCACGCCGAACAAAGTTAGATATTTCACGACTCATACTTGGTAAATACCTTCCCGTGTTTACGACGGAATCTTCCGACGGATTTGCTGACCAGGGAACCACCCCCTCCCCTACCATCCCGAATCCCGTTTCGTATTTTTCCCATTTCTCTTCTTTTTTTCCCTCTCTTTTTGGCAACGACTTTGAATTCCGGCATCGATTGTGAGAGTGTCGGGAAAGGATTGGTTGTGTTATTGCGCATGCCCGAATGAAATTTTTTTCTCTATTTCTTTTCTTTTTGAAATTTCAGTTGAACCCATCTTTTAGGTGAGATTGGTTAAAAGAAAAAAAAATCTTTTTCATAGTGTTTGAGGGATAAAAATAATATTTAGATTTTAAAACAAAATAAGTAGTATTGCTTTCTATTTTTAAAAAAATCTGTAAGGCTAAATATTTAATATATACAATAACGAGAGTTAAAACAATGTCCCATTCAGTTTGGATAGGATCATTTTCGTAACTAGTCCTTAGTCGGCCCTGCATCAAAAATTTCTTGGGGCTCTTTTTTGGGTCCCTTTAAACTTTCATGATATTTTGCTTACATATGTTGGAGCCCCTGCAACATGGGAGCACCATATCATTGATAAGGCATAGGCCTTGGATACGATTCTACCTAAAATCTTTGAAATAAATTGTTTGTTTAGTTGTTCTAATTTTACAGCAATCTATAGTATTACTTTAATTATAAAATAAATATTGCAAAATCAGGTGCAGTTGTATATGTGTATGAATAAAACTTAAAATGCGGCTTGTTGTAATATTTTAAAATGTACGTGGAGATAATTTTCTAATAGTATCAAAGCGGGTAACATTGTATTACCAAAATAATAAATGTCAGATTTTTGCTTGTGACGTGACGATAAAATCAAATTTCCGGACAACCGTTTTAGTTCAAGTTTAATTCGAGATTACGTGCTGTTTTTTAAGTCTATTATATTTGAGACATCTTTCTTAAAAATTCAATGAATAAAATTTCTGAAAAACAGAAAATTGTTAGAATTAAGATATAACGAGCGTTATACTTAACATAAGATGAAAATATTTCTTATCTAAACAGCATGATTCTTTTTTACATATAAGCCCAACCAATATCCATCTTAACTCATAGAACAACAATATGCAAAGAATTTTGAAACAAACTTTTACACTAACATTTTTTATTTCACAATGAATTGAAGCATGTTCATAAAATAAACTAGTTTTATAATTTATTTAGTAATTTAAAGTGTAAATCGGCTGTTCAAAGTAGAACGGTTACTTTTAAACTTTAAAACGGAACTTTCAAAAAAAATCCGCGAATATATCTTTTTAATGAATTAAATACCATATAGGATTTTAAAATTTTTCCCTAAATGGAGTGTTTTGAAAACGTAGCTCCTCTTCAGGTTTCAAGTGTTGTGCCCATGCGCATTGGGGCAGTTTTTCCTCCTCTAGACCATCTTATTCGATTCGAGTTCGATGCCATAAAGAAGGGGCTCCGGGAAAAAGCAGGAAAAAAAGATGGTTCTCCCCCGGAGCTTAGAGGAGTCTATCGCTTTCCATAATTCATAAGCGACTCGGGGCGGCAGCGACAACACCGAATGCATAAATAACGATGTAGGGGGAGCTCAAGGGAAATGCAGAGCGAAGACTTTTTTCTTTTTTCCCTCTCATCTTCAACCTGTACAGAGGACTTCCCGCCTAGATATCGGGCTTCGAAATAGCAAGTTTCTTGCAAAAAGCCAGCGTTCGATTTCGTCGGTTTCAGAGATGGAAATCGTGACACGCCAGTGTCTCCTTCCTTCAGTTTGAGTTCATTCGAAGTATAGAAAAGTGTTATATTTTCTTAGGTATCCGACTACATTCGGAACTGTTATATTAACAAAACGCTTAAATGGATAATTTTCCTGATATTTAGTGTCACTTAGATTAGAATATATTATAAAATTGTTTCAAGGACATTTTGACAAAAAAATATTTAAATACAATATTTTGGCAAAAAATTAACTTAGAATAACCTTTTTTCAAAAAGTTATCCTTTTATAAGAAATGCTTCTAAAATAATAATATTTTGCTTATATAAAGTAAATAATTCTCCAGAAAGTCTGAACTAAGACTTTTGAAAAATTCACATTATTTTCAGAGTTACAACCCATTGAAATAATTATCGGCGTTTTTTTCTTAAAATTTCTCCCCTTTATTGTCGTAAAATATGGATAAACCCACTTCTAAGTTATATATTTCAAAAATTCTAGTTGAGCCTCTATACAGAGGTCTGAGCTATATACAGGCAAAATATTATTATAATAGAAGCATTTTTCACAAAAGGAGAATGTTTTGAAAATGGATCATTCTATGTTTATTTTTTGTCAAATATTGTACTGAAATAATTTTTTATTGTAATAACATTCTTAAAACAATTTTATATACATTTTCTAATCTAAGTACCTCTGAATATGACAAATATTATCCTTTTATATGCTTTTGCAAAATCACGACTACAAAGATAACTACGTGCGACTTAAATAACTACAACATTTTTTTTGTTTAGATGTTTTAAAAACCAAGGCTTACAGAATCAGATTAACGCTGTTGAACGTTTGGAACGTTTATTCAGGTCTCGCAGTTTAAACTACTTCAAACCAACGTTTCTGACAATTTTATGAAAAATATTAAACATGTTCCCGTTCCAAAAATTTCATTTGATTTAATGAACATTAAATTAAATTTTAGACTGTATTATTTTATTCATTATAATAAACATTTTAAGCAAAGGTCATTTAATGATTTTAATAATTAATTTCTTCATAGTGACAGTAAGAGAAAATTAAAATTTTAATTGCAGATTATATCAAATCTTATTTTGTTACAAAAGTTGAGAATTTTTTACGTATTCAAAACAAATAATATTTAATGAGATAATTAATAAAATTAATTTTTCCAAAAATTTTACCTAAAAAAATCAATTGCTTTAAAACTAAAAATTCTTTCTTAATCTAATAAATTTTATCTAAAAGTGAATTTAGATTACCCTTTCTCCCCAGAACTACAAGATTCTCAGAGGTCTTTCAAGATCATAAAAAAGTAATATACGGTAGGAAACAAAATATCTTTTACTTATAAAAAATTTTCAAAGCCACAAATATATACGTAATGACATTGAATTGAAATTCTATGAAAACTAAAAGTGATGACTTGTTGATTTTCTAATAATGTTTAATGGCTGGACACGCTTTTTCTATGAACTTGAAATTTAGAGTAAGATATATGTTTTAAAAATGACTTTCTGTATTAAGTTAAACATGATATAAAGATAGAGAGAGAGAGAGGGAAAAGTGTAGTTGAAATCAATTGCTTTTCAAATCATATTGTGTAATTTTTTATTTATTTAATTTAAATTTTGGATATATCTAAGAAAGGGTTTTAAAACAAAACAATTGAATTTTATAATTCATTCATTAAAGAGATTTATAACTCGTTAAATTTAGTTTGTTTTTCCATGTTCAATTTGAGAGTTTATTTGCATAAAAATAGATAGGAAAAATAAATCAAATTTACTTACGTTAACTACGGATTTTTTTTATCACATTTCTTAAGCTTTCCATCACTTCTTATCCCGACAAATATAATTATTTAAAAAGTATGTGGAATTTATTAAATCAACACATAATAGCATCTATGTTGCCTAGAAATAAAGCATTCTAATTTCTTCGATAAAAATATAATGAAAGAAATATTTGATTATAGGCGCGAATGATTCTAATAGCTCACATTATTTCGTTGGTAATTTGAGACTTATTGTAATAATTTAAATGTAAGTCATATAAAGGTGTAGTAAATTATTGGTGAACATGAAATAGTCAATATACATTCAGTTATTCCTCGAGTCACGTGAACTCGGAGTTACGCAATTTTCAAATCTCGTCGATTCGTCTTTTGTGTGAGCGCTACACAACTCAATTACTCACTCCTCGCTTCCTGTTTAGTTAATGTTCAAACGTATCGCGCGAGATCGAAGCTTAGCCAAAAGAATTTATTTTGTGTTATTTATTTCTTATCTAAGGAGTGTGTATTTTTTACTACATGTTTTAATTTGTACTACATGTTTTATGTACACATGTTTGTTTACATGTGTGTGTTTCTTACTACAAGGACAAGAAATTGATGTACTTTAGACCCAGTTGAATCAGAAGATCGAATGACGGTGGTGAATTTGACAGGACTCAGTTTAATAGAAAAGGGTTATAAATTTTAGAAAACATAGACTCCAATGAAGAGCGTATTTCTTCAACAAAACAAGGAATCAAAAAAAATATTTACAAGCTACAAACAAATTTTGTGGGAGAAAAAAAAGAATCTTCGAACCGGTAGACTACTTCGTTAGATTTTATGAAGCTTTCTACATCAAAATAACATCGGTTTGCGATGTTGTATTTTTGTGTTACATAAGATTTTATTAAATATTTTTTAAAAAATTATTATTTGCATTCTTCACCGGCCCCAACTAAAATTAATTTACATGTATTTACATGAAAATTATACTCCGACTATATATATATATATATATATATATATATATATATATATATATATATATATATATATATATATATAACGCGGTTATCACTCAGTCCCACTTAACGCGTAAGTTTGGAGCACTATTGTATTTTCAATCTGTATTATTGCAAAAACATTATCGCGAGCGAAAGATTAATTTATAGTTTCTTTCAAGTTTTCATTCCAAGTAAGGCTTAATTTTTCGCAACATCTAATGGTTCTGTAATTTTTTAGATATTTTATAGTCAGTGATAATTAATCCAGATATCAAGCCTCTCAGTCATTAATAGTTAAAATATTTGTTTTAAGGAACGCAGAAGTATCATATTAAAATCTGTATTTCTAAATTAAGTCTTGTCTTTTTTAAAAAAATAATTAAAGAAAGCAGTGGAAGGGAACGGAATTCATACTTTTTGCACTTAAAAACAAAAATAATATAAAGTTACTAGGAGTGCGCAGTTAGTAATATAAAATAATCTGAATTCCCTTTTAAAAGACAACTAAATCAATAACAGAAGTTTAAGTCTAATGGGTTGAATAATTAAAATGTTGATACAAATATTGAAATATGTGTGATGATTTTTCTTTCAAAGTAAATAATTTTAGGATTCTCAACTGACTTATTCGACAACATTTTATTTAAATGGGCAGTTTATTATACATATTCGATTAGCTACATTTCATAAACGTTCAGTATCAGTATTTTGAGTAAGTAAATCTGTTTCATTTTAAGAAATGAAAATACTTAATAATTAAAAAACAATTTTAAATTAAAATCATTTTAAACTACGCCGAACTTTTTTTCAAACTTCTATGTCCTTTTCTTTAATTCGGTATTTTACTTTTCAAGTTTAACATATCGATGAAACTTTTTTTAAAATTAACATCAGTATCAATTATAAAAATAATATTCATCACTTTTCTGTAATAAATAAAAATACATACTCCATAAATATAAAACAAATAGCAATATAAAAATTCAAAAAAAGCAGTTATTTTTATTTTATTCTCTCTTTTCTTCCCGTAATACTTCAAAACACAATTAAAAAGTTTTTGAATAAGTTTCTCTATTAAATTTTTTTCTTGATATTTGCTTCAAAATATAAAAAGAAAATTATTTCGCAACTTAAAATTACTACTATAAAAACATTTCAGGTAGAAAGAAGTGTGCTCTAAAAATAAACTTTAGAATTCCACGCTCGCGGGTATCGCGATTTTCGTATAAATTTCTAAATTTTTTCCCCTTATTCTTGCACGAAATTTATTCTAAATTTATTGTATTCCAAAAAAATTCATACGCAGAAACCGGATGTCATTTTGTTTCTACAAGGTAATCTCTATAAATTCAAAATACATTAATTTATGAGCAGCGTACAATATAGTTCAATTCGCAATTAACGATTTTCTATTTAGTTTTTTTTCTTTTACACTTTAGAATTTTTCAAGCGGGGAGCCGTGGTCGAAAGTTCACCATTTTTATATCATGCTCCTTTTGATTTTGTGGATTTTCGGGAACAAAACACAGTAAAAAACTAATTTTTGAATAAATAATTAGCATTAATTAATAAAATTAATCATTAATAACAAGTAATTAATTAAATTTTACGTACTATATACTTAGAATTATAATCAATCGGGAAAAAAATCAAGACTTTTTGGGGGGGGTCCGGACCCCCAGGACCCCCTTTGTGTGCGCCACTGATATATATAAATATGCGCAACGAATTTTAAATATCTTTTTTTGTGTAACCTTATTGTGAATTTAAATACACATTAAGGTTAATTGCTATGCATCATTGAAAATGCATATGAAAACAAAAATTTAGAATCAATAAATTGTATGGTTAAAAAATAAACATTTAAAAAAATTATGCTTGCATAATATGAAAATATAATTGCTGTTATTATATTCTAAAATATCCTGAGTAAATCATAATTTGAGAATTTATATTACCGTAAAACCCGGTGTGTATATATATAACGTGCACTTTTAACATAATAAAATAAGATAGAAATTTCGGTTACGTATTATGCGCCAAGTATAAAAATGATAGCTTCAAAAAAAAAAGATGAGCTTTTAAAAAATTATATTTTTACATAGATTGGAATAGTGTTTGTTTAAAAGGTCGAAATTCTAGAAATTTCCTTCTTTTATTTTTTTTTCAAAATCCTCTGATTATACCTCGAAGAAATGGCTTCAAACCATAATAGCATTGCACACGTTTATTTTTCATATTCCTTCACAAACATGCGGTGCGCGTTATTATGCGAATATACCTAACAGTCAGGGGCGTAGCTACCGTCGTATCAATGATACGGGGGCCCCAACATGTGTAACTACAGTCTCATTAATAGGACTTCCATTTCAAAAAAATGCCCCGCAGGAACTTTGATATAGGGCCCCCTGATAACTTTCTACGCCACTGCTAAAAGTTAAAAAATGCAGTTTGAACGTATAAATGTGCGTTTTACACCGGTGCACGTATTACGCCAGATTTTACGTAATTTAAAACAAAATCGGAAGATATTAGTAATAAAACACTCAAGCCAATGTCAATAAATACCATGCGAGCTGAATGAAGGACATCTACATGTAAATAATTTATCAATTACGTCGTTAATTATTTAAACTGAAACAATTAAGTTAACATTATTACAAATATAAACTCCTTTGTCTAAAGAACAGTTTGTATTCGCTAAAATTTTCTGCATTCGCGTAACTGGTGCTGAAACTTTTTACAATGTGTTGATGTCTCTCTCGGTGACAACTTTACAATATATATACTCTCTCATTTAATCATTATGTAAGAAATATTAAATTCATAAACTGCTTGTGGTAAATTATATCTAATGTGAAAAAAAATTGTAATATTGTCTATAAATTTGCATGAATGTATTCTGTGACCATCGTAGTTGCGTAAATAAAACAATAAAGCAATATATTGAAATTATGTTTAAGAAAAGTCTGTTCCGTACAAAACTTACAAATAAAATTGTAATTTTGTATTTAAATCACATTGGAATCGTACTAAATTTTAATAAACAATCTTAAGCTAAAATATTATAAACAATGGAATTGTGATTAATATATCAATATACATACCACAAATACATCAAATACTCCTTCAGTAGAAGATATATAAGTACTTCACAATCAAAATCCATGGATTAAAGAAAAAATGTTTTAAAAAAATTCCAGTCTGAATATAGCAATCATACAAAAACAGAAACCAGTATGGCCGACGCAACAACTCCTAAGAATGCTTCTAAGGGAGCTCCGTGGCAAGGCAGACCCCTTTCGGGTAATGGCCCATAAACGTCCATTGGAGAATAATTACCACTTCATGGGATGAAAAAGCTTTGATACTAAAATCTTTCGTCAAAGTCCGGTCATCCACCAATCAAGCCGGTGTAGAAGGGGGTGGTGGAGGAGGAGTGTCCTGTTCCCCAACACCATCTTGACCATCATATGTAACTACAACACAGAAGACAGAAAAAAAAAGTTTATGTTAACAATGTCTTCTAAACATAAACATTTTAACGTTTCAGTTCATAGACAGCAATAATTTGTTTCCGTAAAGAAATGCTGTTGGTTTCATTGCACTTTTAGGATTTATTGCTGTGATAAAATTTTTATTACGGGTTGTGAGTGGCTCTAAAATATCCTGGCTGCAACCGCACCACATCGCGGAACTGCCCCGATTTTGTAAGAAAGCATCACCCCCACCCCCTCTCCGAAGAACGCCGGTGTTTTTTGTTTTTTTTAATTGCTTGGAGAAAAAAATAAAATTTAAGTACAAAAAAAATTTGTTTCCCCTTTCACGCGCGCGCGTGTAAAAAAGCGCGACAACTGGAAACAGTTCTATTTCGTGCACAATATCTTGATCTCTGCTAAGGTTCCCGACACTATGTTCCAAACGTATTTCTCGAGAGCCGTAATTCCCATGTTATGGCCCTTTAAGCGATACTTAAGCGATTTATCTTGTCAATAAAAGTTTTACTATATATTAAAATATGAGAAACGTCGGCCGTTCGCAAACAACTTGGGAAGTTTACCTGTTGGAATTCGGGGACATTTTCTAATGAACAAGCCCTCGCTCGATCCTCCTTTGTATATTTATTTTTGCCCCGACTAGTTATTGCTCGTATTCTTATTATACTAACCATATTTTTCATCGCAGTTTAATAGTTTCTAAGGTATCGTATTTATTGCAAATAAAGTTTTTCCCCCCCATAGCGATGTAAAATACCTTTTACGCAGGTAGGCTTGTTTCAATGACGAATCCATTTAAGCTAATAAAGTCTAGATAATTTTAGAATGTTGTTTAGTAATTATTGTTTTATGAGAATAGCGTAATCTTCAAAAATTTATAATAAAGATGCGCAAATTTATAAAATGTTATTGACAGTAACATTGATTGAATTATTGTTTATTAACGTTGCAATTGCAAGCTACACGAGGGTTCTGGGCGACAGAACTCGTGATTTTAAGCCATGAACACATGATGAAGACGAGACTCGCTCCGCAAACTTCTATACCATGGTAACATGAAAATTCTGAACTGGACAAAAACCCAAAAGCACGGAGATCTTTTGGAATATCAGGACTCCACGAGTTCTCGAACAATGCCAACCACGAATTGGTCATCATTAAATGGCAAAAATAATTAATTTATAAAAAGAGATAAGAATATATAAAACCAGGAAAAAATTACAAAATTTATTAAATATGTAGGGAAATAAATCCCCCTACACACTCTCTTTTTAATCCCATTTTTTTTAAAAATTACTATTTACAATTTCCTTAAAGGTTTAATTTTGTAGCCTGTTTTCCAATAAAGTTTCAGTTCCCTTTGTTTTTGTGTGTGTTTCCCAGTACAAAAAAAGGAACGATTAAAAAATTTCTCTAAAAATTTTAATACCAGTGTGTGTGAATATGATGCTGTATTCCTATCAGAAATAAGTGAGAAAATATTTACATTTACGAATTTTTTTAAAGCTATTGCTGTCATTTATAAAAATATATTTTAAGGCAGACTGAAGAAAAAACAAACTATTTATACACTTAAGGTAAGATACCTTAAGAAATACATTTATAAAAAAAAATTTTTAAGACAGAATTTTATTTATATATATATATATATATATATATATATATATATTATTTTTTTATATTTAAAGTAAAGGACCTCAAAAGAAACATATATTTCACTCCGAAAAATATATCCTGAAAGTAATTACGATACGATTTTTGTCGAGACGCATTTTATAAGAAAAAAAAACTTTTTCAGCAAGAAATTCCCACAAAATGACATTTAAAGCATTTGCTGTTTTTCCCCCTTTTTTTTTCATTTTAATTTTGCCCCTGCAATTAATAATTATCATAAACAATTAATTTTGGTGTAATGTATCTTATACTTTAAAGATATATTTACTGTTAAAATATAATATTTTTAATTGCAGATAAGCCATTAATAGGTATATCAGAAATGTAACAGGTAATCCATTTAATACAGCTCCGAAAATTAAATGAAAAGAGGAAAATACTTCAACAATAAAAACTGAAAAAAATAATCTAAATTATTGATAATATACACAAAATCATATAGAAGAAAAACACAGTTACAATACATTACCACAACGTTAAAAACTACTGTTTGAATAAAATACTTTCAGAAACCTAATTTTTAACTTTAGAACACAATTTTATTGGAAAATTAGGACAATGGACAGCAGATTTTTGCATTTAAATGTAAAATTTCTCGAATAATATGTTTTTATCTAAGCTATATAGTCATATAAATCTTATCTTTTTATGCGGTTATTGTAAGAGAGAGAGAGAAAAATAATCATAAGAATTTAAAAAGAAAAAACATAGCAAACTATTTGATGGATATGATTTTCTTAATACTCTGTGCACAGTATTGTAGATATGCTTCTCTCATTCGGAGATTCCGCTAGGAGTTCAATTGTCTCTCAAAGTCCACCCAGAAATTCTTGAAATATAATACTCTGAAAAAAGATTGCATAATCAGACAAAAATAACAACAGGAATTTGAATTTAAAGTAAGAAATGAGAATAAGAAAATAAAAACTTCATAAATCATAAATTTATCTCTTTTTTTTAAGTGATAAAAATCATACATCAATGTTTTTTTTTTTCATAAAAAGGCATTTATAGGTAATATTTTCAAATGAATTGAGTGAAAATGTGCAAAACTTATTGTAAAAAAATTTAATTTTGTATAATTTTTAAACTTTTGGATTATATATATATATATATATATATATATATATATATATATATATATATATATATATATATATATATATTTATTAGAAACTCCAAAAAATCTACGGCCTCAGATTATCAGTTATTTACTTGAAAGTTATTTAACATAGATTTTTTTTTTACTAACATTCTTGCAAGTATCGTGTATTGCATTCTCCTATTCAAAAAGATTCAAGATTGCAATGTATTGATATTTTATTGAGGCTTAATTATTCTTTCTGAAGAAAGTGTAAGAAATCTACCTTGGTCTCCTTTTCTTGAGCACGTCTTAAA
Source organism: Trichonephila clavipes (assembly GCA_019973935.1). Lineage (NCBI taxonomy): Eukaryota > Metazoa > Arthropoda > Arachnida > Araneae > Nephilidae > Trichonephila > Trichonephila clavipes. The sequence continues at coordinate 380,422 of BMAU01021296.1, read as the reverse complement.
GTAGAAAAGGCCATTTCAAATTCTGGCTATATTTCCCAGTATGCATGCAATTGCTCACAGATCAAGAAACATTGACACTATAATAATCTCTTTCAGCGGCGCGCATAAGAGGGGGCACGGTCCTGGACCCCCAAAGTCCTTGATTTTTTTTTGATGACAATCCTATGTACATAGTTCGTAAAATCTGAGTAATTGTATTAACAATTTATTTCATAATTAAAATACTAATTATTAATTCAATAATTTATTTCTTACTGTTTTTATTCCCCAAATCGACAAAATCAAAAGAATACGATTGGCAGGGCGTGTTGAGGCATAATACGAGAATAGTGGACTTTCGATCCCTTTAAAAACTTTTATAGGCGCCGTTTCGATGGTTCTCTATCGAAGAGCAAGAAAACTTGGCAGATTTCTCTTTAGCCCAGTGCTTCTCAAAGTTTCAATTTTCGCGACCTAATATTCAATCATAATTTTCATCGTACCCCCCCTCATACAATAGCAGTGTATTGAATTCAATAATATTATACTTTGATAATTAAACTACAATACGACTTTAACCTCTTAAGTGCCACCGGCGTATATAAACGTCTCTCTCAACCAAAGCATTAATTTTCCTTGACGTATGTATACGTCTTTCCGAAGTACGATCTTTTCCGTGCACTGCTATCCATAAAATTTTGGAATGCAATAAAAGGACCTTAACAATGTTTGCGAAGGATTTACTTATTTCAGATTATATAATTCCTCCCCCCCTCTCCTATATACTCGCGAAAACGTGTGAGAAACGGTTGGCATTGGGATGTGAATAGCGTAACTTTTATTTGGCAGTTAAAGGATTTATTATAAACCGCACAAATTAAGTTCTTTCTATATACTTTTTGATTGTAAGTTTATATATAATAATCCCATAGGGTCACTGGTTAAACGTTCTTAACTTAGTATTGTTAAATAAATTATAAAATAGGACGTGTAGCACACAGATACATTTATAAGTTGTTGTTTTCTGATGCCACCTGTCTGACGTAGTCAGATCGAGGCCCACGAAATTCATCGTGGCATGGGCAAGAGGTACGCCTGTCGTTGGCCTTGAGCACCATACAGATGACAGTGCGATTTTAGCTCAGTGAAATTCCCCGAAGGGACGATAGATGGCGACACGACCTCTATCTCCACCTCCACAATTTCTGCATGTAAACTGAAGGGGAGGGAAATATTCTCCAGTTCCTGCGCTCGTGATTAAGCCCACAAGACTATGGACCCACTGATTTAACGAGCACGTACTCCGTGTGTACTCGGCGGGTGTTTGGTGGCATCGGGCATCGAACCCAGGCCTTCCGGTCTGGAGTCCTATGCTCTAACCACTAGGCTACCCACGGCCCACATTTCTAAGTGAAATATATCAGTATAAATGTGTATTTTATTTTTTATTATGTTAGGTTGTATTTTGTTTGCTTAATTTAAATAATATTCTGTTTTCGACTTTTCAATATGCTCGCGCCCACCTTGTAGAGTTGTCACGCCCCCCAAGGAGGGCGCCCACGACTCTTTCTTTTGTGTGTCAACACACTATTCACCACCCCTTTTCTGAAAAACAAAATTGCAGATCACACAGCAATTGGGCGCACCTGCACCGGCATTGATAAATCAGCTTCCGCTCTTAATCACTGTTGAACATCCTAATTTAATCTCAAGACCTCAGAATGAAATTCAATCCCCAGAAATCACTTTCACCAGTGTTCACTACAGACAGAAAACACAGGAAGCGATTTAGATTTTCCATCCAGCTGGATAATGTTGCCTTAACACAAGCAAAATAACCCAACGTACCTCGGAATGCAGCTTGATCCCGAGATACGCTTCATCAAACATATAAAGGACTGCAGCAACAACGTTCTCAAGAAGCTTAAAATCTAAAAAAGATTATGTGGGACCAGCTGAGAAACAAATCTTAAAACCCTTCGGACATGTTTTCAGTAATTCAGAATTTAAATCCTCAACCAGCTGAGTCTTATGCTGGAAAAAATAATAAATAAATTTAATATACGTAGTATAACAAAAAAAGGACGAGAAAGCTTAACTTAACTTACTCCATCTATCTTATTTTTTGATTGAAGATTTTCTCTATAAATAGATTCGATTGATCAACCTAAGGAGAGTAAATTAATAACGATTTATTTTGATAAAAATGATAGGTTTACAATTTGCAGATGTGGTCAACATAGGAATGTTAGTCTTGTATTAAATTTATATTTAGACTACATACAATTTTTGGAAACTCTACTGTTTAAAAAAATCTAAAATTCAGTTTCAAATTTTTCTTTTCGTTTGTTTATCCGTACGATTTTCATTGAAATATACACCACAAAAACATTATTTTATTTAATATGTTTCCGATTGAAAAATCAAGGATAGAAGGCGATAGATAATCTGAATAGTAAAAAAATTGCCAAAAAAGGGGGCTTTAACATTTTTTTTCTCCCAGAAGAATTTTGGAATCGCTTTTGAAGCAGAGACTCCAAGTCAATGTGCTAGAAGAAAATGCCTCCCGAGCACACTGAAAATGTTTTTAAAAAGTTTGAAGTGAAGTGAAACTCTTGGATAGAGCCCGTGACACATTTAAAAGAAGATTTCTGTCTGCTGCGTTTTATGCGTTTCCGGGAAAATTTACTTTCATTAAATAAAATTACATTCCTGGCTCTTCTTCTAAAGCAGCAAGCCTTTACGGAAAATCCTTTACCGTAGTCTGGAAAATTTCAAATTCCAAGCCAATATCCTTCCAGGCCAACCCCCAACTGAATTTTTTTTTTATTCTTTTTTACTTTTTCTTCTTCCTTTTTCCTTTCCCTGCTTCTTTTCAAAAAACTCCCTTTTTCTACTGGAAGTAAAGTTTAGAAGTTTTAAAGAGGAAAAAGTTCGGCAGAAATTTATACGAGTTTGATTTTACCCTCCAATGCGTTTTTTTCCTTCCCACCCACCCCCTCCCCTCTGCATTTTCTTGTTTTTATCCTTCTTTAAGGGTGAAGATATTTTTATTCGATTTTACTTGCGTCGCAGATTTCTCTCCCCCTAGTTCCCTTCCTTTTTCCCTCTAGAAAGAAAAACTAAAACCTTTTGTGTTGAAGCAGTGATTTCACTTCTCTTCACCCTCCCTTTCCTTCCCCCGTTATGCATTTTCCCGAACTCGAAGCAGATATTTCTTTAGTTATTTTACGGGAGGCTTTCATTGGTCGGACTTTTATCGGAGTTAGGCTTTTAGAGCGAGCGGCCACTCAATCAATAGCTGCGGCGGCCAGCTCGAAATTCTTCCACAGGAGAAAAACTAAAACGGGGGAGAGAGAGGAAAAAAAAAAAAAAAAAAAGAAAGGAAAACAAATTATCTGTATAGATATATGTGGAAGAGTAGGGTGGTGTGAGGTGGGTGAATCGATGCAGCAAATTCATTATCGTGTGGCGTTTCCTGATCGTTATGTAGAAAGTGGTGCTAGGGATCTGGCCACCAATTGCGATAGAAACATTTGCGCGCAGCGTGGTGGCAATGGCTGGAAGTCTTCGAATTTCTTCTCAGTTGATTCAGTAAAATGGCGGAAACTTCTGCAAGAGAAAAAAAAATTTAAAAAAAAATATTATCTTCTCTCAAATTTTATAACAAAATATTATACATTTATTTCTTAGTAATATCGTATAAAGAAATTATACAGCCCAGAAGTTAAGATATCATCTCCTTTTTTTTCTTAATATTTTACAATAAACCTGGCAATAGCGAGTGTTTCTTTTATTGTTCAAAAAAAATTATTCTATTTGTTCCTTTTTTTTCCCCTCCATAATTGGAACTCACAAATTATATGAAATTTTTAACTGCTTTAAATTCAATTTAGATATTATTATCAAAATTCATACAGTTGGTATTCAGTCAATGGATTTACACTTATTAAGGTATTTACCTACCTAAAGGTAACCTACGTTTCTGAATCAATGTTTGGCGGAAATTCAAATTTTTTTTTTATCCTTGTGTAGGAAAAATAAATTGAGCAACGAGAAAAAAAATTAATAAGATAAAGAAAGAGGGAAGGTGTGTGCACTATAAAAAAGGTGAATTTTAAATATATGATATTAAGCATAATTTTAGTAAAGTGAGCGATTGAACATTAACGTCGCACCGTGCACGAGGGCTTTTGGCGACGGACTACGTCATTTTGAACCATGGTCAAGTGACGTGGATGACACCTGAACTGGCACCCCCTCTCCTAACTACCACACCACACCAACGGGAAGACGTTCCAGCTCTAGACAGATTTAGCGTACATCGCTGCCCTACACGGCGGATCTTTAGTGGTACTGAGCTAGAACTCGTGACAAAGTCAGCCACGATCCGATACCTATACCACTCGGCTACCGCGGCCACTTAGTCAAGTAAGAATCAAATTTTTACAAAGACAGTTTTTTTTTCTTTTTGTCAAAGTTATCTTACTAAAAACCAGATAACTCAAAAACTTATGAATGTCTTTCCTTTATATTTTGTTATTTAAAGCATGGTAAAGGCACTGAACAAACGATTCAGCTTCAACATTAATAGTTCCTTTCTTTAACAGTTTATTGTTAGACGAACATCATGCATTTCACAAAATTTTCTGTAAGAAAACACGCAATTGGCCATACCTCTTTTTGGTAACTATGAATATGTTTTAGATTTTAGTTCATTGCCTCAATAACTGTGTTAAGTATGTTGTATAAAACAATAATTTAAATATAAGGCTTTGAATTCCATGTAGAGTGTTTAGAAATTCTGTGTAATTTTCATCCTATTTTATCCAAAAAATACCTCATTTTAATAAATTTAAATTGCAATATACGGGGAAATACGCTTAACGCGAAAACAGTTAAGACGAAATATTGGTTAGCACGAAAAAATACACCGGTCCCGACAAACTGCTACGTATTTTCATGTGTTTTTTCTCTTAACAGGAATTGAAAATCGCTTAACACGAAAAAAGATTTCCAAATGAATAAAGTAAATACGAAAAACAACAACTTCGACAGTATTTTGGACTGTTCTACTGTGTAAATCCCCAATTATGGCAGATAAAGACAATTTGCAGTTCAAAGCTTTCAAAAAAATATCCTTGCAGCTCTTATTCCCACGTCTTTCGAGTTGAGTTGAGTTAATATTAACGTCGCACTGTTCAGCTACACGAGGGCTTTTGGCGACGGACCACGTAATTTTGAACCATGGTCAAGTGACGTGGACGACACCTGAGCTGGCACCCCCCTCTCCTAACTACCACACCACACCAACGGGAGGACGTTTCAGCTCTCGACAGATTTAACGTGCATCGCTGCCCTACACGGCGGGTCTTTAGTGGTACTTGGATCGAACTCATGACATGCCTGCCATGGTTGGATACCTTAACCACTGGGCTACCGCAGCCCCCCACGTCTTTCGAAATGAGGAACATCATGAAAAGTTTGCGCAGTTATTCAGACGCACATTCCAATGGTGAAATGAATAACAAAATGGATGACAACAAACAATGTGTTGATAATTTAAAGCTAAAAAAGACAATACAAAGAAAATTATCAGATTATTTTTCAAAATTTTTTCCAAAATAAATGTTTTGTTTTTCAAAAAACTTGAAAATTTTGAAATAAATTTCATTAAGCTCTTGTGAATGGTCTTGTTTCATTGGTTTTTATAATAGACATGCATATATTCATATCTATGTAAATAAAATGTACTTTTGTTCGAATATGTGTATTTTTTTTCAATATCACTTAACGCGAACAAATATTTCGGTCCCCTCAATTTCGTGTAAAACGATTTTCACTGTAATTTCCTGATTAGTATTTTTCATTAATTCAAGTCATAAGCACCAACAAAATAACAAAAAATTAATAATATCTTGGTATGTTAGAAAATTTGCATCCGAACGTTGGTATATACCTTAAGATTACTTGGTATCCGACTACTTGCGGCAACTTTTTTTTAAAAAAAATTGGAGATTTGGAGATTTTTTTTTTGGTGGTTTTTAGAATTATTTAGCACATTTTAAGAAAATATGCTAAAATTAAGAAGAGGAAAGAAATTATTATTAATAAATGGGAAAAAGTGGGTAAAAATTTGCAAAAAATTACATAAACGGAGCCTAATCTGTTCAAGAAGTTTATGAACAAATTCTCAATCTTTCAATTTTGATGTGTAGCTTTGCTATTCCTTTTTAAAATGACTTTCAGGATAAGAGATATTTAAATTTTTACAAAAACTATAGCATTTTATCTTACTTATTATATGAAATTGCTTAAAAAAGTAGAGATGATATTCACATAAGGGAATGTAAATTTTGTAATGAAATAAATCTGAAGGTCAAAACATTTCTACTGTTATACAGAACATACACAAAAAATTTCAGTTAATTATTTTCAAAGCTTTTTGAGCAATCGCTGTCCCCGTTTGATCATTTTCAAAAAAAAAAAACGTATTTGGAGTAAAAAGCACTTTAAAGTATAACATCTTGTTTAATGGTATCTGCTTTTACGTATACACTTGTAGTTTTTGTTCAAGTGAATGGGAAATAATAAATTTGATATTTTTTTAAAGCCTGTAAAATTGTCAATTTTCGGCAAAATTCACATTTTTAGGGTAGTCGGATACAAGTTATCCGACTTTCCTTAAGTCACGATTTTTTTTTCAAAAATTGACAAAAAAAAAGTTGTGATTTTATTTTATAGGCCATATATTATTAGCTTAATAAAAATACCACGTTTTTTACTTTCCTTTTACTAGAACAAAAATCACAAGTGTTTTAGTAAAAAAGCAGATGCTATAACTTTACACAAGATTTCAAACTTTAAAATACGTTTTACTCCCAATGTGTTTTTTCTGAAAAGCTCAAACAAGGACAGAGATTGCTCAAACAGTTTTGAAAATAATTTGCTGAAATTTCTTGCGTATGTTCTGTAAAACAAAATAAGTGTTTTGACGTTCAGATTTATCAATCACTGTTTTATTTCAAAATTTACAGTCCTGTATGTGAATATAATCACTACGATAAATTGCTCTAGGTTTTATACAAATGAAAATATCTCTTATCCGGAAGGTCATTTCAAACATGAATATCAAAGTAACTCATCAAAATTGAAAAATTGAGAATTTGTTCATAAAATTTTTGTACGCAGCGGGCCCCGTTTATGTAATTTTTTGTACATTTTCACCAGTTTTTTTCCATTTTAATAATACTAATTTTTTTTCTGCTTTCAATTTTAGGATTTTTATCTCAAAATATAGTAAGTAAATCTGAAAATCACAAAGAAATCTACATATCTCCAATTTTTCAAAAAAAGTTGTCGCAAGTAGTCGAATACCTTAAGAGTGATGTGCGCCAAAATAATTCAATTAAAGTATGAATGATTTTACTTTTTTTCCTCGGGTGACTAACTCTCTTAGAAAAGAACAGGCGGCATCCTTTTCAACCCAAACCGTATTTTCTCACTATAATACTCATCGAACATTTCCACTCTGACATTAGTGTTTTCTTTTACGCTCATTGGCTCATCAGTCTCAATGCACTCTGAGGAACATTCATCCTCGGGGAGTGTTAAAGTACCGACAGAGAGCACTCGTTTTTGCATCTTAACTTTTTCGAAAGGATGTGGCTCTTAGATACGCTACAGGAACGCTATGTATTGCATGGTCAGTCATGCTCTCTGGCTCCCAAAATCCTGCCATTGGGCTTAAAAACATGCACGATAATTTGGCGAAAATTTTGTCTTTTATCTGAGAATGAGCAGTGAGTGACTGTGAAAAAGATGTCGGAATTGTTTGTTTCTCATAAATAAATATCGGTTTTTGTAATCTTTTCTTTATTGGGAATATTAGCGTTCACAAAAGCCCGAATTCAAAATTTCTTCGTTGGTATTGTTATCATGAAAAGCCCCAGACACAAACCATTGTATTGATTATTGAAAGAAATGAGGCGCGAAAAATCTGAGATATTCTTTTTAGACTTCAGAGTTCTCGTGGAAGGATTTCTTTTTAACTGTTTCATTTTTTAGGGAGATACAAACGAGATACTTATATACAAGATATAGTTTAGATACATACCTTTTGTGTTTCACCCTACAAATTTTTTTTCAACTTTTATTTCAATAAAAATTTCTGAAATAATCTGCTGCATACTTTAAGAAGAAGAAGCTCATTAAGAGGGATCAGTAGTGAGTGAATATTAACGTCGCACTGCTCAGCTACACGAGGGCTTTTGGCGACTGACTTCGTCATTTTGAACCATTGTAAAGTGACGTGGACGACACCTGAGCTGGCACCCCCTCTCCTAACTACCACACCACATCAATGGGAGGACGTTTGAGCTCTCGACAGATTTAACGTGCATCGCTCCCCTACACGGCGGATATTTAGTGGTATTGGGCTAAGAAGAATCATTAAGATATTATGTGAGGTATTTTATGAATTGAGCATAATACTAACAATGTATATAACCTAAATATTGCACACATCACCTGAGACTTTCTTGGCGTATTGTCTAAGTGCCTCGTAACTCTGAATCCCGTTCAAGTGATGATGACAATACCTGACATACATACCACCGATCAAACTTCCACAGCATGCCAATGGAAGAGCTTTCGGAATCTTGATAGATTTCAAACATTAGAGAAGCACGTGAGACCTTCAGTACGACAGTGGTTGTTGCGAATGATAAGGTGACAGTTGAAATGCCGATTTCGTCACCTTCCCTGTTGTGAGTTGGAATAAACTTGGATTATGTCCAGACTTTGTTGTTTTAGAGTGGAATCGGTTGGCAACAAAATTGTACCAATACGTGGAGTTTGAAGACGTGTTATTTAAGAAGGTTGTGTGTTAATCAAAAGGAAGCTCTTGAATGTTACCGGATGCTGCGGTTTTTTAACAAAATTTAAAATCTCGATTCTTGGCTTCGTTATTACTAGGTGTGCCGTTATGGGACTTTCACCCGAATGTTACGACTTCGTATATTTTCAGTCTAATACACTCATTTGGTAGATCAATTTGATTGAGATTCTTAAGATTATTGATTTATTGAAGTCCTAGCATGTTTCAATAAAACCTGGAAAACTCCAACTGGTTGAATTACTGAATGACACCCACACACACAATACCAGTATTTACTACCATTTACATCATTGGTATCAGGACTCAAGCAAGCGATTTGACTGGGGTACATATGCGATTCTGCATTATTCGTGGCCGAGAAGAGAACCATAAAACTAGATTTAAAAAGATTTTTTTTAGATACTTTTAGATTATATGTGAGTAATAAACTATTAGAAAACTTGAAAAGTGTTAGAAAATAGATAGAATTTTAAAGGTAGTTTAAAAAAAATTTGAGAGAAAAAATATTTTATACTTATATTATATATGTATATATTCAAGCAGCAAAGTAGTGTACTACGAAAATAAAAGAAGCTATACTTTATTTGGATCACAAAAATAAAACTCTAGAATTCCACAATTTACAACGAACTACACGTTAACACACACGGAAAAGTTGAATATACTGCATTGATTAATATATATATATATATATATATATATATATATATATATATATATATATATATATATATATATAACAAAAATACAGTCGACCCCGATTTAATGAGGAATCCATGGGGAGCGAACAATTTATGCGTTCATTCGGATTTCTTCGTAATATCGGGGTTAAAAAAAATTACAAATTGTTTGCACTTATCGTTCGGAAATTCTATACTCTAGCTATAAGAAATAATTTCTTTGGCAGCTGCACAAAAAATATCCATAAGAAAGTATACATTTTTTATTCAGCAGCCAAAAATGCTATTAGTGAATTATTAAGCACCAGTTCATTGGAAATTTTAAAATGCTGACTAATAGATGTTTAACAATATCTTTTCGATCCCTGACTAGGAAGTGTTCTTTTTCGACATTATGCAGGAAAAAAACTATAGCGTCTCATTTATATCCTGCTGCATCAGAGGTATCTTTTCACAGTTTCCAAACAATGTAAAACATTTGAAAATTAATAATTTTGATAGGAGCTTCTGAAAGGAATTTCCTGTCCACTTCAAAACTCACACGATAGGTTACACCCATAACTCATCCGCATCTGTAAAGTCAAATAATGGCTTGCACCTTTCCCTGTCGAAATTTATTACTTTTCAGAAAAGTCTTTTTCTGATCCGGATAAAAAAAAGAGATATCATTTGAAAAGAAATCCACTTTTTTTAAAATCCAAACTAATAAAAAAAAATTTTCGGCTGTTGAAATAGTTTATTAATTTGGGGTTTATTAATCGTTAAATAGAGGTTTTTTTTCTATTCATTTTAATCATTAAAGGGGAAAAATTCCTTAAATTGCGAAATTCGTCCGATAGGGGTTCTGTTTATGAGGGCCTAACTGTACTTAATAATTTAAACACAAAACAATGTTAATTTTAAATGGAGTAGAATTCTTGTAAGGAATACTAAATAAAATAAAATTCCTATAGTAGAGTTGAAATAATATAAAACTTCAACTGAAATAAAAGTAAAATTGTAAAATTACAACTGCAACGGCAAAATGATTCAAAGTATACCCAGTGAAAATAAAATACAGAATGTTTACGATAAAAAATCAAAAGATATGAAATTTTTATACTGGTTATACAACAATGTAAAACGGTCATAACAAATTTTGATAACATTTAAGATTCAACAGAAACATTTCACTTATTTCAATTCCTGGAAAAAACAAGTGTATAAATATATTGAAGAGCAAATCTTTAAATAAAATATTTCGCAGAAAGAGAAATTTCAAATAGTTCGTAAGAAATGCCTCAAGAACTTTATAATTAGTTAAAAAAAGAAATAAATTACTAAAACAGCGAAACGTAAGGGAAATTCTGTTATAATTATCGGAATAAAAAAAAAGCAACACTCTATAAAACAGTTTTATTAAAAATTTTCTAGAGATACTCTTACTTATTTTAATTATTTCAATAAAAATAATTAAAAACTTTGCGAACGAAATTGAAACATCAAAAACATAAAATTGACAGAAGAAGGCTAGGCAATATTCTGTCAGCGACTTTGTAACGGAAATGCTACAATGTATTTTTTTTATCGTAGAAAACAATCGAATTTACTACCAGAACACAAACAAATAAATAAAAGCAACAAAACACGTTCCCAGTACGACAATGCGCCGAGTTAATGTGACATCGATAGTTTTCATTAAACGCCATCTTTTGGAAACTTCTTGTTACGGATTGAACCAGTCGCCAGTTCTAAGCATTATCATCTATCAAATCAGTACCTCGTGTATTAACAATAAACAAGCGCGAGACAAAAGCAGGAGGATATAACATAAAGATATCGAATAGCAGTTCATCAAAATAAACGCCGTGTTTACCAGGGGGAAAAACGAGACCTAATTTGCACAAAACAAAAAAGGGACAAGCCTTTGATCATTGAAAAAAAGGCCCTTCTTTTTTGGTTTATCATAATCTAGGAGAATATATTTTATCTAGCATCGAATCTGACGTCCACGTCCTTCCATTTAATCGTGGTGCGGTGCCGTTTGAACACTGCGTGGGGACGTGACCGGAAATACAATGGCTTCTCATTGTCTAATCGAAATCGGAGAGACATTTTACTGCCATTCCGCTAAACGAAGTTGCAGTGCGCTGCATTCTGATCTCAGACAGGGCTGTGCAGGGAAGAACCTGACGTCTATCGATTGTGGGTGTGATGCACTCTGCTGGAAAGGTGCAGTGATTGTGCCACGGCCCCGTGAAGTCTGGTTTTTGCCACATGTTAAAGAATCTAGGAAGAACTCAGAAAAACAGAAAGATGTTCCACAATATTCATATAAACGCTTGACGTTACAACACATATGTACGTTTAAAAAATGTATTTACATATTAAAAAAAATCCGTAAATATATAGTCCAGGGGGGTGGCCAACCTTTTTGGGAAGAGTGCCACTATTTGAAAAAACTAGTTATGCGTGCCAACTTTTACAGAGAACAAATATGGAAAATTGAAAAAATGCTAATTGCAAGCTTATTATGGAATTTTTAGGCAAATAGAACATTTTTTTAATGTAAGTCTATGCAGTCGAAATTTAAAAGCAATATAATAAGTAAGCCGAAAGTTTAGGTATAAAATAAAAACAAGTAACTTGAACCATTTAATTCAAAATAATTATTAAATGCACGGTACTTATTTAGTGTGGCTTTTGAATCAGAATTTTAATTTTTTTACCAAGTCATATTAGAATTAGCTCTTGCAGATGCTAACAAAACTATGTTATTATAGCTGCATATCAACTAGTTTTGAATGATATTTATTTTATTATGTTCATGCAGTATAAATGTTTATTCAAACATATTTTGGTCTAAATTTTGAGCTGCTTTTTTATTCTGAGACAACTCCACATGAATAAAATTGTAAAAAAAATGGTTATTTATAATTATCTTTTTAAAAGTTTTCAGTAAGTCTTCACGTACCACTGTTGCAACTCCACCGAGCTACATTGTGGTACGTGTGCCACGGATTGGCCACTCCTGATGTAGTCACTTAAGCATCTAATGTAGTGGTATTCAACTTACGCGTGTCACGATCCCACTTGGAGAGAGTCGACAAAAATTATCTTAGGTCCATAAGATGGGTGGTAAAAAATTATGAATACATTCAATTGAATAGAAATACATCATTGAGGCACACTTTTTTCTGTAAAAAAATATAGGTTTTTAGAGCGTCTTTTAGACCCAACTTGAGCGAAATAGAATAAAAAATATCACCACTTGTGAGCAAGAAACAGGTCACATCAATGCTTTCCTTCCTTTGCAGTGCTTAAAAGTTGGGTTTTTTTTATATAAAAACTCTACTATTTATAAAACTCTATTATATCTAATTTTTTATAATCTGTGCTATGTTTTAATTTTAATTTATACATGACTAACGATAACAAATTTTTCATCTCAATATGTCATGACGTTACACAGTTTATTTTCTATTGATTGTACTCGTTTTGATATTAATATTTGTTTTGTATGAAATAAAAAAAAATAGTTAATATTTTCTTAATTTTTTTTTGAATTATCTACTGCTTGTTTTTGAGCAATTAGAATTGGGTTACAGATTTTGTCGACTCCCAACACATGGCTAAATAATTTAAAAGTCCACTGAGAAGGCAATTTAGTGATGTAGTCCAGGAAGGGACATTTTTCAATTTTTCCACGAGGCCTTTCAGATTCTGTAAAAGAGGGAACATTGAAGGAGAAAACTTCGCGGACCCCCTAGAAAAGCGCTGGGGACCCCTAGTAGTTCACGAAAAACAGTTTAAGAACCGATAGTGAAGAGGACGAAATATGGAACACTTTTATAATTTAAAAAGTAGGGATCAATTCAAACAGAGATGAGAAATAATACAGTAATGATAGCACGCTATAAAATGCTGCTTGAACCTATCAATATGTTTTCTGTGTTATGCTACACTCTTCAATATATCACATTTTTTGTTAATTTAGCTTTATTAATTTATTTTTATTTACTTAACTTTACTTTTTACTTTACTTACTTATTTTTATTTATTTTCATTTGATTTTTTCTTTACTTTTTATTTTCTTTATCTTATGTATTTAGCTATTTTATTTATTTATATTTCATTATTTATCTTATTTTATTTAATAATTTATATTTACCAATTTTCATTTTATTTGCTTTTTTTATTACATTTTTTATACTTATTTATCCATTTATTTAAATTGCTGTAATTCATTCCTTAAAAAAATAAATCATTTTATCGAAATAGAAGGTGCTTGACTTAGAAAATATTTATTTGAAAATGAATTTCTCTCTCTCACTTCTCTGCGTTAATTGTGTGTGTGTTTCAAGATGTTCAATTCTTATGCAAGATTTGTATTTAAAAGTTAATATTAGTTATTAATAATTTGAGTACAATTTTATATAAAAGATATTTACTTCATATCATATTAAATTCTTCTTTATGTGTGTGCGTTTTGCGTTCTTTGGCTAATTTACGTTTATTAAGGTATCCAACAGCGTTCGGAACCGTGATTTTAAAAAAGCGCATAAATGAATAATGTTCATGATATTTAGTGTCACTCAGATTAGAATACATGCATAAAATTGTTTTAAGGACATTTTGACAAAAAAAAATGTATTTAAATATAATATTTTGGTAAAAAATTAACTTGGAATAATCTTTTTTCCAAATGTTCTCCTTTTGTGAAAATAATTCTATTATAATAATATTTTGCCTGTATACAGCTCAGACCTCTGTACAGAGGCTAAAATACGATTTTTGAAAAATTCACATTATTTTCAGAGTTACAACCCATTGAAATAATGATCGGCGTTTTTTTCTTAAAATTTCTCCCCTCTGTTGTCGTAATATATACATGGATATAAACCTAGTTTTAAGTTATATATTTAAAAAATTTGGTTGAGCCTCTGAACAGAGGTCTGAGCTGTATACAGGCAAAATATTATTATAATAGAAGCCTTTTTCACAAAAGGAGAACATTTTGAAAAAAGGTTATTCTAAGTTAATTTTTTGCCAAAATATTGTATTTAAATAAAAAATTTTTGTCAAAATGTCCTTAAAACAATTTTATGCATATATTCTAATCTAAGTGACACTAAATATCATGAACATTATCCATTTATGCACTTTTGAAAATCACGGTTCCGAACGTAGTCGGATGGATACCTTAAAGGGAAAAAAAGTTATACAAAATTTCTTTTCTAACCTCTACTCAGTCTTAGCAGGTATTACAACTTTATTTTTCAACTGAAAATCTTTTTAGTACACATATACAGCGAATTACCACATATTAACGAATCTCTATTTTGCAAACTTTTTCCTGGAACCAAGGACAAATTTACAATTTTCTTCGTAAAATAACCTCCAAATAGCGAAAAGTATTTTCTATTTGACGAACTCTTTCTCTTGCGATTCGATTTTTTTTCTCCCGATTTTTACAATGCTTCTTGATATTTCGAATTGTTCTACATTTTAACACATTTTATGGGGATCAATGACTTTGAACTGGTTTTACCAGGTGTCTTACTTATCTTAACAATAAAATTGCCGTACTTTTTCAACCAAAAAAAAAAAAAAAAACCCCAAACACAACGGATTTTGTCAATAACTAAATTTAAAGACCTATGAGTTCATGTTTACACACACACTGAAAATTACTGGTTATAAGAAAATATATGTTTAAAAATAGCTATAGGCTTAAAAATAGAAAAAAGCATTAAAAATACTTTAATTTTAATATAAAAACATTTTCCTGGATAATGTTTCACCTCTCCCTTATTTTCCTAGCAGACTTCTCTTTTTGATGGTGAGATATTTCAAATAAATAGCTATTAATTCACAAAACATGGTGTGAATAATTACTTTCTTTAACATTATATAGTGCTTATGTATTTAAAATTTGTTTTAAGCGATTTCTAAAGTATATTAAAAGAGGAATCTCTATTTAACGAATTTTCCTCATAATTAACATTTTTTCGGGATTTAGCAACTTCGTTAAATAGAGGTCTAACTGTATAGCTAAATTTCAATCCTGCAAGCGAACTACTTCAATCCTATTTAGACTACTTTTGGAATTTTTTCCGTTACTGATTATCCAGGTCATCAGTGTCTTCCATCCCATCAGCGACAGATGCGCGCGCACCAGTTCCTCCCTCCTGCAGCCATGAAGTGCCCCCCGCGGCTTATATATGTCACTGAGTGGAAAGGCCTCCCTTTGTGCTTGTGGCCAGAGATAAGACTCAAAGACACGAAAAAGAATTTCGAGATAAAAAAGCTACCGTCGCCTTTCTGGAGAAATTCCTACTCAGGAAAAGTGCTGATAGGGAAGGGGAGATGCAGCCCCTGGGGCATGTGCCCCGCACTGCTGATAGAGAAAATGAATGCATATGCATGATACTGGAGTAGAATTTTTTTTTGCTATACTCAAGGTTGGGAGTGGATAGGGAGTCGGTTTCGTGATTTTTAGAGTAATAGAACATGAGAATGCTCGAAGGTACTTCAAAAAAAATGTTTTCTTTTTCGTAGCACTGTTAGACAGATTCTGTTTTGTTGCATAAATTTGAATTGCAAAATTTTTAACTATCGCACCTAATAACAATCGAGTTGTTCCATAAAGAATTTTTCGGTTTTAACAGAATTTTCGATGCGCAGAAAAGTTGGTAACGGGGAAATCATAACATATAAATCTAATGTATATCAGCGTTCTTACAAATGCTATTTTAAAGTTTTGTCGGATGAATTAATATTATTTTTGTAGTTTTAAAAATATGAATTTTGTTTGCATAGAAATCTCTTAAACTTGTATGAAATCGAAAGATTAAACGAATCAAACGGATAGGTTAACTTTTTTAATACCTTCCTTTTTTTTATGAGTTCGAGATGTTCAATATTTTTTAGAAATATTTATTTACTTTTTATATACCGGGTTATATACGTTTTTAGTTAACTTTTGATAGATATTCTTTTACATACAAATTATACTTGTACTTTAAGGTATCCGACTACGTTTCAGAATCGTGATTTTCAAAAGCGCATAAATGGATAATTTTCACAATATTTAGTGTCACTTAGATTAGAATATATGCATAAAATTGTTTTAAGGACATTTTGACAAAAAAAAATTATTTAAACACAATAATGTGGCAAAAAATTAACTTAGAATAATTTTTTTTCCAAATGTTCTCCTTTTGTGAAAAATGCTTCTATTAGAATAATATTTTGCCTGTATATAGCTCAGACCTTCGTTCAGAGGCTCAACCAGAATTTTTGAAATGTATAACTTAGAAGTGAGTTTATTCATATTTTACGACAACAGAGGGGAGCAATTTCAAGAAAAAAAAACGCGAATAATTATTTCAATGGGTGGTAACTCTAAAAATGTGAATTTTTCAAAAACTCTAGCTGAGCCTCTGTAGAGAGGTCTGAGCTATGTAAAGGCAAAATATTATTATAATAGAACCATTTTTCACAAAAGGAGAACATTTGGAAAATTGATTATTATAAATTAATTTTTTGCCAAAATATTATATTTAAATATAAATTTTTTTTTTTTGTTAAAATGTCCTTAAAACAATTTCATGTGTGTATTCTAATCTGAGTGATACTAAATATCATGAAAATTATCCATTTATGCGCTTTTTAAAATCACGGTTCCGAACGTAGTCGGATACCTTAAGAAAAGTGGGATTCAACCTCACTATCAGAAGATTTCAAGTGTTATTACTTAAGGTATTTATTCAAAACAAATACATTTTTTCAAGAACTATCGTTTAGAGATGTTGATTCACGTTAAACCTGTCGAGGCTCACAGCTCTCTCATTGAAGTGGTGTGCCAGCTTAAATGTCATCCTCGTCGTTTGATATGGTTAAAAATCCGCCAACAAGAACTCTCGAGTAGCTTTTGACTATAACATTAAAAAACAATCAATCAATCCACAGTTACATGCCTTTCTTATGTTTAAAAGAAAAATAATAAGAATAAAAACTATTTGGAACTATAATCTTATAATGGCATCGATACTTTTCATTGTTATCGGAGAACAGTCCTAATAAGAAATAAGTTCTAGCTAGCCTTTAATACATGTTCATATTATAAAGGCTACTTGAAAGTAAGAAGGGCAGCTAGATGGAAACATGCCTCCCATTTGTGGAAACACACTAATGTATTAAATATTGTGTAATGAATGTGATATATATACGAGGCATGTTTTAAACGAGCACTGTTTTGGAATATGAGTGCAGCAGCGCCGCAGTCGTCATTCTGAGCATGCGCGCTAAATGATTTCGATAATGACTATTACATTCCGATGGCAGTAAAATAGATAAGTCGCAGGGAAATGATTAAATTAGAGATTTCATCGAATCCCAAAAGGCCCAAAATTAAGAAAAATCGTTAAAACCTCCGTCTAATAAATGGTATTAAGGCAAAAAACCCGGGTTTTCTATATCTCTTCCTTATGGAATTGAGAAGGTCTAAACACTATGCTATGTGATATAGCATTCCGAAAATCGAACCCTAATGCAATTACACAGTCGAACCTCCATATTACGAGCGCCTCTATATTGCGAGTTTTTTTTATAGCTAACTTTTTTCTGAAACCATGAACATTTCACGATTTTCTTCATAAAATAGCCTCCTTATGGCGAAGTGCAGTTTCTATACAACGAACTTTTTTTCTTGTGCTTTTTTTCTTGTGATTCAATTTTTTTTCTCAGTCTTTTTAAAGTTATTCTGGATATTACAAGTTCGCTTCTTTAACACATCTTATGGTTGTCGTTAATCTTGAACTGATTTTATTTTATGCCTAACTCGCCAAGAGCAATGGAATTCTGGGTGTTTCATCCCTCAACCTTCAACCCTCATTGTCCAGTTCACTAGAAACGTTTTCGATATCCTCTTTCACTGGAGTTGTCGCGTGCTCCCGTGTCCTTGAACTAGTCTCCGTTCATTTGTAGTGTTGATCAGTCGTACTGGTAACTTCATTTCTTGTAACTTGAGGATGCCTAAGGAAGATATAAGAGCAAGAGGATACTGCAAAAAGTTATCACTGCCCTTGAAAATAATCATTCCATGCAAAATATATATATTTACAAAAAGGTGTTATGTGTTAATTTATGAAATGGTGTAAATAATCATTTTTTTAATATATAGTGTTTATGAATTTAAAATTTGTTTTATGTGGTTCATAAAGTATATTGAAAACTCTCTATGACGAGAGAGAGAGAATATTTCAAAACTCTCTCTATAACGAGAATATTTCAAAACTATCTCTATAACGAATATTTCAAAACTCTCTATGTAATGAATTTAACACATAACGAACTTTATTGTGTGATTTAGCGATTTCGTTAAATAGACTGTACTACAATTATTTAAGATACTTTTCTAAAAGGAATACCTCCGATAAATTTAAACATAAGAATCAGTTGCCATATAACGCAATAATATGCGAGATAAAAAAGGTTTTAAGCGTATAAAAGTATGCCATATTCTTCAGACACAGTTTTTCATCGTTTTGTATTTCGATCCATGAGCCAGAAAACAGTCGCGCGACTCAAGCAAACAAACAAATCAGTTCGTTACAAAATATACTTCGGAATGAATCACGTGGTGCAATGAATAACAATCTAGATTGAGCTCAGGCGTGACTCCGGCTGTATATCTTCCGCGCTCAAATAAACGTCGATTAACCGCCTAAACGCGGTTAATAAGTATCAATTCCTACTCTTTGTAATTGAATTCTCCGTCCTTGTATTGTGTTTCCACAAATACAATCCTACGCAAATACCTCCTCGGACATGGCGCCCTGCGTCGAACAAGCAGGGCGTAAATTTTCTTAAATTTTATTAATGGCCCCATCCTCCCTTTCAATTAGGGCCCCGTCGGTGGCCTTGTATTGTTTCGAGCGCATGACATCACACAAAGAAAAACAAAGCCATAATTGCGCTGTATTTAAAGATACATATTCTGAAATCGGCAACAATGTGATGACTCAAGTCTGATGATGATGGATTTATTGTCATGTTGCATTAATTTCGGAAGCCACCAGGACTCTTCTTTGCAATTGCAATTGGGGCTAAGCGATTAAGTGTTCGCGTGGATTCTGTTTTGCGATACTGGAACGTAAATCACTCAGGATGCTTAGTGAGGTATTGGTGGCATCTAATGAGACATGAACAGAGTAGTGATTTGTGATCTTCTCAATTGAAGTGATTAAACATTGTATTTCTTTTCAATGGATGATTAAAGATTGTTATTTTTAAGCTTCAGATAGCAGTTAGTTCATTTAAATGTATTAGGGATGCCATGGCTATGTGCCACTGGGGTTTTTAAACTAAGACGAAATCGCATGCGGTTGTAGAATAGAATTCAGCGTGACGATTATCCTTAAGAAAAAAATCCTAAAAAGAGAAAAGACAATATTTAGAAAACTTATTCTGATACTGGCTGAAAAATCCAGTTTAAAAAATGAATGAGTGAGTGAATATTAACGTCGTACTGTTCAATTACACACGGGCTTTTGGAGACGGACCTCGTCATTTTGTACCATGGTCAAGTGACGAGGACAACACCTGTGCTGGCAACCCCCCTCTCTCCTAACTACCACACCACACCAACGGGAGGACGCCTTTGAGCTCTCGACAGATTTAGCATGCATTGCCCCCCTACGTGTCGGGTCTTTAGAGGTACTGGGCTCGAACTCATGACGCCTGCCATGATCCGATACCTTGACCACTGGGTCACCGCAGCCCTTTAAAAAAGTGAAAGGCTACAGATTAATTACGTGTGAACCTACAGAAGGACTCTTCAACAATAGGTTTATTACATCCTCCATTACGAAGTATTAGAAAAATATTTTGATGTTTTAGGAGAAAAATACTGAAGTCTCTGAAATTCGATAACATACGTGTTTAGACATTAAGAAACTTACCTTGAGATTTTTTTCTTTCCAGTACAGAAATGAGAGAGATGTACTTCAAAGTTCTATCTTTTTAAATTTTTCGTCTCCTTTAAATCAAACCATGCATGTCTTTGACACGAAAAATTGAAAGAATAACACCTAAAAAATAGAAATAAATATACAAAAAACTGGTTTTTTTTAATATTTTAGTTAAGGATTTTATTTAATGTTTGAATAAACAAAAAATACTTCATTTAAATCTAGGAAATAAGTATATATTCTGATGCAATAAAAAACAAATATTTTAAAAAGATAAATATTTTTTTTTCCTTGGATGAACAGAGTTACATTCTCGAAACCCCATTTCAATTTTTATAAGAAAAATAAATATACGTAGTATGCAGTGGTGCACACAGGAATTTTCCAGGGTTGGAAATCCACCATTTTCGTTTCATGCTTCAATATGCCTCCGAACATATACTTTTGGTTTTGTCGATTTTCGGGAACAAAAAACAGTAAAAAATTAATTATTGAATAAATAATTAGCATTAATATATAAAATTAATAATTGATAAAAAATACTTAATAAAATTTTACGTGCTATAGACATAGGATTATAATCAATAAAAAAATCCAGGGCTTGGGGAACTTCCCTCCCCTTGTGTGCGCCGCTGGTTGTACTTAGTACAAATAAGTATAGAATTATTTGTAAATGTTAGCTACAAGCGATGAATTATTTCTTATGTCCCATTTATATGTAAAAAAGGAATAATGAATATATTCTCAGCTTATCTAGAAAAAGAATAAGAACTCATGATAATCATTAAAGGGAAAAAAATAATTTTCTTTTTATAAGTATAAAATGTAAAAATTCATCACCTCTCTGGAGGCTGAGAAAGGTTTAAGCTATGCACACACACACATCTCTTGAATTAATAAGATAACACCAACCTGACTTTACTTAAAAAAATATCTTTATGGCTGCAGTGGACAGTTAAAATGTGGAAAATTGACTAAAATATCGAAAAAAATTTTTTGACTTATTTTAATATTATATTAGCCTCTCTATCAAAAGCAAAAAAAAATTTGGGGGTTTATGCATTTTTTACTGAGTTATGGGGTAGTTCCGATTCAGTCATCCATGACCACGCCCCTTTGTTTACATTCTGATGTCATGCTGACAAAGCTGTCATGTACTTTGACAGTACGAATTTTATTTACTGTGTAGACATAACCTCTCTAATTTTTATTTTTAAATGTTAATTTATCAAGGTCTGGATTATACAACAATTTGTTTTAACTGTATCTGAGACCTAAATCGTCATTATTTGTTTATAATTCGTTCGAACTTGCGTTTGCATTTTTCGTTCAATTTTATTCAAACTTTATATTGATTTTACCAAAACAAAAAGTTCTTTTCAGAACTAAAGTTCATTTTAAATTGCCTTTGTTATTTAAAATTTTTATAATGGATCTTATATCATCGAAATATAGAAAACCTAAAGGTCATCCTACCAAAAGGAGAAAGATGTTGGCTGAAAATAGCAAGAAGCGATGGTAGAAATCTTCTAAAACTGTTGATGAAAAAAACAGTAATAGTATGGTATTGCAGAGAAATACATTATCTGAACCGAGTACATCTTCCCAACCTGAGGCAAGCTATATTTTCACCCACAAGGCTGTGTTTTCTGAACTATTGCAGAAAGTTCCTTGTAAATATTGTACAAACTGTACCCTTGTTATAAAACAACACCATCTCATGAGTTATTCTTCAAATATGGAACTTTTATGCGAATCATGTCGTGAAAGCTATGGAAGTGTTTTTTCAAGTTTCCAAGAAGAGACCAAAAACTCACATGATATAAACAGCAAACTGGTGAGTGCCTTCCTATCCATAGGCAGAGGGCAAGCTGCTTTGGAAACGTTTCCATCTGTGCTCAACATGCCAACAATGGACCGAAAAACATTTGCCAAATGCATGCACAACTTATCCGGGAAAAACAAAGAGGTGAAGAAAAAAATGCTCGAAATGTCACGTCAAGCTGCTAGAGAAGCTCACGTAAAAGTAGATGCTTCTCTAAAAAATCAGGAAATAATTGATGTGAGTGTGTCATATGACGGTACTTGGCAAAAGCGAGGACATACATCTAACCTAGGATTAGGAATAATCATCGATATCCTTAGTGGATTTGTCCTTGACTTTGAAGTATTGTCGAAATACTGTCAAAATTGTGTAGTTGCTGGTCGAGATATGGGAGTCGATAGTGCGGAATTCCACATATGGCAAAAAGGACATGTGGATGAGTGTGACAAAAATTTTGATGGAACTTCTGGAGCCATGGAGATGCACACTGCACTAATTATGTGGAGGCGGTCACTTAGTGATTGCAAATGAGATTCGTTTCCATGCTGAGTGATGGTGACTCAAAACTTTTCAATTTTTGTCGGACAATAAAATATATGGTTCTGATATAAAAATCGAAAAGGAAAAGTGCCTGAATCATATTGCAAAGAGGCTAGGCACATCGTTACGTAACAAAGTGAAGGAATGGAAAGTGAAAAAAGTGACTCTTGGTGGGCGTAAGCAGGAAAGCCTTACAGATAAAAACATCACAAAGTTGCAAAATTACTATAGAAAGGCAATAAAAGATAATGTCCCTGATACCGATAAAATGAAAACTGCTATATATGCCAGCCTGATGCATTGCTCGTTAACTGACAAAAAGCCTATGCATGGTAAGTGTCCTGAAGGGGAATCATCATGGTGTTTCTATAAAAGAGCTATAGCCAAAGGTGAAACCCCAGAGTCACACAGTTCCATGACAACTTACTTGTCGCCACAAGTAGTGGAGAAAATTATGCCTGTTTATCAACGTTTAGCTTCAGGCACCATTCTTGAAAGATGCGTAGCAGGCAAGACGCAAAATTCGAATGAAAGTCTGCATAGCTGCATTTGGCGAAAATGCCCAAAAGAGGTATTCGTCTCCAAAAGGAGGCTGGAAATAGCAGTAACGGATGCCATTGAAAAGCACAATTTGGGCTATGTGAAATCTCTTAAAGCGAAAGAGGACTTATGCCTAAATGACAGTTTTTCTTTGACTGTTGCAGAAAGACAAGATAAACGACGCATTTTTCAGAATATTTCTACGAAACAAAAGAAAAGGAAAAGAAATGCCACGAATACAAATGCAGCCTATAGTGCCGGGGCTTTTTAAATTTTTTATCAGACTCTGCAAACAGTTTTCTTGTTATGTGTAATTAGATTTGTTATTTTTTGAATTTTTTGTAATTTAATTGTATTGAAATACTTTATTTTTACTCATCGTGATTAATGAAATATATAATATATTATCTGGTTGATGAAATAATAATGAAATACATTCTGTTAATTTTTACTTTAGATTTTATTGGAATGTTCTTGCTTACTTCAATTTTTATCACTATATATATTACATGTCAATGTGATTGTTACAATAAATATTGCAGAATCTTATACATATATTCTATGCTCTTATCTTATCTTTATGATATTAGTGTTTTTCAAATTTATATTTGTTTTTAAAAAAACTAAGTTTTTTCCTTTAGAATAAAAATAGCTGTTTTTCTAAAAATGAAAGCTTCCTCGAAAACATTGAATTTTTGTAATTTAATCCCTTTGAAATACTTTATTTTTACTCATTATGATTAATGAAATATATAATATACTATCTGGTTGAGATAAAACAATGAAATACATTCTGCTAATTTACTTCAGATATTATAAGAAAGTTCTAGCTTACTTCAATTTTTATCACTGTATATACCACGTGTCAATGTGACTGTTACAATAAATATTGTAACAGTCACATTTTGACACGTGGTAATAATCCTCTTATATATATATATTCTGCATCTATCTTATATTTGTATGATATTAGCGTTTTTCAATTTCAAATTGATATTTATATCTTTAATTTTTTTTTAAAAAAAAGTTAATTTCCTTTAAAATAAAAAAAGCTGTTTTTCTCAGAATGAAAAATTTGCCTCGAAACCAAAACTCAAAATGTTCCATGCGTTGCAATTTTTGTCGAATTATAACAAAACTTTCCAAAAGTATTCATCTAATGTATAGTTATAAATTCTTGGATGCATTGTAGTAATAGTGATAGGGTGAAAGAAGAAATTAAAGTTTTTTATGTAGGAAATCATTAAAATTCTTGAAATTTTTATATAAAAATTTGCGTTTACCCATATTTTGTAAATTATCATATAAAGCATTACATTATATGCATACATTTGTAAAGAATTGCTTAAAGAAGTTAAATCAGGTGAAAATATGAAATTTTAAAAAAAATCAAAACGCGTGGAACGTTTTGAAATTTTGAAATTTTTTTTTAATTTTAAATTTCTTAAAAACTAATCATTTTTTTCTCACCAAATTTTTTATATGGTTTTAGTTCTAAGTTACATACAGCCAGTAAAAATTTGAGGCATGTTTGTAAAAAATTAAAAAAAAATTTTTTTACTGTCCACTGTAGCCTTAAAAAATAGATTTATCATAAATATTGTTTTTATTTATTTAAATTTTAATTACTTTAAAAGAATAGAACGACCGGTTTTTCAGAAGGAAGAATAAGATATTAAACAATTGTATTAATTTTACTCATTTCACACGAAAATGTGATTCATTGTTTTTATTATTTAGTAACCATATTTACTCGATTCTAAGCCACACCCCAAATTCTCTACACGTTTTTGAGAAAAAATATAAAAATTGTGTAAAAGATTCATCAATGTCCGATATATTTAAGAAAATTTTTTTTTTTTTTAAATTTTTAACCAGAAATAATAAGAATCTAATAATTTTATTTTACCAGTATTAAGAACTTTAAGATACATAGATGAACCTTTTGCTACTCTAACCGTCAGTATAATGTTTCAAAAATGGTTCGTTACTCTTATTGTCACAGCTGGTTTGGAATGGGTGACAGTGTCGCCATTTTCCAACACGGCGTCATCTTCCGTGCCATTCAATGCATTTGTTATGCAACATTCTTTTAAAAGAACGCAAAAGAATTGTTAAAGGCTTTTGAATAGTTACAAGCAATATTTGCATCGTTTTGTTTACGCCATCGACATATTTTTGTTTCATTCGAGTCAAATTTTCAATGGCCGCTGCTGTGTTTCCGTTTTTTCTCTGCTTATAAAATTTCCTCCCTTTTCATACTTGCGTCATAGTGAACTCGTCTTGATATTATTACTGACATTTTTTATGTTTAGATCATCAAAAGAAAGCGTATACAAACAAAATTCCTAAATACGGGCAGACAACTATGCTTAGGATAAGCTGAAATACTGGAAATAAACTATGGACTGGGATAAGTCAACGATGCAAATGGCCCGAATGGATGGTCCCATTTTTCTTTTAAAAGGGGTGGGAAATCAATTTCTTCCATCCTACAAATGTTTTGTTTTCGATTCTAAGCCGCACTCTATTTTCAGTAGCATTAACACTGGAAAAATAGTGCAGCTTAAATTTTAGTAAATACGGTACTTCAATAAATAATTATTCTCTCATATGTGAGAATTAAGATCTCATTAGCCAATAGCCTTAAGGGCACATGGGCTATCAAATCATGTATCTTCTGAAATTAATTTTCAAACGAAATTTTACAAACTCATTTCGTTCAATGTATCTTTTTTTCATTTAAATATTATCTTCTCTTCATAATATACTTTTAAAAATTTATATGGGAAAATTTTCTGTTTGCATGTTTTCTGTTTGCATAAAGTATTCCAAACATGGGTGCACATGTGAGAAAATGCCTACTCAAATCTAGTCGACTGGTTGAATGCTATTCAGCGTATTTGCAGTGATTCGGCCACAGCAAATAAAGCCATTAAACCATTATTTTTACAGAAAATTTACCATAATGCAAATCCTTACAGTGAAAAATTTTCAAAACATAATTTTACGTTTACTAAGAAATACATTAAATGGAGCTTCAAGCATTTCTCACATATAATATGGCCGAAATAAAAGGTAATAAAATAGCATAAAAGGAACATAGATATACGTTTAGTTTAATTTTATGAAAATCTATTGATAAGAAATTCATTGCGTAAAATAATAATAATTTACGGAGTTTTTTTTTTTTTTTGTTTTTTGCTTTCTTTTCAAAAAAATATATTTAAACGAACTTATGCTATAATAACTGAAATTTAAAATTGTGTCTTAGTAGATAATAATTATTTTTAGACGATTATAAAGTCTGTTTAAACTTGATATATGTGTAAAATTTAATTACTCAGAAATTTTTAAAAATTCACCAAAGCTTACAGAAAAATTGAGTTGAAAAATGATTGGTCTATTTAAAAAATTCTCTTAAGGACTCAAAGTAAATATTATACACTGAGAAAAAAAGAAAGTAATATAATTTACTATTTATTTTCGGTTTTTAAAGAGATGGTTATATTCTAAGAATCGATCAACCAACCCTTAAAATTTTAATTTGAGAAAACTGTACACAGAAGCAGTTCAAAAACTAATTAAAACGAAAATGATTTTAAAATATTCCACTGATTAAAAATGCAGTTGATGATGACTGATGGATTTCACTGAAATTCAAAATGATTCAAACGTAATCATATTAAAAACTACCCTAAACAGACCCTAATAAAAAAGGTTATTAAAAAAATTATTTGAAGACTTAAAATAATACAGTGTTTTCGGATCTCGAGATGGTTATTTTAAAAATTCTTCCACCAAGTGTTAAAAATTAATCTGAGGAAACTCTTATCAGAATCAATTCCAGAAATATTCAAGCCGAGAATAGTTTCAACATCAGAACGGATGCTGTAAAATCCTAAACTTTTGACTTCAGTTCTCCTCGTGTAACTTTTAAATCTATAACTGGGCCTGATTTCAAGCCCCCTTTTGACATCTCCTCGTCGCAAGGTCTCTTTCAATTAAATTCGGGTCTTGAATTACGAGAGGTGACGGGGCGAATAAGAGCTCCCTTAATAGCGGCGAGAAGAATTCGAGCGGGGTCTTTTAATTTTTTGGCACTCCCCTCACGTTTCGGTGGAAAAGGCGAGAACATTTCACGCCCCTCATTCGAAACACGTCTCCGGGAAAAAGTTTTCTTATTATCCGGGTGGAGTAATCGATGCAGAAAATGCATTACGCCGCCCTCCCCGGCAGGCCAACGCCTGACTGCTTCTCATCAGGACCTTACCGGATTATAACTCGGGACGCCTGGCCTCCAATAAAACAGGGGGGATAGGTATTCATAAACTGGATCAAATCCTGGGCCCAATCGATAGCGGCTGCAGGCTGCAAATTCAGGAAAGATAGGGTGAAGGGGGGCTTCTGGATGTGAGTGGGCGCAGGATGATAATGATCTCCTCTAGGTATTGGGATGAAAGAGGAAAAGGAATTGGGTTTCGCATTTTGCTCTGTTTTCTTCCTTTTTTTCCTTTCATGTTCAGTACAATAGACCACATACACAAAATATCTTTAAACGAAAATCCTAATAAAAGGCAGAATAAGAAGGCAAATACAATAAGAGAGATAGTTATGAAGTTGCTCATTATTACGTCCATGTGCTACTGTTCCGTTGGTTTCACCACTATTTAAAGCTGTATTTGCAGAAAACTCAAGAATAGGATTAAAATTTGATACACACTTGTACTTTCAGACTGAGAAAATATTCCAATATTAACATTGTAATGAATTGAATAGATAACAAGGAAAGCTGTCCCTTTTACCCAGGCGTGCCCAACCCGCGACCCATTTGGAGAATTTTTGCGGCCCAATTGAAGTTTCTGTCTGTATTATTTTAGACATTTGGACTGCAGACGGTTGAATCAAAAATATCGTGTTTTGACCCACCCCGTGCAGTTTTTATCGAAATAATTTTTTCCTTCATTTGACTTCCAAGCAATTGTAATAACAGGTGTTGATGGATGAAGGAAAGCAGATGAGTTTAGGTGTGTTATTTCTCTCGTTGAGAGTGAGTAGCGTATTTAGTTCTATTTGTCAGAGAAATAATTTATGTCTATATTTTTAAATTCAGATTAGTAGTCTTTTTCTTGTTTTATTTGGCAATGAAAGAATCCGATGATGGATTTAATGAGTTGCCTCAGGACTGTCAGACCAGCTAGTAGAAATGTAAGATAATTACAGAATAAAAATGTTTAATATTTTAACCTTCTGAAATTATGTAACTTTTTCATTTTATGATATATATTTAATCACGGTGCAATAATTAATATCATACAATAAGAAACTAAACATTTGGATATCGGGCAGAAAAAAACTTCTTTTGATAAACAGTGTAATAATTACAAAGCTGTTCTTCTTTACTTAATTGCTTTTTTGCATTTGAAATAAAAATTTTGAAAATCTAAATCAATTTTATGCAAACATACTGTAGCACAAGTATAAAATGTGAAGATGTTACGCACATAGTTGTTATACTATGTAACCTCAGATGGCAGCATAAATCTACTGTAGATAAGAACCTTGTAGGTTAAGAGATATTCTTCCACCAACAAGTGCAATCGGTCGACTTTCAACTTTGTTGTGATTGCGATCCAGTAAAAGGTGAACTTGTGTTTTTTTATCATATCAATAATTGAATGTTGATCATATCATATTTTGAATGCTGTACGATAATAAAATATTTTGAATAATCTTTTTTTCTTTTGATATGTGTGGCCCACCTCAGTTTAGTAAATTTTTACGTGGCCCACCAACCGATTTGGGTTGGGCACCCCTGCTTTTACCAGTACCAGGCGTATCATTAAGAAAAAGTTGGATGATCTTTCTTCAAGACAATACGCTGAGAGAAATTCCGATTAAATCTAGTGGAATAATCTTAAAGATCTTCCCATGTGGCCAAGTTGTAAAGCAGTGGCCCAATTTCGTCTGACCACTGGAAGACTGTCTCCCGAAACATCTACATAGAATTTATGTTGCACAGGCCCCTTTCTGTATGCTCTGCGATTTTCGGGAGGACATAGATGCTAACCACATTCACCGCTGCCCAGCTTTAAAGGGCTCCTTTCTGTGTGACCTTTATTGGGAAGCTAGGGGCTTATTGAGTTCATAGACTTTTCTCGCCATTTTTATTTATTTTTTCCCTTACTTTATTTATTTTGTCTGTTTTTGTCCCTTCCCTTTTGTGGTGAAGTGGTTTTCTGTAACCCTGGCCATTGGAAATTAAAAAAAAAGTGTAATAAATGCGTTGCATATATTGGTGTTTGGGAGTTAAAATAAAGATCAACCATAATCAGTACAAAAATTCCAATTTATTGTTTCTCTAACTTAAATCGACAACTCAGGGTAGGAAATGCACACCACTATTAAGTATAGGAGCAATTACACGGCAAAAAGGATACTTAATATTTAGGTGTAATCTAATTCACTCACTCGTGGAACACTTTAGACGTCTACGGTCTAAGTCACCGTAATTCTAGTTATTAGTTGTAAGACCTGCGGTCGATATTAATAATCTCTATCTTATGACTAAATCACCAATTAGCAATATTTAATCATCCAGAAATTACTCGTCTATTAACTCTCGATTAGCTCTCAACTACTCTCAATCAACTTCACGTACCTAAAATTCAATGCTTAAATAGAACCATTCATTTGAATAAATCGAGTCTTCTTCTTCGGGAGAAAGTTTTCAATAAAACAACAGCCAAAAAGAAATAAATTTACCCAAAGAGGATTAGTGACAGGTTCGCGGATAGACCCGGTACAACATTATACTTTGAGCTAGCTCGGTGGCGCAGTTGGTTTGGCGCTGGCTTGTGCACCCAGGTTTGGGGGTTCGACCCCGGAATAAGTCGGTGGCTTTTTATACTGCAAACAATCGAAAGCGTATGATTATATGGTATGTTAAACTAATTATCTCGGAAAAATTGAAATTCCTGGTACTATTTTGCATCGTCAGAGCCTCCCTCTAGGGAGGAAACTGGGTGTTAAAACTACATTGTGACGATTAGTATCCCCCTATATTGTGCCGCAGACACCTTTTGGTCTTCAATGGTGAAACACTCTTCTGCAATATGTAAGTAAAACAAATATCATACTTTGTTTCTTACCCTATAGAAAGCAGTATAATTCATTCAATTACCAAGTTTTTTCAAAAAAATTATTTTTTCTAGTATAAAATGCGTTCCATATTTCATTTGCTATAGCACATGATAAAAATAATAATTTTCATGTCACACGTTAAAACTAAAAGTAGCGTATTTATGGAACGTTTTTGAATTCTTGAAAACGTTGTTTAATAACCGAACGTACGAGTTATGCTGTCACGAACTTACAACAAAAACGAGATTTTATTCAGATTAACATCTCAGTAAAAAACTGTTAGATACGAATCCCTTAATTTTTAGATTCATGTTAAAGTACTGTATTTGATCCACCAAACATCTTCGCTGCACTCACTGCACCAAGAAATCATTCCATTTCTTTAAAAATTCTGGTAGCATCTTTTAATTATATCTAGAATAGTTCCGATGGTCTGAAAATAGTTATTGAAAATTACAAAAATGTTACTTAAGTCATATAGTTTCGAAGTTATTATATAAATATAGAATCATTAGGATAAGTATATAGTTTCTCTCTTAAAACTGGTTTAGCGCAATGTTAAAAGTTTGTAATGAAAAATGCTCGAACATTAAGATTATTTTTTTAATTGCCTATCGTTTTGAAAGCCTGTTGGGGCCTAAAGCTAGATTGTGTATGTCAGGATATGGAGAGGCCTTGATTGGAGAGAGAGTCTCGTGAGATAGGCGGAGAGGAAGGAGACAAAGAGGCGTGGCTATAGTGATTGCATCAGAGGCATCCGGGAGGTAGAAGATCAAGAAAATTGTCGAGAGCCTTGACTGCTATTGGTCTACGGTATTCTGAGAGATAGCATTCTGAAGATAGCTGTCTGTAGTAGGAACTCGAAAAAGGGAGGTATTTAAGATTTCTCTGTGAGGGTTTCCTTAGTGGAAGCAGCGTGAGAAATTAAAATAAGAGATTTTAAAAATTTAGAAAAATCATTCACCCTATGAGGTGAATGAAGAAAATTAATTATTACAGGGAGTTATAAGAGTCCAAAATAACTCTTCTGTGTGTTTTGGTATTAACATTCGGGTTATAGCTATCCAAATTAATAGATATTATTAGTGTTTGGCAGGTTGTCGAAGGCACTGTATTTTATGTAACAATTCTTTTCCACTTGAGCTAATCTATTTTTTCTGGTATAAAACGTATTCTATATTTCGTATTTTGTACTGCATGGGTTTTTTAATTGTTAAATGAGTTTTAAACTTTTGATGTTCAAGTCGAGAATTACGTTTAACTGAAAATGGAAAATCGTTAGCCCTGATGATCCTGATCCAATGGAACAAAATTATTAAATTATTGTATTGTCATCGGTCCTGGACAAGTGAGTAAAATTTCCAATTAATCTGACCTTTTAATGTGGGTAAATTTGAGTTCAAAGATTCCGTTACATACAAAGGAAGCTTATAAAAGGTTGTTAAAAAGTTTCCATGTCTTAAGTGAGTGAGTAAACATTAACGTAGCACTATTTAGTTACTCGAGGGCTTTTGGCGACGGACCTTTCGCAATTTTGAACCATGGTTAAGTGACGAGGACAACACCTGAATGGGAACCCCTCTCTAAATTTCCACTCCACACCAAGGGAAGGACGTTGGAGCCTCGACATATTTATCCAGGTCTTAAGAATACTGCGCAGTGAAAGGATGCTGTGGTAAAGTATGTAAAATTTATTTAAAAATTTTAACTATTTTAAGCTTGGGAATGTGTCCCAAACTTGTTTGGTTTGATTTGATGTAATTTTTTTGGTTAGATTCATATAGATTTAAAAGACAATGGGCGAGAAGTTTTTAAAGTATATTGCAAAGGTGTTAATCTTGAAAATGTACATGTAATCATTTTAATACCATTTAAGAGTATATTAGTTTCTCGTTACTACCATTGGATGGTAAAAAAAGAGATATAAAAGAAATAAAATTATTGTATTATATATTATGGCAGAAAACTATCCTTCATAAAAGTAATAATCTTTTAGGCAAACTGATCAACTTTCATGCATTTGCTCTTCTACAATACTTAATCAAGGTAAGCAGAGACTAACCGAGCTATTTCGAAGGTATTTGCTCTTAAGTTTCTGATATCGCTTCTCTGCGTCTGACACATGGAATATCTAATGCACACATTTGCTTTAAAGAATCATTAATTCAACAAGGACACGAATTTCAGAACAGTTAATATTTGGCTTACAGTTTGTATTAAGTCTACTTAAAACCCTTGAAAAGTTATCTTTCAAGGAAATTCTTCAACTTTTAATTATTAATCTTGAAGTCGAATACATTACAACAGTAAAATGTGTGTATTGTTAGTGTAAAATATATATATAAGCCATGTTTTATTTTTATTCAAACATCCGCAAAAAGTTTGCATTTAGGCGTTATTAAAGAAGATATAGGATCATTAGTGAGTTATTTAATTCCTTTTTTACAAAAATTAGTAGCAGTAGCACACAGAGGAATTTTTCAAGGAGGGGGTCCGGGTTGAAAGTTCTCCATTCTTGTACTATGCTCCTTTTGATTTTGTCGATTTTCGGAAACAAAACACAGTAAAAAGCTAGTTATTGAATAAATAATTAACATTAATTAATAAATTTAATCATTAATAACAAATATTTAATTAAATTATACTTAGAATTATAATCAATCAGAAAAAAAATCAAGGGCTTTGGGGGGTCCGCCACCCCCTTGTGGGCGCCACTGATTAGTAGTCCTTTTTGTTTATATTCCATCTCTACGCGTATAACATTTTTCTCTCTACCTTTACTTTTACAAATTTAATATATTTCTAAATTTAATGCAAATCCCCTTCATAGAGGTAACACATAGCACAATTTTACGTTCTTAAAAATAAATTAGTTTTTTTATTCGAGATAATTATTATTGGTTGATTGATTGATTAGAGCATGGGATGGATTTCGTAATTTTTAGTAATGGTAAAATGTTGAGGACGGCACATGAGTTGCCATTCTACTTCTTAATCTTTCTCACCACTCCAAGTAAAGACATTGAGCCTCGACATATTTAACAAAAATAAGTCAAGGGCATTTTATGATTGAATTCCTCCAAAATAATTGTATATATATTTCGCATTTGAAAATCGAGTCGAGGACTCTAATTTCATACATAAATCGTTGCAGGTTGCTGTACACGAGGGGATTAAGAAGTTCGAACGAGCAACGTGCAGAAATTTGTCTTTCTGAAAGAAATCCTTAGAGCAGCGTTTCTCAAACTTTGGGGTGCTCCCCCGGGGGGTCGTCTACGAGAGGGGCGCGAGCAGATTGAAAAGTCGAAAATAGAAGATTATTTTTAAAAAAAATTATTAATCTTTACTGAAAGAGGAAGCAAACAAAATACATTCAGACATAATAAAAAATAAAATACACATTTATGCTTATATAATATACTAATAAATGTGTATCAGTACTGAATGATGTATTTTATAATAAATTTAACAATACTAAGTTATGAACAAGTTTAATAATGACCAGTGACCCCCCGTGGGCTTGTCACATATAAAATTATATACAAAAATTAACGTGTATTCTTGGTCATTTGTATGGTTTATAATTAACCTCTTAACTGCTGATTAAAAGTTAATCAATTCTGTCCCAAATGCCACCGTTTTGCACGTAGGCATGCGTATGTGATTTATTGGGGGGGAGGAATAAATAAGCAAATCCTTCGCAAACACTGTCAATGTCATTTCATTGCATTCTAAAGCCTTCAGAATAATTTTATAAATAGCAATGCACAGAAAAGGCCGTACATCGCAAAGATGTATTTATACTTCCTGGCAATTAACGCCTTGACCGAATGAAACCTTTATATACACCGGTGGCACTTCAAAGGTGAAAGTCGCATCGTAGCTTTTGTGTTAAAGTATATTATTATTGAATTCAATCCATTGTTATTGTGTGGAGGAGGGGCGCGAATTAAATTTTGGTAGAACATTGAAAGTTTGAGACACACTGACTTAGAGTACTGGGCACGAAGCACTTTTTTCGAATGATGCAGGGTCAAATAATACGTATTTTTTATTCGTAACCCAGAATCTCTTTGTTGCTGCTTTGAGCACCTGATTTGCACCTGGGTTTTACCAGAGACGCCATTTTCGACAACAAAAAAAACTCGACTAATGAAAGAAAAACACACTCGCTCCCGGGTCTAAGGAGTATTTTTCCAGGCGAACGAACTGTTGTCTCCAAGAGCAGCTGAACCAAAAGATCCCGGAAAAATCGGTGTTTATTTAGCTGCAGCTTCGCTATCTCTCCTGAGAAGATGTGCGAAACCGCCTCCCGACATTTTATGGCACCGACCACATGAATACGTCTCTTGATAACCAGGGGGAGGGAGGCGATAGCGTTTTTCTCTGTCCTCTTGATTTATTCCTGAAACGTGGCTAGGATCCAAAAGCGTCGTGCCATTTTGCGCCTTGCCGCAGAAACATGATTCGTCGCCAACACTCACTTTGGAGGAGGGTGGATACCTCGAGGATTACACTAAAAAGCCAGAGTTACAAGGTTTTGTGAAATAGTAACAGATAAACAGCATAATTTTGAAAAACTATGCAATATTCAATATTTGCCTTTCTTTTATCACGATACTTATTAATTAAAATCAGTTAAGAGGAGTTGGAAACCTCTGTCTATATATAGTATATACTGACAATGTTAAATTGGTTGTTTTCGATGTATCTGTTCTCAAAATCTGTTATATGTACGTGCTTGTAATTCTTCATACAATTAAAGTACACCTTTCTCAGTATACTGAAATGAGTTTTTAGCTAATTTTGAATTTTTTTAATAATTTATGAAATATATTATCAAGCATTGCAAAATTTAACCCATTTTTCACATAAAAAATTTGTAAGAAATAAATTTTTGAGATTTTTAACAAAAAGCTCATTTCAGTATATATCAGCCATCATTATAGATATATCATAAAAAATTTACATACATGTGAACAGTAGTTTTTCAGAAAAGGTACATCGAATATCAAAATTTACATTTTGAGATAAATTGATTTTAATGTATACAGTGAGACTTTTAATCGGCTAGGAAATAAAAAATAAAAGGCCCAATTTACAATAAAAGATACATGTTTTGGTTTATACCAGACGTTCAACTTTTAAGCAAAAACGAAGTACTTTGTTAACAGTTTTTGCCATTCAAATGGACGTGAACAAGTTTCAACGATTATTTAAAAATGGATTTTAAGAGCTTCTAATTATACCCTAGAGGTTAAAGTAAGGTATTTTTAGAAAGGTTAAAAAAATCTATACATTTAGAAAATGTAAAAATCTCAAATTGTCAAAAAAATAAGATTTTAGCTTGCCAACACTCTTTAAATGAAGTTATGTAGCAAATTTATCTAAGAGATGGCTTTTGATGGTTTGCATATAGTAGGATCTTCAACCCGTAACCTTCAGGCCCACTGAAAGCACTTTACTGGAACTTCATTCGAATTTGAGGCAATTAAAAACAATTGCCTCGTTCGCATTTTGTCGTAAGAAAACGACATTTTTTTCTGTTATTCTTGATATTTGAAAATTTTACTGATGTGTTTGATATCCATTTAAGTTAAAATTTTCTAAAAATGATGAATTTTTCGAAAATGTCACTGTATCTTAAATAAATTTAAACATAAAAAGAATCAGACTATGCTGCTGACAAGTATAGCCTGTTCCGGACAAAAAGAATATGTCATTTTTAAGAAAAATCCAATTTTTTTTTTCTAATACAAACTAATAAAAAAATTGTTCAGCTGTTGAAATAATTTATTAATTTAGGTGTTTTTTTTATTCATTACATCGGTGTTTTGACCTTCAATTTAATTGGGGAAAGAGAAAAATTCGTGAAATCGCAAAATTTGTTAAATAGGGATTCGTTAAATCGGGGGGGTCCCACTGTACTCTCGATAAACAAAAAAATAATAATGCAATTAATACACATAAAAAATAATTATTGCATTACCAGTTAGTTTTTTAAAAATGTTTCTGAAACTTTGTCTTTTTTAACATTATGGAGATAGGGAAAATGCTGTATGAAGTAATAATAATAGATTCTGAATAATAAAAAACATAGATTTGAAAAGGCAGGGGGAAATGAGTAACTGTTAAGTGGAAAAAACTATTAAATGTTAAATTTACTGCTACATTTTTTTTTTGCATATACAATAGAATTCATCAGTAATTTACAGGTATATTATCAAAAGACCCAGCTTATCTGTAAATAATTTAAGTTAACCACGATTAAGTAAATGTTAGGGTAAAATTTACATGTCAGATTTTTTTTTTCAATCGATATCGCAAAATTTAGTTTTAACATTATAACGGCACTTTTAACGCAATTTTCCTAAATTCTTGTAATAATATGGAGTTTTTTTAAAAAAAGATTTTAAACTATGTGGAAGCTTTTACAAATTTCTTTTGAAAGTATGTTTACTTGTTTGTTTTTTTAATTTTATTTAATCAAGGTTGTAATAATTTAACTGTGAATTTCCTTAAACACGCTTTTATTAGCTTCACCTGTATTTAACGGAATCTTTGAACTCGATTTTTACCCACTTTAAAAGGTCAGATTAGTTCAAAATATTGCAGACTTGTCAAGGTCCGATGACAATACAATAATTTAATAATTTTTTTTTCTTCCATTATCCTGATCAGGATCATCAGGATTAACGATTTCCCATTTCCAGATTTGGCGACTAAAAGATTAAGTTACAGCCCTAAAGCGAAAACGTTCATGATTAATACAAATACAACAAAAAAGCTTAATTCATAACTAAATAAATGATAGTTTAAAAAACTAAAAAAAAAACACGCTTTTGCTATAGATCGAACTAAAAAATGAAAAATAAATTATAGTTTTAAAAAACTAAAAGACGCGACTTTATAGTTAATCGAACTAAAAAGTATATGATTAACGAGATAATTAATGTCATTGTGGTAAAAGCGTGCGGCCAATTGTTATCATTTCTTGCTAGCTCTATTCCGAAATGCGGAGTGAGTGTAAAAATGTACAAAGCACCCCACGATTTTATCACGACATTAATTTTATTGTTAATCCTTTCATTCTAATATTAAGAACTATTTTTTACTTTTTAGTTTGATTAAAAAACTATAAGAGCATTTTTCTAGTTTTTTTTTTTTTAACTATAATTTTTTCAGGATGTTTATCTGATACTTCATCTTTTTTTAAAACCATGATTTAAATTGCACCCCAGTCTTGTGCACAGAAGGGGCCTTATTATCAAATCAATATCAAGGTGTAAGAAAAGTCACGCGAAATAGATACGGTCATAAAATTTTACGTTTGGGTTCTTTGGTTCCACCCCCCAACACATGCCCGCACTAAAATAATAATAAAAAAAAATTATGAAAAGAAAAATAAATTCTGCATCACTTGGAGTGTGAAACTGCTGCGAAGAGATAATGTGAAGCCAAAACGTGTCAACTTTGTTCCTGCTTTACATATTTATAGCCCGCAAACGAGGTTTTAAAATTCGCATTGGCTAACTATCTTGCGGTGAGGGTCGGCAACTTGTTGACATATTCCTAATTTACGATCCCATGTCCTCACGAGTGAAAAAAAAAAATACGACGCTGAAAATAATCTGTTTTTTTGTGCAGCTTTAGTAAACAGAAGGAAATGAGATTTGACTCGAACGTGTTGACTTTGG
Organism: Trichonephila clavipes; assembly: GCA_019973935.1. Classification (NCBI taxonomy): domain Eukaryota; kingdom Metazoa; phylum Arthropoda; class Arachnida; order Araneae; family Nephilidae; genus Trichonephila; species Trichonephila clavipes. Next base: position 342,164 of record BMAU01021296.1, on the reverse strand, counting down.
CGTTCGCCAAGAACAAAAATGATAACTATTTTCTTGTAATAACCTCTTAAAATACGATAAAAATGGTGGCATCGATTTTCTCCGATTATCCGGGGTGTTTTATGGACGTGGCTTTCTGTTTGTTATTGTAATGGACTTCGTTTTTAAGAGCGAACTCTTCACCAAAGGAAAAATGCATCTGTCTAGCAAAAAAGTTACCAGAAATTATTGCTAACTTCATATCTTACCATGCATGCAATGGGTTTATTCTTGAAATGTTGTTTTTCTTAAAACAACAACGATTATTATTATTACTTTATTATTAAAAAGGAGAAAAACTCTACTTAATTATTCAAATCATAAAAATCGATGGAAAAAAATTAATTTTAAAGGATAAAAATTCTATAAAAAAGTAAATCTAATAAAAATTTTGATAAGAAATTCAAATTTTTGCCTGAATGAAATAAAGTAAGGTGACCAATCCTCCTCCTTTAGGGAGGACAATCCTTCATTTATAGGTTTTGTTCTTTCTCAAAAAGTGTCCTCCAAATTGTCCTTTTCAATATTTCAAAACTAATGTGTTAATCTATTCAGATATGCCCGACCGAACTGTTACGCGTCTGTTTGAAGAAATTAGAACGCGCTGAATGTATATTGTAATTCTGATAAATTAGAACAATGAAAAATTAATATGGTGAAATTGATAAAAAATGGCTGAAAATATTTAACCATTTCAAAAATGAACACATTCCAGATGAAAATTCAGTTATTCTCTCGATAAATTTACATTTTGCTGCCCAAGAACCAATGCGGCAGTTGAAAGAGTGTTTTCAATTAGTAGTGATTTTTGGACAAGTGAGAAATAAAGATTGAATGTTACTACTTTAGCTTCAACACTTACCGTAAAATTCAAGATGAAGGATATTTCTTGCTCTGAAATTTCCTATGTATTAAAAAATGATATATTGACAAAAAAATTCATTCAATGGGAAAATGCTCATTTAAGTAAATAATTAAAAGGGACGTAAGCGTAACTAAACTATTTATGTTTGAGTTGATAAAATGTTTAATCTTTTACCTTGTAATTTTTCCTAAATTTTTCGTCCTGCTTTTCATAGTAAGAAAACTGGTCACCTTAAATATAGACATGAATTTATATGAACTAAAAATGTTAATTTGAAAAGTATTGTAATGTGCTTTCTTTTTCTACTAAATAAAAAAAATTTCCAATAAAAACTTGAACCATGTGCTAATGTAAACATTTACATTGTTATATTCTATTTTATAATCGAATTGTTATTATTAAATTATACGTAGTAAGTTTTCAATAATTGTAAATAATTCATATTTATGTCATTGTGATATCTGAAAAGTTTTGACCTTTTATCTTTATTTTGTATTAATAATCTATCAATAGAGACGGAGAACTGTTTTTCAGAGATTTTTGAATGGTTGAAAAATCTACTTTCAGATTTTCGAGAAATTTCTGTTTGTATCAAGGAAATGATTTACATGATATATGATTCTTTTTTTTTTCAAACAACCGAAGATTATCTAGAAGTGCTGAAAATTTGAACTCCAAACCAAAACGAATTTATGGCATGAAGTCTTAGTTTTCTATTTTCTTCCATAAAAGTAAGTAAACTATTTTGCGATGATATTCGTATATATATATATATATTATTTTAGATTTTTTTCTTACAAGATAGAGTTGCTTATAAAACTCAATATAATTCCAAGCTCTAAATCATATAATTCAAGAAATAATACAAAACATTCTAATTTTGAATGCGAGTTTATTCCCACATGACTGGAACATGAGATAACTGCAAATATCATGTCACATATCTTGTTTCCAAAATATATGACAAATAGCCACACAAAACCAACAAATACTTTTATGTTTTGAGATAAAGATGTTTATTCATTGTAACCGTATTCCTTTCACTTAAAAGTAATATAAACCCGAAGTATCAAGACAGTAGAGAACATTCCCTATTGAATAGACAAAAATAACATTCATTGAACTGGATTATAAAATTACTGATTTTGATGATATAGTCAGTCAGAAAGTACTTGTTGCAACATGGCAGACTTGAATTATATATTGAATTATAACATTACATTATATTGCATTACAACATTACAATTTTCACGACGACATTTCATATTTTGGCAATTTGTTTCACACATTCGGTAAGTAGTTTCGGCTAAGAAAAACTTTGTTGCAGTATTAACTCGAATTTTGGACAATTCATCGTCGAATGGTTGTTTCATGACCGCAGCTTGATTCTCCATTTACATGCAGCACAAAAAAAATTTAATTTTTTATTGAACAAATTTAAATAAAGTTGCGTAATCTGATGCTCCTGTTAAGGGCGACAGGTATTTTCCGAGCCTAAGGCATGCGTTAAAAGTTCCAAGTGATATTCAAAACGAATCGAAGATTCATACTTTATCGGTTTCTCACGTGGCGTTCTATAGAATGCCTAAGACAAGGAAGGCGAAACAGCGGCACGCGTGCCATTAATGGCACTCGACACGATATTTTGGGCACGTCAATCATCCAAATGGTTTGCATTTTATTTCAAAATAACAAAGTTTATTATGAAGTATTAGGAACAAACTCGAGTGATGGCTCGCGGGGTGGCGGGGAGCACACTCGTTTGTTATGGTCTTGCCTTAGTTACATCGTGGGCTATAATAGCTTACGATGTAAAATTCATCAACGCATAGCAGAGTCAATTTCGTTGACACAATTGTATTTTAAAGTTTATTTGTGTTATATTTACGATTTTTAACTGTTACTTAACATGGCTAGTTCAGCAAAAGAACAAAAAATGCAAGACAGTAAGTGCAGCGGAGAATTTTAAACTTGGTGAATGAAGAAATATGGCATTTTTGTAAAGACGAAAAAGCGGTGAGTGTTTCATGTTCTGGAACCGTGGTATGCAGAACATCGTCGGTAAAACGCCACTTTGAAACGAAACACAAATCCTCTCGTCAAAAAAGTGAACCACAGCAAAATTAATTAATTGCATAGAAACCGTTTGGCGATAACTCCAATTCAGCACATGTATTTTGCTAAAAGTAACTTCTGTAACGTAGCCACTACCAGCAGCGGTCGAAATCTTTGGTGGACCCGACACCCACACGTGCATCTTGCAGCTGCAGCGCAACCCCTTTTTGACCCCCGAGGAATCGAACACCGTCGACCGGAAGATGAGAGAAGAGAGATGCTTTGAACTTACACGGGAGCGGTGGCCAACGAATCCTCCTCTCACAAAATATTGGACTCTAACAATCTATAATTAAGTTTAATAACTTTAATGTATCATTTAGTAAATAATATTCAATAGTTGTGACGTAAATAAATTCCATATTTAAATTAACCAAGAATACACTACCGTTATTCTTTCAAACGTTACAGCTTAGAAATTTGGTGGCAGAGCTTTGGGATAAAAAGTTAGCATTCAGGTCCGTGAGAGGAGGAAATTTTGGGTTTTACGGACGGACCGCAAGCCAAGGGAAAAAGACATCTTCGGAAGCCGTGCTGCAATTGAATTCAACTTCGGAGAAGGAGAGCGTCCTGCTCAAAGAAGATCAAACTGATCTATAGTGTTAACGACCAGAGTGTCCGGAGGGAAAGCGATCTTCGGAAGCCGTGCTGCGATTGAATTCAGCTTCGGAGAAGGAGAGCGTCTTGCTCAAAGAAGATCAAACTGATCTATAGTGTTTACGGACAGAGTGTCCGGGGAGAAAGCGATCCTCGAAAGCAGTGCTGCGATTGAATTCTTCTTTGAAGCCGTGCCACGAGTGAATTCAAGGCTGGTCAAACTGACCACACTTATTGTTAGGGTGAAAAAGCAGTGCTGCGATTAAATTCATCTTTGAAGCCGTGCCACGAGTGAATTCAAGGCTGGTCAAACTGACCACACTTATTGTTAAGGGTGAAAGATTCAAGATTGGTTAAAAGGACCATCGTTCACACGGAAGAGTTCTAAACCACTAGCGCCATATTACTGCACATACTTTGCTTCTGACAGCAAGCTCAGTACTTCAAATGGGTGAGTACTGTTATATTTTTGAGTTGCAAACTGCATATTGTATTAGGAATTTTGGTTAAAATGTTCTTTACAAATTTTGAAATACTTTGTGTTTTTTCTTGCATGGGAACAGTGTTATTTTGTTTCTAGAGAATTGTAATTGTATTTCAAGCATTGTGTGCAATTTTAGCTTAAGATTTATTGTGTTTTAAGTCTCTTGAATGATTTAGATTAATTTTAGTGTTAAGTTTATCTTTGTGTATTTCTGTGTATGCATAGGACCAGTGTTATTGTATTAATAGAGAATAGTAACAATAGTGCAAAATTTAGCATGACATTTATTTGATATTGTTTAAAAATGGCTTTCCTTGGTAAAGGGAAAAAGCAAGAATATGTTGCAACTTGCTGAGAAATTAGGAATAAATGCCACCTTAAATATGACTGTCCCTAGCATAAAAATTGCAATCACTAACAGTGAAGGTTATGAAGAGGAATTTGTTAAAAATCTGTATGAGACTATCATTGCAAATGGAAAAAGATTAGAGGAGTTAGAAAGGGCTGAAAAAATGAGATTAGAGAGTTAGAAAGGGCTGAAAAAATAAGATTGGAGGAGTTAGTAAAGGAGCAGGCATTAAAAGAGAAAGAATTACAGCTGAAATTTGATTTTGAAAGGTTTAAAATAGAATCCGGATTTAGGGTAAACGATGAATCAAACGATTCTACAAATACATGTTCTGTAACCTCTAATTTAAACTTTAAAAAATTGATCCGAGATTTCGATCCTAAGCAGTCGGATATTAGTTTATATCTAGAGATCTTTGAACGCCAGGCTAAAAGGGCGGCAATAGAAAAGAAAGAGTGGGTGGGGCAATTATTGGGTTTGTTACCCCTAGAGATCGTGCAATTTATTGCTCGCGAACCGGAGGAACAAGCCGAAAATTACGATTATGTAAATAAATTATTACTTAAAAGATTCAAGTCAAGTCCGGAGGTCTTTCGGCAAAAATGTGTCCAACACCAGAAAAAATCCTATAGCACCTGGAAGGATTTCACTTTTGAAATTACGAATTATCTAGATGAGTGGCTGATTGGCTTAGAAATAAATACGTTTCAAGATCTTAAAGATCTAATGGTGGTAGATCAATTAAAAAACGCGCCAATGCTAGTATGAAAGATCATTTTTTAGATAATTGGGCAAACCTTAAATCAGCTACTCAAAAAGCAGAACTCTTTGATAATTGTGAGGACGTCCGAAAGGTAAATTGAAACCCATGGATAAGTTGGGCAGGAGTGAAAAAATTTTGATATACTCAGGGGTCAAGGAAAAAGAAAATAGATTTGGGAAAACTTCCCCCAGATTAGGAGCTTCTGTTCCGGAGTGTACTAGAGAGAGAACTTTTGAAAAACGCGTGATACAGATATGTTATCATTGCAATATGCCCGGACATATAAAAGCCGTTTGCCCTAAATTAATAAAAAACAAAACGACGGAAACTCTCAATAATATTGAAGGAAATGAAAACCCGTATTTTCGTAATTCATATACAACAAAGGGCTCTGTGAATGGTCACGAGATAGACATTCTTAGAGATACGGGAGCGACAATAGATTTAGTATGTGCAAAATACATAAATCCTTCTTCTTTCTCTGGTGAAAATGTTTGGGTAAAACAACCGTTAAGCCCAGAATTGGTTTGTTTACCTTTGTCGGTCGTGGAAATTTCAGGAAATTTTGGAACGGTGCAAACTAAGGCAGCGGTTTGTGGAAATCACTTAAACCAACAACGATATTTGCTTGAAATAAAACGGCCGAGCTAATAGAAGGAAATTTAGGCTATAATTTCCTGCCAGTCGAAACACTGAATGCTGTCCAAACCAGGTCTCAAGTCAAAGCGGCTAGAGAAGAAAGGGGAATAGATAGTGGTGATGCTAAGAAAAGGGAAGATAAGTCTATAATTGTTTCTTCGGATGCAGAGGACGAAATTTTAATACCTGCACTCCAGGAATATGTTCCGGAATTAGCACTGCTAAGGGTTACGCCAGAAAATTTAATCAATGCTCAAAAAAATAGCGAGGAGATTAAATCCTTATACGAACAGGCAGCCAGTCAAGCACAGGTTACCAATCAGGTTTATTCGCTAGAGAAGGAATTATTGGTCAAAAATCGTGAAGATAAGTTAGGTAACGTGGTGAAGTTAATAGTAGTGCCGGAAGAGTTGTGCGACACCATTAAATCCTTGTGTCATGAGGGAACATCTGCACACCTGGGAATTACGAGATCCAAAGACAAATTAAACCCATATTTTTACTGGCCGAATTGCTATAGAGATATGGAACAGTTTGTAAAAACTTGCGATCAGTGTCAGAGGGCTGGGAAGCCCAATGATAAAAAGAAAGCTCCACTAAAATTGGTCCCTGTTATTCAGGAAGTTTTTACTAAGCTAAATATTGATGCATGTGGGCCTCTCCCGATCACATCTAAAGGGAATCGATATCTTATCACGGCCATTTGCATGTCATCAAAATTCCCTGAAGCTATTCCGGTGTCTGATATTAGTTCCGTTAGTGTCACAGATGCGCTGTTAAACATTTTTAGTCGGATGGGGTTTCCCCGTGAAATACAATGTGACCAGGGTACTTCTTTTACCAGTGCTCTGACTACCGAGTTTTTTGAAAGATTCGGAATACTTGTCAGGCATAGTTCTGTGTATCATCCACAGAGTAACCCTGTTGAGCGATTTCATCGAACGTTGAAACGACTCTTACGAGTCTTATGTTTAGATGCAGGCTCCGAATGGGACAAACATCTTCCGTCAATTCTTTTAGCGTTACGAACTGTATCGCACGAAAGTACAGGGTATACACCGTCAGAGTTGGTGTATGGGAAAAATTTGCGAACCCCAGAGACGTTAGTAATGGAACATTGGATGGAACCGGAAGAAGAGGGTGATCTCGTCACTGAATATATGTTTAAGTTAATAAATAGATTAAAAAGATTTCAAGAAGTAACTATAAATAAAATGGAGGAAATGCAAGTTAAGCGGAAAACTTGGTATGATAAAAACGCAGTAAAACGTGAATTTAAGGATGGGGATTTAGTGCTAGTGTTAGCTACATCCAGAGCAAATAAATTAGCAGTGCAGTGGATAGGTCCTGGGACAATTTTAAATAAAATTTCGGAAACGAACTATTTAGTCTAAATCCTCGGCAGACGCGAAACATCTCAAATCTATCATATAAATATGTTAAAACCATATTACAAAAGGCCATAACACGTTAATGTAATTATTAATGATGAAACTCAAAACTCTCTCGCAGACCAGGAATTAGAAATCCCATACTTAGAAAACAATTCTCTCCTTTATGATTTCGAGGACGTATAATCCAGGCTAGCGAGTTGAACAAACACCTTCACGACAAACAAATGGATCGACTGCGCGAATTATTAAATAAATACTCTAAATGGTTTTCAAACAATCCCGGTTTAACTAATCTGGTTGAACACGAAATCCAGTTAGTTAGCGATCAACCAGTTAGGACGAAGCCCTATCGAATATCGCACCGACAAAATGAAATCTTAAAAAAGGAAATTAACCGAATGTTAAAATTAGGAATCCTTGAGGTAGGAGAATCGGATTACATGTCCCCTATAATTTTAGTTGAGGTAGCTGAGAAAGAACCTCGTCCATGTATTGATCACAGGAAATTAAACGGGATCATTAGAACGGAATATTTTCCTCTTCCGAATATCGAAGAACGCGTAGAAAAAGTATCGGCGGCTAAATTTATTGCCGTCTCTTAGACCTATCTAAGGGATATTGGCAAATACCTTTGAGTAAAACTGCACAGCGATACGCAGCCTTCTGTACTAGCTTTGGTACATACAGATCCCTAAGGATGAGTTTCGGATTAAAAAATGCTCCATATTTCTTTAGTAAACTCATGGCTGAATTACTTAACGGACTAGAGGATTTCGTTGTCCCGTATCTAGACGATATCGCAATTTTCTCAGATACTTGGGAGTCTCACCTTAAACATGTGGAAACGGTTCTGCAGAGAATAAAGAGAGAGCTAAGTTAACTATAAAACCTTCAAAGTGTAAGTTTGCACAACAAAATGTCAGATTTTTGGGTCACATTGTGGGTCAGTTTTTTCGCACCCCTTCCGAGATCAAAATTAAGGCAGTTCTAGAGTTCCCTACCCCTCGCACGAAAACCCAAATACGTGCCTTCTTAGGTCTAGCAGGTTATTATCAAAAATATATCAATCTGTTCTCGGTAATCGCTGCTCCGTTGACCGACGCGTTGAAGGGAAGAGCAAAGAAGGGAGAAATTACGTGGACGACCGAGTGTGAAAACGCATTTCGAGAACTAAAAGGGAAACTAATTGATAAGCCCGTCTTGTACTCGCCAAATTTTGAACGAGAATTCATTGTTCAAATGGCAAACGCAGGTATTGGAGCAGTTTTAACTCAATTAAATGAACAAGGTGAGGAGCATCCAATCCTTTACCTGAGTAAGAAATTTTCAGAGGTAGAGAAGCGTTATTGTACGACGGAGAAGGAATGTGCTAGTATTGTTTTCGCAATTAAAAGGTTACATTATTACTTAGATGGAAATTCATTTTTAGTTATGACCGATCACAACCCGTTGGTGTGGTTGAATAGAAACGTTAGTTCTAACCCTAGATTGATGCGATGGGCTTTGGCTTTGCAACCATATAATTTTAGAATTGTACATCGGTCGGGTAAAAGTCACAAAAATGCAGATAGTCTCAGCAGATCGGTGATAGATAATTAGGAATTGCTAACAAGGTTCTCTTGCTCATGAATAATAATTGTTGCTTATAACGTTTTTTTTAGTTAAAGGTTAATAATTGAATTAATTTTATTTATTTACTAGTACTGTATATCATATCGAATGGAGATGCGTGTCAAAAGATAAAGCCATGAAAATCAAATGTATTAATATGCTTAATTTTGTGTATAGGGTTTTAAAATATACATGAGTATTTAGTTTACGCAAGAGGCATATTGTGGAAAATATTTTGTGTGTAAGGTTGTACACTTCGCATATCATATCAACATGTCGTTAGTATAATTTTTATTAAGTATTGTGGCGAAGAATATTTTATGTGTAAGGTCTTACACTAGCATTTGATGTAACATGTTGTTAGTATAATTGATAATAGGCATTGTGATAGGAGTGTTTATATTTTTATTTAATGCTATAGTGTGTTTTCTTATATTGCTATTTATCATTTTCGTACTATGGATTTGTGTAAGTTCCCTAGCAAGAACACTCACTCACTAGAAATAAGTAATTCCAAATTTAGTTCAGCGTTTTCTTTAGTAGTTAAAATTGCAGCTCAGAAATATAGTGGTGCTTGATGAAGGGATGTGTCGGTAATCTGTCAGTTGTCATCGTCATTCTATTAAACTTTTCTCAACGGAAAAGTTCTATAAGAGAGGGCGAGAGCTGTAACGTAGCCACTCCCAGCAGCGGTCGAAATCTTTGGTGGACCCGACACCCACACGTGCATCTTGCAGCTGCAGCGCAACCCATTTTTGACCCCCGAGGAATCGAACACCGTCGACCGGAAGATGAGAGAAAAGAGAGATGCTTTGAACTTACACGGGAGCGGTGGCCAACGAATCCTCCTCTCACAAAATATTGGACTCTAACAATCTATAATTAAGTTTAATAACTTTAATGTATCATTTAGTAAATAATATTCAATAGTTGTGACGTAAATAAATTCCATATTTAAATTAACCAAGAATACGCTACCGTTATTCTTTCAAACGTTACACGTCTTACGAACTTAATGTAAGTAATTTATCCTCCAATCTGCAACATTAGAAGTCACGCTAATTGTTACTTTATAATTTGAATTACACGTATAACTGAAACATTTACAACTATACAATGCAAAAGGTATTTTTTCGTAGTAAATAAAGAGTTTTGGGTTGTTAGTTTTATTATTTTCCCTATAAGCACAAGTCAAATATATTCATCGGCCCGTCTATACCCCCATTTAACACTTCTTTATAAAATAATGGCACGTTGATCCATAAAAGTTCGCAATCCCTGGCTAAGAGATGTGTGAAATATGAATCTCATGCATTGCCAACTAATTTTAGGCATTCTATCGGATACCCTATTTCAAACTTTGCCGGTAATATATACACGTGTACGGTAATGAAAAGAAGATGCATTCGTAATTTATGACTGAAAATCTTGAATATTTTGTTGTACTACATTCACCATACATTACCATACAGATACACCATACAGATCTGAAGCAAAACTTTTTTCTTTGTTTGGTCTACTATGTGACAACAACCACGCCGGCGCGTCCCCTCTTTCTATCTGAGCGTAATCGTTTGTTTTTTTGTTAAGGTATGCGACTACGTTCGGAACCGAGATTTTAAAAAAGCGCATAAATGGATAATTTTCCTGATATTTAGTGTCACTTAGATTAGAATACATATATAAAATGGTTTTAAGGAGATTTTGACAAAATAATATTTTTTATTTAAATACAATATTTTGGCAAAAAATTAACTTAGAATTATCTTTTTTCAAAACGTTCTCCTTTTGGGAAAAATGCTTCTATTATAATAATATTGTGTCTGTATACAGCTCAGACCTCTCTACAGAGGCTCAACTAGAACTTTTGAAAAATTCACATTATTTTCAGAGTTACCACCCATTGTAATAATTATCGGCGTTTTTTTCTTAAAATTGCTCCTCTATGTTGTCGTAAAATATGGATAAACCCACTTCTAAGTTATATATTTCAAAAATTCTAGTTGAGCCTCTGTAGAGAGGCCTGAGTCATATACAGGCAAAGTATTATTATAATAGAAGCATTTTTCACAAAAGGAGGACATTTGGAAAAAAGATTATTCTAAGTTAATTTTTTGCCCAAATATTATATTTAAATAAAAATTTATTTTGTCAAAATTTCCTCGAAACCAATTTTATGCATATATTCTAATCTAAGTGACACTAAATATCATGAACATTATCCATTTATGCGCTTTTGCAAAATCACGATTCCGAACGTAGTCGGATACCTTAAGCAGAATAAATCTTGAGATTTCGAAGGGAGAGGTTTGCATGTTTCGCTCTAATTAGTGGCATATTTTTTCAGATAAATTATTTGCATGAAAGTAATCTTTCACATGAGTAAAGATTAAATTTCAACTTTTATGCAAATAAATCTGTCAAAAAAGGTTTTTCAAGTCTTAAACATTAGATTTAGCTATAAAAAACTTTTTTTTAAGAGTAAATGTCAAAATGTTAATCCCTATACCAAAAAAAAAAATAATAATAAATTAAAATAAGGAAAGTAAGCCCGAATTTAGTCTTTAAAAATCCTTATGCCAAGTAATAATATACAGGGTTATCAGAAATGAATGACCCGATTAAAAAATTTAATAATTCCCAGATAAATAAACAGAAAATGATCATTAATCTGTCATTATAAAGAAAAATATGAATTTTTTAGTTTGAAACATTGTTTTTGTCAAATAGGTGGCAGCCCTGTTGTATTGTGAACAGAAGTGGAAATGGCGTCGCAGCGGGAGCAAGCATTTTGTGTGCTTTCGTTTGCAAAAAGTCTGTCAGTAATCACGGTTCAGCGTGAATTTCAGAAAGAGTACCAGATAAATGCACCCCATCTAAGAGTATAAGAAGATGGTATAAACAGTTCCAGGAAACTGGATAGGCAAAAGCCTTTACACAGGCCACCACCAGTCCAGTTTACAGTCCACCACCAGTTCATAGACCAGGGCCACCAGGTTCGAAATGATTCTACACAGGTGACTAAAGTAAGTCGCATTGAACACGTTTGTGAAAACAAATTTTACTTTACGTCAAGAAATGTTACGTATGAAAAAAATTTCATATTTTATCTTTATAATGACATCTTAATTATCGTTTTCTGTTAATTCATCTGGGAATTATTAAATTTTTTAATCGGGTCATTCATTTCTGATAACCCTGTATAATAATTCATTATATTATAGTAACTGACAACAAATTAAAATTCCTATCATCCCTTCTTGATTTCTAACAATAACTGAAATGTTCCATAAATTTCAACACGACTCTCGCAAAATACGTTTCGGCTCGCTCTAATTAGAGCACATCTTCGGAATGTAACCTGAGACATCCCTCTTTTCAAATTTCTTTCCCAAAAAGAGTTTCGATCCTTATCCGTGGGAAAAGAGAAAAAAGGGGGAGGTCCAGGAGGGATAAGCTGCTGACATCTGACTTGCACTTGTTCTCTTTGATGATGTCTTTGTAAGACTTTTTCTGCTGCTCTGGGTCTTTCATCGTGTACCATCGACCTAAAGATCACATTCCTCATAAATTCTGCGACTTTGCCATTTTTTCTGTCACGGCATTGTCATCACCAACCCGCCCTCCAGGGATCGAGGAGAGGGAGGGGTTAATATCGTCTGCAAGAAAAAGAAATCACGTGGGAATGCCCCGAAAAAAGGGGAAGCGGGAGAAGGGAAGATGGGGATTAGATGACACTCTCCTGCATTCAGCTGGTTCTGTTAATTTTCGATCTCTGAAGCAGGCTGCATTGTAAGGAATATATGTAACCTCCCATTTGGGTGTCCTGTTCCTCTCAGAACACGTCCTCCCTTGTTGCGTGATTTAGGAAGAGTTTCTGAAGACATGAGAGACATCCTGAGGGGAAAGAGGGGATAGAATGAGTGGTAGGCCTTAGCAGGCGCCAGATCACTCTGCAAAAAGAAAATGTCACACTTATTCATTCCAGACATTACTTAACTACTGAAATTCCGCCGACGTTTCATTCAGAATTTACAGTCTCTCTAGACTTGACTGACTTGCTTACCATAATTTTTGCAGTATTTTTAATCCCCCCACCACTTAAAGAGTGTTTTTATTGTACTGAAAATCCATTCACTATTTTGCTTGTACATTAGAATTCAATGTATTTAAATGCTTTTATTTTGATTAGACAGCTTTATTACGGTCATTGTTACCAATACATCCTTGACGCATTTTAACTGTCTTTTATTGTAAGCATATGGCAATGGGGAATTATTTCCTTTTGACGCCATTAGAATTCGATAGTGAAAATTGAAAGATTCGTTGGTACTTTCCGTTTCGCCGGCGCAAATCTTGCTAAACCAACTTTATTGGTGGCAACACATAATGTGTATGTTACCATTAAGGTGTATAACTCAGTTATTTTTTTTTAACAGAATGACTAGGTATTTCATGAAATAACTAGACAAGTCAGTTAAAGTATATAATAGATGAAAAATTCCATACTTTACCTAATCATTCTATGAATAACTAATGATAGACATTAATATGAAAAATAAAGAATTTCAAAGTAATGTTATAAATTAATCGATCATAAACTGCTTAAACCTCTCGAAAAATAGATTTTATCCCTATTGCAGATGATTAATTGATAAATAATAACGGAAAGCAGATGATATAATTTATTATTGCTTATATTGCTAACATTAGTTAAACATAAAGGGGAAAAATAATATGTTGCAAAAGTAGTTATATTTAAATATTATCAAAAAATGCATGCTTGGAAGCAAAACTGTTACTTCATAAAAACATTGTGTAAACTTTTTCAAAAAAAAAATTGCAAGAGAATATTAATTTAAACTTTATGAAATACCCTTATTTTATTTTTTATTATTTATTAAAGCAAGGATTGTTGATATGACCATTTGAATTGAGGTTCAAAATTGACTAAAATCAACTAGAACCAGTTTAAAGAACTTTCGAGTGTCTTATTTCATACTTTAACGATCAAATAATCGTTATTTTATGGAATACCTAGCTAAATTGTAGAATTCAATAACTTTATATACTTTAACTGACTTGTCTAGTTATTTCATGAAATACCTAGTTATCCTATGAAATGACGGATTTCACACTTTCACGGTTACATGTACATAAAAAAATTATAATAGGCGTTAGATTTATTGGTTTTTCATCTATTTTGGATGTCCTATGAAAAAGATGTTACCGATAAGAAAAAATCGTGACTTGTTTTGAAAATGTGATGGTTAAAGGTTACCAGTGAGAATATTCCGTTTGGCGTCGGTTTTATGATTTTTAGCGACTTTATTGCCTTCGCCGGCGAAACAGAAAAGTACCGATTCGTTTCATACAGATGCTTCGATTTTATTAGTGAAACTATTAGTGACGGGCCTCGTAATTTTGAATTAACAATTATATAAAAATATTTTAAGATAGGAAAAAAATAATTATATAGTCTTATACAAATATTACACAAAATAAACAAATAAGGAAAGCAAATTTTTCAGATTGAATCGTCCAAAAAATAAAAAACGTTTACTTATTTTATTGAGATTTAGATTTTCAAGGAGATTGTTGACAATTCAAATACTTATGCAGGCACAAAACAGGATCAAATGAAGATTTTTAGTGAATGGTGCATTGTGGGATTATGATTATTTATATAAGAAAGGCTGAAAATTATTCCGATATTTAAGTAAATTAAACTTGTTTATTTTCGGATTTGACACATATTGCAAAAAATAAATTATAATTTCAAAAATGTTCCAGACCGGAACTTTGACAGGTGTTCTACAAGTGATCGTTTTTTGCTTAGTCAAAGCGACAACATTTTAATAATATTGTAAATTTTATAAAATATCGAATTTTCTTAAAGACAGTTTGCTTCTAAAAATAAATATAAATAAATATTTTATAAGTAAAATAAAATCTCAAATTTCGTAAAAGTCACGTGTTCTAAGCCTGAATGGATAAATTAGAATGTTTTTCAAAGAAGAAGAGAGGAACGAGACCTATCACAACATACCTACGGATTCGAAGTAAGAATAACTCCGAAACATAAGGTTGCAAATTTTACAGAGTACGTAGAAATGTTTCACTCATTTATAAAGATTTGAATGCTGTACAATGTATTTAATACAATGTATTTATTCTGAACAATGTATTTAAGTTAAAAATACTTCTCAACGTATGTAGCACAAAAAACAAAATATAGAAGCAAATTGACGCAGAATATAAACTGTGACAGTTTCCCATAGACCTAGACTTCGATAGTTTGGGTCAAAAAATGCAAACGCATATCCCAGCTATTCAATATGATGCAATGTTAGATGACAACAGGAGCACGAATTAATAAGTAAACTGCATTAATATTATAATAAAAAAATTTAATAAAAAAATATAGTATTTTTTTATTGTCTTCACTTCAAAATACTTATAGCATGTTGTTTTACTTTTAATGTTGCTTTAAGATGTATTCTTTTAAGTCTTTTTTAGGGGGAGGGGAGAGTCACGGTTGCACTTTACATTTTCAAAGATTCCATGAGTCAACAAAGTTTGAAGACCACTGCCCTAGACAATTTTAAAAGTTACTTGAATCAGTCATATTATTTATTATATAAACACAGTCTTTTAAATATTTTTCTGTTATTATTATCTTTTTATAAAGATGCATATGTTCATATATCTATTTATGTCCGAAATAAAATACGCAGCGATAATATTTTTATTCGTATAAATAACTGAATTCAGAGTAAGTAAGATGACAAAACTATAATCTGCATAACATTCTATAAAAATGACGGGAAAAAAGATTTAAATTAGGTAAAGTACTTACAATTAAAATACAGTGAATGATTTATTTTAAAACATAAATGATTGTACTCCTGTATCAAAAAAAAGAAGAAGAAAAGTGAATTACTCCGAGACAGGCAACTTAAAAAATCAAAATAAAATCAGCCATGCACCTGCTAATTGACGGAAGATCTAATGATGAAGCTTTTAAAAAACAACATGACCCAACAATTTAATTATTACAATTCATCTTTATATTTTTATTATTTTTATAATTCCTCAGTTATTAATTTGATAAAAATAATAAAAAAAAAACTGTTCAAAGACCCAATTGACCTTTGAATCTTTAACATTACACTGCGGATAGACCCTGCGTAATTAAGTATAAAGACTCTCGCAGCATTTTGTAGAAACAAACAAAACAACCGTTCTGTATAGTAAAAAAAAGGGAACATTCCGCAAAGATACAGCAATAAACGAAGAAAAAAGAACCATTGTTTTAAAAGACATTTAACCGACAAGAGAAATATCCTGCCCCTGCGAGCATAACAAAAAAAAAGGAGCTAATGCGAAAACCTCTCGGCAAAGAAAGCAAAGCACTCGAGAATCTTTTGAAGCAAACAATACCACTCTGTATTTAATTATCCTAAAAAGAACTGCACCTTCCATTAGAAAATTAAACTTTGCTCAAAAGTTGTTGGTTCGCAGTTAGCCCTCCTCCCTATCCCCTTCCCAGCAAAGAACACGCATTTCAGGGCTCGTGCTACAAAATCAATATAAACAACTCACGCAGAAGTTGTGGCTCCGATGTTTATAATGAATGTAAATGCAAAAGCGTGGAAAGGGGGTGGAGGGAATATTTCATTACTTAGGAAGAGAAAGGGGGTGCGCCATTTGGTTCAGATTGTGTGCGGGGAGGGGTAATGAATATGCATTAGCAAGTGGAAACACTGGGATTTGTACTATCAGACAGTAAACTTTTTTTAAGGAAAAATGGGAAAATTTAAACTGCAAAGAGAAGAATACATTAAAAGATGTTTAGATACTTGTAGTCGCTGCACAACATGAGAGTTAACGAATTCGTTGCCACTTTTTTTTAATGATAGTGAAGCGTTTCAGGCGAAAACGCTTGAGACGAAATATGGGTTTACTCGAAATAATACAATGATCCCGAAAAACTACTAGATATTTTCCATGAAATTTTTGCTCTGAACACGAAAGTATTTCCCTTGTGGGAGTGAACAAAATACGGAAAATACCAGCCGTGCTGGCGGGATTTAGCATGGTTGTGAAATGAAAGAAAAGTGGTTTCACATGTTTCGTTGACAGGAGATTAACGGCTTTGAAATATCCTCGGAATAGCTTGCGACACGATCCAATTTTGTTTATCCAAGCTACTTCCAACCGTACGAACGTCCCACAAAAACATCTCATCAGTTGGCTTTGGAACACTGGCGTAGCTAGTCCCTGTATCAAAATTCCTTAGAGGCCCTTTTTGGTGGTCTCGCAACATTTTATAATTTCTTCTTACACATTTTGGGGCCTCTGAAACTTGGGGTCCCCGTATCATTGACACGACGGAATACGGCAATAGCTTTGGAATGCAGTGACGATTACATTGCAGAGTGGGGTAAAAATCAGTGAATTCGGTTCATCTTTTTTCTTTTTTATTTCAAAAGAATTTTTTTACGAGCACAATGACAAAGATTTCAGCTGCTATTTCGCTTAAAACGAAAGAAGGAGCTACTTAAAGCTTTCGATTAAAAACAGACGACGAAAATCTGTAAAGATTTTGGTACTGTTAACCCTACATTGTCAACAACACATGTAAATAAACATATCTATAGAAATAAAATGTACTCTAATAATTGTTTTAAATATATGATGTTTTTTTTAGATATTCTTTAACACGAAAAAAATTTTCAGTCCTCTCAATTTCGTGTTAAACGATTTTCACTGTATTTTATATTACTATTGGTCTAATTACAATCATTACAAAGAATTTTTAGTTAAAAAAACTGTAACAAATAATCTTGGCTTTGTACACCATAATTTATTGAGTTATTAAAACTTTTATCACGAAAAATACTTTTTCTTCCGTTGTGCTGGCAAGCATTTATTAATTTTTTGAAATTCCCTTTCAGTGTATAACGATTTTGCATGTATGCATTTACTGCGGCAAGGAAATTGTTCATAACAATTTGTGTGACAATGAATAAGCCGATTTCTAAATACGATAATTTTAATATACATATTGCCCCTCTTAAACTAATTAATGTTATTTTTTTAAATATTTCATTCCATTTACATTTCCGTAGAACATCGCTTTCCAAGCACAAATTAATTTAAATGTTTTACGAAGTGCAGAAATTCACATCAAAAACCTACACAGCTAATTTTCTTTACTCGTACCGTATGTTTTAAGGTATCCGACTACTTGCGACAACCTTTTTTCTAAAAAAAGATATGGAGATTTTTTTTGTAGTTTTTAGATTTACTTAATACATTTTAAGAGAAAAAGGCCGAAACTAAGAAGAGAAAAATAAATTATTACTACTAAAATGGGAATAAATGGGTAAAAATTGACAAAAAATTACATGAACGGGGCCGCTCTATACAAAAACTTTTTGAACAAATTCTCAATTTTTCAATTTTAATGTGTAACTTTGTTATTCATGTTTGAAATGACCTTCAGGATAACAGATATTTTTATTTTTACAAAAACTAGAGCATTCTATCTTAGTGACTATATGAATTTGCTTAAAAAAAACAGTGATTATATTCACATAAAGAACTATACATTTTGTAATAAAACAGAGGGATTGACAAATCTAAAGGTTAAAACACTTCTATTGCTCTACACAGATCATACACACAAGATTTCAGCTAATTATCTTAAAAACTTGACATTTTGTGTGAAGTTATGGCATCTGCTTTAATTAAAACACTCGTAGTTTTTGTTCTAGTGAACAGAAAATAAAAAACTTGGTATTTTTTTAAAGCTGATAAGATGGCCTATAAAATAAAGCTATAAGAAAAAATTTGTCAATTTTTTAATAAAATCGTAATTTTAGGGTAGTCGGATACCTTAAGATGGGAATTATAAAATATAAACACAAATTTCATAACGATATTAACACTTATAATCGATTCTAAGTAACATGTAAAAAACATTTTTCTTATCCGACCCCTTGAGGACCCTGTAGTAGAAAACTTCCACGGGGAGATTTCATTTGGAGGCGATTCTGGGTCCAGTAGAAGGGAATCGCGTTGCCTGCTTAAATGGCCCATAAATGTCAGGAGAAGTTAAACGTAAACATTATTAACGGCATCGTTCCACTGAGCACTGGATTTACCTGAGAAAACCGTCCACTTCCCTGGGACATGCAGTAATTAGCCACTGCCTCCCTCACCAAGGTGGTGATTGAAAAAAAATCAAATAAAACTATTATCTTTCTCAAAGTTTTTATTAATAATATTAGATTCAGTGTTTATGTCTGTTACTTTAGGTCTCATTTCGCTTTTCTGAAGATTACCGAAACACAATATGACTTCTTTCTAAAGATGTCTCAAGTAACGTTATGGGTAAAACTTATTGAGTACTTTTCTTTTATATTAACATTAGTTTTTTCAAAATTTTACACGTCTCAGTCCTTGAGACAGAAAACAGTTCGACTGCGATTCCTTTAGGCAGTAGAGGGCGACATGTTTTGGCTCATTGCGGGCGCGGAGGATAACGGAGCGCCCCACCTTTTTAAAATGATTGCATTCATTATAAAAAAATTATAAATATAAATTAAATAAAATATTGGCAGTTGTTTTTTCGATTTTTTTACTCTGGCGATTTCATATTGTATATAGTTACAAGCAGTAGTGCACACAAAACTTTTTCAAGGGAGAAGGGGGGGTCCAGGGTCGAACGCCGCCCAACATTTCTTCTGATTGTGTCGATTTTCGGGAGCAAAAACAATATAAAATTAATTATTGAATAAATAATTAGCATTAATTAATTAAATTAATTATTAATAACAAATACATAATTGAATTTTACGTAATATATACATAGGATTATAACCAATCGAAAAAAATCAAGGCCTATGAGGTGTCTGGACCCCTAGGACCCCCCTTCTTCTCGCCACTGGCTACAAGCACATTTCATTTTAGAATCAGTTTAATGAGCAAATGTACCCTACCATATTTTTCTACAATTTTATTTTTGAAGTCAGGTGTTAGATTGCTTGTTGAAATCCTCATACCAACCTGCAAGTCAATGTCAGCCGACTACATCTACATTTGCTCTCATGAATCCTCAAGAAAGAAAAACTTTGCTCACACAAATATTTGTCCACAATTTTTCTTACGTGGAAAATTTTCAACTATCAAAGATTTATAAAAGTTATTGTCATAGCATTGAACCTTTCCTTCACACAGTTAATTTGAGTGCAAGTCCATAAGTTCAAGCTGCAGCTCCTAAGGTGCCTTACTAATGTCGCGCATTTGTTGCATGTTTTAAAATATCAGTCCTTATATATTTTCAGTTTTCAAATATTTATTATAGCGACACGTTAAGACAAACAACCCACAAACAATTAAATATAAATTAAAATTACTATGTTGTGGGTAGGCACACCCACCGATTTCGGGTTTCGTTATCGGCCTAAGTTATTTACAGACTGTTGGATTTCCCCATCGGTTAGGGAAGGTTTACACATATTTTCCTTTAGGGATTACTGAGAAGAAACGCCACAACTAATATCAGCAGTAATGGGATAAGAAAGGAAAAAGAATGTTACCTCAAACTTCTTAAAATCCCGAAATCTTCTTGTGAAACATCCAGACTCTACAGATGATCTCTTAATAGAAACACTTTCAGTTACTTTTTGATGAAGATTTTCAGTTAAAATATAGTTTTTGTTTGAAAGATTTCTATTTAAGAGCAAAATTAGAAAGACATTCAAGCAATTTGAACTTTTAATGAGAAGAAGCGGTTATAGTCAAGAACTCATGGTCAGTGTACCATAAGTTCGAGCCCTAGTACAAAGGAAGATCTGCTATGGAGAGGGACGGATGCACGTTAAGGTATCTGACTACGTTCGGAACCATGATTTTAAAAAAGTGCATAAATGGATAATTTTGATGATATTTAGTGTCACTCAGATTAGAATACATGCATAAACTTGTTTTAAGGAGATTTTGACAAAATAAATTTATTTAAATATAATATTTGGGCAAAAAATTAACTTAGAATAATCTTTTTTCCAAATGTTCTCCTTTTGGGAAAAATGCTTCTATTATAATATTTTGCCTGTATATAGCTCAGACCTCTTTACAGAGGCTCAACTAGAACTTTTGAAAAATTCACATTATTTCCAGAGTTACCACCCATTGAAATAATTATTGGCGGGTTTTTTTTAAATTGCTCCCCTCTGTTGTCGTAAAATATAAATAAACCCACTTCTAAGTTATATATTTCAAACATTCTAGTTGAGCCTCTGTAGAGAGGCCTGAGTCACATACAGGCAAAATATTATTATAATAGAAGCATTTTTCACAAAAGGAGAACATTTTGAAAAAAGATTATTCTAAGTTAATTTTTTGCCCAAATATATTTAAATAAAAATTTATTTTGTCAAAATCTCCTTAAAACAATTTTATGCATGTTTTCTAATCTGAGTAACACTAAATATCATGAAAATTATCCATTTATGAGCGAATTCCGAACGTAGTCGGATTCCTTAATGTGGAACGTTAGCTCAGGTGTCCTTCTCGTCATTTGACAAATGTTCAAAATTATGAAGTCCGTCGCCAATGTTTTGCTTTATAGCGTTAACGTTAACAAATACTCACGAACAAAATAACACATTTAAGACAGGATAGATCCCAATTTCCAAAACAATTTCCTCGGGGTGTTCCAAATTGTACGTTCATTTACTATATCAGGGATAGCGAACTAGTGGCACGGCACAGTAGTGATGGCAAGCGACACACTATTTTGGGCACGCCAGCGATCCAAATGGTTTGCATTTTATTTCAAAAGTTCACTCTGAAGTATTACGAACAATGGCGAGAGGTCGGTTGCGCGGCGGCGGGGAGCACACTCGTTCGCCGCCTTGGAATCATGGACTGCAATCACTAATGATGCAAAGTTTGTCTACGCATAGCAGAGTCAATCTCATTCATACAACTGTTTATTTGTGTTATTTTTACGATTTTTGACTTTCATTTTACATGGCTAGTTCAGCAAAAGAACAAAAAGGGCAAGATAGTAGTAAGTGTAACAGATTTGATAAATTTAGAAATATGGCATTTTTAGTAAAGGTGATAAAGCGGTGCGTGTTTCATGTTCTGGAACATTGATATGCAGAACATCGTCTATAAAGCGGCATTTTGAAACAAATCACAAATCCTCTAGTCAAAAAAAGAGAACCACAGCAAAAATGATTAATTGCTTAGAACTCGTTTGGCAGATGACTCCAATTCAGCATGCATTCTACTCAAAGTAATATGTTGCAATCCTAATATAAGTTATTTTTCATCCAGTCTGCAACAACAGAAGTCACACTAATGTTTGAATTATATGTATAACTAAAACATTCACAGCTATACAGTGCAAAAGGTATTTTTTCGTAGTATACCTTTTGTGTTAGAATTGAGTTTTATTATTTTCAAAATAATCTCAAGTAAAAGTTATTTGACGGCACATTAAACACTCCTTAAACATTTAATTAGAAAAAAATGGCACGTTGATCCATAAAGCTTCGCCATCCCAGTATTCTATTGTGCTTTTTACATAAAATTTAAACTTTCCATAAATAGGGTATTTTTTCTTTTAACATATAAAGAGGGGGAAAAAGTAGCATTACAGTAAAAGAGACAAAAAAGGGAATATGAGGGAGAAAAGTTTGGATTGACTGACAGAAATAAACAGAATAAAATGTGACGCTCTTCGTAGAAAAAGCGAAGTCACAAAAGGTAATGTTAATGTTGGAAAAGAGTTTTTGGAGAGAGAGTCCTATTCTTTAACATTATATGAATAGGGCCTTACAGACTTACAAGTTATTTACTCTCGTAATAAAATATTCTTCTCTTTAAATCATATTCAAAGTAATGAGGAAATATTTAAACACGGAACGGGGAAAGGGGGCACCGCTTCTCGAAAATCCGTTGATTAAAAGTCCAGCTCCTCCCCTCTTTTGAACCAAGGATTCTCGAAATGAAGGGAGACGCGATTCCGAGTGTAAATCACGGCAGACGCCCTTATTGCTGCGGCGTTCTTGAGGGAGGCTCAAAGCAGGGCGCAAATTGAAACGAACGAGCGCCCACCCTGGATATTGGACGCATCAATCACTTACCGCTGGTTCCAGAAAGCATTCGGACCCCTCTGCAGCGCCGGGAATTGCTCCGAAGAAGGAATTGCTTTCATACCAGCAGAGAAATTTTCCGTGCCCTGCCTGCCTTTTCTGAACAGACAAAAGAGCTTTAGATTATTTTATATAGTGCTTGGCCTACATTCTGTACACTTTAAGCACTCCAATACGTGAAACTCCAAGTACATTGATTAAGCAATTTAAATTGTACATTCTGTATAAACAGATGACACATTTTATATCAGTGGTGGGCAAACTTTTCCAGGGTGCGGGCTACTTCTAATTTTTTCAAGGTGTTGTGGTCCACCCAATGGCGGGGGGAATTTTTCAAGGGGCAGGGGGTCAGGGGTCGAAAGCTCATCTTTCTTGTATCATGCTCCTTTTGATTTTGTCAATTTTTGGGAACAAAACACAGTAAAAAACTAATTATTGGATAAATAATTAGCATTAATTAATAAAATTAATCATTAATAACAAATAATTAAATTTTACGTACTATATACTTAGAATTATAATCAATCGGAAAAAATCAAGGGCTTTGGGGGGGGTCCGGCCCCCCCTTGTGTGCGTTACTGGTGGTAAGCTAAGATAAAAGTCCACAATGTATAATAATAATAGCCACAAATATAATAATATCAAATGATTTACGAAACAATTCTAAAAAATAAAACATTTCCGTCTAAAATTAGTGCTCACAGTTATAGTTAGTAGAACTTAGTCTGCATACTGTCGACCCATCTGACATATTTCAGTACATAATTACTAACTGCTAATCTCCAGGTGGTCACCCCAAAATGTCTTGGCGGTCCATCGGTCGACCGTGATCGACTTAATATTTACCCTTGGTATATTCAATAGGATGGATCACGGTTATATTGAGGGGGAAAAAATTACAGATATTTTATGGCAGCGGTTCTCAAACTTTCGCAGCCCCCTCCCCCTTTATATATCAGCCAATATCGTGGACCCCCAAAACTTTACCCCCACCCCTAATTCCCAACACAGGGTTGTGTGATTTAATGGTTCCTCAATAGTCCTGAGACTGCTTCTACCATTTATACAGACTTTTTTAACGCTTATTTTTTTCTTTTAAGAAAACAGTGAACATAAAATTATAATACGTATAAAATATTACAAAATAATAGTTTCTAACAAATATATAAATAAAAAGTACAGACGCCATTCGATTAGGATATCGAGAGGGTTGAAATCGTTATCGTATTGGCTCGATATGTAAATTTGGTTCTTAATATCTTTGCACGTGTGTTGCTACTATAATTTTTTTGAAAATATATAGTTATAGAAATAAAGAGTGTTTTTTTTCCAGGTATAGAAGTTTAAGTTGGCATTACTTTCCAAGATGGCGACCGATTTAACAGCTGTCAAGTGATTTATTCTCAGTTAGGTTTGGCAATTCATCAAAACGATCATCAAGCAAGGCGTAGATTCTTCGAATGGGCCCAAAACGAGATTGCCGTTGTTCCCGATTTTCATAAGCGAAATTTGTTTAGTGATGAAGCGCACTTCTGGTTGAATGGCTACGTCAACAAACAAAACTGCCGCATTTGGAGTGAAGCTAATCCACAAGTGTATGTTGAAACACCGTTACATCCAGAAAAACTGACTGTTTGGTGCGCTTTATGGGCTGGTGGAACCCTTCTTCAAAAACGATGAAGGCCACAACGTTACAGTCAATGGTGATCGGTATAGAGCCATGATTACTAACTTTTTCATTCCTGAATTGAACAATCATGATGTCCAGGAGCTGTGGTTCCAACAAGACGGCGCAACATGTCACACAGCTCGTGCCACAATCGATTTATTGAAAGACACGTTAGTGACCGCCTAATTTCACGTTTTGGACCTGTGAATTGGCCTCCAAGATCTTGTGATTTAACACCGCTAGACTATTTTCTGTGGGGCTATGTAAAGTCATTGGTCTATGCGGATAAGCCACAAACGCCTGACCATTTGGAAGACAACATTCGCCGTGTTATTGCCGATATACGGCCACAAATGTTGGAAAAAGTCATCGAAAATTGGACGTCCAGATTGGGCTACATCCGAGCCAGCCATGGCAGTCATATGCCAGAAATAATATTTAAAATGTAATGCCACAAGATTATCTTTCGAATAAAAAAAATTCATGTAAATCGAATGATACATCGTTGTTTTATTGCAATTTAAAGTTCTATACCTCTAAAAAAACACCCTTTATAACTACATAACAATATATATTATAAAATATGTATTGAAATTTAGTAACGGCTATATAGTTTTATTTCTAATGGTCTGCGGATTGGTGTTTTACCATTGCAAAACCTAGTACATCCCTCGGAAGCTGGTATCTCTTTTTAGTGTGGCATCCTATAGGCGGATACCAATCACCACAGGTAATTTTGACACCCAGTTTCCTCCCTAAAGGAAGGCACATGAGCTCTGACGATGCGAACCTATACAAGGATTTAATTTTGCAGAGAGCACCCAAGCGAAACAGATGATCCAGGAATTGCTTACATGTCCTATAATCATACGACATGGCCGCTGTCGATTTTCTGCATCATGAAAATCCACCGAATTGGGCCGGGGTCGAACCTTGGGTGCAGAAGGCCAGCGACAAACCAACCACGCCACCCAGCCGGCTGGCTATATAGTTGCAAGCAATAAAAAAAATTGAATTAATATTCTTGATCGAATTACATATTCTTCATACATAATTATAAATATTTTTTGTTGGAGCAATTAAGTATGGGATGAGACATCTTTCAATTTATCCACGAGGTCTTTCAGAGTCTGTAAAAGAGCTAAATCTCTTAACATTGCATGAGAAACCTTCGCGGACCACAGTCAAAGAACTGCTGCTTTATGGGGGGGATTAGGAGTAATACAATTTCGAAATTTAATATTGCCATAAAGGGATTGAATTTTCGAAAAATGGGGGGTATTTAATTTTAGCTAGATGATTTTAGACTCAAAATAAAATTATTGTACTGCAATATAAATAACAAAAAAACGATGATTATTGATAAATGAATACTGAGTAAGTAATAGTACAATGTACATTGCAAGATTTCAAAACCCCAGGCACCTTCCTGCCTTTCCTGCACCTTCGAATCACCCTGATCCAAGCTTTTCTCAATCCTGCTTTATCGTGCCCTGTCATTTCGACAATAGCTTTTTTTAAGAAATCAATACTGTAGAAAGTGTTAAATGTAAATGATGTGTTTTTTCTATCTTGTAACTATTTAGTAGGTTTTCTCTCATCGCAATAAATATTTGAAAGTACTAAAATACAGACAGACACCCTATATAACGAAGTCGTTAAATACCGAAAAGAAGTTCGTTATGTAAAAAATTCGTTAAACAGAGATTCGTCTTTTAATATGCTTTAGAAATCACACAAAAGAATTTTTAAAAATTCATAAACATTAGAAATTATTTATTTAAGATAATTATCCACCCCTTTTTTTTCGTTGTCTATTTTATACAGTTTGCCCATCAAAAAGAAACCTGGAAGGAAAACAAGGAAAAGAACAACATAGTACAGGAATGCCCTGTGTACTTTCAACTTTAAAAAATGGTTTTATATTAAAATTAATGAATTTTTTTAATCACATTTGCTAATTTTAAGCCTACAAGTAATTTTAAAAAACCTTATTAGATAAACAGTAATTTTAGGCATACACTACCACAAGTGTCCTTAAATTTAATTACTGATAAAATCTATTAATTTTATTTGAGTTTTTTTTTTTGTTTGAACAATTACGACAATTTTATTGCTCTAGGTGAGTTAGACATCTGATAAAACCAGTTTAAGGTCATTAATCCCCTTAAAATGTACGCTAAAAGAGAGAATAATTCGAAAAATGTCTGAAATGTTTTTAAAACAAGGAGAAAAAAATCGAATCTCAAGAGAAAAAGTTTATTAAATAGAAAAAACTCTTTGCTAATTTTGGAAGTTATTTTGCGAAGAAAATATTAAAATGTTCTTCGTTCCAGGAAAAAGTTCGTAAAATAGAGGTTCATTACATGGACTGAACCTGCTTTTATTGAACAAAAATTATTTTGTGACTTTTTGCCATTCCCCTTGGGGCAGTACTTTTAACATGAAAATTATTCTTTTTCCCTTCATTTGCGTCCTTTCCGTATACGTGGGTTTTGAAATTTTGAAAAAATATGTTTCGATTCCCCTTAATATTCAATCGGTATTATTTACTCTGTACAAGTATAACAGACGTCTGGGACTTGTCACATTCATTAGAAAAAGAACCACTCTCTCCATCCAGCTTCCTAGTGTTAAATATTCAAATTTAGCTTAACATGTAACTGCTGTGAGTGGATTTCGTCCACTGGCGTAGCTAGTCTTGAGGGGTCCTGTATCAAAGTTCCTGGGGGCCCTTTCTAGAGGCCTCTTAACATTTGGCGATTTTTTTTGCCTAAAAGTTTTGGGGGCTACGTATCATGGATATGGCTGATACGGCGGTAGCTACGTCCCTGATCTCGTCACCTATTTGCTCTCGTTCCACCTCAAAGACTGCTTGTGTAAAATATATTCCTCTTGTTCAATTCCATTAAGCCTTTAAGTTAAGTTGTACTCCTTTTCTTTTCATAAATACAACTAAACAGATATTTTCAGAAAAAGATCCGATTTTATTTAAACATTTTATTTCCAGAATAAAAATACATATATTGGTGGAATAAAAGGGATGCAAATGTAGAGTCTGAGGCCGAAAGAGAGGTGAAAATCCCAAAACAAAATATTAGCTACTTGATCAAAATAAGAAGATTCAAGTATAAAAAATTCGGAAATAAGAAAAAAGAAAATGGAATTTAAATATTCATTTTGATTCGCCTTTGTCCTTAGATGGAACAATATGTTTCATTAATATTATTCGGGTTTATATAATAATCGACTGAACAAGAAATGAGAAAGGAATGAAAGAAAAAGTGTTCTTCATGAGTAAAATTGGTTTTCATTTTCGATTTTTCGGAATGCATGACAGTATAATATATCAATACAGAACTCCTTTTATAACATTCAGCAGTTTTTATACGAACGAACCTCGTACTCACACATGCGTGAAAATGTTTGAGAATAAGAAAACGATAGTATCCTTTAAAATAGAACGAATAATATATAAGAAAAATCCATTTCTGTAATATTTCGAACATCCTAGTTCCGGCTCTGTACAAAAGTCTGAGCTATATATAGGTAAAATATTATTACAGAAGCATTTTACATAAAAAGAGAATGTTTTGAAAATAGGTAATTATATATATATATGCTCATTCGTTGCCAAAATATCCATTTAAATATTTTTTATTATAATAATGTTCTGAAAACAATTTTATACGTGCATGCTAATCTAAGTGACACTAAATATTTTAAAAAAAGTATTCGTTCGTACGTTTTTTAAAAATTACGGTTCCGAACACAGTCGAATATCTTAAATCAAAAAACTCTATCAGTTAATATTTTCTTAGATCAACATTTCTTAATTTTTGAATAATAATATTAAAAAAATCTTCCCTCAATTTTATTTGTAAATAAAAGGGGAAAAGAAGAAAGAAATGCGGATACAGAATTATTTTTATTTACAGAACTCTTATTTATGTATTTTTCCTCACAGAGTCTATTCTTTTTTTCTCGATAATCAACTCAAAACAATTCGTCTACCGCCGATGGCGAAACGCGTGAAGGAAGAGAGTAGAAAAAAAGGAGAGGGAAAGGCAAAAAAATGCATAAAAAATGGCTTGATTTAAGGCGTACACATCCCAAACAGATGTAATGATGGGGGGTATCATCCGCGGAGGGGGAGGACAAAGAGCAGGGTCACACAGTTAACGAATCCGGGGCCAGGATGATCGTGCACCCGCTGAGTCGGGATGGCTCGTTGTCATGGTTACCAGTGCATAGCAAATGAGGAGATGTCATTGTAAATTGGATAGTCCCGATTGGGGCCCCTCGTATTTCTGTCAAAAAGGGGCCACTCTTCACCGCAGGGGGGCCCGCATGACTCTCATTTGCATGGGGGATTTGTGTATTTTATTTTAATTTTTTTGACTAAATTAGGAGGTTGCCTATTTACATAGAGTGAGATATGGGAATTGGTACCTGTAGGCAGTGCTGTTCAAGCCTGCTTAGAACCTTGCCTGTAGAGGTTTTTTCGTACTGCAGCTTAATTTATTTAGATAGATTCTGTTCAAACGCATGCTGTTGTGTGACCTCGGAGGAAGCTGTTATTTCAAAATGAAACAAATCTATCGTGAAAAGTATTAGAAGAAATTTTGATGGCCTAAAGTTAAGTAAAAAGCTAAACGGGATTATTCGTAGTGCCAACCAAAAACTGTACTATACGTTTGGATGGAATAATATTTTCTTATTAATCAAATTGTGCATTTCCATTACTATTCAAATTATATTTCTATTATTTTTCAAACTGTATTTTTATTATTATTCAAATTGCATTTTTATCATTAATGTGCTTTTAAACTTGTAGTGGATGGCAATTGATGTTAATGCAATTGTTCCAAATATTATTTAATTAATTAATTAATAATTAGTAACAAACGAAAATAATAGTCCAACATCATACATAAAAAGAAAAGTCGCTCGTTGTGTCCCTGTAGCGCAATGGATAACGCGTTGGACATCTAATTCCAAAGTTCATGGGTTCGAATCCCACCTGAGATGGCTTAATTTCTGAGAATGTGATTTTTTGTTACTGTATTGTTTTGTTGGAGTAATTAAATGTAATTAATGAATAAATAGTAACAAAAAAAAAATTATTGTCCAACTCCCTGTATAGAAAGGAAATTAGGAAAATAGCTTTCTATCTTGCCACTAAATATTGTGATTCTGTGATATGTGCATACATATTTATATTGTTTACAATTATTTTATAAAAAGTAACTAAAATAAAAATTTTTTGTAGATCTAAGTATGAATTGACTAAGAAAGAAAATTTTTATGTCACTTGTTTATATGCTATACTTAATCTCTGTTGAATTATTGTTATTATTTACAATTTCTATTTTATATGTATCTTGTGAAAAAAAATTAGTTTTACTGTTATGCCTTTTACCAACGTCATCGACTGTCCTTTTATTTTGTGCGATGGCAACGCGTTGTTTGTTTCGAGTTTGTGTAATAAAATCTCTGTGGAATACTCAGTTACAGTACTGTCGCTCGCTAGTAGAGGTTCTAGCCCCACAAAGTTGTTGGCATTTGTTTAAATGTTTCTACGCAAAATTGAAGTCGTTAAATTTAAAAAGCAAGAGTCTTTATTAATCCCGAGTGGCGGACATTAAATCTAAATACAAAATGAATGTTACTTGTTTTCCTTTATAGACATGTGCGACGTTAATATTCAATCAATCAATTTATAGTCATGTAGTTTTTATTATTTAAAAATGGGGATTTTTTTATAAATATATAGATTATTTTTTATAATATTAATTATAAAACATACGTTTTGTAGCATCGCTATTTATTTAAATTATATAATCTGGCATATATATCGCGCCCTTTTAACACAAATAAAAACAGCAAAACTTACTTACAGGTGTGCGTTGTACGTCGGATATAGAAGAGATAGCTTAAAAAAACTGACCAATAAAAAATTAGACTTCTGCATTTATCTAAATATCGTACATTTAAAAGAAATGATTTGTAAACTTTCAACAATGAAATACGTTATAAATTTTGTCTCCTTCCCCTCTTTTCCTGTGCTTCAGTGCTGTAGTTTTAGTATATCATTGTTCAAAAGCCTGGGATAGTACTTCGAAGAAATGACTTCGAAATATAAGAGGGTTATTCGTGTATATTTCAGATTTCTCTGTAAAAATAAAGGTGTCCAATCTTCGGTGAATCTGTACCTGAATTTAAAAAAAAAACAGTTTGAAAATGAGCGTGTTAAACCCCGGTGCGCGTAATTTGCAGGAATACCGTAATCAGAAAACTAGTCTTAAATATTTTTCAGAATGATTGAATGATTGATTGAATATTAACGTCGCACTGTTCAGCTACACGAGGGCTTTTGGCGACGGACCACGTAATTTTGAACCATGGTCAAGTGACGTGGACGACACCTGAGCTGGCACCCCCCTCTCCAAACTACCACACCACACCAACGGGAGGACGTTTCAGCTCACAACAGATTTAACGTGCATCGCTGCCCTACACGGCGGGTCTTTAGTGGTACTGGGCTCGAACCCGTGACAAAGCAAGCCACGGTCCGATACCTATACCACTCGGCTACCGCGGCTACAAATATTTTTCAGAAGTCAACATGTTGCTATTAAAAATTAGCATACGTTTATGAAAATTCTTTAACATAACATTAAAGTCAAATACTTCTTACTCCGTTTTACAGGTGACATCTACCACTACACCATATCAGCGCTTCTGAAAGGCAGCAAAACAAAATACATTCTGACATAATAAAAAATAAAATACATATTTACACTAATATAAATATATGCTTATAAATGTATCAGTATTGCACAATGTATTTAATAACTAGTCTCTCAATATTAAGTTACGAACAAGTTTAATAATTAATAGTGACTCTCGTGGGCTTGTCATAAACAAAATTTAATACTTATCTTGATTAATTAATACTTATTTATCTCACTTGATTAATTTGTACGGTTTATGATTAAAATTGTATTGTAGCTTAAACGTCAAAGTGCATTGTTATTGTATTCAATATATTGTTATTTATGAAAGGGGCCGCCATGAAAAATATAATGGGAAATTGTGTCTCAAATATTGAAAGTTTGAAAAGCATTGCACTATATTTAATAACTGGGATATGTGTTTGCATTTTTGTACACGCGCACTATTGAAATCTAGATATACTGAAGGTCTTTGCATTCACATTTCAAAATGTGCATTAATTTGATTCTATATTTTGCTCTGTTGCCACATTCGTTGAGAAGTATTTTTAACTTAATTACATTGTTTAGAATGGCATTAAAACGTTTATTAAGAAATGAGAGAGAAACTTCTGTATATTGTGAAAATGTGCAACCAAAATGCAAGAGCTGCTGCTACTTAAATTTAGACTTTAACGTCGAATTCGTTGATTTATCGATAAATTGTTCCTCCTCCTTCAATGGTAAGCCTTATGATTTATCTCTTTATGCTTGAAGCACGTGAGTTTTACGAAATTTAAAATTTTATTTTATCTCCACAAATTATTTATTTATATTGTAATATTTAAGAATTCAGTCTTTTTTAAAAATCAAAATGTGTGCTAAAATTTTGGCATTTTGACTAAGCAAATAGTGATCATTTGCAGAATCCCTGTCAAAGTTCCAGTGAACCTGGGTTGAAGATCTCTGTTATAGAACAAAATGGGGGAAAAGATAAATTTAAATTAAAAAAAGTTGTACCCTAATTTGTTTCATAAGTTGAACTTTCACTTTATAACATTATTTCGAAGAAACAACATTGAAAACACTTGGAGGAAAATTTTGCAAGCATTCAATTTACATTAAAATATTTATTTACGCAGAAATTACAAGTGTGGAAAATAATTTAAAATTTATAAAGAATATGAAAAATGCTATTATCCTATTAAAAAAATTCCGCATCTATTAATTTTAGAAAAGCTTTAAAATAAGAGTTGCATTCAGTAAATTAATAATTTTAAACTGTTGTTTTCGATTTTTCACCTTTAGAGTTTCACGCCCCCCTCCCCAGTTTGAGAAACGCTGGTTAATAGAAGGTCCTGACTAAGCCTACTCGAAGATACAGACACATTCAAGTTTACCTAAGATTAATTTTTTTTGGCCGGAATTTGGTTAGAAAAATTGCTTTTTACGTATAATTGTTTTTTGATATTTTTAATTTCAAACAAATAAAAGTGTATCGAAACTATTGTGATTGTTGTTAATTCTAATCCCATGATATCTCATGCCCTCTTCAGTCACAAAATGACTTTTAGGATGACACGAATACAATTATATTGAATGTAGTCTTAGTAATTTACTTCTTTTGAACTAAAAAACCAGAAGCAATATCCCTGGTTATGCCGTATATCATGCAGATAATACAAAAAAAAATGAATTCAATCTGAAAAAGAAAAAGAAAAGTAAATCCTGGTTATAAATGCTAGATCTAGCTGCGATTCTACAGAAATAGCAAAAGTTGTAGCCCATCCGAAAACTTTTCAATCACAATAAACAATGAAAAGGAAAAAAAAAAAGTCAGGTACCTTCTATTTAGAGTTGCTGAATTTTACGTCACAGAAACGTTTTAAAACCATTGTTTAAGCAACAACAATTATTAATTGAATTTCAAAGTTTTAAGTACATTAAAAAAATCGATTCTTTATTAAAAATTCCAAAACTTCATAGAAATAGTATGATAAATAGATATGTTATATGAGTTTGAATTTATGTTTATAAAAACCAGCAGTTTAGGTCAGTAGTTCACACAAAAATTCTTCAAGGGGGAGGGGGTCCAGGATCGAAAGTCCACCATTTTGGTATCATGCTCCAATACGCCACCCAACATATTCTTTTGATTTTGTCGATTTTGGGGGAAAAAACAATACAAAATTAATTATTGAATAAATAATTAACATTAATTAATGAAATTAACTACTCAAAAAAATTTTACGTAATATATACATAGGATTATAACCAATCGGGAAAGAAATCAAGGGCTATTGGGGTTGTCCGAACCCATAGGATACTCCGCCCCCCTTGTGTGCGCCCCTGGTTTAGGTTTTTAATACCAGAGAATAGGCCTTTTGAGGCTAGGTTCTGGTGTTTAACATTGATTGGAGAAAGGATTAACTGAAAAACAAATTCTTGATATAAATTAGTTCTTATCTACTCTGATATCATTTCCCCACAAATTGGATTGCTCATAACACACACAGCTCAAGTTTTTTAATTAAAAATCCTTCCCCCGAGACTGCTCCTCGAACCCAATGGAATGTGCTCTCCTTTCTGTCAAGAAACATTTCCAATTCCTTATTTATTCCCCCGACCCTGGATCCCTACCCTCTCCCGGCACGAAGTCTTAAATCAATCACCACAAAGCGAAGCACCTTTTAAGCTTTACACCAATTAGTTTTAAACGCTTCGGGATCGAAGGGGTGGGGGAGAAGAAGGGACCACTTCCTTCACTTTGATTGGAGAGGTCTTATTTATGGGGCATTCGATCCCTCGTTCATCCACACACCCTCTCTTTTTCTATCGATTCCTTTTTTCATTTTCTCTAATGATTATTTTGCTTCTTCTGTCTCCGTGCAAATGGACTTGTTACCTGGCTATGTCGTATTTCAGAAGGTGTAATGGGACATCTGTATGCCAAGTCGGCTGCGCCCAATGGAATATTTTTTTTCCTCGCAGCATGGCTTAATTTTCTCAGTGTAGTGTGAGTAAACGGCCTTTGGGAAAGTTGAACAGCATTCCGAAGCATCAGATTACCATTGAGATGCAGTTTCTTTTTTTCTTCTATTAAAAAGTTAATTGAGTTCGTAGTAGTTTGGCGCTGTTTTTGATTAACATTGTGTATTCTTAAGGTATCCCACTACACTAAAATCATGATTTTTTGCAAATATATTGACAATTTTTTCCCTTTTTTTTATCATTTTATTTTATAGGCCATCTTATTAGCTTAGTTAAAATTCCTTTTTTTTTTAATGTTAACTTCTTTAGGCGCGTTTCGCTGGAGAGTGAACTTGAATGATGCGCTTTAAAAAGCCAAGTGTTACGCTCGGATTTGTCCCGCTCTTAACAATGGTAACAATACAATTGAAGCATTTGGGTTTAATGAGTCATATATCGGAGAAATTTGTGCAGCGAAATGTAAAATTGGTCAAATAATACTAATGGTTACTATTTATATTTCACCAAATCAAAGTGTAGAGAAAATTATCGAATTCATTCACAAAAATTTAGTTGCCTACATTATGTGTGTGAAGCCTGGTCAACTCTTCTGAATAAATTGCCTATTACTTTAAGTGGGGGATTTTAATGTAGATTTTTCAAAAGACAAATCAAAGCCTTTAGTAGATTTTTTTAAAAAATCAAAATACAATTTAATTATGTCAAATGATCCAAATGAAAGCACGAGGAAGCACGGAACAACGCTTATAAAGCATGGGTTTTTTTTAGGTATTTAAATAATTTTGAATCTATCTATATATAAAGTATTTATAACCTATTTCAGCTACTATAAACTTATTGTTTCCTTCTTAGAATACAGTTAATTCACAAATATGATTGTATATTTCGCAAAAAAATATTACTTTATGAGTACAGAAGTATGAATAAATAATTTTATAGGACAATACAAATATCCCCTTGTTTTTTATTCACCTAACTAATCCCAAAAATAACATTACAAAATTTGAAGTTATCACTTCTATCATGTGGTCATAAGCACACACTATTTTTATTATTATTATTGTTGTTATTTTCCATTCACTAGAACAAAAACTACAAGTGTTTTAGTAAAAGCAGATGCCCAGTGGGGCGTAACGTACACCCCCGCATCGCGGGGGGGGCAGGGTTCTAAAAGGCCCAAAGCCTGACTGACGCAAGTGCCTACCCTTTGTAAAATTCTACGTGGGGGCCCAAAACCTGACTTTGCAGGGGGCAAATGTTCTCCATTACGCCACTGCACACACACACACACAGACACACACACACACACAGATGCCATTACTTAACAAATGATGTCAAACTTTGAAATACGTTTTACTCAAAATGTGGGGTTTTCATTTCTTTTTTTTTCTCCCCCGAAAAGCTCAAATGTGGACAGCGATTGCTCAAAAAGTTTTTAAAATAACTTGCTGAAATTTTTTGTGTGTATGTTCTGTATAACAGTAGAAGTGTTTCAACTGTCAAATTTATTAGTCACTGTTTTATTACAAAATTTACAGTTTTTTATGTGAATATAATCACTGTTTTCTTAAGCAATTTCATATAATAACTAAGATAAAGTGCTCTAGTTTTTGTAAAAATTAAAATATCTGTTATCCTGAAGGTCACATCTTAAATGGAAAAGTAATTCATCAAAATTGAAAAATTGAGAATTTGTTCATAAACTTTTTGTACAGAATGGGTTCTATTTAAGAAATTTTTGTAAATTTATATAATTTTTTTCCTATTTTAGTAGTAATAATTTACTTGTCTCGTCTTAATTTTATCCTTTTTTTTCTTAAAATGTACTTAATAAATCTAAGAACCACAAAAAAATCGCCATATCTCCATTTAAAAAAAAGTTGTCGGATAGTCGGAAAGTCGTCGTTGTTAATCGGATACCTTAAGAATCAATCTACTTGACAAGCAATTAGTTTGAAGCAAAATTTTTTAAAAAAACCTTATATAAAAATACTTAATAAGCAAACGTTTTCATTTTATTTATTTATGGATAATTTATGCACAGTATCGTTCCCTTATTTTACATTTCTTCAACACTGATAATAAAAACTAAAAAATTTATTCTAAAATGCTTTTTAGATATCTGTACTATTTAAACCGGAGCTATATGTATTATTCTTTAAAAATCACTAAATAAAATGATTGGATTATTTTATATTTAAGCGGACTTCTAGCTGAGAAAAAAGGGGTGATGGGGCCCAACAAAAGTCTAGGACAAAACATAAAATTTGTGTTAGAAATTGATCATTTTAAAGTTTTTGATTAATTATCCAGAAAAAATGGAATTATTCGTTAATTCGGGATTTATTGTTCGTTAAATATGAGTTTTTTTACCTTCTTTTTAATCGGGGAAAGAGAAAAATTTGTTAAATAGAGATTCGACTGCATATACATCTATAAAGTTGCGTTCATTTTTGATAAAAGCTGTGTAGAGTTCCCGAAACGCAGCTATGAACCGGCTTCTCTGTGGAAATGATCACCCCACGTGCAATGGCACCTGAAACTTTAAATTATTGCGTGGTCTTGTCTTGGATCACCCCGGCAACCTTTGCCACCACGAGGGATCTCTTTCCGCCCACTAACCGGATGTAACTCGAGGCTAAAGACGCCAGCCTCTGTCATCCCCGAAGCTAGAGAGGGTAGAGAGAGAGAACTGAAGATGGTCTGGAAACTTCGTTCAGAGCGGACCCCCAAAAAACTCCTCCCTCACAAACAGAACTTGGACTCTAAAATTCTAATGAATAAGTTTAATAATTTCAATGTATAATATGTAAATAATAGCCGTGACGTTTATAAACTAAATATTTAAATTAATCAATATCACGCTACCTTTATTCATCTCAAACGTCACAGCAGATATTAGCTATGATAAAAACTTTCAAACATTCACAAACTTTAATTTTTGTATATTCATGATTCGAATAAGAAATATCGAGGGTTAAAACTCACTTTTATTATTTATTACTTTTTAATTATTAAGGAATAAAGTAAAATTTTTATGAGTTAAAAAAACCCATAATTTTCCGAAAATAAAAATTAAAACCTTTTAATGATGAACAGGATCAAAATACTTTTTTATGGCACTAATTATAAATGAATAAATTCTATCATTATCATTGCTTACGGTTTGCATGATATACAGTGAAATACGTTTAACGCGAAAACACTCAAGATGAAATACTGATTAACGCGGATTAATACAACGGTCCCGTCAAACTACTATGTATTTTCATGTATTTATTTCACTTAACACGAAACGAAAATCGCCTAACACGAAAAGATTGCCCTTTTGGGAATGAAAAAATACGGAAACACACCAGCTTGGTTGAACTGTCCTTCTGTATCATCGGAAGAATTTGTTTCAGTAGATGATGATAATATGTATACAACCCCAAATTATCATTATTTTTTTTATGGCAGACAAAGACATTTAGGAGTTCGTCCACAGCTCAAAAAATATCAGATGCAGAATTTGACAATGAAAATGAAATGAATAATGCAGCTCCTCTATTCCCATGCCACTCGAAATAAGGAACATCGTGAAAAGTATGTTCAGTTATTTAGACGCACATTTCGATGGTTAAAAGAATTTTAAAAAATTGCAGACATCAAACAATTTGTTGACAATTTGACGCTAAAAAAGACAATGCGAAGAAAAATATCGAATAATTTCCTAAAATTAACGCAATGCTTTAAAAAAAAACTTGAAAACTTTTGAATTAAATTTCAAAGTCTTGTGAATGTTTTTGTTCCATTGATTTTTAAACACATGTATATATACATATGAAAAATACTTCTATAATATTTCTGGAGATAAATATATTACTATTCTGGAAAAATGATAACTATAATCTCATGGCGAGTGGATGGTACTGAAACGAACGAAAGGATAGGGTGTGGCCACTGGAAGTGATTTCTTAATATTGGATCCATTTTTGATTATTGTTAATGATGCTTGCTGATGGGATTGACGAGGCAGTCTCGTGATTAATTAAATCAATTTTATTCCACACCTTGAATCACATAAGCTTATTAAACAAAGAGAATGGAATGGACGACACAATACAGAACAAAGATGCTACGACAGTACGCATTGCAGCCGGCTACATGATTAAAGAGACAGACAGAAGAGAGAAGAGAGCTATTTCCAGAATTCTCACTATATATATCAAGCGGGAAATCACATTATTTGGGAGGTGGATGGATGTAGTTCCAGATGTCCCCGTTAGGCGGGCAACTAATTAAAATAATTAAAAGGTTGTCCTGAAGGACTGGACCAAATAAGTAAATCTAGAGCTATTAAAAATTAAATGATTGGGAACTATTACACATCTATATGTAAATAAAATAACAAACTTAATCTACTAAACTAAATTTTGTTGAAACATGTTTTTTAATGCAATATCGTTTAACACGAAACTCTTTTAACACGAAAATATGTTTCAGTCCCCCTCAACTTCGTGCTAACCGATTTTCACTGTATTTTAACATTTTTATGCACACACACACATATTCTCAACGATCGAAAACTTAAGCGAATTCCAAAATAAAACAAAACAAAAAAACAAAAAAAAATATCCACATAATTTAAACTCTTCGACGAAGCAAAACCGGTTCGAGAGCCATAAATAAAAACATCGAAAGAGAATTCCGTTTATCAATTATGATGTAGGAAAAATTTTCATTCTGAGAGTGTAATTGGATTTGAAAGCTTTATATCATTAATAATTATCCTTATCTCGACTCTCCCTCTGAATGATAAATAAGATAAGAGTGTCATTACGAATGAAACATAGATTTAATCTACCTTATCTCAGAAGCAGTGAGACGAAATAGCTTTCTTCGGAGCCTTGTTAGCGGCATCACGCACACAGGCTGATTTGCTTATTGAGTTGTCTTTCGAATGTCTTTATTTTCAATTGACTTTGTCTTCTGCAGAATCACGTTCAACCTGAAACAGAGAATGGGAAAAAATCAATGCGTTCCATTGAACTATAGAACCTTTTGAAATTTCTAGATTGATTTATTCATCATATGAAAGACTATTGATTATTTAGAATTAATGTCATTTTTAATTTTTGATTTAATTCATAGAGCTGTTTTACTTCTATACATGTCATCTTTTTATATATAAAGTGTATAATTCAGTTACTTCATAGAATAACTAGGCATCTCATGAAATAACTAGACAATTCAGTTAAAGTATAAAATAGATGAAAAATTTCATACTTTACCTAGTTATTCTATGAAATAAACTAAGTATTCTATGAAATAACTAAGGGTAGACCATTAAAGTGAAAAATAAACAATTTCAAAGATATTTATAAATTAATTGATCCTAAATAGCTAAAATCTCTCGAAAAATACATTTTATTCCTTTTGCGGATGAATAATTGATAAATAATAAGGGAAAGCAAATGATATAATTTATTATTACTCATATTGCTAACATTAGTTAAACAGAAAGGGAAAAAAGAATATGTGTGTTGCAAAAATAGATTATATTTAAATATTATCAACAAAAATACATACTGGGAAGGAAAACTGTTGCTTCATAAAAACTTTGTGTAAACTTTTTAATACAAAAATGTAAGAGAATATTAATTTATATAAATTTCATGAGATACTTTTATTTTACTTTTCATTATTTATTAAAACAATGATTGCTGCGATGACACTTTGGATTGCACTGTTTATTATTTTTGAAACAAGCGTACTTTTTACCAGTACACATTTTTTTCCACGAGCACTTTTTAAATCCTTGTTCAGTACCGCAAATTTGAGCTGTTGCAACTATTCGAAGAGTTATGTTAATATTTGGAACTTGTTCAATAGAAATTAATTTTCGCTGACATGTACTGAATTGATATCCAGAGTACACACACACACAGTTGTTTTATTCGTTCATCTCTAGTTTCTAATCGGAAAAATCCTTCCTAAAAAGCAGCTAGAACCCATCCAAAGAACTTTCGAGTGCCGTATTTCATACTTTAACGATCAAGTCGTCGTTATTCTATAGAATACCTATTTAAATCGTAGAATTCAATAATTTTTTTACGTACATAAACTGACTCGTGTATTTATTTCATGAAATATCTAGTTATTCTAAGAAATAACGGATTTCACACTTAAACTGTAACGCATATATACTGCAGTACTTCTTGAAACGAAGATCACGAGTGGAATAAGGTTCAACAAAAATCTCCTATCGTCGGAAAAGTTCGAAGATCGCTGCTCTACTGCAATGCGTTTGCATCGGTGTCTAGAAAAGTCAGTTCTTAAATTTAGAAATAAATCTACCCATTCCAAATCTGATGCATAGTTTCACTTTAATACGCATCAAAAAAGGACTTTGTAATGCTGCCCATTTGAAAAATATTAAACATAAGGTGCTTGATTTATAAACATAATATTTACAGAGGACATTCGTTATTTTGGACCATTGGAAAAGAGAAAATTTTCAATTTTTCTGCTTTAAAACAGCAAGTTATATAAAACTAGCATTTATTATACCATAGATCTAAGGTTTTGTCAGTAATATTACTTCGGGTGATTAAAATGAATGAAATTTTATAGTTTTTATTATTCACTATGCATTAGCTCATTTAAACACAAAACTGAAAAATAAAATTAAACAAATATATGTAAATGACACTGGCGTAGCTAATTCTGAGTGACCCCATATCAAAACTCTTTTCATGCCCTTTTTAATAAATGAAAGCCCTATTAGTGGTACTGTAGTAACACATGCTGGGGTCCCTGTAGCTTGGAAGCTGTAGCTACGCCCCTGGTAAATGAAAGGACTTGAAAAAGAAGTAAAATTTAGTATTTTATAGCTGAACCCTAAATTTAAAATATCTGTTACTACATTCTGCTCGTGAACACAGGTTGAATATATACCTGCCGTTTAATAAAAAATGCACTGATAATTACATATCTTTCATAACAAAAAAATTCCTTCCAAAATTCTTTGCAACTTTGAAATACCTTTCTAAATCAAAATAAGACCACTGAGTAATTTTCAATTAAAATGGCTAAGATTAACATAACAATGATCGTCAGGTAAATCAATCGATTATAAAAATAAACACATGATTATATTTATCATGTGACAGTCATGAATTTACGTCATTTATAGAGGTTGCTAAAACAATACTCCTTGGAGTGGCTTATATGTAATTTATAGCAATTTTTTTTTGTAATATTTTATTTTCACTTCTGCGAAATTTAAATCATAAACACTAAAAATATGTCATGATTTATAAATTTTCTAAGTACTTCATATTTTTAATTTACAATCTAAACGTGGCACCTATCCATTTTGCAAAAACTATCAAACATTCCAAATTTGGGAGCCCCATTCTCTTACAAATGATTAAAATTCTGTTAAATTTTTTCGGATCGAAAAAATTATAATAATTAAGGAATTTTATCTGTAAATAATTTTGCGCGTGTGATTTTGAAGTGATGTTTCTTTTAGTCAGCTAACTAATGATATAACATATTACTTGTCTTTGACACAGATATATTAATTTTTTTTAAAAAAAATTTTTTTATGTTTTATAACCTTTTTGGGAAAAGTGACACTATTTGACAAAAAAAAATTATGTGTGCCATTTCCAACTTTTCCAACAAACAAACATGGAAAAATGAAAAAATTGTACTTATAAGCTTGTTATGGCATTTTTATGCAAATAGCACATTTTTTTAATGCAAGTCTATGTAATAGAAATTTTAAAATAATATAATTTAAATGCGTTCACAAACTTAGGTTTTATTGTTCGTAAACTTTTTACAAATTAAATCAATTAGGTTAGGTATAAAATAAAATAGAGTAACTTGAATCATTTAATTCAAAATAATTATTAAACTCTCAGTATTTACTTAATACCGTTTTTGAATTACTAATTTTTGTCATCATGTTATCTATGTTAGGGCTAGTTCTCATAGATGCTAACAAAGTTAGGTTATTATAGGTGTACATTAGCTAGTTTTGAATGATATTTTTTTATTATTTATTTTATTTATTCACACACGTAAACATATTTTGATCCAAATTTTGAGGGGAGGGCTGAGACAACATCACAACAAAATTGTAAAAAATGGTTATTTATTATCTTTTCAATTTTTTTTAATTTTTCAGTAATTCTTCACGTGCCACTGTTACAATTCCACCGTGTTACAATGTGGCATGCGGGCCGCGAGGTGACCTCCCCTATTTTATAAACATTCATGGTTAAATACGTCTCCAGTTGAAGTAAAAAAAAATTTAAGTATTATTGTTCTACCAATTTAATTAAAATTGTTTACAAATTCCCTTCTTTCAAAAATTTTTTTAATAATCAAAATAGTTAAATTCGGGAATAAAATTGAAGTAATACTTTAGAAAAAGATGAAACACAGAAGAGATATTAGCATCCTTAGTCCTAGTGCAAAAATGAAAACCAATATTTATAGAACCAC
Source organism: Trichonephila clavipes (assembly GCA_019973935.1). Lineage (NCBI taxonomy): Eukaryota > Metazoa > Arthropoda > Arachnida > Araneae > Nephilidae > Trichonephila > Trichonephila clavipes. The sequence goes on along the minus strand of BMAU01021296.1, from coordinate 299,274 downwards.
ACATAAATATTGCATTCAAACAAATGCATTGAGTTATAAGCTGTGTTGGCGAATTTAAAATGGAAAACAGAGTGAAAGTGAAAAAAAGCAGTGGAAAATTAAACCGAAAAAAAAAAATAAAATAAATTTATACAAACAGAATATATAAAATAAGGAAACATTTGTAGAAAAATAACTTCGTAGTTAGTCGAAAATAAAGAAAAAGAATTTTTTTAAAAAAAGCGGGAGAGAGAAAAGGATTTCTGAATACTCAATGAATTATGTCTTTTCCACATGGCAAGGTTACCCAATAATTTTGTTCTTTCCTGCCACACACCGACGGTGAATTATTGAAAGTTTCACTCCTCTACGCACCTGTCGCTAATAACTCAAAGCAAAAATTCACTTCTTCTGTTTTATTTTGTTTTTCCTTCAGCTCCATTCTTCCTCAGAGAGTACAGGAATTTTTGCAACTACAGCGCTTGTGCGAAGCTCTGTATTTTCACACGAGCTGGGGGAAAAAATGTTGGACCGTAAAAAAGTTGTACTTTTAAGGTATCTATCTAACTATCCTAAAATCATGCCTTTTCTAAAAAAAATTGACAAATTTTTTATGACTTTAATATATAGGCTATCTTATTACCTTTATAAAAATACTAATTTTTTTTTTTTATTTTCGATTCAATGGAACAAAAACTACAAGTGTTTTAGTAAAAGCAGATGCCATTACTTTACATAAGATGTCAAACTTTAAAATGCGTTTTACTGGAAAAGTGATTTTTTTTTCGAAAGACTCAAACGCGGATTGCTCAAAAAGTTTTTTTTTTTTTTTTAAATAATTTGCTGAAATGTTTTGTACATGTTCTGTGTGGCAGTAGAAGTGTTTTAACCTTCAGATTTATCAATCATTGCTTTATTGCAAAATTTACAGTCCTTTCTGTGAATATAATCACTGTTTTTTTAAGCAATTTCATATAACTTCTAAGATAAAGTGCTCTAGTTTTTGTAAAAATTAAAATATTTTTTATCCTAAATGTCATTTCAAAAAGGAATAGCAAAGCAATACATCAAAATTGAAAAATTGAGAGTTTGTTCATGTACTATTTGTACAGCGCGGGTCCCGTTTATGTAATTTTTTGTCAATTTTTTCCCAGTTTTTCCCATTTTAGTAATAATATTTTTTTCCTCTTAATTTTAGCCTTTTTTTCTTAAAATGTACTAAATAAATCTAAAAACCACAAAAAAAATTTCATACCTCCATTTTTTTAAAAGAAAGTTGTCGCAAGCAGTCGGATACCTTAATATACATGTTACCGTTAAGTCTATAATTCAGTTATTTCATATAATAAATAGGTTTTCATGAAATAACTGGACAAGTCAGTTACAGTATATAATAGATGGAAAATTTCATACTTTACCTAGTTATTCCATGAAATAAATAATAATATACCGTTAAAGGGGAAAATAAATAATTTCAAAACTATTTTATAAAATAATTCATCAAAAATAGCTAAAATCTCTCGAAAAATACATTTTATCCCTATTGCAGATGAGCAATTGATAGATAATAAGGAAAAGCAGATGATACAATTTATTATTGCTCATATTGCTAACATTAGTTAAACAGAAAAGAAAAAAAAATAATATGTTGCAAAAAAGTCATATTTAAGTATTATCAACAACAACAACAACAAAAAATATATGATGGGAAGAAAGACTGTTGTTTCATAAAAACATTGTGAAAACCTTTTCAAACAAAAATGGTTTAACATCATAAAACTAATCGTAGAATTCAATAATTTTGTATACTTTAACTGACTTGCTAGTTATTTCATAAAATACCTAGTTATTCTATGAAACAACGGATTTCCCTCTTTAACAGTAACTTATATACACACGTTAGATGAAAGTATAGCATAAGAAACCCGCTTTGATAAGTTTACTCATTCCAATTATTTATTCTTTTATCTGATATTGTGGGAAAATGAACATTTTTAGAATTTATTCCATCTCCATGCATATGCATAAAACTCTAAAATTATTCATACCTATTGCATTTGCAAAGTGCTTATATTTAAATTTTACCTCTGTTTTTAATGAAGTATTATACAATAACTTCAACAAAGCTCTAAGAAAAGGAAATCAACAGAAATCATAGTTACCCAAAAGGTAGAAATTACAAACATAACCTAAATAACTTCCGTTCACGTCACTATGAAGATAAGAAATTTTAATTAAAACTCCTTACCCCAAAGCAATATAATAGAAAGACAAAAACTTTTTTTAAAGTTTCACAAAAGTTTTTTAAAAATTCACATTATTTTCAGAGTTACCACCAATGGAAATAATTATTGGCGTTTTTTTTTAAATTGTGCTCTCCTCTGTTGTCGTAAAATACGAATAAACCCACTTCTAAGTTATATATTTCAACTGTCCTAGTTGAGCCTCTGTAGAGAGATCTGAGCTATATACAGGCCAAATATTATTATAATAGAAGCATTTTTCACAAAAGGAGAACATTTGGAAAAAAGATTATTCTAAGTTAATTTTTTGCCAAAATATTATATTTAAATAAATTTTTTTGTCAAAATCTCCTTAAAACAATTTTATGCATATATTCTAATATAAGTGACACTAAATGTCATGAAAATTATCCATTTATGCGCTTTTGCAAAATCACGGTTCCGAACGTAGCCAGATACCTTAAACCATATAAAAATGTGAATAGTGTTTTGATAATCGCCGTACACTCCATTTTTCGAAAACTCAACTCAATTTTAACTATTTTTAAGTATAAGTATGCATGAAATAATATTATTTTAGCATAAATACCAATTTATGATTCGAAATTTTGCAATGATGCTCTTCAAATTCGATATGCATTTGTACCAATTCTTATAAAACATATACATACCATTCGAACTCAAACTAGTGATCTTAATAAACCTTATTGATATAATTACCTCTTGAACTTTGGTGTGTGAGTCTATAGTTTTAATCTTGAACGCAAGATGGAAAGAAGTTAGAAAGTGCACAAAAAGAATTAGTGAGATGTAGTTAAATTTGTCACTCGATGGTTTGGCTTTCTTCATCCCACATTTGAAGAAGCTGCAAATAAATTTCATATAAAATGATAAATATTGTACAATGATTTGGAGGAATTTCAAAAGATAAATGTATTTTGCTTACAAATAAAATCGTAATAGGATTGAAATTATTGTAATAATTTTGTTTTGTTTTGTTCTAACGGGGCAATAACAAAAATTCGAACAACACGAGGAGACTGAGAAGAGTAGCCCCGAAGAAACTCAGAATGTTTGTTCCACTAAAACAGTTACTTCTGATAAATATTTTAATGCCTTAATCAAGCCAACAACCTTATGTATGCATAGACAAATAAAGCTTTCCGTACATAGAACCATGAATCATTTATAATGAATATACGCATTGCAACCTCAAGATAATTCGAGAAGTAACTTTCTTAAAATATTTTCAGCTTAAATTTGCTTTAGAGAAATGTTTTTGGAGAATAACATGCACATATTTTTAAGCCTTTAATAAGGTTCATGAGATTTTTGGCAACCTCTCATTTTGATGTCGTACAAGAAAATCAATGTCAAGTGAAATTTATTGAGTCTACTTCAAACTTAAGTTGGTTTTTTTAAATTATTTTATTGGATTGGGACAAAAAGTATTTTTACCCGCGTTTACTGATTTATACATTTTCTTTTTAAAGTAAAAAAAAGCTGCTTAAATTAAGTCATTACATTGAAATCCTTGTAAAACATTTCCAATAAATGATGGGAAATCTTAAGAATTATTTAAAGTTAAAAACAGAGTTGGATTTTAAGCAGAATGTGTCAGAATGAGACGTACCAGAATTTGTTGAATCCAATATTCAGCAAGTAGTAATAATGGACAGTTTAAAAAAGTGTTGGACATTATTCTTTCATCTTTCTAAAATTAAAATATACGATACCTATAAATATTAAACATTTTGTGGGAAACCAGTTTCTCGCTGAAAAAATTAAATCTAAAATGCCAGATTTTTTAGATTCAATACATTATATACCAAATCATTTTTCTTTAAAAAATTACTCTTATTTTTTTCATAAACCGTTTTGGAAGAATACATCAACATGCCTTGCACTATTTATAGTTCTTAATTTTGAATGATGTTTCATTTGTTTAGTAGGTACCGGCCTCGTAGATCTTGGTTCAACATTACAAAATCCTTCGCCAACAACCCTCAAATGCTACTGAGACTTATAAAATAATCATTCATTCGATGAATCAAAGCATTTATAAAACATTGATTCTCAACGATTTACTGGATAGAATAGGAGAATAGTAATAAAATATTGATACGCATTTGTTTATAAGCATTTGCTTGATATTTCTTTCTAAAAAAATGCTTTGAACCCACTTTCATATTTGAAGTTTCTATCTTTTTCATAATACTTATCCGAAATGTTTTTCTTTTTGTAAAAAAAAAAAAACTTCCACCATGGAATATTTAGGAATTAAGGGGAATTATTTTATGTATACCTTTTATTATATCTGCTTCACAACTTCAAAGAAAACTTCATTATTTTAGACTTAATATTATTTATAAATTAATATTAATATCTTCCTTTGTTTAATTTTAGGGTACACCGTTTATCAGATTTTAATATGCTCCAACATTTATATAAATCTGTTGGGTCTTCCTGATGCTATGACGAGAAAAAGTATGTTTTATCACACTGCATATTATTGGTGTTTGTGATTTGATCATCTGTTTTCAACATAAAATATGTGATTCATACTTCTCTTTTTTTTTCTATCTTGTTATCCTAAAATGATATTTAACTTTACTTTTTAATTTGAAAAGTGGTAATGGAAAGCAAAAATTGATATTTTTAACACATTAGAAAAATATAATATACCTAAAAAACACATTTTTAAAATAATTAAGAACCCAATCATAAATAGCCTAATAATAAACCCTCTAAAATGATTTAAAATGATCAAAAAATTCAAAAATTTCAAAACAGGATCCAAAATATATTTTTTTTAAAAATGTATCAAACGCCCTGATGCCATATCTTCACTTTTTTCACGTGGTTTTCATGATATGGTTTTAAGTTCATTTTGACAAAATAAAACGATGGCATACAAACAAATGCGTATTAAAAAAACAAGTAATATAAAAAAATTAAAGTCAATTCCTACTTAGGTCAACATTGAAAAATTTTATTTTACTTATTTTTAATTAAATAATTACAATTAATATAAATATGTATATACATATGACGGAATCACACTATTAAATGGTGAAATAGAAAGCGATTTTCATCGCAATTTTTCATTTTTTTCTATATAGAGTGTTATACTATTATTTTTTTCGTTTTTTATTTGTTTGTTTTTACTATTTATTCATTCGTTAAATTTAATGATTCCAATAAAATAATATAGTAAAAAACAGTCACATTCTCAGAAATTAGGCCATCTCAGGCGGGATTCGAACCCACGACCTTCGGACAAGAAGTCCAATGCGCGCGCAATCTATTTCACTACAGGGACACAACAAATAATTTTCCTTTCTATATATAGTGTTGGAGTAATATTTCTGTTTGTTACTATTCATTTATTAATTAATATTTGAAAAAGTGTATTAACATCAAGTGTCATTCACTAAAAGTTTAAAAAAAATGTATTTGAACTTGAGTGGAAGAATAAAAAGTATTTATTAACGATTGAAAATTTTAACAAGATAGATATATATATAGGGAGAACGTGAAGTACAGCCCGCTTTTGTGTCGTCATTTCTTTCGATCCCTGATCTGTTTGACATTATGATTGGGAAATCATCTCCATGTTTTATTTACGAGAGATGCGTTGACGTGGAGAGCCCCGTTACGCTGTCAAATGGTCAGCTGCAGGGATGGACAAAAGCCTCCGTCGCCATAAAGAATCTCTCTTCTCTGTTAGGCACTTAATCCGTGGCTTTATCTTCGACGACAATCTCGGAGCCATCTCGGGCTCCTTCGGATTCGAAGATGAAAAGATCAACTCTCGGATTTGCTGATCGAGTCACGGCCGTATTTCAATGCTGACAGCTCATTTCTGATTAAGTGGCAGGGGAACTTTTGCTTTTCCGGTTAAATACTCTGGAGTGCAAAAACAGAAGAACCTCAAAAAATTCCACTCAAAACGCGTTCCACTATAAGACGCATATAAATATAAAAAACATTTATAATATGGACAAAAAGAAAACAAACTACTTAATGCTTTCTCTATGATTTACTGCTGTTTTTTTTTTTTTTTTTTTTTTTTTGATGCAATGTTTTTTTATCACTACGTTGAAAATTAAGGAATATACATTAGCAAAATATTCAACTTTGGGAAATTTAATCCGTGAGAGCTAATTAATTAATTAAAAACATTCAACAATAAAACTAATAATATACACTGTTCACTTAAAATAGAGTCAAATCGTTTTCTAAGGTCTCTATTAACATAAAAAAATAAGACATTTAAATTTTGACATTGACTATATTTCGGGACAAAAATGATAATCTTCGCAATCCGCTAAAAACGCAATTTCTCTTATAAAACTATTCGCCTTCCCCACTAAAATACTCATCATAGAACCCATGTGGCCATATATCTTGGAAGAGTGAATTTCAAAGAATATTCCTGCAAAGTATCGTCAGAATATTCGCAAAAATGGTTATTCTGTGTAATTTTAAAGTGAGTGGTACTTATAAATACCGTCGGTAGATAAAGGATTAATTCGAATTATTGAAATACTGGAAACTATCACCTTTAATACATTAACAGGGACTGGCTATAAATAAAACAAACGACAAAAAGAAATCAAGTTGTTGCTATTATATATTTTACAGAAATATATTCATGTATTAACCCTTTCCTGGCCTTTCCCGAGCTAAGCTCGGGCAGGTGAAACGTACCATCCTGGCTCCTCCCGAGTATAGCTCGGGCACAGTGATAATTTACACTGTGCAATCGGTCTTTCTCGAATTACTTCTCATGGGCTTTTTATGGTTTCGAATCATTGAAAAGTACCACTCGGAGGAATTTTCTGAAAAAAAGAATGTCCTTCTGCTGAGCACCCCCCTCTCCTTCACGCTTGTCTGAAAGACACATTGTTGGCCCCAGCAGAGAAGAAAACTAACCCAACACGACAGTGTATCATTTGCTGATCAAAGAGCGACAGTCAAAGGGAAGAAGAGAAACAAGAGGCAATGTTGGGTGATGTGCAATGCCGTGTTTTCCAACTGAGATTTATAGTTACATAATCAGCAATAGAAATGCAAAAGTTTTAAAGGAATCAAAATCAAGGTAAAAACTAGGTATTCTAAGCTTTATATTTATATTAGTTATTGGGAATTGACTCCAGAGTCTTCCGTACGGAAAGCCAACTTTACGGGTAAATTACTCATTTATTTAAATATATTTTTTTACATTAATTTTTAGGAAATTTTGTATGCGAAAGATGCTATTATGTTTAAAAAAATATGCATATTTGAAAATAAGAATAAAAAAAATTGACATCTTTTTATCCATTGTCCAGAAATAAAATGAGCCTGGAAGGTATCCGACTACTTGCAAATTTTTTTTTAAAAAAATAGATATATGGAGTTATTTTTTTTTTGGTTGTTAGATTTATTTAGTATATTTTAAGAAAAAGAAGGCTAAAATTAAAAGAAAATTATTACTACTAAAATGGGTAAAAATTTTCAAAAAATTATATAAACGGAGCCTAATCTGTACAAGAAGTTTATGAACAAATTCTCAATTTTTATATTTTGATATGTTGCTTTGCTATTCCTTTTTGAAATGACCTTCAGGATAAGAGATATTTTAGTTTTTACAAAAACTAGAGCACTTTATCTTAGTTATTATGAGAAATTGCTTAAAAAACAGTGATTATACTCACATAAAGAACTGTAAATTTTGTAATAAAACAGTGATGGATGAATCTGAAGGTTAAGACACTTTTAATGTTAAACAGAAGATACCAAATAGCGCATCGAATAAATATAAATATGTATTTAATATGTATAACACAGTACCATCGTATTTTAACTTTTGACTCTCTAACTGTGGAATGATGGCATCAATAAAATTTTCTTTTTCAACAATCTATATGCATATAGATTGTTGAAAAAGAAAATTTTAAATCCTAGATTTATAAATAAGTAGGGAATTTATTTGATTTTTGTAGAAATATTAAAATGATGGAAAATATTCACTTAAACATGTATAAAAATGGAAATCTAGAAAAAAATTAAATTTTTATATAGTTTTTAAGTTTTTGTTGAGATTATTTTCTATATGCTTTGATGCAAAATCAAATAGAGTGTCCGTCTACAGTTTTAAAGACTCAACGTGAAAATAATGAGATCAGGAAAAATTAAAGATGTGCCACCGTAAAATGTTTCTTTTATCGGTGAATCATATTTTCTTATAATTTAGTTAAAAAGTGCACTTTAATAGAAAGAAATCTGTTCAGTCACTGTTTCAATTTAAAAAAGGGGGGCTTCTAAAGCATCAAATAATATTTTATTATAGTAATGACAAGAAATCGAAATTAAATTAAAAAAAGATTATCTTCTCTATATCATTTAGAGCAGTAGCGCACACAGGAATTTTCAAAAGGGGGGGGTCCGGGGTCGAAAGTTCACCATTCTTGTATCATGCTCCTTTTGATTTTGTCGATTTTCGGAAATAAAACACAGTAAAAATCTAATTATTGAATAAATAATTAGCATTGATTAATAAAATGAATCATTAATTACAAATACTTAATTGAATTTTACGTACTATATACTTAGAATTATAATCAATCGGAAAAAATATCAAGGGCTTTGGGGGGGAGGGGCACTGATTTAGAGTTTTTCGTCTTATATAAAATTATATTTTGACATTTTCCTTGTTACCTCATTTTAATACCTGAAGAAATCACAATTAAACCAATTTTTAACGTTAATATATATGTAAACATTATTCTGTTTTTGTAATATTTTTCGCGTAATTCTTCATTTTTATTATCTTTTGAATCATTTTTGTGTCTTTATAAACTGTTCATTGATAGTAAAATAAAAAAAAATTGTTTAGTGCTGTTTTGAAGCACAGAAAACTGGCAATGGGAAAAAGATTCTAATCAAAAGTAAAGTAGATTTGTTTTTGAATATCTAGATCACTTATGAATTATAGACCACTATTGGGCATAACATCAAGATCTGAGAGAAAATGTGATGAGTTCTAAACAAAAAACAATTTTCTTGTAATTTATGCCTTCTATTTATGCTTGTCAAATGCAGTTCTAAGTATGAGGTTTTCAGATTCAACAATTGTGGGTAGAGCCGATACAAGCAACCCATTCTCTTGCAAGGCATCGTTTCGAGTCTTTATAATGAAGCTATCACTTATCAAGTTGATATTCTTGCATCCTATTTAAGCGTTCATACCACAATCATTACAGGACACGTATAAACTCTCTTCATTACTCTGGGTTTTAAAAAATTATTTCGCTTGTTTTAGCATATTACATATTTTATAAATGGAACAAAATTTTAAAAACGAATTAGAAAGCAGACTTTGGGCAGCCCATTTATATACAGTGAATTATTGTAGCATCGAAAACAAAAAGAGAGGAATTACTTTTTAATTCAAAGTACATCGTAACAAAAATCAAAAAAATTTTAACTATGCGAACGCAACAAGGTGATGCGCTATGATATTAGTCACACGAAATAGATTAAAAATGCCTATCGTTTAAAAAATCATCATTAAAAATGTATTCTGAGCCTGTATCTTTTCACGTATACAATAAATCATTCTTGTATGTCTCTTATAAGCAGAATTTCCCTATCACAAAAATAAAATTTAAAAAAGAAAAATGGAGCGTGGAGGTTACACAGTCGGCCTGTAGTGGGCACCACCGACCAAAGGTGCTTTTCCCCTTTCCTCTTCACAGCAAGTCCTTTTCCCATCCGCCATTTTTTTTGTGTGAAATGCACCAAACCACACAGACTTACCTCCCGATCGATCAGTGGCGTTCTCCAAATTCCCTCATCACTGTTCGGGCCCCCCTCCCCTTCCTTAAACCTTTTTCGTTTTGGTACCTCCCCCCCTCCCCTTCTTCTTCCGAAGTTGTCGGCCAACCACTGGCCATGCCAAACTATCTGGCGGACTATTATCTGCCTGCACTGCTAGCAAACACAATTTTCTCCCTGCCAGCGGAATACCTTGGATGGGAAAGGGGGTTCGAAAAGGGGGCAGAGAGGAAATAGAGGGGGTGGAGGTGAATCTTTTGGTAGCAAGCCAGCAATCGATTGGTTGGAAGGAACCACCCTCATTCGTTTACAAGCTCATTTGTTGGGATCTGTCTTTTCGCTTTTGCAATGTTCTTTCTTTTTTCTCGTCCCCTTCTCCATCCATTTGTGTTCTTTTTTTCTTTTTCGGGGGAGGAGAAGGTGATTTTTCTATATATATGTGTCTTGTTCTCTTAGGAGTTGCCTGTTCTTTCGAGAAATGTCCCCCCCCCGTTATCTGTCGTTCCTTCTATTTCGGTGTGCCCTGATGCAATGCAATCTAGTTTCCAGTTTCCAGAGGGACGGTTTAAAAAAAAGAATATCGAAGAGAAAAAGTCCCATTGTTTTCCTCCACCCCCTCCCCTCCCCAGTTTCTGTTGTCGTGGGTGTTTGGGGTCATTTTCTAGATTAGAAGAAAAAGTTAGTTTAAAAATAAAATAGAAATCATTCACAAAAAAAAAAGAAAAGAAAAAACTGTAGCCTTGAATTGACAGAAACAAATTATTGAACAAAAAATAACACTAATTTCACTTTTAGGAAATACAACACAAAATATGGAAAGCTTTTAACAAAATATTTTTTTTTCCAAAAGGGAAATATATTAGTACAAGAAATATAGCTACACTTTAATTCTACACCCAACAAATTTTGAAAAATATGTCTCAAAGGTATAAATTAAAAACGAGATTCCAAACAGCTGTCCAAAATATTATTAAACAGAAATAATAAAATACACACTTCGTACATCCAAATCCTTAACTACTGCATTGACATAGAAAATTCAAAAATAGCATATTTACTTCAATCCGACAAAAGATGCAAATTTATCAGAAATAAGATAAATTTTTTTTTTAAAAAAATCATTTACATATTAGAATATACATTTTACTTGCTTATACTTTAAATGTCGGCATAGGTTCTTGATTTCCAACAAAATTCCACAATCTTTAATTAGGGATTTTCTATTAAAAGGAAGAACAAATTAAAATGAATGCTCCTTCTGAATGAAAAAGAGAGTTTTCATTTTGTTTCTATTGTGATCTAGATGAAGTTAAATCCCCGTATATTTGGCTGCGTCAATAATACAAAGTAATCATTAGCATAAAACAGTGTTCCTCAAACTGTGCCCCCAGGCGGGCGTGATAACCCTACAAGGGGAACGCGAGCTTATCAGAAAGTCGAAAGTAAAAGATTATGTTTAAAAAAAAAAAGAATTATTAATGTACTGAAAGCAAGCAAAAAAAATGCGCTCTGACATAATGAAATACACATTTACATGGATATAATACTCGTATAAATGCACGATGTGTTTCATAATTAATTTAACAATACTAAGTTAAGAACCAGTTGAATCATTATCCTACGGGCCTGTCAAAATTATCTATACAAAATTTAACATTTATCTTGCTAATTTGTATGGTTTATAATTAGAATAGCATTGTAGCTGATTAAAGTTAATTATAGATTGTTAGAGTCCACTATTTTGTGAGAGGAGGATTCGTTGGCCAACCGCTCCCGTGCAAGTTCAAAGCATCTCTCCCCTCATCTTCCGGTCGACGAGCTAGATTCCTCGGGGGTCAAAAAGGGGTTGCGTTGCAGCTGCAGATGCACGTGTGGATGTCGGGTCCACAAAGAAGCCGACTAGATGTTGATGTTTTGGGAGAAGTGACGTTACGCTGGGTTCAAGTCGTATTGTAGTCGTATAGTATCAAAGTGTATTTCATTACTTACCATCGCGATAAGTAACTAAAATATCTATTCAAAGCATTTAATAAGTATATAAGTATTCAATAACATAATTAATATATAAGTATATTCTATAACAGATGCTTTGATTGGGAGGGAGGAATCTGGTGCTTTAGTAACAAATTTTCAACATTTGGTACCAATCTTGTTAGGCTTAACTCAAACTCTTTGGTGAGTAGTGTCCAGTCTTTTTGTTTCTTTCTCTCTTTCTCTTTTTTTTAGATTGGTAGCCGCGCTGAAACTCTTTCTCATTAGGAAAAGTAATTCAAAACTTTCTCAAGATATTTCATAATTCGGGATAAATAACACGTATAGCGCTGGATTGATGGTCCTTGTTTTATTAAAACTTATTCTGCCACCTTGTAACTGAAAATTAAACTCATTAAACTTAGTAAATAAATAGGTAAAAACTGGATTCCATTTGATTTAATTTTCTTTTAAAATTAAAGTCACAATATGGTTTAATGGGAACCACTATCGTAAACTCCCATTCACTACTCATGGACCCCCCCAAATTATTTTGTAGCGGATGTGGACCCTTTGCAGGTCGTCATAGACCCCTGGGGATCTATATAGACCATTTGGGGAATCACTGCTCTAAATGGTGTGTCTTTAATAGAACCAAGAGTCGAATTAAAGACTCGAAACATTTTCAGATTGAAATATACTCCAATAATAACATAAATTTATTTGGCTAAAACATATATACTCACTGACAATACTAAACATATAAATTTTCATAAAACTCGTTGGAGATAAAGTACGGTAAAAACTATTTAGTTAAAGTAAAAAAATAATAATTTTTTTTGAAATATGTTGTTGTGCAAATAATGATGAAGTAAGAATGTTCATATTATAAGCATTATAATTTTGATTTTATTATTCAATACTAGGCGTTTTAATATTGTTCTATATTTCAGAATGGAGAGGGTTATGTATTACAAAAAAATTTACGGAGTTTAAATTGCAGAAACAATTTTTATGTATGCTTAAAACGGAATTTTAAAACGAATTTAGATTAAGAACAAAATTTTTCAGTTATTTCATTGAGACTGATTCACTTGTTGAACAAAATTTCCATATTTTATTGTTATTTCCATGTTACGAAAATATAATTTTTAAATGCAAAAATCAACGTGTCTGTTAATAAATCTTTTGAATTACAATAAAAAGGAAATGTCTGTGCGTGTGTGCTGCGTGTAAATAAAATTTTAACCTTTTCCAATTCCCTGTCTCGCCTTCAATTTATTTTAAACCCAATCACATTAATAGACATTCCAGACAGATAAAAAAAATAAATAAACAGAATCCGAAGTCGAAACTTCGGAATTAGTTTTAAATAGAATCTCTTTTTTTCCCCTTCCCCTTCTCCAGAAAAGTGAACTAACTGATCAATGTGCATGATGCTAGACAACCCGGAATACTATCTTAAGTGTTTATGACATCATAAAGAATTTGAAAAGAGGACCATCATTTGTATCGACTATAAAACCCAAGAATAAATGCAACACGTAATAACATCTTTTATCTCCCCAGGAATTTACGGCTGTTGCGGAAAAAGCAAAAATCTTTTTGCCGTGGCAGAAGAGAAATCATATTTCACTGATGGGGAAATTAGTCCGTGGCCGAGTCAGAAGCGTGCGACCGGCCATAAATTACGCTTGACGCGAGCGTTTAATAGAGGCGTCAATTTAAGCGACGCGCGCGCGTCAGCGGCGAAGGGATAATTGGACGTCTTGTTTAAAAACAGAACGAATCTCTCTTCTCAGCTTTATTGAGATATTTATCAGGTGAAATCCGTTACGTATTTTGTGTCATTATTTTGGTAAACATATAGGATGTATTAATATTACAATGCAATAACTTGAATATTTTTGCTCATTTGAAATAAACGAATTAAATCTAATAATTTTAAAAATCCTATTATTTGTATTTGGTTTATCAGCTTGATAAAAAAACGTAGACGTTTCTATGAGGAAGTCGTAAAAATCTCTATCCATGTGTGTGTGTGCGTGCGTGGGTATTTATTTTACTCAGATTAGAAGGATAACACAAAACATGACATAAGTGTGCTCAAACAATACAAAGATTAAAAACGTTCTTTTTTTTCAACCGGAAGCATTTTAAATCACAAGATTTGCGTTAATGACTTCTGTGATTGGTCAGAACACGCGGATGATGCAATATTGCTTCGTCTTGATTTAAAAAACGCGAAAGTGGCAGATTTAGGAGATAAAATTCTATTTTTCGCGTTAGGTGAGTAAACTAGGAAATGATCATACGAAGTCTTGGAGGGCTCAAGACCATTATCAATTATTTAAAATACCTTAAGAGAAAATTTAAGTGGATAGTTATTACATATATATGCATATAAATGTTACGGTATTACTGGCCTCAATTTTACGAACCTCTTTTTTTGCAATTTCTTCTATTTTACGAACTTTTTCCTGGAACCAAAAGCAGGAAAATGTTGAAAGATGAATCTCTATTTAACGAATTTTCGGGATTTAAGGATTTTAAATACAGGAACGACTGTAACTGGAAAGTTAGTTTAATTGGTAATTTATTTTGGAGCTCCCACGCATTACAATATATTTTCTTCAAATAGGAAGCAAATAACATCTTGGCATAAAGCTTTAATAACACAGAATAAAAAAAAATCACATATATAACAATTCAAATCCGCAACACTTTTTTGCATGTCATTATGGAACGAAAAGACACTGTTCAGTTGATTCCTATATTACTTTCATGTATTGTCCTAATGCAGGTTGGAAATTTTTTTCTAGCATCTTCTTAAATTTTGTCGTCAATAATGATCCAAGATCCTTCTGGATTCTTCCAAGGACATTTTTGTTCTCGTCAAACTTTGCGGCTAAATTTGTTGGTTCTTATCTGATATTGAAAGAGAATTCTCTGTTAGATTGCAAACGATCTTTTCAGCCACAATAACCTTTCGGCAGAGAAGCAAACAATTTCCAAAATTTTTATAACTACAGTAGAACGTCTTTTATACGAATCAATTGGGACTGGACACCGTTCGGATACGCGATTGTTCGGATAATCGAATGCGATCCATGCAGTATATAGAACCGGACACTATACGAATATTGAAAATCATCCCATGTGGGAAACGGGCTTGAATAGAAAGCAAAATGTCGCAATTTTACCTTTATTGTGGAAAACAATAACATATTGTTCACTGTACTATCGTACATCTTCGTTTTTTCTCTGCAAGGTGTCTGATTCTCTTGAGCAGCAGTAGTTGAGTAGGACAGCACTCTGATTGCTGTTCGTACCACTCTATAGCTGTATTTAAAACAGAAAACGCGTCAGCATTTGATGGACCCTTGCTACTTTCGTTGTTGTTGTTGTTGTCCTCGTCTTCATCCGTTTCATCGTCAACAGGATCGGATTCTTTTTGCACGAAGTCACAATCTTGTCATCATTTAGCATTTGAAATCCACAGTCTTCTGCATCACATGCCATCCAGGTTTCTACATCTTCTTCATCGCATTCTTGAAATCCTGGGATCGATTGGACAAAGTCGATAAATCTCCTCGCTGTGGTCGTCATTGAAGTCTTTTTTGCCTTCTAAATCTGGCCACGGCTTATTCCATGCATTTTTCAGGCTCTGTCTTTCGAGCGAGTCCAACGCTTCGGCTAACATGTAGCAGGTGTCCTTCATATTGAGGCCTCACACGAAATCACTGTTGAGCACTGCACTGTTCGAAAACGTATTCATATACAGTACATGTAGTTGACAAAAAAAATAACTGGTTCGGATATTTGACGCTCCGGATAATTAAAGTTCGGATAAATGACGTTCTACTGTATATATATACCTTGTGAAATATTTCAATTTTCTAAGAAGCTTTATCAAAATTTTCCACAGAGAGGATTACTTAAAAAGAATTTTTTTCAATCATTTGATTTAAAAAAAAAATCGAGGACAATAATAAATCCTCTTCAGAAGCAATGTATAATAAACATGAATATTGTACATTGTAAGAGTAAAAGTTGTTATTTATGATTCTCTCTATGAAATCATTTTCCTTTTTTTCTCTTCCTCTCAATATCGTTTCAATATTCTTTTGCTTTTTGGTAATATAATAAATGTTTCTTCTTTATGACTTCTTCCCAATATCTATAATGCAACTCTGTTTTAATGGTATTCAGAATTGTTCGAGAAATAATTCTATATTGTCTGTCACCTTCACCAAATTTAAATTTATATGTAAGCAAAATCAGCAAAAGATGCAATTAGAATTACATATAAATTTTTATAATTTCCATGTATCAGATTTAACCTGAACTAAACTGTTAATTTTACTTATCGCCTGTTTTTATGTACAGTTCTATTCCTAGCAATTTGTTACAAAAACTATTTTACTCTGAAAAAGGAAAAAAAAGAATTTGGTTTTAAGAAAGATCTGTGAAATAATTTAGTAACTAATAATACAGACTAGAGAACCAAATACTCTTATTTTCATTATTTCAGCGAAAATTTGAGAACAAATGTTTTGTTTCATTAATCTGGAATTTTAAATAAAATTTTTTGTTTATTGATAATTTCTATTAATTTACGAAATAAATATTTTTTTATTTCGAAATATTGGGTAATAAAAGATTGAGAACTGTAGCTATCTTTAAAATAATACTTCGTTTTGAGTAATTAATTTTCATATCGACTTTGTTATTTAAAAAAAAACTGAATTCTCTGGTATTATTTTTAAAACTTCATTGATGACGTTAATACACGTTACATAAGCAAGATATATTAATAAAAAATCTGAAATTAAAATAGAATCTTTTTGTTCCTAAAATATACAAGTGATTTTTGTTTCCTCCCTCCGCTTCTGAATTAAATAATATTTCAAACATTATCTCCATGCATTCTCAACTTTTCTCTGAAGATGATAAAACCATAATTTATTTTAAAGAACCTCAGAAGAGCAACATGAGTTATCTGAAAATTAAGCAGAACTAGATCTTATTAAACAAAGCAATGAAGAAAAAGCCTTTTTCACAATTTAAATAATTTCTTCCTCGTCCTTGTATTGAAATCGGTCAGAAATTCTTTAAATTTAGTGTTTTACTCTAAACGCTATTTAAAAGAGAGGTATAAAATAAGAGTTTTCCGGTTTCAAAATCAAACGCAAGAAAGTAACATCTGAATATAGAACTTCATATTGCTAGTAAAAAAAAATACTAATAAATTTATATTTTATTAATTATAATAAAATATATGTTCTCATGATACTCAATAATTGTACGAATCGTAATTTGGTACATGTGTAACAGGCTCGCACCTCTCTCGCGGGCACCTAGATGTGTGTGGTGGGGGGGGGAGAGAACAAGCTCTGGATATGATCCAACTAATCTAGTCCTTTCCACACAAATAACTCGAGCCCTGTACCACTAAAGACCCGCCGTGTAGGGCAGCGATGCACGTTAAATCTGTCGAGAGCTGAAACGTTCTCCCATTGGTGTGGTGTGGTAGTTAGGAGAGGGGGGTGCCAGCTCAGGTGTCGTCCACGTCACTTGACCATGGTTCAAAATTACGTGGTCCGTCGCCAAAAGCCCTCGTGTAGCTGAACAGTGCGACGTTAATATTCCATCCATCCATCCATCCACACAAAGAACAGACACAATTTCAACTAATAATAGTAAGAGTGTTAACCGTGTAAGTGGAGCAACGACAGTAAAATGTGAGCGATTAGGAGACTATCAAACTCGATTCTTATCTTAATTAAGGATCTAACCTATCATACGATTTAATATAATCTCAATTCAATCCTAGAGAACAATAATCACTTTAAAGTTTCCTCCTAATAAGAATCAAATCACTCTAATTCTAATGTTATACCTTCAGTAGCAATATTACCTATCTCGAGTATATCTTCTCCTTCTCTCACTCAAGCTAGAATACCTCACCCATTTATAGTAAGTTAATTTACGTATCATGATTCTCTTCTTCCGAAGGGTTGGTTTTGAATAACGCGAATTGATAGCCCAAATATTTTCCCAAGAGGATTAGTTGGAAAAACGCGTATAGATCCGTCACACATGGATTGCAAGAGGCACATTATATTTAATACAAATAAATAATAACATGTAGGGAAAGAATGAATACGTCAATCATATATTTACATAAACTTTCGGATCCTTTTGCTGTTTAAAATTTTGTATTTGAACAAATATACGATGAATTTTATTCAAAATTTTAGTGGTTGAAATGCTTGCTGATAGAAATAAACAGGATTCCTTTTCTTTTCTCTTTCGATAAAAACTTTTTTTATGTAGAATTTTATTTTTTAAATATTCACACACATATTTCATTGATATGTTTTTAAACAGCCTTTTTGTTTTCAACAAAGAAAGGGGGAATTTTTTTCCAACGATTTAAAACGGCAAAAGTAAGAGCATTTCATCGATGAACAGTTTTTGAGAGCCAACTTAAGAATCACTTAACGGAAATTCATCTTCTTGTTTTTTCTCGTCTTAAGATACAGAGGATCAGCTGGTGTAAAAGTTATTTTGGCGTATGTTTAATGTTTCTATAAATCAATTTATTTAATAAGAACAGTTTGTTATATAAAATTGATAAAAAAAATCTTATAAAAATGAATAATTTGCTAAACTGGGTCATTTTTTTAACTAATCAAATCAAGAAAAATAATTTTTTTAAAAAAGAAAGAAAACGTTTGCAAGAATTTTAAATTACTGGAATTATAAAACTTTAAGAATACACAGAGTTTTTTTACATAAAATTTAACTAAATTCATAAAATAGATGGTTCTTCGTCAAAAACAGTCAAGTCAGAACTGAAAACCAAGACTCCTTATCCCCCCCTTTGATATTCTCAAGTGTAAAGACCAATCAGAACTCGATTGTCATACTCCATAGACATAAAGAGTGGCTTGAAATAAACCATTAGGAGAGAAACCCTTCAAGTAAATGGCTCAATCGGTTTACCTTGAATATCGCCAAGGCCAAGAGGAAAGACCTGTTGTGAGAGCAGCACTTAAAAACACAAGAGTATCTATAAACGGCTTTTATGGTGTAACATAACACGGCCTATTTTTAAGCCCCGATCCTGTGGCTCCTCATGGATGGCTTTCCCACGAAAAATGGGACTTTGAGACCGACCCCTCGGTCTCTCTTTTTTTTTCTCCTTTCACTTTTTTTATCTCTCTCATCCAGTCAGACAGTGGGAATGAATAATTGAAAAACTACCAACTTTCGGGAAATGGAAAAGAAAAGAAAAACTCTTCTTTATTTTGTTTTTGTGCCCTTTCTATGATTGAAAAAGGAGATGGGGAAGTTGTACAGATGCGACAGTATACCTATATATATATACGCACCACCACCACCACACATACACACGAGTATCCCTTCGAATAAAACTTTCTCTCGTCTTCAGCTGCTGTTTCTCTTTAGGCAGTTCTCATTTCCACTTTTTTTATCTTTTTTTAACTCTTTACCCTTTTTTTGGAACTTATTTATTTTAGCGAAGGTAGTAATCGCCTTTTGTAGCGAATCTCTGTGAGAACTAGAGATAGAGGGAGGGAGAAGGGATGGGGTGCTGCTCCTGGATGCTGGAGAGAAAAAGGATGAGGAAGATGAATGGGATTTTTCCCCCTCTTCCTTTTCTATCCTAATCTTTTTCTCTTTTCTTTTCCAGAACTTATTTATTTTAAGGAAGCAGTAATCGCCTCGGTACAGAATCTCTGTGAGAATTGGAGAGAGAAAGGAAGAGGGGATAGTGCTCTCTCTTGGATGCTGTAGAGAAGATGAGGAAGATGAATGGGATTTTGCTTAATGCCTCGTCCGACGCCGAGCCTCCTTCGTCACTTTTATGGACTTTGCTTTTAATGTGGCTGACTCTTTCTCTCTTCGCTATTTATAACTCACAATCCCACACTCGGTTCTTATTTTTACGATTCGTTTCTATTTGTCTCAACACACAAAGAGGGGGAGGGGGAAGGGAGAATTTAATACCCTCCCTTCTCTTCCATCTTTTTGGATTTCTGCATTCCTTTCCTAATAACTTTTCGAAACTAATAAAAGAGGAGGAAACATTTTTGGCAACTTCACTCGTTCCCTCTCCTCTACAAAACGCCAATGAATTCATTATTTATTTTTTCTTTTGAAGCAAAAGTTGGGAGCGGAAGTTTGAGTAGTTTTGTTGGCTTCGAGTTATCAGTATCTGCAATAGTGTTGGTGCATCAGTTTTTTATTTTTTCCTGTCCCTTGGATGTAATAAAATATAATATAGGATGTTTTCTGGTTGAAGGATTGCCAAGATATTTAACATATTGAGAAAATGAGTGAAATTTCACGTCAGATTAAAGTATAAGGAATATTTTCTTTCAGTTAATCTATGATCAAATGTTCGTAATTGCCATTTTTGGATCACTGAAAAAAAATGTAATGAAATAGTTGATAAATAGCCAGTGGCTTAACGAAGAATATTGGGGTCCTCCTGCAAAATCAGGTTTTACCTTTAATACTTAATAAATTGGTTAAATGCGTACTTGACGTCAGTCAGGGGCTTTGGGTCCTCTAGAATCCTGGAGGACCCAGCGAAATGGGGATTGCGGAGGTATACGTTACGCCACAGTAAATATAGCTCATAATATGTCTTATTTAAGTAATATATATATATATGTTCATTTTAGACAAACTTTTTTTTTCTAATTTGAGTTTTAATTTTTTTTATGCTATTAATTTTTTCTTTCTTATAGGCTACGTTTAAAATGTTAGCGTACTCTACTTACTTGTGTTCTCAACATGGAACAGATTTTACATCTCTCCTTGTTACCCAACTTATTTTATGTTTTTATTTTACTACCTTACCTTACCACGTTTGTTTTTATTAATATTGTTTCTTTTCACATATAAACATAATCATGTTTCTTCGCTGTTCTAAATTCTTATATCATAATTGTCCTAACGGAAAACAAAAATCCCCCAAACAACAATTGTTCCAATACTATTAATTAATTAATGATAAAGTCACTATATATGTTAACAGAGATAATAATAATACCTTCCTCTAAACAACACAATCAAGCAAATTAATAAAAATTAGCATTTTTCAATAAAAACAAAATTACTGTAGACAGCATTTAACTCGTGCATCTTTTAGACTAATTTTTCTTTACGCCATACTCTGAAACAACACGAGAACTATTGGTGATGGGCCTCAAAATTCTGGACCTCGGTCAAGTGACAAGCACGACGCCTCTATGAGCCATCGGTCACGAGTCTGTGACCATAGCCACTAAGCTACCACGGTCACCCAAACCTTCGAAATGAATCCTGATATTAGAAAATGTTTTTTTCTGATTCCCTTGGAAATTATACTTTCTAAAGAACACTGTGAGGACTCTAGCCGCATCCTTCCGATTAACAAATCCCCTTGGGAAATCTTTGGTCTTTTAAATCTATTCTATTTCCAACGAACCCTCAGAAGAAGAAAACATGATTATTCAAATTAGGTCTACTATATATAGTCTAAGCTTTCAAGCTAGACAAAAGAGAAAGTGAGAGAGATAGGATAGATTACTAGCGGATCAGATATTAATCGGATTGATAGAGTAACGCAGGTATTTGCTAATTAAAATTATTAAAATGACGATTAATCACTAAGGATTAACTAGAGATTAGATAGCTAGGAAAGTTGATTCGAACCTAAAGTAAGTGTAAGTGTTATTCAAATTCTTCTCATACTTCGTGTACCTCGTTATTTATCCACATATTGTTTCGATTGGGCGCATCTCTTATTTAAAATCGCTTCAACGTGTGTTCTTTATAGTGTGATAAATAAACTGAGTGTTTTGGGATATGGCTAGTCTTCCTTCCCTTCCTCCCACATCTCTAGACGAGAATGAGAAACCATCACATTTCTCGCACCACCATTTTATGCAGTTATTGTAAACACGTGAACTTACAGCTAATTGACCACCTGCACTCGGAAGGAAGAAAAAAATTAAGAAACTATTTTCACCATTGGTAATTATGTTACTTTCATCAACTAGAATGGTGAAAAAACAATCATCTCACAAAAAAAGGAGGGAGGGAATCTTTATTTAATAGAATTTCCATTTCCCTGTATTTCCACAATTATATCTTACCCGCGATGTCGGTTTTTACATCTCATTTCCTAAACGTACAAAAACACAAATCCTCATTTACGACTGCATTGGCTTTTCTATGTCTTCACTTCGCTTCAGTTATAAAAGAGCGCGAACAAAAATAATAAGAAAAAAAAAAAAATCGTGATCATCAATTCCCTTCTGCTTAATGAGAGACCAACATTACATCCCCCTCCTTCCCCTTTTTATGAATCCGTAGAAAAATTGGGAATTGCGTATTAGTAAAACAAGGAAAACAGCGTATACTTAGCAAACTGCGATCTTCTATAAATATGTAGAAGCTGTGTTTTCCCCCACCGAAGGTCTATAAAATCTCCCCTTTCCAGTGGCTGTAATAAACGTCTCCAGGGAAATCAATCGATAAGTTCATATGCATGGGACAGACCTATAAATAATCGCATTAGGCCAAACAGGCGGCCAACTCGCTCACCTGTATTAAGGCCGAATTAGCGACGGGCCAATCAGAAGAGCGGACTCGGGCTAATCGAAATCGAAAATTCAAATGGATCCAGCCCGACGCGTTGATTAAGACATGCGTTGACAAATTCGAAACTGGTTGCTAAGCAATCAGCTAGACAAGGACCAATAAAAGTGTAGATAGGAGTTTAATACTTTAACTCCGCTGGGCTAATCTTGAGTTAATGCGAAATTAAGTAGGCTTCCTGAGAGGATTAGGCCACACATGTTTATTTTTTTATCTGTTGATTAATTAATGAGAAAATTAATTTGTGCTCTAGTATTCTAGTGGTCGTGTCGGTTTAGTAATTTAACGAGAGTTCGCAAGATAAATTGAAAAGCTGGTTAATTAGATTGTAAGGAGAGCGTCAAATTTAATCTAGTTTTTTAAAGTTTGTAGGCCTTTGAAACTGATTTAAAAGTTAGTATGTGTTGAACCAGAACAGAGGAGCGTCGCTTTAAAATAAGTCTGTTACATAAACACAACTCGACAATCCTGAATCCTTTCTTTATAAAATCATATGGATATTGTTAGATGTTAAAAAAGACATATATGACAGTGGTGTAACGTACACCCCCACAGTCCCCGCATCGCTGGGGGACTAGGATTCTAGACGACCCAAAGTCTTCGCTATGTTGTGTTTGTGCAATTCTTTGCAAAATCTAGCTTGGGGTCCAAAACCTGACTGTGCAGGAGGGGGCCTTGATATTCTCCATTACGCCACTGTTCCCTTACATAATATATTCTAGACTGATTTTTCTTGCTGTAAAAACTTCATGTGTTATAAGGATTTTCATTGGAGAATTAATTCATTGCAAAAATATATCAAATAGCCATTACTCACCCGCTTTACTGGGTGTTATTGCATGACTGTGTTTTGCCTTAAAGTTACTGATATCTAAGTCCTAGCAAAAGGCTTTCAATTTTATTCAAAAGCATTCTTAAATCGTTCATATCTATATTTCAAAAGGAAAGGATGATTTTCTACACCGGAAGTATATTTTTATTTTTTACTCCTCCTCCCGTAGCCCTAGGATTAGATTGACGCATAAAATAGCCCTCCTGCCACCTAGTATATGAATGCAGAGTATCTTCTTATATGTCCAGAACTGGATAAAGAGTCTCAAAAACGGGGTGAGATAAGCAAACTATGCTGGAATGCCAGAACTTTCATTAACTCTTTGTAAACACTACATCTCTTATGTTTCTTTTCTTCTTGAGAAAATTTTTAACTTTTTCTTTTGTTCGCATGTTAATTTGTGCTGGTTTCTTACTTTAAATGTTCTTTTGTATTATTATTATTATTTATCATTGTTCTGGTGTGTTACTTAAGCTGTTTTATGAATTTGGATTGATGCTTCCAATAAAGCCATATGTAACAACAACATATATAAATGGGTATTTTCAAAGCCGATTTAAAATATTCTACTTGAACCAGTCTACCAAGCTATGTAATTAACTTTTCTAAATTAAATACAGTTGAACCCTTATTTAACGCATAATAAACTCCCAAATTAACAAATTAATTTAATGGCTAAAAAAAATTTATTAGTCTGTGCTCGAAAAAATTGTTTTCTTTTTTAAATGATACCAATTTGTCGGAACAAAAATAGTTGTTGTTTATTTGTTTTTGCAAATTTCAACGCCAAAGGGTGCAGAACGTTATTAGACTTTACAGGCGTTGAGGAGTCATGAGTGTAATCTATCATGTGAGTTTTGAATAGGACAGGTAACTCTTTTCTCACCTCACCCCACTCCACAACGCAGGGATATCTTAAGAATTAAAGGATTTTGGGATATTGGATGAAGGACCGCCTATCTGTGCAAATGAAGTTCAAGAAACTGCTGATTTGACGGAGCTAATGAATAGAGATTCTGATGCAGAAATTGATACTGAAACTCTTATTATGACTGCTACATTTTTTTTATGATTTACATTGTTTAGAAACTGTGAAAAAATACTGTGTGCAGCAGGATGTAAATAATGCAGTATTTTCTTCACTGCATAAAGTCGTAAGAAAAAGCTCTTTCGAGTCAGGAATCAAAAAGATTGTCAAACATCTATTAATCAGTAT
The DNA here is from genome assembly GCA_019973935.1 of Trichonephila clavipes. Taxonomy (NCBI): domain Eukaryota; kingdom Metazoa; phylum Arthropoda; class Arachnida; order Araneae; family Nephilidae; genus Trichonephila; species Trichonephila clavipes. The sequence continues at coordinate 274,529 of BMAU01021296.1, read as the reverse complement.
TTTAAAATTCCCCATTAACTGGTGCGTCATAATTCACTAATAGTAAAGTGATCCATCATCCTCGTTTAGAGAGGACAGTCCTCCTTTTATAGGTTTTGTCCTTCCTTGAAAAGTGTCCTCCTACTTGTCCTCTCTTTCAATATTTTAAAACTTATCCGTTAATCTCAATATTCAAGAGATGCCAGACACAACGAAAAAGTTTATCAAACAAATGCACAATTTTTACCAAACATGTTTCCAATATGCCGAAGTATGGTATGAAACAAATATCACAGAAAATAATAATTTACAGTGCTGTATTTTGACATTACCGCAAATAAATTGGGCAGATATAGAAAACTGTGGTGAGTTTATATCGAAAGAAATGCCTGGTATTAAAATAGATGGCAATTGTATGTTTGAAGAAATTAGAAGACTGAATGAATATTTAAATTCTAATAAACTAGAACAATGAGAAAATCAACATGTTGAAGTTGATGAAATATGGGTGGAAATATTTAACTATTTCAAAAATGGACACATTCTCTCTCTCTCTCCATATGAAAACTTAACTATTCTTGTTGAATTTACGTTGAGCTGCCCTGGAACTAATGCAGCAGTTGAAAGAGTTTTTTTTTTTATTGGTAATGATTTTTGAACAAGTGAAAGAACAAGCTTGAATGTTGATACTTTATAGCTGCCGTAAAATTCATTATGAAGAATATTCCTTGCTCTCCGAAATTTCCGATGTATTAGAAAATGATATAGTGACAAAAAAAAATTTCCTTTAATGGAAAAATACTCGTTTAAGTAAATAATTAAAAGAGATGCAAGCATAATTATTGTATTTCTGTTTGAAGTAATAAAATGTTTCACCTGCATTTACTTTGTAATTTTCCTTAAAATTCTCGTCCTCCTTTTCATTGTAAAAAAATTAGTCACCTTACTAATAGTATTTTTAGCTGTTGAATAAAAAGTGTAAAATTTCTAACTATGAATATTTTTTTAACAGTTGCTTATTATTCGAATTTCCAAAAGGTAAACACAAAAAAGTTGTGTTTTGTCTGGACCCCGATTTAACCTAAAGTTTCCAGTCTCGATGAATTCGTTAAATCGAGACCCTACTGTATTTTACTTTAATTATAACTCAGCCCACTGTTATAAAGAAGCAAAACGAAAATCATTTTCTCCTTTTAGCGATTATCTTATCGAATCGCAGACTGCGAGTTTTAGTGTCATTTTACATCTGTATCATTACTGATAAGAAAAAGAAGTATGTATGCTGTAACTGGCAACAGAAAGAGAGAGCGACATGGAGAAAGTAAAAAATTGAATAGTCGTATCTTATCAGTGAAGTAATATACATATGAAAACGATAAGTTGAAAGTTTTTTTTTTTCCTTTTCCTGTAGAAAGTCAACTCTTTTGTCTTCATTAGGATTCAAGACGCATTGCGTATGACAAGCTAGGCTAGTAGAGAAGAAAAATATTAATTCCGTTAAATAAAGAAAGTAAATTAACTTTATTTGGGTTAGTTGGATTTCGCTTCCATGCTGAGATGCCATAAAGAATCTTTTTTAAAGTCGTTTGTTTAGTTTGAGCGCAGTGGAATTCTTTTCCGAGAGTGATTTATAGCCATACATGGCTTTCTTGTAAAATATCTTTAAACCGACAAAAAAGAAAATTGTTTCATGTCGGCCTGTCAAACGTTCTGCGTTTGTAGAAGTATGTAAGTTATGAATGTAGGAAAATTTGACGGTTTTTTTTTTTTTTATTTTATTATACATCAAAAGAGGTAAAGTTGCTAAATTAAAAAAAAGTGATATATATGTTTCATTTGTATTTATATTTAAGGAAAAGATTATACTTCGAGTAACTGTATGAAGGTTGTTCAATTAGCTACTAATGGTTGCTCAACGTTTGCTGTACGTTTTGTGAATAAACAAATACGATTAAATTACAAAAGCAAGAATGGAGATAGTTTTATCGTATCGCTGGTATTTGTTCCAAATGCAAAGCGTAGCATAAAATGATGCATACAATTGAAACAAAAATGTACAGTATTTTGAGCTGTACATAAAAAATGGGGAGTTTCAAAGATATAATATATCAGTTATAAATAATAATTGATCAGGTAAGATATAATATATTCTTCAAAAATATTAAAGTGACCAATCATCCTCCTTTAGGGAGGACAATCCTTTTATATGCTCTGTCCTTTCTCGGAAAGTGTCCCCCTAATTGTCCTCCGTTTCAATATTTTAAAACTTATATGTTAATATCTATTCACAGATATGCCAGACCGAACGGTTACGCGTCATGTGCCGATACAGAATAAAGTAAATATGTTTCAGCTACAGAAAAAAGTTAGTATTATTTCAAAGGATTATGTCCTTTAATAAAAATTACAGTTTTAAAAAATATTTATTCCTTTAATAATAAAAAGAAAATTTTAAAACTTAGAATCAAATCCAAGCATAACGGAAAAGTTTACCAATGAAGAGCAAAATTTTTACCTAATATTATTTCTAAAACGTAGAAAAATGGTGTGAAACAAATATCACAGGAAATAAGCAATCGCGGGGGAAGGAGAGAGGCAGGGTTCAGGGGGAGGCCCAAAACCTATGTTATGTTGAGGTTTTGTAGTCCTTTGTTATATTCGGCTTGAGGCAGGAAACCTGACTTTGTAGGGGGGCTAATATTCTTTTTTTCGCTACTGCTCTATATATACCAGCTATTAAAACACATTTAAGTTGAAAAATTTGAAAAAATTCAGTATTATGTAAGCTGGAGTCTACCCCAAACCAGAAAATATGGCAAGGGGTCTATGAGACAAAACAGTTTAGGAAACTCTGCTTTGGCTGAATCCTTTTCTTTTCAATCTCTTAAACATAACTAAATCGATTCTTGTATTTTCCCCTCTGTTTTATTTCGATATTTTAATTACAGGAGAAAAACTGAACGATGCTCTTAAATGAAAGCTCAGAGATTGTAAAGAAAATAACAACTAAGGGTGAAAAAAAGTTATCTGCTTATGTTTATAAGAGGGCTGACCTCAACATCCCCATACACACTAAATCAATGGAAAAATAAAACGATTCATCGAACAATAAGTAAAAATTGTTCTATCGTGAATAATTAACCGCACGTCCTACGTGCTATGTTTTATGGTAGATGCACTCAACAATAAAACAGGGATTCCTCAATGTACTCCGATGTCATCCATCAGAATTCATGATACGGCTTACAGGTTGCCAAAAAATCCCCAAAACACGGTCCTCCTAATTGGAAAACACCCGGATTAATAATTGGCGGCCGTAATCGGCGCGCGTCCAGCTTACAATGAGAGGCCCAGCCTCAGTTGAGCGGTTCCGGGTGCAGCCTCTCCTAAATCACGCTTACTGTTTTTCTCACGCACCTTCTGGTAATGTAGATATCTTTTTTTCGGCGGGGAACAGAAAAACGTACTTATCGCTCCTTACAGAACAAGCCGTCAACTTTACAACGAACACAATATATACGCACGCACATTGACGCGGCGGCTGAAATTTATGGAAGCGGCTCGCGAAAAGCCGCTAAATATAATTCGGTTGAAAGCCTGGCTAACAGCATAATTATGGAGCCCCGCTTCTGACCAATGGGTGAACGAGGGGGCATGATGCGGTGCAATTAGATTGCCGAACGCCTCTCCTTGACCTTGACGGGAAGGGATGGCGTGACGGTTTGGAATTAAAATTGAGAATGCCATGAAGGGGAATGAAAAAAGTGGAGGGAATTAAGAAATTATACAGAATGGTTATTTTTTTCTTCTGCCTCTCCCCTTTGTATCTTGTTTTGTTAAATATTTTTACAGATGGGTTATGAGGTTAATGTCCTGATAGTATCTCTATTTTAAGTAATTCAGAAAATTGGTTAAGATTACACTCACACAATGCAGTAGTTTTTTAAATCGATTAATTGTATCATTTTTATGATGTTCGCTTATGTTTTAATAGCAGAATATTTCTTGATGAGCGTGTGTACAATATACCATTTCAGAAAATGTTCGTTTCGGTTATTTATTGGTATTTTAACAATAGTAGTAATTGATTTAATTTTATGTTGAGAAAAAAAAGACTTTTTATTATCATTATAACCTTTATCTTTTAGACGTTCAGATAGTTATTTAAAAATACGTGTGATGTGCATAAAAATTTGTTTATTAGGAAAATCCTGCGAATTTTAAGGAAACGTGTATGTTGATGATTCGTGTTTTTATGTAAATTAATAATTCTTACATAAATATTTAAAAAATAAGACAGGAAAATTAATAATTATTTATATATATATATATATATATATATATATATATATATATTTGTAAAATGTTTTTGGGGTTAATTATTAGTTAATTTTTCATGTTTTACAAATTATTCAAAAACTTTTAGAATAATAATTTTTTTCTTCATGAGCAATTAATTAGACAATTATTTACGATTTTTGCAAGGAAACAAAGAATTTCTTAAGCAATACTTTTGAGAAAAAGAAGTGAGTTATTCAAAATTTCTAAAATATGTGTTATATTATAACCTAAAAGCAAAACAGAATAAAACTAAAAAAATAATAATAAATGCTACAGTTACTTTCATTCTGAGATTTGGTGAATAAATAAATCTAATTTTTAAGTTATAGAATTCGTAGGTTAGGAAGAGCTGTGTTCTTAGGTTCTTTTGCAAATAATTTTTAGTATTTAGATGTTTTGAAATTTAATATCTTTTTAGGAATAAAAAATTATACTAATATTTTGCTAAAAATTAACATACAGTTTATTAGAAATCATAATAATAACAATAAAAATTAGAAATTCTTAGAATGGAAAAGGCTTGAATACAGTCCATGGGCTCGTTTAAACACGTGTTTTTTTTTTTCAAATGAAATTTTACATAAAAGCTTAAATAATAAATTTTTTTTATTAATCTAATAATAAGACCTTCAAATAGACTTACCCAAATCTAATTTATTGAAATATTAATATTACAAAATATAACATAAGTACAGCATATTAGCATATAAAACATTAACGATCGGATGACGAAGTCGGCAAATGAGGTGGCACGCCATTTTTCGACTTGGAACCATTACATATTTCAATGTTTTTTAAAAAATTTAGCAAAGAACAAATTTAATCTTGAAGGAAGTATTTTCTTAAAGAACTTTTAATCGAACAAAATGTTAAAAAAATACTTTTAGCGGTTTAATATACTTTTGAAATTAAGTACAGCATTGGTGAAAGCAGGCTAGAATTGCAACACAAGCAAGATTAAAAGTGATCATCTTATTGATGACAAAAGCAATGGCTATAACTAATAGAATTTTATTTATTATAGTACTGCTTTTCCGAATTTCTTACCAATAATAATATGGATACTAATTAATCCATTACACAGGTTTTTTGATACATCAAATATAAAAAATGAGGAAAATGAATAATTGTTAACAATAATAATATCCCTAAGGGGTTATCCATGTTGATAATTATTACATGGAAATTTTTTCGAAAATGACGTAACTGGGGAACTAAACGTTTTTTTCTTGCATGAAACTAACTTGAAGCGCAGAGAAAAATAAGAAAATATTTTCTCACTTTATATTATATTCGATATTATAATATGAATAAGGCATTTTTGTGTGGAATGATATATTAATGTATAAGGGGGAGTTCGTTTAATAATGGAGTTGTTCCAGGAATTGTTTCGAGAGCTCCATATAAAAATGAGCAGGTGACTCGGTCCAGGTAGTCGGTCCGCCCCGATGTCATTCGGCGCCAGCTAGCCGACGCTTTGTGAACGCCTCACTGAGCCGCCCAAAACCCAATGAAAAGCCGCGCAGAGCAGGAAAGCGCGGCGGCCTACCTTTGATGTTAAGCATGTCGATGCGTTACATAAAGCGAAATTGAAAACCATTCTAAAATGCCCTGAAAATGTTAAATTATTTTTATGTTAAAAAGAGCGTTTTTTGAGTATTGAAATTAAACTACTTCTTAGTTGATCGAATTAGTGTCATAGAAGAAAAATTTATGGAGTGTTCTGATTAAAATTGTACATAATTAATAAATAATAATGCTAGAAAATGCATTTTATGACTAATATTCTATATATATGTTATTTGTTAAAAGAAATATTCATAAAATTTATGTAAATTATAATGCGTCTGTACTTAAATTTTAACTGCACTATATATATATATATATATTGATATACAGTGGACGATGAAATGTGTGATTAAAATTTCTGAAATTCCCCCAAAACCAAAATACGGATTGCAGTCAAAGTAAAGGGAATTTTCCATTTGCAAAGAAAAATAAGATTTTGAGTGGACACACAGAACTGTAACACTCTTTAATTTAAAACGCAACCATTTCAATTCTACGAAGAGATAGCTTTTAAATAAATACCAGCAGCTTTGTGCGGCGAATCTCTCTTAGCTAGAGACAATCAGCAACTGTCGCATTCCATAGATGCACAAACAACTTTCAAAACAAACAACATGATGACATCGCGCGAAAGATAAATGCAGTCTCTGATGTTGATAAGTGGCATGACAAAAAATAAATATTTTACACATAATATACACTAGTAGAAATTGAATAGAAATGAAATACAACATATAAAAATGAACATACAAATAAACAATTAATGATAAAAATACAATTTAGTTGAAAATAAAAAAAAAATGCAATTCCATTATAACAGTTAACCTTTATGTAATAAACATACAATTCAGTTGCACCATTTTTCCAAATAGTATACGAAAAATGTATTCAATTACGAGACTCTACTAGCAATGTACAACTCATTGACTAACATTTGACTTTCTTATTAAAGAGACAAAAATGAATTTGAGAAAACTGAATTTACAAACCACGCAGTCTGTAAAGATGAATAATTGTTGATATATATTTAGTCTATGACCAATGTATTGCATCGCGCGTTTCTTTCAACTCTCAAAAGGTCAAGGCCAAGTTTATACAATGCAGAAAAAGAGCAGCAGCCGTTGCGCTTAAATACACAGTACAGATTTATAAATAAATATGCGTAGGTTTCGTGTTAATGTATTGTAATTATAAATTCAACCATGAGCAAAACTTACCACAATAAACTTAGTAGCTCAATTTTGAAATCAGTATCCTCACGTTTGAATCTTCAGTAGTTTTTCCTTTTGTTTTTTGCGTGATATTTCATTCACTTCATCATCATATACCCTTTCATTATCTAAAAATAATAAAGAATATTATACTTCAATCGAAGTAAATATTTCACACGCACATTAACCTAAACTCTGTGAATATTTCACATTTTTTTATAAATAAAAAAGAAACTCTTTTAACATATTCTAATATTAGTAGTTTTAATATTTTAATGTCAAAATAAAAACTATAAAATTAAACAACAAATAATGGGACGCGTTCGAGATGTTCGGGCTTTACAGAAACGCTACTTTTTTCACTTTGTTCACCAGAAAATTTTATAAAATAGATAATTGAAAATAACACTTGAAATAACTGAAAAAGTACTCATTTCTTTCAAATAATAAAAAATAATATCTTTTCCGAATTATAATTACAGATAATTCCTAGTTTTCTATTCAGTTTAACAAAAAAATACATAAAAATTGGGGACGAAACCGAATATCTTTGAAAAATCTTTTGAATGTGTTCTGAACTTTTTAACTAACATTGACCTACAGTTTGTTCTCTGCTGACATTTTAACGTCTTTATTCATTAACCAATTTTTCAATAACTCGTTGACACTCATACTTTGAAATACAACCCAGATATCAACCAATTAACATGCAAAGCTATTACCAGTGGTACAGTTATTTTATTATGATAAAAAATCTATCACATTTTTGCCCAAAGCATTAAAAATTATATCGATACCTTTATTATCTATCAAGTGTGTACAATTGAATTTTTTTCCTAAGATATATTAAAAATAGTTTTAAAATAATCTTAAATGCTATTTCTCTATTTATTTTATCCATCCTAAAACACTTATGAGTTTTTTCCAATGTAGAATATGAAGGGGATATTAATAATTCAGTTCTTTTAAAGTTGCGATGGTGGAGGTTTTTACGAAAATTGTTTTTATTATATAAATAAATTTTCAGATTTTTTATATATGTATATGATTTCGCTCAATTTTTTTAAACTTCATTCATATTTATATTTACTATTTATATTTTTGTGAAATGACAATTTAAAATATTACATTACTTCTCACTATACGCTAATTAAATAAAACCTAATATTGAACACATATTTAGTAATACCGATTTAGCTACACGTGTTTGCTTGTATGTTTTTTTTTTTTTTTTTTTTTGGTTTACCTACCAATAAATTAGCTCTTTTTTCAGTTTTGTTTTTGTTACAATTCACGCCTGCTTTCACAAATGATGAACTTAATTTTTTAAAAGTACATCCCACCAATGAATAATTTCTATTTAGTCTTTAACTCAATGAAAGAATCTTTTAAAAATAATGTTAAAATCAGGGGCGTAGCTACCGCCGTATCAATAATCCCACGCTTTAGGGTCCCCAAACGTGTAAGCAAAAAATCGCAAAACGTTAAAGGGCATCTGGAAAGGACCCCCAAGGAACTTTGATACAGGGCCCACTCAGGACTAGCCACGCCAGTAGTTAAAATACAAAATGGAATGCCACTTCAGTCGATCAGTGTTAACAAATGATGCTCCACCCCTTTTCTTCGCCTTTGAAATTGATACTTTTTTCACGATGTAATTAATATTCAGCTTAATAGAAATTTTTAATATTTCTAATAAATATTTTAACAAATAAGAGGATTTTTCGTGAGTTTATTTTAATCACGCAATCAAAATAGATTTTTTTGGAAAATTTATACTACATATACTCAATAATTCTAAAACTAGTATTTTTAAAAGTTTAATTAATAATAGTATATCTAGCCGAATTAGCCAGTTGATTTAGTGAAAAAAACAATGCAATTTAGTCTTCACGTTATATATTGATTGTTTCATTATTTAGAATTATTTCCTACAGAACTGGTGACAATTGATTAATTATTCAAAAAGACACAGAAAATTTTACTTTTAAATTAGTATTAAAAGTTTTGTATCACGTATTAGTGTTGCTTTTCAATCCCATGTTGATCAACATTTAATCTCAGAAGAGCATTTATACAGCTGAATATATATAAACATATTTAAAAAATCCTTACTCCAAGTATGTAAAACGCAACATATTTTGATACAGAATTTATTTTTCATGTAAAACTGATCTAGTAAAATGAATGGGTCATATTTAATAAATCTATTTTTAAACGTTTATTCGACCAATCCGTTCGAAACAACTTAAAATGCTCCGGGATGGAGAGGTGAGGGGTGCAGGTAGAGCCATAGAACAATTCCCCAGACTTGGGAGCACGAGATATGTAAAATTTTATTGCTTGTTTATTACATTATCAATTGGGTTTATGGCAGCTTACACGCAATCGCTCTTAACCCACGCTACTAAACTCAGGATCCAAGATGGCAGAAATCATAACGTAGTAAAAAAAAAGGCGAAGGATTTATCACCTCCCCCACCGTCGAAAGGGCCACATGCCCTCAGAAAAAAGGGGGTGTCCTTGAAAAAAGGCAATTGGCTGTGTGTCCCCTGTATGGCAGGCGACAGCCATTGGCTCACCCCAACTGTGGGAGCACCAGAAACACTCTCTGGACATGAGATTAGTCAGAGATGTGCTATCTGCCAGGAGAAAGTGGTAAGTGAGAGCTTTATCCAGTATTTATTTTGCAAAGATATGGAACTGAAAGACGTTTTTCTGATAGAAGGCACGTGCGGGGTGCTTGAGGCGTTATCGCCTCTTGCACGCTTTTGAGGATGCACTCTAGAAGCTTTAAACTTGTATGCCCATATTTACACATGCAAAGAATTTCGAAAAAGACGCAGAATATGCTAGATAAAAGCTAGATGAATCAGAATAGGAAAATTTCGATAGGTGCGTCTTCCAGCTAAGGAAATTATTTAATGTTTATCGGGGTGTTCGTGTATTGAATTTCTGCCCTTTGTGAAACAGATTCTCCTTTTCTATCTTTGCATAATGTTTTAAGTAAGTTTAAGATATTGTTTGTATATGTTTTTGGAAATATTATTACTCTTAAATTTATAATGTGCGTCTGTTATGGAAATATGAAATATTGTAGTGAACATATTAGGCTGTCAAGTATGAAATGGAGCAAAGTTCATGTGTTATTTATTTCAATTGCACATTCAACTGCCCAATTGTGGCATTTAGACGCCGTATTTTGGCATAATTTGTTTTCCGTGTGAAATTTACATCTTTTCCTCTTTTTAACGCATATTTCAATTTGAAAAAAAATTAATTGATCATCTTAAAGTCTTAGTTTGTATTGGAAAAAAATCGAACTCAATTATGTGCATTTTTTGCTCCATTTCATACTTGACAACCTGATAGTTAGTACTCTTTTACTGATGTAATTGGATTGATTCGGTATTTAAATTTAATTCCGTGGACTTAGATATATATTTGCTTGAATATTTGAGGTTTTAACGATGTCGTTAAAAAAAGGAAAGTTTCGTTATGAGGCTTTTTTTTTGTAAGATGAAATGAATATTTGAACACCACAATGTAGTTTGACGTACTGATGCTTCTCTAAGAATAATTGAATTATTCTTTATTAATTTAAATAGAAGTATTGTTGTGCAAATTGCTGCCTCTATTATTAAAGAGGAAAATTATAATTGTTTAAAATTTGCACTTTTACATATATACTATTTTGAATTATTATTTTAAGGAAAGGTACCGACTGACAATGCTTAAGCAATTCAAAGTTATATACGTGTTTTAAATTTTAAAATATTTTTTTATACATTAACAAATCTTATAATGAAGAAAATTAAATTTTTGGTCAAGAATGCTTCGCATTGCTCGTAATAGGGGAACGATAGGAATATCAACCCAAATAAAATATAAATGATTTTTTTTTCCAAGTAGCGAAAAATAGGAAACGATTCATTGATGATATTCATAGTAAAGAAATTTGCAAACCAAGTTAAAATCAATTTTTTATATGCAGCGAGAACAAAAATATTTCATTACCTACATATTTTGGTTATTAATTTCTTTCACCATTTCTCATAGTTTTATACCTAAACCAATGGAATGAATGTATCTGGACTTGAGATTAAGATACATTTTTCACTTCACTGTGCAACTATTCAGAACTTTGAAATTTATGAATATATATTTATGATTTATTTTTAAAATATCCGTCACACTGCATTTATTTGTTGATATTTTCTTTTTATTTTTAAATGTATGTATTTCTGGTTCTCTTTTGAATATATAAACTTATAAAAATTCAATCCTATTAAATGTTGAATTTTCAGACTAGATGTTTAATTCTTTAGAAACACGTAGTTCTCTTATTTAAATATATATATAAATATATTTCATTTCTTTTAATCTTGAGAAAAACGCTAAGAAATTTATTTATTGTTAATCACATAATTATTTATTAAAGGTAAGATTTTACACCAATTTTATTCCCTTAAATTTTGAGTTTCCTGTATTCTATTCCAGTTGTTATTCTTATGAATTTTGTCGTCAGTAATTTGTAAACTTAGAAAGCATTGTGATTCTAGCATAACGCTGTATACAAAATAAATCGATGCTCTTGATGAAAGTTAGAAAGCAGACTGAAAGTAAAACGTAGATTTCTGTTGTGATGCATGTTCACATATGTATCTGATATCATCAATGTATTCATCGTTAATGATAGCATTGCTAAAAAAATCGTTTATTGAGTTATCTATTTATTTTATTTTATTATATTTTTTGTCATTCATGAAAGGTGAAAAGTTTTATTTTGAAGTTTGTTATTACATTTTTACAACAACGATGTTGAAAAACTAAGAAATTTGCCCCATTTCATAAATTTATTAAATTAGAATAAAATTATACAGCAAGTGTGAAATAAAATAGGTTTTAATTCAGTCATATATCATTTGTATACGGGTCAGTTTTATATCAATATATTTGACAGTATCATTACTATAATGAAATCTAAAAAAAGAAAAAGTTAAAAAATACATATAGTGAAATGCAGATATAATGAAAATGCTGTTGAAATTAGAAATAAGTAAAATGGGCGGCATATTATTGTTGAAAAATATTTGATAAAAATATCAAGAACTTAATAAAATGTTAATGCAGAACGATTGAGCTTTTGATAAAATAATACATGCTCAATGAAAAATAAAACCTGACTGTCAACATTGTAATTTTTATAACAAATATATATATATATATATATATATATATATATATATATAACGATTACTTAAAAAAATTTAGACAATTTAAATTCATTGATTTTATTTTTTAAGGAGACTGACTAAATTTGGAAATAAGATTGGGAAAAAGCTTATATGTAGATAATTTTTTTAATATTTCGTGTCAGTTGAATTAGAATATACAAAAACAAAACTCTTTTAAGAATATAATTACAAGAAATACTTAAATTCAATTTTTCGGCAAAAAAGGAAGGAAGAATGATATATTTTCAAAACCTTTCATGAAAAAATTCTTACATAATAATAATATTTTGCGTATATATAGCTAGGACCTCTATATCGGGGTTGAACTAAAATTTTTCAAATATGTAATTTAGAAATGGATTTATTCATTTATATTATATCAGAGTGGAGAAATTTTATATATAACAAAAAACACCCGTTATCATTTCAATGGACCGTAACTCTGAATATAATCTGAATGTCTCAAATATTTTACTTCAGACCCGAAAGAAAGTTATACCTATATGTAAACAAAATATTATTATTACAGAAGCATGTTTCACAAAAGGAGAATATTTTGAAAATTTGTCATTCCTTTTTCATTTAGTGCCGTAATATTGCATTTGAGTAATAATTTTTTTTGTAGTAATATTTTTGAAATGTTTTACATTTATAAATTCTAATTCAGCTAACATTAAATATCAAAACAATTTTTCATTTATACGCTTCCTCAAAATCACGGTTCCGAAAGTGGTCAATTACTTTAAAAAAATATTCTTTGAAATTTTTGAATTGATAATATAGGGTGAACCGAAAATATTACACTGGTTATAAAAATTTTTACAAAATAACCATTTAATATAATAATATAACTTATCTCAGTGTGGATAAGTCAGTTTTAGCAGTTTTATTATGCAGTATATGGTGCGAATGCTCTTTCAACAGTGACTCGGAGGAACATTTGTAAGAAAGACATCTTATTTCAAACCTCTTATTCAAACCTTATATCAAACCTCCTGGTACAAAATCAATAAAGCGATGGTATGAAATGTTAAAAAAATAGGCAGCATTAAGGATCTTCCTAAAAGTGTCAGGCCGAGTGTGAGCGAAACAATTGTTGAACTTACACTTGGCGGGAACTGAAATACCGTTTAGACATCCTCTGTGCTCCTGAAATACCGTTTAGACATCCTCTGTGCTCCCTAAGGGACATACGTTAAAATTTACTGAGGTAAATGGTCTTATATAAAAATTCATAATAATGCTTACAATATATCGAAAAAAAAGCATATGTCTAATTATAAATTTGAGCACATTAAATAATTACAATCAATAAGGTGACCAATCGTCCTCTTTTAGGGAAGACAGTCCTTCTCTTTTAAGTTCTTTCCTTCCTCAAAAAGTGTCCTCCTTTTCAATATTTTAAAGCTAATCCGTTAATATCTATTCAGAGATGCCAGGCCGAGCTGCTACACGTCTGCTTGAGGAAATTAGAACACTGAATGTATGTTTAAATTCTGATAAATTAGAACAATGGGGAAATCAGCACATTGAAATTGACAAAAGATGTTTAGTAATATTTTAACATTTCAAAAATGAACACATTCCATTGGAAAGTTTAGTTATTTTTGTTGAATTTACGTTGTGCTGTCCAAGAACCAATGCAGCAGTTAAAAGATTTTTTTTTTCAGTAGATAATGATTTTTGAACAGGTGAGAAATCAAGATTGAATGTTGATACTTTAGCTGCAGCACTTACCGTAAAATTCAATATGAAGGATATTTCTTGCTCCGAAATTTCCGATACATTAGAAAATGATATATTGACAAAAACAAATTTATTTAATGGAAAAATACTCGTTTAAGTAAATAATTAAAAGGTATCTAAGCGTAATTAGTGTATTTTTGTTTGAGTTAATATAATGTTTCATACATTTACATTGTAATTTTTCTTTAAATTTTTCGTCCCCTTTTTCATTGTTAAAAAACTGGTTACCTGATCATCAGGACAAGACTTTGGATTTAACCTATATTCAATATTATAGGAAATATATAAATACTTCATCTCTAGCTTGCGTATTGCCTTTATATTCCATTTCGTTATTTTACTTTGCGCTTAGCTCGGCATGTAAATCTTATTCCATTCCTGTGATTGGTTCTGATTTTCTATTCTTAAGAGAAATAAGAAGCAGACGATCCTCAATTCATTTCCATGATGAGACATCCCTCTGTGCTCCCTTCCCAGTTCCTTAAGAATAAATGAATGACAAGACACAATTTGTAGTCCAGACGCATAAGTCACTCACTCTCCCATCTTATGAAAAAGCTTTCTCAGATCTTTTCCAACATCTACCTTTACTTATTTATTTTATGCTGTTGACAGGACGGGTGCGCTTGATTAGAGGCTGTTGGGGACCTTCGCCCTCCCTGGGAAGGGTTCTTGGAATCGCCGCTCCTCAATTTTTAATAAGCAATCTGTCATAAACAAGTATGATGTATGAGATTCTCGATGGGAAGGATTCATAAATTTGGGATTAGACGCCAAGCCCCTCTCTGCGTGCGATTGACGTGGATTCCTCCCAAAAAGAACATCCCAAGTGCATCTTATTAAATGGGTGGAATGTCTTGTCACATATCAGAATGAACTGTAACCCCCCCCCCTTCCTCCGGAGGGGGTAGACGATTGCACAAGTATGCGAAATAAATTCTTAAAATTTTGCTCTTTTCTTTAACTGTAAAAAAAAATTAGCATTTAAACTTTTAGAATCTTACTATGAGATATAATTAATAATTTAAAAGAAACGGACACAGGAATATTTTGTGTGTGACCCCTAACATCATAATTCACCGTATTTTTTTCACTTTAAACACATTTCTATTTTGCTTCAAATTTTAAAACTTATCTGATTCCCTTGATTTTTTTTAATACTTTATTCTATAGAAATTGAATGTTGTTGGGAACTTTCTTGTCGTTTTATTAATGCATTTGAATTGTTATGAATTAAGTATTTTTGTGGACGTGGCTGTCAAAATAAAAGGGGTGTAAAAAAATTTGTCTACTTGAAACATCATTCGAATTGAGGCATCGAGTAAAATCGAGTACTTTCCAATTTCATAAAACACTAAAAAAAATTTTTCAGTCTTTAGTATTTCTTCCCACCCTCCATTTCTTAGCTGTAACTACAAGGCTTGAGTTACTGGAAACGTAACTCTTGAGCTTCTAGAAATAAAATTCAAATTGGACAAACAATAATTTTTTTAAATATTTCTCTGCGATATTTTAGTTGTACATCAATGTTTGCAAGTCGACATACTGAAAAATTTCACCAATATTATTTTCAGAAATCTACATTTTTGTAAACCCTAACAATTCCATTCGCTTTAGCGGACTTTTTTCGGTAAATGTAATTACGGTAAATTTAAGCGTCATTTGTGACTTTTTTCATCGTAAATTTTTGATAGAATTTAGATCGTGAAAAAGTATTAGTGGCATGAATTTTTTGTTAAGAAATGCATTGAAAATTTTAATTTACCTTTTAAATAATTTTTTTAAAAGATTGCTTGTATATGAAACAGGGGCACAGCCCACCACCGTATCAGCCGCATCTATGATACGGGGCCCCCAAGCTACAAGGGCCCCAACGAGTGTAACTACGGTCCCACTAACAAGGCTCTCATATATGAAAAGGAGCCTTGGAAGAATTTTGATACAATGCCCACTCAGAACTAGATACGTCAATGATTTAACGAGGAATTTTAAACTGATTCATATTCTGATAGAATTTTAAATCATTCAAGAAGTATCAAAAATAAATTGGCCGCGTAACATGGGGATATACAAGTCTATTCAGATTTGTAACGAATAAATATTTTTAAAAAAATAAAATAACAGGCTTTCGGCCACGATCAACAACAGGTGTACAACCTGTCTCACACACACACAGGCTCTGACAACTTTCCTTCCATTTCTTCGGGAAGGACACGACAACAACAGGCTTTTCATATTAAGAAAAAGTTGTAAATTTTAATTTTGTTTAAAAGTAAATTGATGTCATAATCTTTCTTGAAAATTTGCATGTATAATTGAAAAAATAATTCTCAAAATGACCTTGCTAGGTAAATTATATGAATTTCTTTATTATTACCTTCTTAATTGAAGTCATTCATTAAGCAATATTCAACTTAATGAAAACAGCAGGGGGGAGTAATAACTACTTATAAAATCATCCAGATTTTTTTTTGTTTTAATCCATAAAAGGAAGAATATACTTCATAATAATTGAATGTATGAGAGCACTTTTAAAATAATTGTAAACAGTTTGTAAATGTGGTAAATCGATTTAAGGAGAAAAAATTCATTTTTATGCAATTCTTGGATTTTATATTTCAAAGTTGTATAAAAATTGTTCTTCGCTCTTTATATTCTTGTGGGTAGATTTATTAGAATTCGTTTTATACATAAACTAAAATTACTCAGTACTCCCAAGGGGGAGCGGGGCGAATGGATGGTTTTAACATGTTTATTCATTTCTACACTTCTTTTAAATTTGTATAATTATTTATTCTTGAGAAAAGTAATTATAAATAATGACGAAATGAATAAATACATCAAGGGTCCCCCTCACCCATTTTTCCCCTTTTAATCATCAGCTTGATTCTATGAAATATTTTAAAAAGAGAGAAAATGCAAAAAATTATTTTAAGCTTTGTGATTTTAGTTTTAATTTATTTATTTCCTTTGAGCTACTTATAATTCATTATTTTACAACCTACAATGTGATAGTACTATGTACAGAATTTATAAATTGTACTATAAACTTTATTATATAATCTCCTTAGTTTATTAAATAAAAGGGAAAACAATTTTATTATATCTTTATTACAAATCATTTCCTAATGGTATCTTTATCAAAAAGAATTTGCTTTTATTTTTTTAAGGAAATGTATAAGTGTATATATTATTTTAAGTCCATTGTTATTGTTGTATGACACAGTTCACAGGCAGGAACGATGATGAAAATCAAATAGAGCCAATTGGCAATGTCCTCAGTACCTTGACATCTGATGCTTGCTTTTGTAAAAGAATGAAAAATGTTTTGAAACACTGTAAATTAATTCCGATTCATTCATTAAATATAATTTGGTAGCAACATCTTTAAAAAAGAATCTGCACCTATATATCTTATATATTAAGTTTAAATGCAAAAATAATATTTCCCTTTTTAAAATAGCTTACGAATTTGGAGTAAGGTAACTGGTAAAACGTATGTACTCTACTTTTGTACGATAATAAAACCAAAATTATTTTAAAACAATATTCGTTAAATCGGTCTAAAAACGCGTTTTATCGGAATTATTTTTAAAATTGGTAAAATACTTTGTGTGGTTTTTCTATCCCATTTAACACTAGATTGAGTAAACTTTAAATATGTCTTTACTAAAAGTACGAGAGCCTGAGCTAAACGCTAGCACATTTTCAGATTGAAAAACGTCTCCATTTTCAGTAAAATTTGCAGCATTATAATTCAAACATCTGTTTAAAATATAACGTTTTTAAAATATTCCATAAATACTTATTTTTTTCAAAGCTCAAAAAATATCGTTGATGCAGATTTTGACAATGAAAATGAAATGAATAATGCAACTCCTGTTCCTACATCATCCGTCACGAGGAACGTCATAAAAAGTAGGCGCAATTATTTAGACGCACATTCCAATGGCGAAATGAACAACGTGTTGACAATTTGATACAAAAAAGGGCAATGCAAAGAAAAGTATAAGATTATTATCCAAAAACTCAATAATATTTCATTTTTCAAAACACTTTTAACACATTTTGTATTCAATTCCAGTGAGTTCTTGTGATTGTTTTTGTTTCATTGATTTTTATTTAATGCACGCATATATACACATCTACGTAAGTAAAATGTACTCTAATAAACTTAATTTGGTTGAATATATGTTTTACTTATTTATTTTGTGTAATATTCTTTAACACGAAGAAATGTTTCAGTCCCTTCAGTTTCGAGCTAAGCGATTTTCCCTGCATAAAAAGTTTTTTTTGTATGTAAACGTTTATTTCGTGTAGTGTCAAATTACTATTCGATGCCACGGGCTTAAAATAAATGAATGAGAAGGAAAAAAATTCAGATTCATAAAAATGCCAATAAATAAAATCCGAATTGCTCCAAATAATACCGGTTAAAGGATCACATTCGTGGAATTCCTCAACTGATTAACATATTCGATTGTTCTGCAGGTAAGAGCTCGAAGGAAGATTAAAAGGGCCGATGGTGTGACGATAAACAAGAAGGCTAATAAACAAGTTTAATTCTTAAACACCGAGATTTATTTAGATTCGCAGGATTGAGTTGTACAAAATGTTCCATAAATAACGGATTAGGAGGCTGTTTTGTTCTCGAATGCATTCTTTCGAAAGAGTTAAACAAAGAGTTAAAACAAGAGTTTACAAACACACCTTTTCGAACAATTACTAGATCAGCATTCTTTTTTTTTATAAAAAAAATATTTTTCACCTCCTTTTTATCTGTTAAGCTTAAAATTTATTCCATACTTTCCATTGAGATAAATTGTCGGTTATTTTTTATAGGAAGACGCGAGGTACAAAATCAATTTAAAAAATAGCATAAATCGAGTAAAAATGAAAAATATAATATCTGCTTCTTTTCTTGATTAAAAATGCAAGTAACTGAGCGATTGTCCTTTTTTACACACTTCAAATCTGTATAAATGTCTAATTATATATATATATTCCCCTTTTTGATATCTTACTTCACGTTCTTAATGCAAGAAATCAGATTTTGTGTTTTATCTGTATTAGGTGATTTAAAAGCAACGATAACTAGTTTTACCTAAGCTTTTTTTTTCTCCTTTTCCTCGCTTGATACCTTGATATCTTGCTAAATAAGAAAGGCGTTTTCACATCATGTCAGTGAAAGAACGATTTACGACTTACTATTTTCCTAAAAAAAAAAAGTTCATATTTCTATCCACATGTTAATGTTATGAAGTCATGATAAATTTATTACAAAGAACAATAAGCAAGGTTTGGGTAATAATGTCTTGAGCATATGTATGTAATCACTAATATCATACACTAACTTTTTATAAACGAAATTTAACACGAAACAATATATAGGAATGTAGCAAGATAAAACAAGATAAAAAAAAAAGAAAATGGTTACAATAATAGCAAATGTAATAGACTTAGGACCAAGATTGGGGGTTAAATACTATTTCAAGGCTCCAATCTTTTTCTTTATTTCTTCATAGTACTGAAATAACATAAAAAATACAGTTTGAATTTTTTTTTTTTTTAGTAAAAACTAAAAATTAGAAGACTATATAGTGTATATTAGAAGACTATATATTTAGTAAAAACTAAACTTCACACAGAAGACTCTATAGTGTGAGTGTGTGTTTAAATTCGGGCGCAACATCATGAAAAATAGAAGCGAGCGAAATATGTTGCTAATTTTCCCCCATAAAAATTACGAACCAATTTAGTATTTAACTTTACGTAATGAATGGAAATTACTTATGTCTTAAGACTTAAATTATGATAGTTTGTTTTACAAAATATTTTTTCCACCTCTAAAGATGAAACACAATCCAATCACATGAAAATAAAATTCCAAACAAAGTATTAAATTAACTAAGATAACTAAAAAAGACACTTATTTGACTTTGAAAGGTAGAGGGGGGGAATTAGAAAATGTTTAAGTAGCAGAAACTCTGATCACTATTCTCTTTGGACTAAGATCAAAATATAGAATGGAATTATCGCAGCGGTTCCCAATCAAACAATTTACAATTAAAATGATTTGGAGCTTTTGATAAAAATGAATAGCATAAATATTGGAACAAATAACACGAGAACGAAAATATCAATTAGTACAAAAATTTGCCCGTAATTCTTGATGCTTGTAAAAAAATTTACAGATAACGTACGAAAATTTCTTTTTAATGTCTAATGCTTTCTTACATCATAGGAAAACCCATGTACCCTATTATATAACCTAAGTATTTTTTTCGTAGCTCCTAAATATGTGCATACATTTAATTACCCAAAATAAATTTTTAAAAATGTTTCAAATGTTACGATGTTATTACAATCCTTTGATTAATTTTACAATCTTGTAACATTAATTGCTACGCAATCATTTAAATCACCTCAAAATAATGAATACTTAATGGGTGTATTTTATAATTGCTTACTATTATTTACATATTGTTAATATCAAAGTTTTATTGGAAGTCCCACAGGAAAAAAGATTCAAAATAAATTCGAACTGTTAATGAAAATAATGTTATTTGACTATGATAAATTTTAGCACGGTAAATGTAAATTATGTGGCTTTAGTTTTTTAAATAAAATTTTTCGAATGAGAACACGGTTTTCTTCCCTCTATTTGTATTCTACTGATATTAGACTACATTTGAAAACCACTAAACATTGTAGAAGTAATGATATTCCTTATTAAGCTTCACGTCGACAATACAAATGGCCAATACATTTTACGCAAGTCTTTTTAATATATTTCCACAATTATATTCACATTTTTCTAAACAAGGGTGAAGTTTAAAACATGCATAATTTTTTAAACTTTATAATATAATATCTTAAGGAACTGTATATCAGAAATATGAATCAGGGATAAAAATGCATTAAAATATTTAAATGCTGCTTTTTAACAAATGCTTTTTTAAAGCACGGGAAACATGTTGATGAGTACAGAGAATGCTTTCAGAATTACAAAATGCAAAATATGATTGAAACAGTTTTTATAAAAAAAAAAAAAACATTTTGATCTATGATGCATCCTGAATTTCTTATTTGCTAAAAACATTCCATTCTTTTGACTTGAGCAATCCACTATTTATCTTGATTTTAGTTTTTGTTTTAAGAATTATTAAATTGTTATTAAAAAAATTGAATGTTCTTATCCAAATAGCCTTCTTATTTTATAAATAAATTCAACATTAAAATAAAATAAATTCAATCTCTTCTATAAGTATTCATTTCTCTTCGATATAAAAATAATTTTTTGAGCTTCTATTAAGCATCAAAAATATCTGTTATTTATTTCTTATCAATTTACTCCATCAATCCTCAATTAAAAACGTTTTTCTGTAGATTATTAATCATCAAAACAGAGTATCAAAATTTGCTTTTTTTCATCATAACAAATTCACAGTATTAATAAAACATTATCTTTCATTCCATCAAAATGACATTATTCTCGAATTTTTACCATTCAAATACACTCCGAATAAGCACTTTTTTCAAAAGCCCTCTGTATAGCTATTCATCAGCAGTGATGGATTTAGATTCGATGGCGCCCAGGTAATTTGATTCCCTTAAGTATAATAATAATAATAAAACGAATAGTAATAATGGATTTGAATTAAATTTAGGTATTGAATTTAGGCATGGATTAATTTTGGCACCCGTAAAAATTTGCCGCCCTAGGCCCGCGCCTCAAGCCTAAATGATTCACTGCTCATCTGAACGAACCTCACAGATGCCCCATGGCCCCCAAGACAACTTGAGGTCATCATCTACATACCTCCCCCTCCCTTCTTATGAAAGAAAGAAAAGGGGGAGAAAAAAGGGAAGACGGGTCTCACCCCGCCATCGCAGCGCCCCCTCCTTTTATTTTTACGAGGGCCGCCGATTCGACGCCCCGATCATAGAGAGTAGCCTTAATTCGGGGACGTAAAATATAATTAAAGGCCTCCGCTTACCTTCGCCCGTGCACTCCAGGCAAGATGGCCGACCGACCACGCCGCCCAGAAGGTGAGCTCTGCCTTTTTTGCCCGCGCTTTGACGGGGAACGTTTTTTGCGATGACATTCCTTTGCGACGCTTCTAAGGGTGCTGGAGAATGCGACGCTTGCAGGGGACGAGAAGGGCTCGACTTGAGGTAAGAAAATGTACCTATCCTCTGTCATGATTCTGTAATAAAAAGAGCCGATTATTTAATTGTAAAGTCTCAATTCTTAACAAAGAATGTTGAAGTAAAGTGCAGGACCAAACGATTTGAGATATGTGTCATGTGTGCAAATAAGCCTAACGTACTACACAGCTTGAAAATGTCGAGCAGAATGTTTTTTAAACTGTAAAATAGGTTTAACACGGTTTTTTATTTTCTAATTTGAAAATATTTTGATCGTAGGGAAAAGTTTTTTACCGATAGTATTGATTAGAAAATTTTAACCCAAAGTTTTTCTATTTTATTTTTAGAAAAAGAATAAATACAATAAGTTATTGATCATAATACGTAGATAATATGTTACGTAAAATATTTCCGACGTCACAGTGCAGTTAAAAGTATATTTGTAATTTTGCCTTCACGTGAAATCAGACACACTTGGGTTTTAACTATTGAATTCTTTCGAGAATATTCGGTCACACAGACAACAAACAAAAAATAAAGGCATTGATTCGAAAATTTCATTGGAGAATTTTCTACTTTTCTTCAAAACAGTTAGACGTGTTGCTAAGTAACAGATAATATAGCTACACTGAATCAATAGATGCCGCAAATTTACTTATAAAGTATAAGCGAAAGCTTAAGTATGTAAATAAGAATTTTGCATACAGCACAGTATGTAATGTTTACAGACCCAAGATAACATTCGGAAATAGAAAAGGTGATGTTAAACTAACTATTTTATACAAAAATTATGCACTAAAAAGCACTAATTCTGCATATTTTAGTTCAGAACTATAATTATTTCTTTTGATCTAAATATATCATGTTATCATATATTTTGACAAAGATTTTCAATTAAACAGTATTAGTTGTAAAGTGTGCGTTTGTATTCAATCTCAGAGAAAATAATACGTTTACAACTAAAATGGTGTTTTTTCAAACAAAAATACATATTTATATTAAATATTTGTTATGAATAATAAGTGAAAAATAATGCATGTCGTAAATTTTTAGATTAATAAAATATGAAGTTGATTTCTATTTATGTAAAAGATGTAAACAAAACTTGCGCGTAAAAATGGGGGGGTTTTCGTGTAAAATTTTCTTATTTGTATGTGTGCTCTGCATGTTTGATGTATTTTTTATATTAAAGATTTTTTTATTTCTTTAATATCTCAATACGTCTCAGTAATATGCTTGTTTCTTCAGTATGTTATTATATTTTTATTTCTTTAAAAAAATTACATTGCGCATGTGTAAGAAAAATATCTTAAGCGTACGTATACATGTATCCTAGTATTTTATTGGAATTTTTGTAATGGTACAAATGTAATCGAGCGGAATTTTTTTTAAAAAAATAGCTTTCTCAATTATAAAGAGGTATAATAATCGTCATAAACATTATTTTGAATAATTTTTTTAAATAAATTAAATAAAACAATTGAGTAATTAACAAATTATTGTTATAATATAATTGTAAAGTTTTCTTCTTTAAAAGTGAAATTGTATGAAGTGTTATGGTTCATACTCCTAATTTTATTTACAATTTCCCTCGACAATTGTGATTCAGTAAAAATTTTCTTAGACATAAAAACTCCTTAAAACTTAACTAAGGAGTTTAATAATACATTGTAAAATATTAATGAATTATTTGTACACTCTATTTGGAACAAGAAATTTAAAATTAGGATTAAAATTTAAAATAAGACCTAATACCTCTAAAACTGTTTGAACAGAATTCAAAGCAATTGAATGCATTCACGAATGAGAAAATTTTCTTCTCTTCTAAAATTCAGAGACACACACAGTAGAATATGGAGAAAAATGCCAGCTTATATTACTGCTACACATATTTAACTTTTGCTCCCTGTTTTGCAAGTGTGATTACAATTAGTTTAAAAGAAAATATCTATCGAGTTAATTTAAAACGCAACATATTAAAATCATTGTTTTGAAGCAACTACTGTAACTATTTTATGATTTTTAGAAATGTATAAACTCTTGAAAATTGTACTTTTCTTTTGTTCATGACGTGTATTTTTATGTTTCATAGGTATTTAAGTATTCTCATTATATAATATTTAACGTCTTTTAGTATTTTTTAAACTGATCTTAGAATATATGTATGTATTGACTTCTCTGAAGTTTTAAGCTATCTGCTTATACGTTTCTCAATCAATGTTTGACTAAAATTCAAAAGTATTTTTATCCTTGTCATTTTGTATTAGAGAAAAACGTTGAGCTGCCAGTAAGAAATATTTAATAAGATAAAGAAAGTGGAAGGTCTGCGTATAATAAGTGAATTTTAAGCATCTGATATTTAGCATTATTTTAGTGAAATAAGAATCAAAATTTTTATGAAGATTGTAATTTTGTTAAAGTTATGTGCAATGAGTCATAACTTTTATAACTGTGTTAAGTATAGTGTGTAATAAAATATTTGGAATGAATTCAATGTAGAGTGTTTTGAGTTTCGGTATAATTTCTATCCAATTTTATCTAAAATACCTCATTTTAATAAGTTTAAATTGTCATATAATTTCCTAATGGGTGTTTTTCTTTAGTTTAAGTCATAAGCATCAACAAACAAACATAAAATTACTAATAGTTTTGTATTTTAGGAAACTTGTCTCCGAACGAGGGCAGGTACCTTTTGAAGAAAATATCTTTTAAACATTTATTCAAACCAAAAAATAAATAAATAGAAAATTCATGTAATTTTTGTATGACTGCTTCCATCCCTTTCATGTGCTATTAAAATAGATATTCGTTAAAAAAATTATTTTTATAGTCTATACATTTGTTGAAATTTTAAATATTGTTCTGCTATGTGTATTCCTGGGCATGCATCTCAATTTTCCGTGCCAATAAGATTTGAAATGACGTGCACTATGCGCTTTCAAAAGTTTATATATCATTATAGTTGGCGTATTTATCCTTTGCACGAATGAATGGCCGGAGCATGTATTTTTAATCTGCCTTTATGGCGTGATGACAGGCAGCATTATGTTGCATCTGATAAAAATCGATTGTAATTCAAGCCAACATGACATGCTCCATTGGCGAAACATAAACACACAAATGAAATTACCTATAAAAATTTAATGGCGATCTGGCCATTTTGGTCTCTGATCTTTTATGATCACACGCGGTTTGTTGTTTTTAGAAAACCGTTTCTCTCTATGTAAAATACTCTTCATGCTCTTTTAAGTTTCTTCGTTTTCAGTGTATGAAAGACGTGAGTACATAAATTGCATCATTGTTCATTTTTATAATAAAAATGATACTTCCTTTTTTTTCTGTTTTAAACTATATTAAAGATGATAGATATTATGCCATTTGTAATGATGATGAACTTATTTGTTGCTGTGATGTATAGGGTTTTAAATTTGAATAATCTGTAATATTTTGAAACGTTCTATATAAAATAATGGTTTATTTATGTTTCTATATCACACACGAATAAGTTAGAGAATAATAGTTTCGAAAGTTTAAACAAACCGCACATTTAAAACAATATTTGAAGAATTTTTAAAAAGAGTGTTCATGTTCTCAATTTATTTTGGCTAAGTATTCAATAATCTCGTCAGAAATCCATTGAAATTTTTCTTCGAATGTGTTCGAATTATTTGTGTATGAAACTGCTAAACGAAATAAGGTATATACCCAATTATTAACTGCTCATAATTAATATTTACAAAAATTTTATAATTGTGTCTATTTTTGAAACCTTGTATCTAATTATTTGTAGAAAAAAAACCCAACTCTCGGTAACTAGTACCGTCTCAACCAAAAAGAGACGAAAACAAATGGTAATAAAATTCAATTTTTGGAAGTATGGAAGTTTTTTGTAAAAAAAGTATTTGCTTTTTAAAGTAGTTAATTTTTATTATTATATATTTTAGTATTGAATCTGGATTTATATATATATATATAATCAAAAGTTCCATCAGCATTATAATTCAAAATAGTTTTTCTTAAACAGAGAAAGTATTTATGGGAGATGCATGCGTAATAAGTGGATTTTTCGAGATATTAAATTTGATGTGAAATTAGTTAATTCAAGTTAGTCAAAAGATAAAAATATTGAATTAAGATGTGTATTGAGAGAGAAAACTTTTTGAATACTATATTTACTCTTTTACGGAAATTTTAGTAGCAAGAGAAATCTTAAAATAAAAGTTTTGAAAATAAAAGTCTTGCATTTGTTTTGAATAATATAAATCATAGATTTTAGTGAAGTTGTTTTGAAATGTTCTCCATATTTTATGTCTTATTTGTAGAAAAAATAAATACTTTTAAAATAATTAGATTCAAACAGGATAACGCCGTTAATATTTTTAACAAGAATAAAATCTACCAAAATAAAAAAAAATTAATAATGTGCTGAGAAAAAAACATTTCACAAATGTATGAAGAAAAAT
Organism: Trichonephila clavipes; assembly: GCA_019973935.1. NCBI lineage: Eukaryota > Metazoa > Arthropoda > Arachnida > Araneae > Nephilidae > Trichonephila > Trichonephila clavipes. Next base: position 247,832 of record BMAU01021296.1, on the reverse strand, counting down.
CGTTGCCTCACGAGTTTAAAACACTAACTGCGATTTATGTAGGCGTGGTTTAAAAAACGCTGATGAATACAATTTTGTATAAAATAATTACTCAATTTCCAAAAAATTGCCTTATTTTGCTTAGCAAAAACTAGAGTTACAAATTGTTCGCGTTCGATTGTTTAAAAAAAGGCCAAGCTCTACACTTCGAATACAATCTCGAACACAACTTTAGCCATCTATTTTTGATATCTCTTCTGCAGCCTGAATAGCTACAGTGGCGCCCTCCTGTCACTCAACAGTAGGAAAACTTTCATTGCCTCAAGAAACGCTACCTCATTGGTCAGAGAGCGAAACCCCGCCTCTAAAACCTGTTCCGCCTAATTACAATGCACGAATAAGTAATATTCAATGTCTTAGTGTAAACAAATGAGCTCCAGATGTAAACAAGCCCCTCCTCCTTATAACTAGTGACCCAGTTTGCTCTGTAATGTCATTTTACCGTGAAAAGTTGAAATCGAGAAAAAGGAATGTATCGAATCGCTCTTATTTCTATCGAAAGGCGACCGGCCGCTCGTGGCCGAATCGAATCAAAGAAGATGGCGCATGCTTGGAACGAATTCTGCCCAGATCGATATGATAGGTTTTAAATACTTTTAACTAATACTTAACTAGTTCCAATTTCGATTTCTTTCATATTATATGGAACATATTTTTATGCAGTGATACCTTGAAAGATTTCTGATCTTCAAATACCGGTAAGGAATTTTTTTCCTTCTGTTTTTTTAATTTTTATACTAAATGCACGCGAACAGTTCCTGTTCGAGAATATTATAGTGATTTGATATTTAGTATACCGATAATAGAGAATTAGTGAATGAAGGTAATTATATTGTTTTAAAAAATAAGATCTTGTATTAAAATGTTTAACTGGTCTACTCGATAAAGGACTTTTTAAAAACTATTATAATGCATACATATCTTTGTACAGTTTACGTAAAGTTATTTTTTGCTCATTTAAAACGAAATTTTTTTTTTAAAGTTATGGATAAATTTAATCTGATTTAAATTACATTTATAAAGCATTGCATGTTTAAATATATGCATTCAAATTTTGATGTGTATTTAAGAGTGATATAATGAAATCGAAGACAGAATTTGAACTATTTTAATATATATTCCTCTATCTCATTTTAATTCATTTTTCTATATTTTACACCCTATTTCTTGTACCTTTGATAAATATTGTTCTATGTAATAAAAAAATTAATTTAAATATTTTCTTTTATAAACACTCCATAAAAGTCAATGGAAGTTTGAACTAGTTGTTCATATTCTAACGAACAAACACAACTTTTTATTTAACATTTTTATACAGACTTAAAACTAAATATAGCATTAAATCAAGTTTTGTAAAACTCTTTTTTTAATTACAAATATAAAATTTCACAATTCCAAACATTGTTTCTAAAATTATTAGCAAATCTGAAAAATAACTGTTTAAAACAGAAAGATTTCGTCGAATGAAACTAGACTATATGAAAAAAAAAACATTATAACCTTTTTTCTCGAAAATTTTTTTTTCATTAAATGTTAAATACATTTTTATTAGCAAAAGAGTAATAATTCATGTGTATGAATCATTGGAGTATTTTAAAAGTTTTATATTTTTTCTCTCTATTTTTTTTTATGTAAAGTAAAAAATAATAATTTCCAAAGCAAATTTGTATTTTCATTAACAATAGGGATAAAAATGATTTCTTAAAATTTAAAAACATAAAATTTATAAACACCATTTTAAAAATTAAAATTGTTCTAAAATTTTAACTGAAATAATTTTAAAATATTTGAAAATTAAGAAAATAAATGTAAAACATTTTGAAAAGAAAAACCGAATAAAATTACCTTCTATACAAATGAGAAAATGAATCTTTTAAAATGTACTTATGACTGTAGAGAAGTGTTTTTATTACCTCATGGCGGCATCTTTTATTGCCTGGTATAAATTGACAATCTTCTTCAAATTCATATTATTTTGACATTTTCTTGGAGTAAACTATTTAATAAAAGATGATATCCAATTTTTTTCTAAAAGAAAAAGAATATTGTATTAATTAATTAACTTAAACGATAAACAAATAATATTCTCACAGATGGCAGCACATGTTCAATAAACAAATTATTTTAATTCGCATCATTAGTTTCCATATCATGTGAAAAATGCTCGTACACACACGGCTAGAACACAAACTTTTTATTTCATAATCAGTATAGCTGTAATATGCACATGAAGTAGAAAATAAAAACATTCATTTAAATTTTAAACATTTAGCTGCATTTACGCAGTAATAAAATTTACTACTATATATATATAGAAAATATACATATTATAATACTTTTTCAAAATATCTGCTTGAAAATTCCAATTAAATATTTGTATTCTAAATAATTGTCTGTTATTTTCAACTATAATTTGCATTCAATACCTTTTTATAATCAGTTGTTTCTGCACATAGGAAGAATTAATTGTGGTTTTCATTTAATCTGAAACTCAATAAGACTGATAAAATTTCAATATTTTAAGTTGTTTTTTACTTTTATTTTATAGACTTTATCTAATTTACGTGTTTGTTTCCGTTTTATTTTTCATCAAATTATATGCGTTTGAGTACTTTTTAAAATTTAGTAGAATATAGAGGGTTAGATAATTTTGTGGGTGAGTTGGAGTTTTTTTCATGAAGTAGGACTACTTCTTTTTCACCGTCAATAATTTCGTGACAAAATTTTAGTTAAATTTTTGCATCTGTATAATTATTTATATTTTACAGTTTTTGTGAGGTTTTTTTTTTTTTTTTTTTTACTTGTCTTGTTGCAGTTTAAAAGGATTAATTCAATGCACATGTTTTATCGATAAACATTAACTTTTTACCTTTTCAAACATTGTTTTTGTGATTTATTTTTACATTTTACATTTATTTTAAACAATGTCTCTTCAATTACAGACAGACACAAAATACGTTTAAAAATACATTTTAAATCCAAGCACTGTTTCACTCGTATTGGAGTAAGAAATTTTAAATATCCCTTACTTTTATTTCATTTATTTTTTCTTTGGGTGGTGTTTGATTTGAATCATTGAAGATATGCTTCAACTTTTTCTAAGCAGTACAGCTATGTGATTGCATACATTGTGTGTAAATAATTTTTCAATATCTTGCATTTGAGTTCCTATTTTATTTGATTGAAAATATACTTCAGTGTTTTACTAAAAGTGGTTAAGAAGAGCTGACTATCATTGTTTAAAACGACTATTTCAAAATTTGTGCTTTTTAGGTATCGAAATATAAGCAATTATTTATTTATTTTTTTTAAAAAAAATTCTGAAATGAGACATTTGTCCCTCTCATGCTCTCTTTCTTTAAGTCTTAAATTTTTTATTCCCTTAATAGTAATTTAAGGGATTAGTGGGTTCATAGCATAAAAACTAAAAAATAATTTATAAAAAAAGAAAACAAATGTATTTGTACCTTTAAAATTCGAACATTAATTAAATTATGTTTTGATATATGAATATTATCGTGAATCACGTACAATTCCATTTCCAATGCCAATTTGACACTAAAAGCACTTACTAAAAATACATCAAAAATACCTGGCCGTAGAAATATTTATTTAGCATTCAACATAGCTAGCTACATATAAAAACCACAAAAAAAAGAGAGAAATATTTTTTAAAAAGAATTTCTTCCATAAACTCCATCTCAAATTTACTTTGTCATTCATTTAGATAAAAAAAACAATTACTTTTTCCCAGTAACTTATCCAGCTAGGACTAATTGTCCATATAAAAAAGTAAACAATCGTAGATGTGTTGAATTTAAAGGACGCTCTTTATAATGCCTCTCAACTACTTTCAGGAGATCATTCATAAGGTTAACGCACTCCTGAAGCAGTATGTATACAAGACATGCAGAGAGAGTTTTACTTGAGTTACTAAGTTCAATCAGGTATTCGTAAATCTTGTGGGGGTTTTTTTTGTTAGGCATGAACAAGTTTTAATTCGACTATTTTGTTAGTATAATTTCACCTTTTTATATTCATTAAAATTAGTATTTTATTTTAGATAAATGATAATTCATAGTTTGTATTTAAATGTAACAAAACGGTAATTAATTCTTGGCGAACGTAAAATTTTTCCCCAAATTTCAATTATAAAAATTTCATGAATTTTTGTAAGAAAAAAATATATTGGAACAGTCTTTGTGTCATTTTTATAGAATAAATTTTTTTTTATTTCATTCCCATCTTAAATATGCAACTGCATTTAAACCAGATTAAATGTGCTTAGAGATTGCTCATTACTTAATAGTAAATTTACTTTAGTAAATTTCTATTTTTAATTTTATAAAACAATATGTTGATGAAATTTAAAATATTTGTTAAATTTCCAATAACACACACACGTAAAAATAATGAATGAATGAATGCTCGATTATTTTTGATGCATCGCCCATGATACTTACGTCATAATTAAAATAATGTATACTTATATTTTAAGTGGGAAAAAAACTTTTAGAAATCGAGAAAAAATTGAAAAGGTTTTGAATAACATTTTGATACAAAGTAAACTAGCAAGTGAATGAAAATAATTTTAAGTCATAAAAAATACGTCATCATTTTATTCATTACTATTATTTCGAGTAAAGTATTACATAATTTTTGTTTTGTTCATTGGTCATCTTATTTGATCCATCTCTCTATCGTTTGCTCTCTTTAAATTCATGTGAACAGCAGCCCCCTGGCGTCTAAACCACGAACTTCATAGCCAGAATGTATTGAGCTGGAAAGATATCTTCGAAAGAATGATCTTGCAGAATTGTGAGATGGATAGGCCTAAATTCACCTACACTTTAAATTCTGCTGCGGTGGGGGAAGAGAGGGAATGTAGAAGTTTTTGTTGCAAAGTAATATATATATATATATAATTCAGGTATTCTTCTTTCGACTGCTATTGGCAGAGACAAGTCGCATAAATGAGTTAACAGCCAATCGTGTAACTCTATTAACCAACTTATTTTATATAAATTTACTATATACTTTTATTCTTTGTAAAGCCTTTATTTTATTTTTATCTAATTTTATTTTCATATTTCTATTCTCGGAAGTCCTTCATTACTGAAAACTGCCATGCTTATGGCTCCCTCTTCTTTTTTTTTGCATGAATTTGAAGCGACGTGTTTATTTCTCGTGCTTCTTGTTTATTTTTATTTTTCTTTCTGTTCATGAAAGAGAGCGTGTACAGTAGAAGGTACACCCGTCACGTGTTTGGGTGTTGTGACGTCATCAAACTCACCCCAGAGTGAAAGGTCATTGATCCTCAGTGACTTTTTTGTCACCTTTCGTTGGGTTCCTTGGTTAGAATATTCTCCCAGAGAAGAAGATAATTTGCATATCTCTCTGATCTGTTTCAGAATGTATATTATATGAAGTCGAAACGTGTTAGAAATTTAAAAACCGACTCTGGTGATAAAGGTTTTTATTATAAAATTAAGATAAGGCACAAAGAGTCTTTTATTTGTATACATTATTTTGAATAGCACGGCGGTCAGCGTAATTCGAAAATAATTTTATACAAAACTTTATTAATTGTATACTAAGTTGTGAAAAAAAAGAAAAGAAAAAAGAGTGGGATAATACATCCCGTTCTAAGTTAATAAGTTTTACTTTTTTTTAAAATTTATTTTTGTAAATGTTGAGTAGAATTATTTGTTTATTTACTTTTCTATATTTATCGAGGCAAATTAAAAAGAAAGTTCCACATCGTCGAAGAAATAGAGAAAAATACGTGGTGTTATCACTTTTATTCTTGCATTTTTTTTCTTACGCTCTGTTTATCAGGAAGTCATGATTGATTGAGTGTTTATTAACCTAACAGCTTGACACAGCAGCGTAACGGAGAATATTAGGGACCCCCGCCTGCAAACTCTGATTTTGGACCCCAAGCCCGAATATATACATAGTGTCTGTCAGTCAAGCTTTGGGCCCCTTAGAGTCCTTAGGCCTCCCGCAATGCGGGGGTTGCGGGGATGTACGTTACACCACTAGTTTGACACGAGATAAGGAACATTGGTGACGAACCTCGTAATTTTGAATCATTATCTAAGAAGACATCTGAGATTTTACGCCACTCTACAAACTGTCATACCACGTCAACGTTCGGATTTGGAACCCCAACAAATTTAACGCACATCAGCCCCCTTACAGTGGTCATGGTCAATAACTCATGGTTGGTGTTGTTAAGTTGCGGGTTTGAGACCCAGAGCCATTGAAGAGACCCTATGTAGAGGGGCGGCTGGTGCACGTTAAATCTATCGTAGTTCAGGTGCCAGCCACCAGAAGAGGGTCCACCTCTAATAGACCTCGTTTTGCTTCACAATCAAAATGAATTCAAACTCCTTTATGAGGCAGGTGTACAGTGTACTTTATAGAGTAAAGTGTACCTTATAGATCCCATCAGGATTCGAACCCATAACTTGTCAGAAACATCACTGTCCACAGTCATTTTAAAGTGAAGTTTATTTCGAAAATAACTTTACTAGTATAATTTTGTTTTCCTTCGAGGGGTAAATGCGTTTCTTTTAACAATTTCATCAGTTATTTTTATTTGAATTTATTCTAGGGCAGGGGTGGTGAACCTTTACGGATCAACGTGCCATTTTTTCTAAAGAAATGCTTAATAAGGTATAGACGGGCCGTCAAATAATTGTGACTTATGATTATTGGGAAAATAATGAAGCAAAATACTAAAAACACAAAAAATTTTATTTACTACGAAAAATACATTTTGCACTGTATAATAATAATTTTTTCAGTTATATGTGTAATCAAATTTAAGTAACATTAGTGTGTGTGACTTCTGTTGCTGCAGATTAAAGATGACAAATAACTTATATTAGGATTGTAAGATGTTATTTTTAGCAGAGTGCATGCTAAATTAGAGTCATCTGAAAAAGGGTTTCTAAACGAGTCTTTAATGCTATTCATCTTTGAAAATAATAACTCGTAGGCATAGGTTGTTCAAAATCTGATTAAAATAGCATGGGCCTGCTTCTTCAAAGAGATCTGGAATCGAGTTTAATGTTTCCAAAATTTCGTTATTGGCATTTTTATTTATTTTTCTTGTTAATTTTTCTGTTTGAATCAATTCCAACTTTTTCCTTGTTTCAATACATTTTTGAATGCATATTGAATTAGACTAGAAATAACTGAGTTACATTTAAAATTCTTCAATTTCCAACCAATTAAATTGGGGCAAGTTCAGTTTATCAAATGATGTCTCATCAGGGTACATAATAAACTTGAGCGTTTCTGATAATGCTTTGAACTGAGAAAATTTCGCTGAAAATTCCTTGATTGAAGAATCAGTGTTAGGGAAATAAATTCTTCAATAACTATTTCTTGGTAACATTGGGCTATGCCTTCACGTATTAAAATGAAAAAGAAAGTATTCATGGAATATTTTGAAGTTTTTAAAAACAATACATTGTTAACAGAGGTATGAGTTATAATATTGCAAATTTCCATGGAAATTGAGGCATTTTTCTGTCTGAAAATGGGCTTTGCGTTTAGTTCAAGCTCTCGAACTTTTCCCGAAGACAGCCTTAAACAGTGCTATTCGAGGAGGTATTAATAGAGAGAGAGAGAGAGAGATTCACCGTGTAACAACCTTCCTGGTACATTTAATGGCCAGAGGATTCGAAATTTGAATCCACAGCTTCCGATACAACCAATTCTGGCATCTGTATGCAGTTATGTAAAAAAGTTATTCAAAAATTATATTTTTCGAAAATTCAAGCCAATTTAACACATCTAAAAAACTGTTTGAAATCCTTCGTACTTTACATGTTTGTATCCATACACATGAAGGTAAAGTTTACAGTTTATTAGAGATATGAGTAATGTATTGGATAGGGGGAAGGAGGTATGAAGTAATGTATACCTTGAGTTGAAAGTAAGTGGACATATAAAATAATTTATAAATAACGATTTTTTTTATTGTGTGCATACTAGGTATTTTATTAGGGTATTGAAAACTTATTTCTTTGTAAAAAGCATCGAATTATTTAAATTATTCGTCGGTTATTCTCCTAAAGACTTGAGAAATAGTCAGGAACCTTTTGTTGAAAAACTTATAAAATTTAAAGTGCATATTGCCTTTGTAGATAACGAAATAAAAGACTATTTTTCTATATATTTGTAAAGTATTGTGAAAATTAGTATCATTAAATTAACTAATATTTACTTCCGAAATAATTATTCTATGTATAGTTCACAGTTGTGAAAAAACTGTCACCAACAACGCTTACACTTCAACAGTAATAAAATATCTTCAACATTTACTAAATCTAAAATCTAGTTTTTGATTCATTGTGAAATCTGGGAATATATTTTGAAACCAACAGCAAAATTTAATCAAAGCATTCAATTTATTTATTTTTTTTTCTAATGAATTTTGTACAAATCAAATGTATGCGGTAAAAACCCACAATAAAAGATTTTTGTTAAATAGATATCATTAACAAAAATAAATTTTATAAACTGTACGGTTCTTAATTTAGAGGAGACATTGGAAATCGAAAGCGTGCATTTATAAAAAAAATATTTGATTAATGTGTGACGGTTGTTTTATAAAATAAATAAAAATTATTTATTTTTTAATGAGTTTAAAAGAAAATAATTCGCATTAAAACTCTTCCGTATTTGCTTGTAGATTTGTGCAAAAAAATATCTCCTTTTTTAACAAATTGTAAAATATTTCGTTATACTTATCAAGTTTTAACAACGAGCGCATGAGGTAATATAAACATATAACCCATTACAAATAATGAGGGAACGATGTTGTTTGTTTCCGATAGATGGCGCGCCTATTTATGAGCTGAAGAAGAGAGTTGCTCGTATCCATACGGAGAGAGATCAAATGCTTCCGTAATGACGTGTTTTTAGGCTCACTTTAAAGCAAGTTATGCGTTGATACATTGCTACTATAAATAAGAACTTTTTTTTTAACAAAAAAAGTCTTTCCGGTGGTTTCTATACTTGGAAAAGCAAGAACCAAACTGTACTGATAAAAAATTATTCTGGAAATATACGTGACAGTGTTATCGCCATTGCTTAAAGTTATCTCTTAAATGTTTTTTTTTTCTTTAAATAAGAAATGTGCATAATAAATTAATTTTAGGAGACAATTTTAAAAAAAAAAATCTAGTAATGCACACCTGGCAGCTATATAATTGAATGTACGGTATATACATACTTTATAATATTAGAAAGAGTTGAAAAATTCACACACACAAAAAAAGGAAAAGCTGATAAATAATGATTGTATACATTGTATCATAAAATCTAAATACTATTGTTTTGATGAAGTTGATAACGAAATTTCTTTAATTGTAGTCGGGTTTTTTTTAATTACATAGGAATCAAAATATTTAATAATCATAAAGAATAAAAAATAAAGAATTTATTTTCGAAATTTTCTGGTTTATACGCATCGACTGTAGGAAGTAATGTGGGGAGAAAAAAAGAAGGAAAGGGGGAAGGAAGAAAGGGGTGGGAATATAGAAAGAAAGAGAGGGGGAGAAAGAAAGAAAGAGGGGGAGCACAAAAAGAGGGACAGAAATACATTTATAGAACAGAACAATGAGAGTGACAAAAATAATAGAACTCCGGAAAATTATGAATTTCTATCGGGGGATTTTTTCCCCTTTTAGCATCGCCTTATGCTGACACATATGCTGCTGTCTACAATGTTTATACAAATGTTTTTATTATATTTGATCAATTTCGATGAATACTTAATGTGTTAGTGTCATTTCGATTGGTCAATATATTAAAAATGTAGGTAAAGGATCCAGTAATGCATGTTAGGAAAGGGAATGTGTTCTTTAATTTAAAATTTGTTTAACCTTTAATTTTACACAATGACAAATTCAATACTGACTGTTTCTAATATAGTATATGTCACATCAATAGTATTAGATACTTTGATAAGTAATTTCATTTAATAATTCCTAAAATGATTTTGCGTAATTTTTTTTATTTTTAAGTGTTATACGTTTTAATTTCAAATATATATATATATATATATATATATATATATATATATATATATATATATATATATTTCCTTAATCGTTTTGGCTGTTAACAATCCACACATCTTACGTTTAAAAAAATCATTTCTGAATTTAATTATAATGGTACTGTTTACAATCCATGCGTCGCATCAAGGAGTATTAGTACATGTGCTGCCATCTGTACGACATTCTGAAAATTACTTTATTATTTAATTCATTTTTAAAACTCATTATTAGTTGCAGTCAATTGTCACTCTTATATGCGTTCAGTGAAAATTATTTTTAAGAAAATTGAACTGAAATTTTTATTTTGGGTGTGTTAACATATTTTTTATAACATTAACACGGCTTCAAACATGATTAACAATAAATTAAGAGACATAATGAAAATTTTCTATTCTAATGATATTAAGAAGAAATCCTTTGATAATAAAAGTTGTTGCACATCTCATTTAAAACATAATTTTGGTACTAAGTTTTAAGAATTTAGTGTATGTGTGTGAATTACTTTTAATTTAACATTATAAAAAAAGCTATTCCCTTCTTCATTATTAAATTACCATCAGCTTCAAATTACGTTCAGTTTTAAAAATGTAAATTTCACTTCTAAAATGATTATTATGAAAAATTTTAATTAATGACATCTGATTTCGAATGAAAAATTTTTAATGTAAGAGATGTGAGTAATATATTTTTTTTATATTGAACTGGTTCCATTTAAATAACTGCATGCCAGATAAATATAAGAGGCATGCAGGTATCTCAGAAGTTAGGAAAAGAATAACTGTATGAACAAAAGAAGTTGTTTTATGAAGAATTTGATGAAATACTGTTGTTTTTGACTTTTATTCTTGTTCAGTTTTTATTAAATGTGACTGGAGGAATATTTTTGAAAGAGGTAGAAACTATTGTCGCGTGGTGAATCAATTGCAAATCAACCACCACGAGAAAATCTTTGTCTTCACCCATATCACGTCATAGCCGATGATTTTATTATTTAATTTTCATAGGATTATCAAATGGTATTATTAACGTGTTAAAACTCTTTACAAAATCCATTAGAATGGGAAAAAATTATGATCAAATACAAAAAAAATTTTTTAAAAAGTACTTAAAATGATTTTATTACTTCCAAAATAGATCATCATATTAGTGCCTTGTCTATTTCCTCTTTTTATCAAGAAGGCAGAATCAAGGCCGGTCTTTTTGTGGTTTGATGTACGAATGTTTGCAAATCCCATGAATTCTTATGCAGTTGTGGTGGAAAATGTAATCATACTAGCACAGTAGCGCATGCAAAAATTTTTTCAGGGGGGGCAGGGTCGGAAGTCACCATTCTTGTATTATACTCCAATACGCCGTCCAACATATTCTTTTGATTTTGTCGGTTTTTAGCGGAAAAAAGTAAAATATTAATTATTGATTAAATAATTAGTATTAATTAATAAATTTAAATATTAATAACAGAAATTTGTTAAATTTTGCGTACTATATACATAGGATTATAATCAATCGAAAAAAAATTAAAGGCATTAAGAGGGTTCCGGACCTGAGGAACCCCCTTGTGTGCGTCACTGTATTAGCATTATTTTTGGTAGTGAGCGTATATTCACGTCAAATTATTGGCGACAAACCTCTTACTTATGAACCTCTGTCAAATGACGAAGATGACACTTGAGTTGGCACCTCCCTTTCCAAACTACTACACCACTTCAACTGGAAGACTTTGACCCTCGACAGATTTAACGTGCCCATCTTCATGGCAAGTCTTCAGTTACTGGACTCGAATTCGCCGGCTAAGAGTTCGTGACCATAACCACTAAGCTACCGCGTTCACCTAACATATGGTAATCTTTATTTAAGTTTAGCTGTCATTCCATAGGAGTGGTTGTCTAAATGTACCCTTTATTTGTAAAGTATATAAAAGAAAGCAAGTCCCCTTACAATCTAGTTTGAAACGTATCTCTATTTCCTATTTTACTCTCCAACAACGCGTAGAAGCACGTACAATCAAAGAGCCTTCCATTTCTTGCATAAGAAACTTAATTTCAGTGGCGCAACGTACACCCCCGCATCACCGAGAGCCCCAGGGTTCTTAGGGAACCCGAAACCTGACCCTTTGTAAAATCCAACTTGTTGGCCGCAAATTTGACTTTGCAGGTGGGCCCAAATGTTCTCCATTACGCCACTGCTTAATTCAAAGAAATTTTTACATTTTGCATTGTCTTCAAATGTTTTCTATAGATAATCATCTGTCACTTTTCAGTACTGAAACTCATAGACGTCGTTACTGCATGCTATTGTCCATTCACGAGTTGAGCAATTGTTGTTTGGAACATAGGTCTCGAACAAGACGCCGCGCTTCCGCGCGAGAACTCTTTAATTTCGGTAATCCTCTGCAACTGGCTCACAGGACAAAACACAAAGAGTGACAAAAGCGATCATTTATTCGTCTCCAACCACCACAAATCAGGTCCGAGTTATCTCTACGAAGTAATGCGGTAATGAACCCGAAATCCCCGGTTCTTAATTTCCCCCAACCCCCGGAGGACTTTAAAAGGGAACGTCGTCAGGAACTTGATTTATAAATTGGCCACGAGAGTAAATTTTTGTGACGTCGGAAGAAAACGTCGCGGGTCTTTAAAAGGCGAAGGGCTCGTGTTTTAAACGGTCGTTTAGAAGGTCGTTTAGAAGTAATTTCGGGCGTATCGGCGGGCACGTGTTTACACCTTGTCGTAAATTTCGTTTACGGCCCGCGACAACACACTCGCGTTTTAATGCCTCCATAAGAGTCTTAATCCTCCTCCTCGCGAGCAACTGGACCAGAAAGTGTCCTCACGTGCGAATCTGTGTCCAGCACCCAGTCGAGGAGATAACGTGATTTATGGGCCGAGGAGGCGACTTCCCTGAAGGACTCATTGGCTAATTGTCCTGTTCCGGATGATCTATGGAAGTGTTGTTGGCCTGTATTTGAATGCAAATACTTGTTACACAATGAATTACGAATGAGCAGTAAGGGTTTAATGGTAGAATTATTCGCTTCTTTTTCAGATTTGTCTGTTATTGGTTTATTTGTATGGTCATGTGAGTGTTTCGATGATTGATGAGATGTGATAGGATGACACGGATTAAATGGGTTGTTTCATTGAATGCGAATGAAGAATACAAATTTCTCTACTGAATTATTGGCTGTTTTGTTTTCAGACTTGTCTGCTATTGGATGACGTGCTGATGAGTGTTTCGGATAGCAATGCTCCAGAACTTGTTTCATAAATTACTGACCTGCTTTTTGCAGACTTATTTCTTATTGGTTTAATTCGATGTTTCAACAAATATTGATTTATTTCCATGTTCCAATAATTTCTTCGATGAGAGTTGAAATCTAATACGATGGCAAGTTGTCACATTAAATATGAATAGTAAATGCAAATTTCATTGGCTTCATTTTCCTCACTGGTCTCTTATTGTTTTATTTTTATATTTCATGAAGAATGGGTTTTCCTCTCAGTATTTCAATAAAGTTATCAGCGATGATTGAGGAGACCTGATACGATAGCATTGAATGTGAATGACATATACAAATTTCTTTCAAAAGTCATTGATTTTTTGCAAGAGGGAATGATAAAATAGATTTTTCAACTGAAGTAATAGCATACTTGTGTAATTATGGGTTGATTATCATATTCCAGTTAGCATTGAATTGATTTATAAAGATTAAATTGTGAGCTTCATGGCTGTCAGTACGAGTATAAAAATTATATATATATATATATATATATATATATATATATATATGGACTTTTACTTCTTACTAATCTATTTTTCTACTGATTACAGGGGTTCTAATAGATTTTTACAATATGAAAGCCATAAAAATTTGGCCAAGATATAAAAGAACAATTTCAGAGATAAATAAAAATAATCTAAAAGGAACTTAAGGGACATTTTTTTTGTAAGAGCTCATTGCCTCTTTTTTTAAAATTAGATCATTTATTTTATTGTTGTTTATCACTTTCATCGAGGCAAAGATGTGCCTTTGTCCCATCCTCTGTTCTAAAAATCTGCGCAGCTCTCCGCAGCGCTAAAATTGAAACAGAACCCAATCCCTTTAAAACTTGTTTATTTTATTTTGAAAAATAATAATTAATCGCAGCAATAGCAATTCTCACTATAATGATTTATTTGTGGATCCTGGAAGACGAATTATCTCAACCCTCGCGATGGAAGTGTTAAACACATTGGGTAGTCGAATGATCAATATGAGAATTCAGACATGCACATAAATGTGTAGGAAGGTATCCGTCAAGTCATTTAGAGCGGATAGGTTTGGGGATTAAGAGTGAAAGTGATAGATTCTTCATGAGCTATTATGTCTCAATAAACGGCTTCTTTAGAAGCTATTAGAAAAATTAGTTGAGAATTTCGTGATTTATAAATAAGATTCATCTGAATTGGGGGGATCACAAGTTTATCACTGGGTATAATTTTATTGTGTTTACTGAAGGATGTAATTTCTATAAAAGTCATTGTGTATGGACATAATTCATTTAAACCAGTGATTCCCAAAGGGGTCTAAATCAACCCCCAGGGGCCTAAAAGGAGTTCAAGTCTGCGAAAAAATAATTTGGGGTTCATGAAGTGTAAATGGGGGTTCTGCGACAGTGGCTCTCAGTAAACCAGATCGTGACTTTAATTTTAAAAGAAATTTAATCAAATGGGAACTAGATTTATTAAATTTAGATTACTAAATTTAATGAGGTTAATTTGAAGCTTCTAGATGACTGCATGGACTTTATTAAACCACAAGGACCCTCATTACAGCATTTCTTGCTAAAGGAGTATAAATTGGACGTCACGAATTTTCCCAACTTTTTTCAATTGGCCTCTAATTATTTGCCAGGAAAATGACGTTCAACATTTAAATGACCTTTATTTAGATTTTGGAACTAAGTTTGAGAATCCTTTGACTGTGGTAGTCACCACAGTAGACAACGAATTAATTTGGTCTCATTGAAAAAAAGAAATGTCATTTTACAAGAGGTACTGATCGGATTAAACAATAATGGAGATTTTAAAGTGAAATTTAGAAACGGATGTCTGCCATTTGGGCTTCAAAAAGACGTACTTCTTATTTTTCCCGAATTATAGAGCATTGTGAGAAAATTTTTAATTGCTTTTCCTAGTGAGGAGGAGTTTCAGTGTGGTTGCCAACCTCCAAAATAAAAAGAGGACCGGAGGAGGTTCAGGGTAAAACCTGAGAAGATCGAGGCTAAAAGTTGAAAATTTGTTATCGAAGCACCAGATTCATTCCCATTATATACATTTATTTGCTTGTTTATCAGTTATTTTATGCATTAAATTTTAAGTTGATTAATATGTGTTTCTTAAGTTTTAAACACTTAACCACAACAGTTATAAATTTAAATCTTTTAAAGTAAGTAGCTCTATATATACCAGCTATCGAAGACATTAAATGGGATTAATTTGCAAAAATTCAATATTAAGAAAGCAGGGGGTCTACCCCAAACCAAAAAACATGGTAAGGGGTTTATGAGACAAACAGTTTGGGAACCTCCGATTTAAATCCATTTCCTATTGGGATATGTGTGAACTAAAAAGATTTTATAATGGAAGTAATGATTATATGTGTAAGAAATACAGACTACTGTCTTTTTCCCAAAACTTGGTTAATTATCCACTACTCCCTCCTCTTCTAGAGTATGACTATAAATACTGCAGTTGTGCTGCGTATAAGATGTGACCGCGGTAGCCTAGTGGTCAAGGACTCGAGCTCGCGACTGGTGTGTCATGAGTTCGAGACCTAATGCTACTGAAAACCCGTCGCATAGAAGTGCTGATTTATGCTAAACCAGTCAAGGCTCAAAATCCTCCCGCTGGCGTGTTGTAGTAGTTTGAAGAGGGAGGGTGCCAGTTCAGGTGGTGTCCTTGTCCATGGTTCAAAATTACGTGGTCCGTCCCCAATGGTCCTAGTGTTGCTTTTTTTGTGTGACGTAAACAAACAGACAATTCGAAACTGTAGTCAAGTGACGAGGATGATACCTGAGCTGGCACCCCCATCCCCTAACTACCATACCACACCACACCAACGGGAGGACGTTCACTCACTCACACAGTGCTTTAGCTAAGGCGCAATTGTGAATTCCATCTTTATGTAATTTCCTGGGAAAGAAAGTGACAATTCTGATTATAAAATACTACCATCACGTGTGCAGCAGTGAATATTGGAGCATATTTTAGGGGTCTTCAGAAAGTGGATGCTGAAAGGAAAAAAAAATTATAAACTCTCCAGAGAATTCAAAGATTTCTTGTAATGTGTAACTGAATGTATTCTTCTAATAACAATGAAATAATTTTTATGAAATAGGAAAATAACTAGAAAAGAGCCTGCGGGGAGTGAAGGATTATATAAAGGATGCGTAAATTTTGAAATATTTTAAAAATACCAGTTTTATAAACTTTTCCAAAATAGCAAAAGTTATAAATGTTTGATAACTTAGAAATATAGTAGCATTGATGACTGAGGATAATTTTCAAAATTACGTAAAAGAGCGGGGTTTAATCAGGTTTATAGCTAGCTAACCTATCCCCCTTTTAGTTTATAATATTGAGCGAAATCCAAAGAAAAATAATGGATAGGAAGTTCTAATCTATTATAAATAAAAGGTAGATTATAACTTAAGATGCATTCTCGAAAATACTAAGATCATGATGAATCCAAGAATAATAAACGAGTTATCGCCAGGTTCAGTGATCCAAATACATAATCAAAGCTGGAATGTAAACGCCGAATTATAAGCATTAGTAATAAGTGTTTTTACTAAAATAGTTATAAACTAAAAATATGAATTATAAAATCTAAAATTGTATGAATAACAATATTTTTGTAATTATCTATACTGTAATACTTAGGGTGGAAAAAGTCAATTTAAATGTATTATTTTTAATATTTATAATGTAGCCTACTGTGATTTGATGGATCATTTTAACTTTTTCTGAATTATTTGAAATTAAGAAATCTGTTACGTTGTGAACATATTAGTGCACACGGGAATTTTTCAGGAGGGGGGCGTTCAGGGTCGAAAGTTCACTATTCTCGTATCATGGTCCAATACACCGCCCAACATATTCTTTTGATTTTATCGAGAACAAAAAAATTAATTATTGAATGAATAATTAGAATTAATTCATAAAATTACCTCTATTAATAACAAATACTTAATTAAATTTTACATACGATATGCATAGGATTATAACCAATCGAAAAAACATCAAGGGCTTTGAAGGGGGTAGTCTGAGCCCAAGGACCCCTACCCCCCTTGTGTGCGCCACTGGCTCGTTGTACGTAATTTATAAAAATGTTTCTGAAAACTGATGAGAGAATGTATATTACTTTCCCAACAAGGTACTTTAATAATATTGAATTTAAAATCGCATATTTTGTTATCAATATTAGTACTTATTTTTCAGGGTGAACTCAAAAAATAGACCCGATTTTAAAAAAATCATATTTTTAAAACTACTGCACGTATTACAATAAGTGATACATGAATGTAAAGAGAAATATATCAAGTTTTTTTTTCAGTTACAAATGTTCAATGTGGGACCCTTTTGTTACACGGCATGCGTCCTATCTGTAATCCATCCAGTTTGTTGCATACATTTTGTAGCCTCACTCTTTCTATGGTTTGTAATGCTGCATAAATGCTTACTTGTCGTTCTCTGTTATTTGTTGTATTAATGTTCAAATAATACGGCAGGAAATTTAATTATTTTTGTAAAATTTCTCACCCCTTTTTGGGGGCATGCCAAGCTCTCATTCGGCAACTCTCGTATGCAGAAGCTAATATGTGTATGCAAACGTCGGAAAATCTTGCATTTTTCCAAAATTTCAGTTTTCACTCAATTTTATATGAAATTTTATGGTATTCTTAAAATTTCTGTTTTTGAAAAAGTAGGATTCTTTGTTTTAAAATTAAAATTATGATTTATATTTTCTCTGTCCTTCTAGAAAAGGACTTACTCGTATATATTCAATTGTAAAGATCCTTTTTAGTGAACACTTGTTTTGCGTTCCATTATAAAATAATGCCTGTTGCACAAATTTTTTTTAAACTACGCCTTTAAGCTCTCTATTGTTTTATTGAAAATTATTCCTCTATAATATGATATACTCCCAACTACAGTGGATCGATAAATGAGTACCAAGCTTGTTTGGGGACTTAAACACTTGGAGTCTCCCTTCACACTGACCACCTGATCGGGACATTTGATCATGCATCTCAGCGCCCATTGGTCACGTATACTGGAATGGGCACAGTAGGCACTGGCTCTCATGGGCTGTTGTGTCACTGAGTTTGAGTTTTAATATGATATACATTCACAAAAATTACTCTTTTGGTATTGTCAGAAAATCTATGTACATTTAAATAGAGAATTTTTTGAACGTAACAATTCTCTTTTCTTTCTTTCTTTCAGTTTGTATTTTTTGAGCATTATTTATTCATACTTATGTCTGTTAACTTAATATTCTTTATTGATTTCTTTTCAGTTAAACATTTTTGGATGGATGCATATCTTCTTTTTCATCTCTCTAATGAAAAGTGAGAAACATTGAAGGTATCTTCATTATCATCCTTCATTAATCTTCATTCAAATTTATACGTACGAGTCTAAAGGATTAACTCATTAATTAATTTGCAATTCCTGTTTTCAAAGTGTGATCCTGTACTTTTGAATCATCTGATACTGGAACTCTGAATCTGTGGTACGTGTGATGTGGAAGTTTGTGGAATGGGGAAAAAGAGCTTGTATACACAACAAAATACACATATTCTGTAACAATAAATGACATCACATACAACAATAGTTCATCAAATAACAACTTTATTCACACATACACACACAAAAAAAGAATTGTTAAAATACACAGTGTTGTCTTGACAATGCCCTTTGTAATATGTCTTATATAACATTTAATTTCAATTATTAAGACCTCTTCAACTGAGGAAAACATCAAGTAACTTTCAATTCTACCTTATTAACCATGCAAAAGAATTTATTATTTTAGGAGAAGTAATCAAGATTTCAAATTAATTTTTGAAAAACTGTTCGAATTATTTTTGTAATAAATTTTCCAAACGAATTTTTGTTCGATAAATCATATGTTTGGTGAGTGGGGTATCATTCTCGTCATTTTACCCTTCATCAAAATTATGAAGTCTAATCAGTGTGCGATATTAACAAAAAATCAATCAACTAGTGTTATCATTTGTCAATATCAAAGAAAACCAGCAAGCTTTTGTTGTGATGGGAGTGGTGCTCTTTGGAGGCAATTAGTACTGGGAGGTGGACTTTTGAGTTATCAGTTATTTGATTCTTTTGTTGTTGTTTGCCTTATGGATCTCTAAGATTTTTTAAATTTAATTCATTTTGATAGTGTATTCTAATTAAAAAATATACTTTTTTTCACAAAATAAAATCTGTTGAGATTTTTAAGAATGGTTATTCTGGATTAAATGTCCGATTTGATTGTTTATATTATAAGTTAAATAAAACTGGATATCATAAGAAATAAACTCGAAGTTTGTTTGGTATTTTAATTTTGATACGTAAAACGTGTCTTTTTTGAACCTCATTAATTTCTTAAATCCAGTAGTATATGAACAATCCAATAAATTAAACATTTATTTCAATTATCTAAAAGTGAGAATAAACAAATAAGAGAAGTATTTGAAAGTAAGTCAACACACAAAAGAAATTCAGTTTCTTAAGAATATTTAATTGTTTTAATTCACTCAAATATTATTTATGTTTCTGTAAAAAAGAGAAAATAGAGATATTTTTGAAATTTTTTATATTCAATATTATACTGAAAACAATTTTTTATGGTGAATTAAATTTAAAAATTGTTAAGAGTTCGACATATTAATTCTTCTTTATGTACTTCAAATATAATTTTGAAAAAAATTGGAAGCATTGTTAAGTTTAAAGCATATAAAATGCATTACAGCTGTTAATCATTTTAGTCCTCCATATTGATCACAAAATAAAATTTAATAGTTTTCAAAATTTTAATGAACAATTTGTGAATTGAAATTTCTCTCGATTTTAATAATACGTAAAATAACTTTGAATCTCAATTACAATAAAAGTGCTCAGAATCTGAAAAGAATCTGAGTTATACTCTAAAAAATATAAACTTTTTGTTACTTCTGAGTCAATACTAAATTTCAGTTAAAAATTGTCATGAATTAAAGATAACGTCCTTCTTTGATCTGTCATAAGTTTTGCTCTTTCCTTCACAGGTCCAATTATTACTTAAATAATTCTCGTCTGGGATTTTCTAGGAATTTAAGTATTACAGGCGCACTTCGAAGAATAAACATCTTATCAGCATTTATCTGTAGAAGAAATTTTAATAGTTAAATTAAATGAAATTGATATTTGTGTGAAATATATTATGTTTCTACTTTGAAGGATGAATAAAAGTGGAATGTTTTTGGCAAATAATAGATTTTTCAATTAGCTTGAGAAAATAAAATACAATAATAAATTTTATTAAAAATTTCTGAGTCTCAGTAATAAGACTGATTAACTCTTTTGGAAGATTACAATTTTCGAGTTCCACATTAAACCGCATTTTCCTACAATGAAATAAATAAATAAAAACTAATTAGATTTTTTTTAACTAGAAAAAACAGAATCCCCCTCCCCAGTTAATAGCCGTGTTGGGCAGCGATGCACGTTAAATCTGTCGAGAGCTGAAACGTCCTCCCGTTGGTGTGGTGTAGTAGTTAGGAGAGGGGGTGCCAGCTCAGGTGTCATCCACGTCACTTGACCATGGTTCAAAATTACGTGGTCCGTCGACAAAAGCCCTCGTGTAGCTGAACAGTGCGACGTTAATATTTACTCACTCACTCCACAGTGAATAATAGATAAATGTAATTTTTGTTGTTATTAGTAGTGCACACAAAAATTTATCAAGGGAAGGGGGGGGTCCAGGGTCGAAAGTCCACCATTTTGGTATCATGCTCCAATACGCCGCCCCACATGTTCTTTAGATTTTGTCGATTTTCGGGAGCAAAAACAATACAAAAATAATTATTGAATAAATAATTAACAATTAATAAAATTAATTATTAATAGCAGATACATTATTAAATTTTACGTAATATATACATAGGATTATAACCAATCGAAAAAAAATCAAGGGTTATGGGGGTGGGGGTGCCCGGACCCTTGGGATGCCCCCCTTGTGTGCGCCACTGGTTGTTATGTATAATAAATATTCCAAAGTGTTATTACAAATTAAATTCTGAAAACAATTATATTTGATCATAATCTTTGGATTAGCAATCAATTTCTAATTACTTACATCTGGTTAATTCATGTGGTTATAAATAAAAAAAATTTTAAAAAAATGCTGGACCTGTGAATTTAAGAATGTTAAACAGTGTATTCATTTAGATATTTGATTGAAAATTGTAGTTAATATGTTGCAGAATAGCTTACGTATTGAGAGGAGGAAATGTTGTGCAAATTCAACCAGTTTTCTTCCTCTGGCAATTTTGATTCAGTTTATTTCCTACAAAAATAAACTATTTTCGGTTTTTTTTAAAAAGAAAAATTAATTTTTTAGTTAAAAAAACAACTCGAGAAATAAAATTTGTTTTCGTAGGAAGATTTTATAATTATAAATAGGCTTAATTATATAAATTGCTTTATGAGTTACGATATTGTTTAGTTTTTGAATGATTTTTACTAATTACGAAAATAATTAGAATTCGAATCAATTATAAATACAGTACACCATAGGTAAATTATTATTTAATTTTACAATTAACTGTATTTTCTTTCATCATATATTCGTATTCTTACTTAACAGGATTAGTTTTTTTTTTTTTACTTCATATTCTTAATAAAAGTCATTTCTTAGATTTTTTGAAATTAACTTTTTCTTCTTTATGATTCAGGTAATTTTAGACCTTACGTTTTGGAGGATCTATAATGGATTGTCTTAATACTGAATCTGTAGCTCTGTTAATAAAAATTCATTCATTATAGCTTGAATAGTGTGTCAAACAATAAATGAAACCAGTGACGCACACAAGGGGGGGGGGTCCAGACCCCCTCCCCAAAGCCCTTGATTTTTCTTCCGATTGATTATAATTCTAAGTATGTAGTACGTAAAATTTAATTAATTACTTGTTATTAATTATTAATTTTATTAATTAATGCTAATTATTTAATCAATAATTAGTTTTTTACTGTGTTTTGTTCCCGTAAATCGACAAAATCAAAAGGAGCATGATACAAGAATGCTGAACTTTCGACCCCGGACCCCCACTCCCCTTGAAAAATTCCTGTGTGCGCTACTGAATGAAACCAGTCACTTTCTTAAGTTCATGGACTAATAAATCTCAACGTTTCATAAATATTATTTATTAGAACGTGATTTCAATTTCATTTTCCTTAGAATGGTTTTTTTTACGAATATTTCATTTAAATAAATATACTGTACTTTAAAATAATACAGCACTATCAAAGCTGTTATTTCATTATTGTAGAAATTTACTTCTTACTTTATTTTATAAGATGCTGATTATAGTATTGAAAGGAAAAAAAAAGAAATTTTCGTTTATTTTTTAGGGTTACTTAATATATATACCTCACTAATTTAAAAAAAAGGTAAAATTACTTTGGAATGTATCTTTTTTGTGCTATCAAAAACTTAATTTACCGATTCCGTTTTTTTCTTTTTGACACCATGCTACCAATCCACTAAAACGTTTGGTTTCTCCATCCTTTTGTGTGTTAATGTGTTTATAAACAGATCAATTAAAATTTTTTAAAAATTATTTTATTGCTTTTATTTAGCTTAATTTGTATTATTTAAAAATGTGTATTTAATGAGCATCTTAATAAATTAAAACTAAATTACGTTCAGATGATTTGCTTAAACCAACCATTAAGTAAAAATTAAATATTAATAATAAAAATTCCAAAATATATCAAATTGTTTTTTTTAAATGTCAAATTAATAAAAGAATTTGTTTAAACAGAAACATTTTATGACTCCCTCTGAAAGCATTTCTCAAGTAGCTAGTTCAATTTGACAAATTTATGATAAATTTTAAATTTAAAAAACATCAAAATTTCTTCTTAATACTTCATATTTATAATTTATAAAAACATCAAGTTATAATCGTGAGTTTTTCTCCTTTGCATTATATATATAAGATAGATAATTTATAAATATATACCCAGTTTCTTTTCCTTGTTAAATATTAATATCAAATTTAGTGTTTAAATATAACTCTATGCGATATGGTGAAATTGACAACTTTTTCTTTCATCACACGAATGTATTCCAGTTCACATCCTGCCCCCCTCCCCACCAATATTACTATTTTTAAATTTTAAAAATGATATTTCTATTATAAGCTTTTGCAATTTTATAAATAATTGTATCTAATTTTTGAAATATATATATATATAAGAAAAATACGGTTAAATGTTTACTATTTATTAAATATGAATCAAAATTTAACAACAATTAATCGATCGCTTTAATTAAAAATTAATCAAAAATTTTAATTAAGCTATAATTAATTAAATACTAGTATCCTAAAGCAATTACTTCTCTGAAATTTGATTCGTCTTGTAAAAACATTTATATGTTGAGATTTGAAGTACAAAACCATATTTGTTTACATTTTAAAATGTCACCAACACGTATACGTGGGGAGAGGGGACTCCGATGCATGACGTCAAGTCCCCCTCCCCATTTATTGGAATGGGGGAGATTCCCTCCTCCACCCCATCCCGAAAATCCCGGTCGTTTGATTCTTTAAAACATAACGGTAGATGGCGGCATTAGGTCGGCCCGCGTCATTAAAGCCCGCGAGAGCAAAAAAAGCAAAAAGAGGTTTCCTGGGTAATCTATTCGACTCGGCGGCGGAAACGGCGAGTCATTGGCTAGCTCGGCGAGTTGCCTGCCGTGATTGGTGTTGCCGTGTTTACCACAGGACCCCGCTGTCTGCCTGCTCAGCCTCGGCAAACCCCTCTCTGCCGCCGAACGGAATTACCATGTAAAAATGACTTCCAATTTCATGGAGGGTGTTTTGGGAAGCAAGTTCCCCCCCGATCCCAACGCCGCGCCCTACGGACAGCACAGGATGTATCCTTACGTGTCCTTGTCCCCTCAGAACAGCATGTCCGTCTCGGGCAACCTCTACTATACCTCCAACGCCGACTTCGCCAAGTCGTGCCGCTACAACAGCGGACAGGCCAACGGGCTCGAAGGGCCCGGGTACTCCTTCGGCCTGCAGAACGCAGGGCCCGGGCCCACACCGACCATGATGACCCCCTCGCAGTTCTTCACCCACCCTGCGTCCACAGACCTCGGGTCGTCCATCACCACCTGCAACCAGCTGGGCATGAGGCAGCTGGACCCTATCCCTGACGTGCCCAGGTATCCATGGATGTCCATAGCCGGTAAGTGTTCCTCCACCCCTTCTTGTGTGCTCCCCCCGGTCGACCCCCCTGGTTAGTCGCCGTTATGGCCCCATACAACAAGATGGCCGACCGTTAGGCCTAACGGCCGATGACAACACGGGAAAATAGGGCCGTTAAGGGCCCGGGTCTCTTTTTGATACTGGGGAGGGAATGCTCAAACGATTATTTTTGGCGCCCCATCTTAAGTGATACGGGAAAAGAGAGAACGTTTTAAGAGGGTTGGGTTGAGGTAAATATTCAAAAGATTTATTTATTCTTTGTTTGTTTGTTGTTGACATTTTATTTCGCGCGCTGTTTCATCTTTAGTGCTTGTTTTTCGAGGCAGCGCGAGACAACTTTTATCGCTGGTAGTATATTCAGTGGAATAGAAATGATGTTGAATGCGAGGTTTAACAAACATTGATGGGGTGCTTGGACAATCAGGAAAAATATGCGTTTACGTTTCTGTTTAAATAAAGTTATTTTGTTATGATCTTCATACATAAATTTTATCTTTTTGATCATGTTTATTTTGCTGTGTAATTGCTGCCAATTGAAATAAATGTGATATTTTGTCCGAGGCGGAATTTATTTTCTATAACTATTTCCTTTCCAGAAGTATGATTTGAAAAACAAATGCTTACTTTTCCATGTTTAAAAAATATTTTTGACAGTGTTTTTGTTCTGTTTTCACTCTTTTTTCTAAGGAAAAATTGTATCTAAATATGTTGATATATTTAACTTAACTATCTGGGAAATTTGTAAATTTTAATGTCATTTAACTTTATCATAAGTATGAAGAAATGTTTTCACTTAAGCTGTTCACATTTACTTTATTTTATGAAAGTTGTTTCATTTATCTTTTTACTAAAACCATATTTCAATAAAAGCTGTGTGTGTCTTACATTAATTGTATAAATAACAAAACTATTGAGACAGTGCCATTAAAAAGAAGTGTTATAGCTAAATATATTTTTACTGCTCTCCTATTAAGCCCAATGAGACCTCTTTATTGCACTAACTGTATATGAAAAACAGCATTTGTTTGAAATGTAAACAAATAAATTAAACCAAGGAAAGATATTTTATTTAAATAAAATTGCTTCATACAGGCATTTAAAGATATAAAACATTAATATAAATTTTCTACAATGCATTCTTATGTATTACTAATGGAGGAAAGGTTGTTATTAATAAATGGCGGCTTATAAATATATTGACTGGAGAGTCCAAACGTTCTAAA
Organism: Trichonephila clavipes; assembly: GCA_019973935.1. Lineage (NCBI taxonomy): Eukaryota > Metazoa > Arthropoda > Arachnida > Araneae > Nephilidae > Trichonephila > Trichonephila clavipes. Next base: position 221,957 of record BMAU01021296.1, on the reverse strand, counting down.
TTCTCTATTCCATATGAATTTGTAATTACATTTTATTTTAATTGTTTGCAAAGTGATTGCAAAATAGATATCAAAATGAATGAAATTTAAGAATTCACTTTACAAATCTTCATATATTTCACAATTTCTGTATATCAGTTATTTTCTTATGTAAGGCATTTTATGGATTATGAAAGGAGAAAAAAACACTTATTATTCAAAAAATTAACTATTATTTGTTTACTTTAACATTAATGAATATTTCCCTTGTTTTAACTGAGCACGAATTGTGTTTTTAAAAAGTAAAATCGTAATTGCAGCAATTTTAAATAATTTCAAAATATTGTATATGTAATACATATACATAATTTCTCTTTATGTGTGTGTGCATATAAATTAAAAATTCTTAAAATTTAGTAGTTCAAATTAAATGATAAAGTAGAAAACATGATTTGTTTTAAAAATTATTTGTTATTTCGTTTAATTCAGTCAAATGTATATCTTTTAGTTACATTATTTTATTAACCTATTAAACATAGTAGTATTTCTAATATTAAACATACCATGTAATAAAACCAGACATGACTAGTTTTATGAATAATAGTTTTATATAAGTTAAAATGTTTAGTTTATTGATCGTAAATTTACTATCCTATTTGAACTACTCGTATTTATATATGGGAGGTTTAAGAATCATATTGAATTATGGCATTTTTATATAGTAAACCTATACATTATATAAAGCATTTTAATCCAATAAAATGTTAAAATGTCTATTGCTTTGCACTTAAAAAGAAAAAAGAATTTTCGCTTAAATGAAATTATAGATAAAATCTGTGGGAACTTTTACGACAAAATATTAGTTTCTTGCAATAGAAATGAGTAAATTAAAAAGAAAAAAAAAACGTTTACACAGAAATGAGTAAAATTAGCGAAAAGTTAAACGTTTTAGAATTGAAACCTGCTTTCTGTATTTGTTTTTCAAATAGTTTTCAGTTAAAGATTGCATATTTTCTGAATAAAACTTCAGTTTCTTTTAATTGTCACTGAAATCTTGCATATTTAGCATAAAAACATGATGGAAATTAGTAATATCAATTATGAGAAATACAGAAACATCGAATAAGAAGTCTATTGCATTAACTGTATTTAGGTACAAACAGATTGTTAATAAATTTTGATAAGAAACCTATATATTCACAGATTTGGAAAGGAAATAAAAATCATGAAAGTAGGCTTCTTGAATGTTTTTGAGTAATTGCAAAAATTATTTAAAGAAAAATGGATGCTTAATGCAAAATTAACTTTCTGCGCTTAGTGGTATATTTCAGTATTTTTGAATTCGATATTTATAGTTACTTTTTATATGATTATTAACGACATTATCCCACCATTACCATTATGTGATATACTTCAATAGGCAGTAATGTTCATAAATATTGTAATATAGTAGAATATGCATGACATAATGAAAAATAAAGGTGCACAAAATCAAAACATGAATGATTAGCTGAAAAGAGTAGCTTTGTTTAGTTATTTGTCTAATACATACAAGTTGAAGCTCCACATTTTTTCAAAAAATGTTAAGGTTCTCCAATTACATATAGTTTTCTATCTTAATTTCTTCATTCGTAAAAATAATTTTTTTAAAGATATGAACAGCAAGTAAGCTTGTTTCATTGATTTAAAAATTTCAGAAGTGGTCAAATGTACTCTTGTTTAAGATAGAAAAAAAAATCTGTAATGTATTATGGATTAAACTCTGCAAAAATTTGACAATCGGTTTGAATCTAATATTATCACTGAGTTTCAAAGGCCACTATAGAAATATAAATCTTATGTACTATTCTTTAATACGTAGTTAAAATAGTTATGGTGAAAATGTAATTTTTCCTTTATGCGTGTACGTAAAAGAAAAAAATAGTTTCAAAACTCCATAATTTATTTTAGTAGTTTTTTAATGTAGAATAATAATAAAAAATTGACATAAAATAAACTTTGAAAATCGATATTTGTGGAAGAAACTAAATAACATTAAAGAAGGAAACTCACAAATTTACTGAAATTTTATATAATTTTATTCCCTCATTTATGACGTAATACATTTCTAATTACACGGAAGTTTCGCATTTTAAAACAATGTTTTGGATACGTATACTTTGTTGTTTTGTCATATCACTTGTTTCAATGGCCTTTTTTATTACAGCGCCTCATTAAACTATATGATGTGTTACTGAAAGATGCGGCGTCATATCGTTATTTACAAGAAATTCTAGCTAATCGGATTTTATTGATCGTCCCTTATAGCAGGCAATAAATCGGATTTATAATTTATTTTTACCGCGCAAACTATTTTTAATTTCCTCTTCGATTTGACCCAATTAGCTACAAAACTGAAAATTAAATTCTTAATTATTATAAAGGTATAGGTTTTTTTTTTTCAATGTGTGAGCAGTTCGATTTCTTTTACTTCTACATGAAGTTTTTAGTTTGTTTCATATAATTCATCTACAAATATTATATTCATACTTAATAACCCTAATAATTTAATTTTTCATGTTAGAAATATTTACTTTCATCGGTAATTTACATTTTGATGTGTTTTTTTATGCTTTGTAAGCCGATTGAAATTAAATGTTTAATCTGTTGTTGAATCACTGATTCATTATTTTAATGATTAACTAGTTTTTTTATTTAATATTTTTCATTCTAAATACTTACGTACTACAGTTGCATAACAAAAATTAAGCTTTATTTAATAATTCCAGTTATGAAGAGCCCATATATGCACTTAAAGCTATCAATAGTTTTTAGACATATCAATTTGCGCTTCTGAAATTTGTGAATCTAATGGAACATCCCCTCCCCCCACAAATAAATAAGAGTTCAAATTCAGAAAATTATTATAACCAATTAATAAGTATATGTTAAATTTAATATGAAATATTTTATCAAAGATACAAATTTAAGTTTTTGGATACCCTTCCTCCTTAGAAATAGACTAGTACAGGGGTCGGCAAACCGCGGCTCCCGAGGCGCATGTGGCTCTTTGTATAGACGGACTTCTCTCTTCGGGCTTCTAATGATATCTATTGACGATTATTTTATTTTCTCTTTTTTCTTTATAATAATTTATTCAAAAGATTTACCTTATTTCCGTCTACAATTAAAACATTCCAATGGCTTAAGATTCATGTATTAAAATGTTCTTCATTGATAAAGTGTATTGAAAATCAGTGAAAATAAATAAAAATTGGCTCTAAATTAGCGAAAATTTAATTTATTGGTAGAAATGCAGCCATGGGGAGATACTTCTCGACGTTGTTTCCATGAACGTTTGCTGATTTGCATGCATGGGACTCCTATAGATATATGAGTAAAAGATACACATACCTTCCCCCCAACAGAAGTGACAAAAATTCATTCCATGTTTTGTGACATGTTTAAGGATTAATAAAAATAATTTTTACAGAGGAACAATCAAAGCCACTTTTGATTATTAGTGTAAGTATGAAATTTGAGAATAAAATTCTAACGGTATTATTCGTAATAACATTTTTTTCACGACGCTTAGAATCTGAATTTTAACATTATGATATTTTGACTTGGTTGTACTTGCATTGAGCTACAGAAACACGAATACCCTCGAAAAGTTTTTTGTTTTGGAAGGAATGAAAAATTTTTTTTTTTACTATGTGTAAAACTTTTTTTAAAAAATCTTACTAAAAAAATGTTAATTGGAGTTCAACAGTGTTAATCGCGACTGCTACTGGAGGCTCCCCTTCCCCTCTTACGCACGCGTATGTGGCTCTTAGCATAAATGGCTCACTGATACCTTAGTTACCTTGTTTTCCTCACAACTTGGCTCTTCTCTCCAAAACTTTGCCGACCACTGGACTAGTATAAGAATGAATCATATGAATATGACCATATTTTGTCAATTTTATAAACTGGGAATAATGCGTCTGAGTGATTATTAATTAGTAAATGCTCAATATAGCTTTAAAATATTCTTTCTCAAATTAAACCCACGTTATGCACTGTTATGTATCTATTAACAATTATTTTCTCAATCAATTTAGTATCGTAGAAAGGGGAAAAATAGAAATATAATATGTAGAAGTGTGTAATAAAAGAAAGAATGCTTTGATTTTTTAACTTTTTTTTTTAGTATTTTACCATGAGATATATTCATAATTATTTAAGTTAAGATTTTATTTATATATATTTATGGAAGCACACACAAATTTTTTTAAGAAAGAATTATAGTTTGGGTGAATATACGAATACAGCTCTTAATTATTTCTATAAAACACTTTTTAATCTTTTTTTTAATTGCAAGGATATATTAAACCAGTTTTTTAGTGAAGTATTTAATTGAGTTGTTTTATGTTAGGTAATTGCCACCTTCAATACCCCATTGAGAAATTAAATTGAAAATCAAATTAATTGAAGACTTAAAATAAATTTCAACTTTATTTCTTTCTTCTAAGTTATTTTTAATGGGATTTTTTTTTAAAAAAACTTAATGGTTTTTATTATTTGTAACTTTTGTTTTGTCCTTAAAAGGAAGAAATCTAAGTTAAAAAAAAAACCGTTGTTTTTCTAAATGTTAAATTTTTCCTCACTTATTTATAAATTAACTTACTTTTTCCTACTCACACGTCACCAAATTTTGTTCTTTGTGTATTTTCCATAACTAAAAGATCATGAAATTTCAATTGCTGGGCGTTTTTTTATTTATTTATTGAAACTTTGGGGAAACAAAAATAAATTGTCGTCCTGTGAAAGACAAAGAATTAATTGGAGAATTTAATGCATAGCATTATCAAAGACATTTCACTACCCTTTTTTCAATGTAGAAAAATCACCTCTAAATCAACTATTTAAAATAAAATAATTTTTATAAGATATGTATGCCATATTTTTAAAAGCAAAATATAATTTTAAAAACAGTATTTTTTTATTATTTAGTAGGGTGTTTGTAGTTATTACCCTAGGAATATTTTTCTTCCAATTCTATAATTAAATTCTTACTTATATGGAATTAATTAGCTTCTTTAAAATTAGTTGTAGATGCAGAAGTATTTAACGCAATAAAAGGATAAATTAAACTAGAAATTAATGCAAATTATTAGCTTTAATAGATGATAATGTAAACTACGAAGTCATCTATCTTAGTGAATTTTACATTTTTCATGTAGAGCATAAAGGATAACCTGTTTGGGAAGAAGTAAAAAAAAAAGTTTGGCAGTCCTACATTATAAGTTATCCTAAAACGCAATTTTTTAAAAATAATATAATATTTAAAAAAAACCCTTAATATATAAAATGTGACTTTGCATTCTTTGTTCTACAATTTTTTAAAACCAAAATAATGCATTACCTCATAACTAATACACAAAGATTTGAATGATTTTCCAAAATTTGCATTGAAACTGAGAATTAGATGATGTGTTTTTGTTGACGACAGAGAAATTAAGGCCACATAAAGTATATTGATAAAATTCAAAATAGTTGCTAAAAATGTTAAATTATATATACTAAATCTCTTTCAAGGCTTCCCTTCATGTTTAATTTAATTCTTTTTAAGTAGCAGTACAATTGGTTTTTCAGAATATATCGATCTAATATAGACAGGATACAAATTCAATTTCTATTGAAGAAAAGAAAAATGAAAGAACATTTTTTAAAAAGAAATATGTATTGTTTTGGAACAAATAAAAATGTTACTCAAAAATCTCATTTCCAAAGATTATTTTTTGTTGACCAATCAATTCTTATGAAATTGAACGAAGTTTCAATAAATATATTTGAATAAATGTCTAGCAAAGAAGACTTTCATTGCGTAATTTCCAATTTGCTCCATGTTCTAAGTAATTTTTGAAATGTTATTTAAGTGGAGAAATTACTGAAAACATGTAAATGGACAAAGTATAATATAAATAGTGTATAAAGTAATAAGATTTCCCAAAAGGTGTAAAAAAAAATTTAACTACCAATTTAAATTTTTTTCAACTTTGGATATTGAGTTCTTAAATTGGTAAATGAACGTAAGCTTAGATAATATTAAAAATAGATATTAATAATTTTTTAAATTCGACTTTTTAAAAAATTCAATAATTGAAAAAATATTACAATGCTAGATTAATTGTGAATTTAATAAATTTAAACGGCGTGAAAAAGAATGAAAATTCAACATGTTTAATTTTTTTGAAGCCGTTATGTTTTCCAATGCATAATCAACAAATTATTTGGACGAAATTTGGCAGGGAAAGCTGATACAAAAATGGAAATGTATTGATAGTGAATCGTGTTTCATAAAGCCATTTAAGAAAGTAAAAAGAAGAAAAAGAAGAAAAAAAGGAATTTTATAAATTATTCTAAACAAAAAAGAGAATTCGTAATAATCAACTATCATATTTATTTTTTATCTAGTTCCAGACAGTAGTGAGAGTAACCTATTATTATTTGAAAAAAGAAATAAAAATGATATACATAAACAATTCTATTTTTTTTAATACGAGTTCTATTTTATCAACTTTTTGATTTAGTAAAACATTTTTGTAGAGTCCTTCGAATGCAGATGATCTTAAAAAGAAAATTTAATTGCAGTTAATTTTGATATTTGTATTGTTCTGAAAATTGGATGGAAATACTCAAAAAAATTCTTAAAAGTTTTGAAAATGCCCCCGAAACTTCGTCAAACTTTCTTTTGAGAAATGTAATAAATTCGCTTATCGCCATTTCGGAAGCGAAGCCCCAAGTTCTTCGATGTTTCTGCTTGGAGATTAATTGAGAATTGCAATATACGGACTTATATTGAACTCAGTGACGCAACAGCCCATGAGGGCCAAGGCCTACTGTGCCGATCTCAGTTTATGTGACTTTAGGCACTGGGGTGAATGAACAGATGTTTCGAACAAGTAGATACGGACTTTAATTACAAATAAATATACTAATTTCAGAAAAAGTATATAACATTATTATAAAATTAATTAACCTTCATTATACTTGTCCAAAACTCAAATTATTTTTATATTTTAAAATCACTCTATATTCGATTAAAAATGGAATAGGACTAAAAATTTTCATACTAGACTCCAATAAAGAGTAACACTCAAGGAATTGAATAAAATATTTAATGAAACTTAATTTATTGAACATGTTAAAATTGGGTGTATTCAGTATCGAATTTAGCAATTACATCAACAATAATTTTTGAAGTATACAGCGTGCCTAAATATCACTTATGTTTATTTTTGAAAAGAAATAACATTCTAACATTGACACAGTTTACCTTCTACTTGGATTGTAAGATATTACCGGATCAAGAATAATCTTTTTCGGGCTCTAACGCGCAATCCCCTTAAAAAACATCTTTGGTTTCTTTGTGGCGTTGTTTGATTTAGAGTAGCGATTCTCAAAAGAGTCTATATCAACCCCCAGGAATCTATGACGACCTGCAAGGGTTCTAAGGCAGCGAAAAATAATTTCGGGGTTCATGAGATGTAAATAGAGGCCTACAATAGACTGGACCAGATCGTGACTGTAATTTTAAAAGAAAATTTAATCAAGAGGAAACCAAATTTAAACAGGTTTATTTACTAAACTTAACGAAGTTCATTTTCAATTACAAGGCTATAGCATACATTTTATTAAAAAAGAACCAAGATTTCTCTCAGTGTTTCTTGTCAGAATTAAGCTAAAGGTGTATAATATTGGACGTCGCGAATTTTACCAGTTACTCAGTTTGTCACAGACACTTTGCCAGGAAATGTCCTTTATTCAGATATTGAAACTAAGTTTGATAATGATTTGACTATTTTAATACCAGTAAACAATGAATTTATGTGGTTCCATTGAAAAAAAATGTTAAGTTAACCGTATACTCACATTTCTAATTTTCTTTTGAGAGAGGGACTTTTTTAAACACACATCATTAAATTTTACTTTGTTTCGTTACATGTGAAAATGTTTCTCATGTTTTATAAATACCTTTTTTTGCAGTTATACATTTTAGAATCAGTAAATTGTCTGGTCACGTGAAAAAAAAATAATTAAAAACACTCTGTAAATTAGCAGCTTATCCATGCCGATACAAAAAAAAATTAAAACTAACAAGGAACAACGTTCTTTGAATAAACGTAAAATAACCGCTTAAGAAAACACTTCCTTTAATTATTCTAAGTATCGAAAATTGGGGTTGCATGAGTTGCATATTAAATCCACTTTCAATCCCCCCGCCTCTTCGGTAGTTTAAAATAGCGCGCGCTTCTCTAAATTGCATGTAATTGTAGACCATAAATAAGCTGGAGATTTCTCGGATGTCGTGCATTTTAAATACTATTTATCGAAACGTGTCTTAACTGAAAGAGGTTTGAAAAAACACCGAATAAAGCCAGTAAAAATAAATAAATCTCTGAAACAACTCCAACGATTTAGAAGAACCACATCCAGCCAGCTCTCTTTGATAGGAGAGAGCATTCGCAGAATATGGTACAATGTTACTTTAGGGAAATATCCACTGCACTTTGATGAGACTGGCTATCTGTGAACAAAAATAAACGACGAAATTATAACTCTGCGACATTGAATCGAAAAGGAAGAAACAAACAAAAGGACGACTTATCTAGGCGCGAGATCGGAGCGTGATGACAGTGGCCTTATCCTCTTAAGCGCCTCTAGACAATCCAAACAATCTGCTTTAGATAGATACGCGCAGTTTTTATCCAAGTCCACATCTTAGTGGTATTCCTGTACCCTAGAATGAGAATGATCTGTTTGTTTATTTTAAATTTTGCAAATTTAACTGTGCTGTGAACGGATTGAGTGTCAACGCTTGGAAATATCAGTTTTTGCTAATTAAGATTTTAGATTGTTATTATTATGCTATGTGAACGTCTTTTATTATTTGTGTGGGTTTATCGCGATGAAATATTGAAATTATGATTTTAAAAATATTTACTGTGGATATTTTTTTATTATTATTTTTAGTATGGCACATTGACCGAGTTCATGATATATTTTATAAAAGAGCATCATTGTTTTAATTGGTTTTTTTTATTAAATAGTTATTTAATTTGAGTTAATGGTAGAGATAAAATATTTAAATTTCACAAAATGAATGTGCTTTTTTATCTTCATATGACATCATTGACTTTTCGTTTTATGATATGATGGATTTTCATGTTGACGAAATACTTAAATTATGTTAAAAATGATTTCGGTTTTAATGTTGTTTATTTCTAAAACAACATTGATCGAATAGGATGTTTTTATCTAACGAAACTTGTTATGGGGTACTAAATAAATATTTTGAAAGATGTTATACATTTATTATAGAGTTTGATGATGAAAGATGAAATGTCGTTAAAATTCTTTTTCTTTTAATTGATGCATTTTCTTTTAACTGCACTATGTTACAATAAATGTCAAAAAAAGTTTTGCAGTTTTCTTTTGATGAATTTAATCATGAATATTGTTTTATAAAAAATAAAAATTATCTAAACTAAATATTTAAAACTAAAAGAAAATACGAAAGGAAAAATTCTACTATTTATAAATAAAGTTTAATCCTGTATATAGTAATTTTGTTGCTTTTAACTATATCAGGTGAATTGTTTAAATAAGAAGAAGAAAAAAAATGTGTATTATTGTTTTTTTAAAAGTTCTCACTCATCGCACTGAACGCCGTGCTACGTCATAGTTTTTAAGAACATTCTGAAAATGCTGACGGTTTCAAGTGCTACTGAGGCATTTGAAAGTTTGCCAAAACTTACTTCCAAAAAACACATTTTTTTTAAATTTCTCGAAATACTGGGAGCCATAAATGCATGAATAAACGTATGTCATTCTGATCGAGAACTTAATATAAATCACTTTCGAGCTTTAGACAATATTTTGAGTTTTAATCAAACAATTAATTTAAAATGGTTTGTGAAAAAAATAGACACGATTTTTATTTAATTAAATCACGATGTTGGAAATTGTGTGACTTAATTAAGTTTCAGTTATTTGATTTGAATATACAAAAAATTTTTCAATGAAAGAAGGATAAGATTAAAATTTGCTGCAGGTCTTTTCAGTCGGTTTTAATTTGTATTACACTTGAAGTTTAATTGATTTAGTAATACAACTTATAGTAAACTAAAGTATAGTAACTTATAGTAAGATTTCTGTTTAGCGTAAACATGTTCATGTGCAAGAAAAGAAATTAACGTTCTTAAAAAAAATGTAAAATATTTTTTTTAAATACTAAACAATTTTGAGTTTTATAACATGTGTTCCTAAATTATCAAAATGATTGAATTATAATTAGTACTAAATAAGTATTTATACTATATCATTAAAAAATTGATAAACCATGACGTTTGGTTTAGAATTACAGGACCTGTTTATTCAAATTCATTTAATCTTATAGAACCTTTTTTTAAAAGCGAGACAAACAAAAATATTAGGCGAAAAAGCTTTAGAATTTGTTAATAATTCTACGTAGAAGATATTTGAAAATGTCATAATTTAAATCTTGATTATAGTATTGTGAGATATTGGATTGCATCGGACATGTTTCAGCCAAACATGAAAAAAATTATAAGAAATATTTTACCATTCGCACGGCATAATATATATATATATATATATATATATATATATATATATATATATATATATATATATATATATATTCGCGAGCATAATCATTATTCATTTTGAAAAAGATTACATCACATTTTTTAATTTATTTATAAATTTATAATCGATGGATTACCAAATTTGCGACAAAATTTTAGAGCTCCAGTTAATTTTCATAAAATTATGTAAAGATGCATACAAACTTAATGTTATAGAGAATTATTTGGGGGAGGGGGGAATATATAATTTTGGATAATTTGAGTAAAATAAATAATATAGCATTAGTTGCAATTAAAACATATAGAATATTTTAGTGGTGACAATAAGTGAAAAATTACGAGAAATGTGACTGGTCATTTTAAATGCAACTGTACACATTTTACAACTTTTTCCAGTTTTCTAGTATTCACAGTATATTCACCCTCAAAGATTGTTAAAATAAAATACCAGAAAATTTTCCAAGAAACTATTTGTAATAAAGTCTGATTTATTATATAAATTTCTCTGTATTTATAAGACTTTCTAATAACAAAAATCGCTGGCCTACATTTATTTGACGTTTATTTAATAAATACATACATCAGAAAAGAAAACAAGATTATAGAAAAAGAAAAGCAACATTATTTTTGTCACACACTACGTTCTGAATTTTTTTCAAATCAGTATATCGCTTTCGTTCAAAGGACAACTTGAAGTAGAGAAAAAAAAAAGACCTGTTCGCGGCAATACAATCCTATTTCGATACAATCGTATTCTAGCTAATTATATGCATGGATTACAGATAAAAGATAAAAAAACACTCCCTATACAAGTGGCTTAAGATATTCAGTGTTTTGAATTAATATTTTTACTACTATTTTTCGCTCCAATAAGTATCTTACGATTATCTCCCTCTCATGAATGTATTTCTCTCACAAGTGGGTTTTGTTTCTTTTGATGCTAGTCTGAAAAGGAGCAAAAGAAAAGAAGTGGATCACGATTTCTCGAACTTCATCTCACGCTCTTTATTCTTTCCCATGAAAATTTCGGGAGGGAAAACCCTTCGACATGATACAAAGTGAAATTAGGTTTCATTATATGAACTAAAAAAAAATTTTTTTTTATGCGTATAGAAAAGTCCAGCATTTGTTTTTAATGACAGCATTACTATATATAACATTTTAAAAAAACAAATGTGTGTGTGTGTGTGTGTGTGACTATAAACATTTCACTAAACATTGCTTAACTCGGAAATACCCAATTAATTTTATTAATAGTTATTTGAAAAAAGAAAATCTAAATAGAGAGAGAGTAAGAATTAAAATTCCTTACAATAATAATAGTTTGTTACGATAAATTTAGCATTTTTCCTAGTTATAGTTACATCCATATATATTCTAATATATTATTTATATAATCTATATACACTCTGTCGCAAAAAAATATATGCACCCAGAAGAAATTGAGCTACATTCACGAAATTTGGTATGCATGTAGTGTATATGAAAATAAACAAATGATTAAAAATTCAGAACAAAATATCATTTTATTAAGCGGTTACAGCTTGCAAAAGGTTAAAAATCAGTAAGTAGTAAAGCCACCTCTGGCAGCTATACAAGCCGAAATTCGGCGTGGCATCGATTCAATTAGATCACTTATGACCCCCTGTGGAAGATCCTGCCATAGTCTTTGCATCTGCGCAGTTAATTCTCCTGTATCTCAGGACGGCTGCAGTTGCCTTCCCAGCGCGTCCAGACATGCTCTATTGGCGAAAGATCTGGTGACCTGGCAGGCCATGGTAGGACGTCATATCCTTGAAGACATTGTTGGGAGAGTCGTGCAGTATGTGGACGAGCATTATCCTGTTGATAAATGGCACCTGGGTGACTTGATAGCATGGGTAGCACAATCGGCGTTAAAATATCGTCCACGTATCTGCGAGCTGTCAAAGTGCCTTGAAGGACCACTAAAGATGATCGTGTGTCCCAAGAAATTGCTCCCCACACTGTCACACCTTGTGAAATTGCTGTATGCCGCTCGACAATAAATGCCGGATCGGACCGCTGGCCGGTGCGCCTCCAGACACGTGTGCGGTGGTCATCATCACTGAGACTGAATCGGGATTCATCACTGAAGATGACACGTCTCCAGTCTGTCACACTCCAAGTTGCCCGAGGTCGGCAAAAATCCAGTCGACACTGCCTATGATGTGGGGTCAGTGGTAAGCTTCTTAGCGGACGTCGGCTCCTCAAGCCAACTTCGGTCAGTCGTCTCCTTATGGTTTCTCTTGATGGCACTGGATGTCTGGAAGGAGGTAAGTGGCGTTGAATCGATGCTAGCGACGTTGTTGGTGCCGAAGTGGCCACTCTTCTGATTGCACGATCCTCGCGATCATTTGTGTTCCTGGGACGTCCTGACCCTCCGCGACGGTACACTCTACCTTCTGTGATCCACTGTTGCCAACACCGAGCAACTACCATATCGCTCCGACCGAGGTGGCGGCCGATCCGTTTATTCGACCAACCTGCTTCTCTGAGACCTATTATACGGCCCCTATCAAAGTCCGTCAGCTGCTCGTACTGCCGCCGGTTACGTCTTAGAGGCATCCTAAGTCTCAATATCGTCTATCAAAGTCATCAGATTCGTTTGGATAGCCGTACGGCGCTCGTACTCATGCTTTTAATCTCTCCCAGTTGCGCAACTAATATGCGCATAGCACACTTAGCTTTGTCTCATTGGCTTCGAAATTTTAATCATTTGCATATCTCTTACCAGACTACATTCTTGCCGAGTTTCGTGATTGTAGCTTGATTTCTTCTGGGTGCATATATTTTTTTGCGACAGAGTGTATAACGCTAGTATCACTAAGGTTAGGGTAGTTTGTAAACTTTCTTTTTAATTTTTATTTCTATTCTTTTCATACTTTTGTTAAGCGCTACAATTCAGCCATTCACATGTCTTCGATTTGCATTTGGGTCCAGAATCTGTCAATAACTTATTTATTGTACTCAGATTTAGCACTGGCTCTGCATTTTTTAGTACAATTTTTAGGTAAGTTACCTCTATCTTGTAATGGATTAAGACCTTCTATTCATTATTTTCAATAGGTTTTTGCTTAGTATTATTAATATAAAGGGGGAAGGTTGCCTGGCCACAAAACATGTTCAACCCCACTTTTATATAAATTATTTTATATATAAGCTGTCCTAAGTCAGCAATGTTTATAATTACTGCAGCATCCATTTTTTTAAATTTTAATTTCTCAAATATCCTTCAATGTATGGTATCTTACTGTCTCTGTATTTTTCGGTTTTGATTGATAAATTTTCATCTCTCATTTGTAAAGTATTTGGACTATATATATCACCGTTAAAGTGTGTAATTTCTCAGAATAACTAGGTGTTTCATGAAATAACTAATGATAGACGGTAAAGTGAAAAATAAATATTTTCAAAGTTAATTGAGATAAATAAGGAAAAGCAGATGATATTTTGTTATTGCTCGTATTGTTAACATTATTTAAATAGAAAGGGAAAAATATGTTGCAGAAATTGTAAAACTTATATTATTTAAAGAAATACATGCTGGGAAGAAAAACTTGCTTCACATAAAAAACATTGTGTAAACTTTTTTAAACAAAAATGTCATAGAATATTTATTTTAATTTTCAATTACTTATTTTGTAAAGGATTGCTGTAATGACACTTTGCAATATGCATTGCACATTATTTTACTACTACATATTTTCTTACACAAGCAATAAGTGGTTCAAAATGGACTAAAAGCAGCTATGACCTATTCAAAGAGCTTTCGAGTGACGTATTTCATACTTTAAGGATCAAGTAATCGTTATTCTATAGAATACCTAGTTAAATCGTAGAATTCAATAATTTTATATAATTTAACTGACTTTTCTAGTTATTTCATGAAATAACTAGTTATTCCATAAAATAACAGATTTCACACTTTAACGGTAGCATATATATACACACACAAAGAAAGAGAGCGTATGTCATCTTTTTTTCCCTGTTATTACTATCGTAACATCATTTTTTAAAGTTTCTACGAAAACAATAAAAAAAAGGAATAGTAAGTTTTTTTAAATATCAAAAACGTTCCTTGTATGATTTGGACTATGTATGTCAATTTTGAACCTCAAAAAATTCTGTTTTAATTTAATTAACGCGATAATAAAAATCATACAAAGCAAGCAGAATACTCTTTCTGCTCACGTTATTGAAATACAAATTTTTAAGAATATATATATAGGGAAAAAGAGAGAGACTTGTAACTATGTAAGAAAAAAGAGAATTTTTTACCCGTTTCTTTTATTGTAGATATGTATATCCAATAAATTTTTAAAAAATTAATTGATCTGTCTTAGTATTCACATGAGGATGCGTGAAATAAAATCTTTTAAATGACTTTCAGTTTATTATTAAAAAAAAACCTCAGAAGTGTTATTAATCGGCATATGCTTTTTAGCAGAGATTTAAGAATATATGATTTATTTTTGTCTTCTTGATTCTCCCAAGTTAAAAAATATTAACCCTTTATTTTATTTTGCATAACTATATGTGTTAAATTTACATATTAATGACCTTTGTCATTTGTTCCAAGTTGATAATTGAATATATATAAAAGTCGATTTAAAAGATTGATAAGGAAATAAAAGTCCGAAAAATCCCAGAGGAAAATCTACTTAAATTTGTGCATTAAGAGGAATATTTATACTTAGTAATGTAAATGTTCAATTTTCCTTGTTAAGATAACTGGAATTCAATTTAAAGATATTTAAATTTTTTTTTTTTGGTAAAAACCAAATACAAAAGCCTTGTTTTTTCGAAATCCTGTTCTGCAAGCCTGCCAAGGACAAATGCTGTGATTTTTTTCCTTATTTTTGTTGTATTTAAAGTTCATTCTTTTCTATTCACATAACCATTTATTTTTGAATAAAACATTTCCGTGGAATTTCGAAGTACGATTGCAACACAGAAACACTCTCCCTTGCGAGGTTGCAAAAGAATTGATAAATATTTTTGCATTTCAATATTCTTTTAAAGAATTTGATTTTTTTAGCTGTATATATAAAAATCGCTTATAAAAATAGTTTTTATATAAAATTGATTTTTTTTAATAAGCTTAAAAAGTTTATTAAAAAAACATTCCGTATGTTAAATTTTGGAAAATTTTAATATAGGGAAAAATATTCTTACTTCCAAAAAAAGAAAAATAGAACCGGATAAAACACATTTTTGAATAAATATGGTGTTTTACCATTTTTAAAAAGTTTTAAAGAAAGTTTAAGTAACGATTTTGGCATCATTTTGAATAGCCTATGTTTCATCATTTTGCAGTCAGGAGGTCTCAAAAAAGTTTTAATGTTAGTGGTAAATAAAATTTATTATATATCCCAATTTAAAAAATTTTATTTATATGTTGACCATTTTTATCATAAATTAAATACTACAAGGTGTTTTTTAGAGATTTACATTTAGTGATCTTTAGATGCACTGATTTTTTTAACATTAAATTCTTTATAACTAGTAAATCTAAATTGTGAGAGATAACAATATTTTAAATTACTTTGATATTAATCGCTTAACTAAATGAAACCGTTTAAGCAAATTATTAATTTTGGAAGCTGATTTTTTAGAGTATATGTTTGCATTGTTAATTTTCTTAAGACCCTAAACAAGAAATAAGACCTGAATGCGTGAAGTGATTCTACGAAATTCATTTTCTGCATATTATTTAAAAATCCAAGAACAAAAAATAGTATGATACGTGCAAATAACTGTACTATTTTCTAGAGTACCAGGAATAGTATAGTTATTTGCACGTATCTTAGATGATATATGTTTAGTTAGTATGCATTTAAAAACATATAACATGCATTTAGAAAACGTTTCGGAGCTAAAGACGTTGGAATGTTTGTGTATATGTAAAGGAATCTTCAAAAAGTAGATGCAAACGGCTCATGATTAGACACATTTTTTCATATATATCTTATGTTTTATAAGTTCACTGGATTAAAAACTAATAAATTACTGTGAAAAAATATTAAAAGAAAAGCTTAAAATAACAGAATTCTATAAATGTTAGCGAAACTTGTAAGAATAAGAAAGACCATTGGGTTTTTTCTAAATATTTTAAAACTTTCAAGAGAAAGTATGGAATATTTTTTTAAAATAGCAATAAAACTAACAAAAACTTCTGCATCGGATTCAATAAATCGTCAAATGGAAATGCATTTCATTTCTATTTTGTGTCAAACCGTTTCGTATTAAAGGGAGTTTTCATTAAAAACAACATACATTAACCATGCTATATAGTAAGGTGACCAACCCCGTCCTCCTTTAGGGAGGATAATCCTCCCTTTATAGGTTCTGTCCTTCCTCGGAAAATGTTTGAATCAATAAAACGTTTCATATATTCAAGTTGTAATTTTTCTTAAATTTTTCGTCCTCCTTTTCATTGTAAAAAAAAAATGGTTACCTTAATATAGCAGCATTTTCTTGGGCTATTTTCCTAAATGATAAATTGTAAAAGAGGGGAAAATCAATATTATGTGTTTGTTACAGACAAAATACGCGCAGAATACTTTATATTTTTATGTCGACTTTATAGCAAAAACATACCAATGAATAAACTTTTATGACTTTCATGATTGATTGCTATTTGCCCATTTTGTGCCTTCATCTCATAACAAAAATTTTCAAATCTTACTCGTGTATTAACCTATCCAATTATGGCTTTTTTATGAGATGTTTTTTTTATATTATTTAACAAAAGCCGCGTTTTCCTGTCTTTTTTCCACACTTTATATCTAAACTTGAAAAGCTTCTTTAAGGTTAATAGCCACCCCATTCATCAGCTACAAATATTTGCTTTTTTCGAGTGGGTGAGGGAATTGTTTTATATCTCTATTCTCCCACGAAAAAAAAATCCTAAATGTTCTGGTTTGCCGTGTTTCTGATTCAGTGATAACAGAGTTGTGGGACAGTGTCGCGTGTGCTGTCCATTCGAAACCTTGACCGTTGTCGGCCTTCGTCCGCTATAAAACACGTCATGAAACATGGTCTTGACGAGTCGCAGAACATCAAAAAATCGAGCTGACGGACGACCTTTTCCGTCAACTTTTTTCCTGCATGCCGGGGTGCGCTGATTTTCTCTCTCTCTCTTTGGAATCCTATACCACGCATCGATGATAAACAACAGTTTTTTCTTTCTTTTCCATTTTCTTTTTTTTTTTCTGCACCGACGTTCAATTCGCTTTTTCCTCTCTTTCCTTCTCCAAGCCTTCAAAGCAATGGTTTTCTCTGAGCTTGTTGCCTACCTCAAGGTAAACGTTTCAAAAAATACATGTTCACTAAAATGCGGTTAGAAAATCCTGGAAAAATCATTCTGATTGGGTGCTGGAATTCTGCTTTGATACTATTCGAACCAGACAATTCTCCCCTCGAAATTGAGACCCATCCTGCCTGGGGGAGAAATACATCTTAAATTTAGGAAGGGGTTTTTGAGTGAAAATAAAGAGGCGGATTAATTGATATACAGTCGAACCTCTATATTGCGAATTTTTCAATATAGTGAATTTTTTCCTGGAACCAAGAACATTTCACGATTTTCTTTTAAAATAACCTTCGAATAGCGAAGTCCATTTTCTATATAACGAACTTTTCTCTTGTGATTCAATTTTTTTTCTCCTTATTTTTAATATATTTCTGGACATTTCAAGTTATTCTCTCTTTTAACTCATATTATGGTAATCATAAATCTTGAACTGGTTTTATTAGGTATCTAACTTGCCGAGAACAATAGAGTTCTGGGATTTTCATCCAAGAAGTTCAACCTTTAATCCTCCTTCTCCCGTTTACTGGAAACATCTTCGATATCCCCTTTCACCCTCAGTGGAGTTTTCTCGTGTCCCTGAACTAGTATCCGTTCCTTTGTAGTGTTGATCAGTTGCACTGGTAACTTCGTTTCTTGTGGCTTGAAAATGTCAAAATGTAAGTGCTTGAGCATCAAAGAAAAAAAATTTAACTCTTCAGGAAGTGGATAAAGGTGTCAAGAAACTTTTTCCTTGCAGTTTTTTAGGTTTTTGAATAGTAAGATAGAGATTTTGATAGGTAAGATATATAAAATAATCATATATTAATTTACAAAAAGGTGTGAATTAATTTCTTTTTTTAATGTATAGTGTTTATGAATTTAAATATTGTGTTTTATGTGGTTTATCAAAGAAATTGAGAGATGAGCCTCTATATAACGAATTTTTTATGTAACGAACTTTTTTCAGGATTTAGCGACTTCGTTATATAGAGGTCCGACTGTTTTTGAGAACCCTTTACTACAAACTATTCAAAATGCACAACATATAACCGTTTAACCCTAACAAATTAATTGAAGACTTGAAATACATATTTGATCGAAATTAATCCTAGCAAACTACAATACATTAAATAAGCGCAAATTTAATTATGAAACTTTTCAATACATGTAATAAGACAGGAATGGGCAAATAGCGCCCCCCCCCCTCAAGACTGTCAGAAAATCAAATATAGAAAATGTTCTCTATATTTGGGACGACATATATTTGTGAGAAAAGTTTTTCTTGCATGAAGATCAGCAAGATTAAATATGGATGCAAGTTGGCTGACATTAGCTTGCAAGCTGTGATGAGAATTTCAACATGCGGTCTCCATCAATATTTCAAATAAATTGTAGAAAAAAGTGGGATCATTAATGTTTGATTGGGTTCCAACCATTATTATCTAACGAATGAATGATGAAAGACGGCTTTATGTAAAATTGATGGTTTTACAAAAGACAACAGAAGTGTACTATTATTCACAACTATATAAAAATAATAGAGGGCAAGCAGAAAAGTTAGATTAAGTTTAAAAACATTTTACTCAGTTAATCTAATTTTTTTTGTTCACTTTCTATTAAGGACCACACTTAAAAAACTGCCAATGAAAGTTCTTAGAAAAGAGTAACATTCTGAATTTTAAAATTTCATGGTCCTTTTTAGTCATCCATTACTTTTTTATAAGCATAACTAATGCATAGTATGTGAAGGTATACAATTTATGTAAAAAGGAGATAACAGTCATGCAATATAAAAAATTGTGTTGTATAATTCCCATTCTTTAAACAAATATACTACTGATATTAGAGGGGGGAATAAAATTTTAGATTTATTAAATAGTGGCTGAAAGATTTCAAAAAATTTCATATCATTCACTGTTCAAGGCCATTTTATTCCTAGAAATTTTATCTCCTGCAAACTATATTATTTTTTAAAACATATTTCAAAAGGAGTTTATGAATATTCAAATTTTAGAAATAATTCAGCTTATTCTCTTAAACATTCGGGGAAAAAACTCAAATCTATGATAAAAATTTAGAAAACTACATAACATTTTAAAAATTAGTACCTTTACGGCAATATATATATATATATAACAACACTATCTATTTTAATTATAGATATACTACGTAGAAAGTTCTAATCTTTGAAGGATATTACGTACGTCTTGCAAATTTGAGTCCAGTGCATAAAATTTCAAATTCGAAACACATATAATGTGCAAGTGTTTATAAAGTTAACCAATTTGAACGTCGTTAAACCAGTTTAGCAATAAGTATCTGCGCTATGAACGCGTGTTTTAAATGTCTAATTGGAGAAGTCTCTTTTTACGTTCTGTATCTGATAGTTAAAATTAGCTTATAATTGTTATCTGCGGGGTTGACACGTTCAGAATAATTTGGCGCTGGTGGCTCTATTTCCATGATGAATATTTAAATTCATTCGAACCTTCGAAAAATTCTAGAAACAATATGAAGAAATAAGAAAAGAAGAAAATTATGCTTTTTTTTTTAATTCCAAATTATAGCAGTTGTAACTTTTTTGGCTCCTTGAACCGTGATGGAGTGTAATAAGATTTTTTTAAGCTTTCAAAAACGCATAATTAAAGTATAATTCTATGAAATAAAATATCTTTAAAAAGGATAAATTTTTTGACAGCGAAAAATCTTATACTTTTATTTCTAAGCACTATCATTTCTTTTTAATCACACATAATTTTTGAAATAAATCAAAGATAATAACAAAAACAATGATTTTAGACTCAAACCTACTTAACGACTTAAAGGGTGTACGATTATATCATTTAAAGCTCTTCGTGAAGAATTTGCTTATTTAAAATCGTGATATATAGTAAAGCCCCTTTTGGAAAAGTTTGAATACTTTTAGAATTTACCTATTTGTTATGCACGTCCCTCATGTTACGTATGTGAAAATCTTCATTTGATTCTACAAATTCTTAAAAAAAAACAACAGGAATTTTATAAAGAGAATTAAAGTAAACATTTAAAATACAAAATGATAATTTGTAATTTATATTATATTTTCTAATAAAAAAAGTCATGGTACTTTTTTGTTAATTCTACATAAACTACACAGGAGGATATTTTTGGCAATATAACACAAATGCAAGATCTTTACAGTTAGTTGTTACTAATTTTAACGAATTAGTACTAAAGGCACGCCGAGAGCGATAGGAAACTGTTGTAGATGATGCTTATATATTTTAATTCATCACTGTGCTCAGATAACTGAAAAATGGCGCGATTATTTTACATTTATAAATCCAAATGTTTCCATTAACTGTTGGGAATAATTTTTCATTAGAAAATATACTCCTGTAATTTGAAAAAAAATTAGCCATATAAATGTATTAGAATTAATTTGAAAATAAAATATGTATAATTTTTTTTGTTTACAAGTACTCGTTTTTAAAAAAATTATCAATAAAATTTTTCTTTTTACTGAAACATTCTTTATTTTTTCATGGCAACTATTCTGTTGTTGTTACTCATGCCACCTGATCGGCAAAGGCGAGATCAAGGTCCACGAAATTCATCATGGCAATGGGACGCCTGTCGTTAGCCGTAGCTTTGAGCATCATACAGGTGACAGAACGATTTAGCTCGGTTTCACCCCAATTTAGAGGGAGAACACCCTGGGGTGGCCAGGGGCCTCCCACCTCTCTTCCCCTTCCACCAACCTCACGAGAGAACTTGTGGCTTGATGGCTATTTAGAGTACCCCCATGCCGCGAAGGCACTATACATTTACAAACATCTATGTCTTCTCCGGGATTCGAACCTAGTCCCAACGGCACAGCAGTCAGCGTCGCTAACCACTATACCGGATGGGCGACACAACTACTCTTTATTGCAAAACAAATTAAATTTTATTATTACTTATTTCCGCAAAGAGAGAGCAAAAAGCTGTATATATTATTTATTTACCATGGGAGAACCGAACTCATCTATAAAGAGTTGAGAGATTTTAAACCAGAGGAGGCCAGCCCGGGGACCACATTCGGTCTGCCTTGAATAATTTTGCGATCGACGAGGTTCATTGCAATTTATCGAAATACGCTTATTTTTGTTTCTTAGTGTAGTGTTTTGTAACAAATGTACAGTGGGTGATCGGTTAACGAACACAATCCGTTCCAAGACTGTTCGTGATCCGAATTGTTCGTTAACCGATCATCGATTCACCATAGACTTCTATGTGAACTCGATTAATTCGTTCTGGAGACCCTAAAAATTAAATTTTAAAAAATGTATAATTTCTTAGTAAGTTTTTTAAAAAATAATACATACATATAATCTTGCATATTAATCTGTCCTTTTCACTTTTTGCTTATGGGGCGTTGAAGAACATGTCCAATGTCGATTGCTTTTCTCTCTTTTTCAGGATTTTCCGGAAGTAATTAATAGCATTATCGTTGTAAAGATCCCCAAACCTACTGACATCAGCTTGGTATGGGTGCCATTCTGAGACCATTGCTCTGACATCCTTCCACTTTTTCAAAAGATCTTTAATGGCAGATGTCGCCTTTTTCGTCTTCCTCTTGTTCAGAAGGAGACACATTTCGTTGTATTTCTTGGTGTTCTATCGTCAGTTCATCTTGCATGTTCCATTATGAGCTCTTCTATCTCATCCTCGTTCACCTCCAATTCCAGATCTCTAGCAGTTGTCAAAATTTCATCCATAATTTAAGGGGTGTCTCCCTGATCACCTCCGAATATGTGTTCGTTGTCCAAACACAAAAAAATCTTTCTTGAAAGTGTTCGTTATATATCCGAGCACAAAAATCTTTTGTGAAAGTGTTCGTCAACCGGTTTGTTCCACTGTATCCCATAACTGTTTCTTTTTTATTACGTTGCTTCTGTTTTTATTCACACTTAGTTATTGCATTGCAGAGACCCTTCGCAGCATCACGCTCGATTCCTGAAACTTTATCGCTACAACTAGGCATATTTGATCATAGCATTATTATTTATTAAATCATATATGTTTGTATGTATGAAAATAACGAAAACAATCATAATTCCTTCCATTTTAAATTTTCACTCCAATAAATGTTTGTAATGGATCCAAATCCAATACATATTTTTATATGCGGCCCGCGGGATTATAATGCTCTTCCGAAGTTGCCTGCAAGGTCATTTGGGTTGACCACCCCTGTTTCAACCTAATCTTCCGCTATCAAACACTGAAATCGTAATGAACTTACTTTTTCATATAAAGGTATTTATAGCCGTATTTAAGTAACGTTTGACTGTAAGACAATTTTTTCGTGGCAGATATTTTTGAAATAATTGGTCAAGAATTTCGTTGATATTGTTTTGTGATATCTTAAGAATTTATAAAAGGCAACCTAGAGCTAAATTTATGAAGGGGACTTGGCACCCTTTGAGCAAACTTCTTTATTTACGTATTTAAAAATTATATTTTAACATTTTATGCAATGTTTCTATTCAAGAAAAGGTTACCAGATGAAAATTTTCATATATTATTCACACAATTTTAAAAATTTAAATTTTTTGAAGAAAATTTTAAAATCCTACTCCTTTTGTAAAAATTAATTTTTTGACCTGAAATTTTTTAATAATATTCTTATGGATGTTCTTAACAACTTTAGGGATCGATTTTAGAATAACTTCATTCGTTTTCGAGAAAAAAAATAAAATGTTGATATACAGGCTAAAAATCAACGAAAAAGCCAACATGTCTTAAATTTTATTTTTTTTAAAAAAAAGTATTCAGTTTATAGCAAAACAGATCCCTAATTTTATTACATGCTTTATTTTTAACACGTAGGAAAAAAATTGAAGTGATTGGTAAATAATTGTCGAAGGAGTAGCATTTTGAATGCACTAAGGTTTCAAAAAACACAAACTGAGAAAAACCACTTTAAAGTTTATAATTCTGAAAAAATAATTATTATAAGCTTAATTAAACTTAAAATACCACTTTAAGATATTACTTATACGTTTTTCTTTAAAATAATTGCATTTTCATATGTTTTCAACCCACACATTTTTATAAATGATCAACTTTTAGAGAGTACTAATTGCACAAGAACATTCAAGAAAAACGTTAAAAAAAATTTTTTTCTGTCATGACAGAAATTTTAGCTGTGTTTTTTTCTTCTTATAATATTAAAGTATTACATTTGTATGAAAAATATATCAGGAATAAGAACTGAAATTATAAAATTATTAATATAAAATGCCTTAATTTAAAAATTTTACATGCACACATTTCACAAGGAAGAAAAATTACATCATTGTATTGCCTCGGAAATATTCTGCTTTTAATACTACACATTCTTTTTTATAGTTATTATTTCTATTTATAAAATAGATTTTTTTTATCATAACGCATTTTTTAGCTGTTTTTTCTAAAAAGGGGGTGTGGCTGAATTGCCTAATTTGTTTTCAAATGAAGTTTTAGTCAACTTCTAACTTTCCGACATGCACAAGTGATATATCAATCGAAAGATAATAATTCAAAGAATAAGATTAAATGAAAATTAAAAAAAAAACGATAGGTTTGTGATTTTTAGGGTACCAAGTGCCCTTAAATGGATATCGAAAATAAAATATTCTATAGACCAATTCTTTGACCCACATCCTTACGTAATCATGCATTCTATCCTTCTCGTCGATCAAAATGAATTCTTTTTGAAAAAGAGCAGGTAGTCGAATCTTAAATAGGGCATATAACTTCACTGATGATTGACTTTGTCGTTTGAGAGTATCTATTTAATAACATAAAATTCATTTATGGTAAAGAAAGTAATCGAAAATGTATATGGCATAAATATCAACCGTACACTTGTAAATATCTGTACGGACTGATTCACTAATACATTTCAAAAAATAATTTAAATCGGTTAAAGAGTAATATTTCTAAGCTATATAATTGAGTTGATACGTTTTAAAGTTGAAATACGAATGGAAATATGAGAGGAAAAAATAAAAAAACGCGAAAATAAAAAACCTGAAGATAGATTTTTATGCAGTTTTACCTACAAAAATCAACTTGATCATTTTAATTCTTTTTATGTTAAAAATATGTTTCGAAAGCCCGTAGTAGATAACAATTTTAAGATGGTGAAAATATATATAAGTAAATTTTTGATAAGTAATAAATTACAAAAGTTTTTCAAAAATATCATTCTTCTTGATCTAACTTACTCCACATCCTCTATTTGATTTTCGTGGCCGCGGTAGCCGAGTGGTATAGGCATCAGACTGTGGCTTGCTTTGTCACGGGTTCGAGCCCAGTACCACTAAAGACCAGCCGTGTAGGGCAGCGATGCACGTTAAATCTGTCGAGAGCTGAAACGTCCTCTCGTTGGTGTGGTGTGGTAGTTAGGAGAGGGGGTGCCAGCTCAGGTGTCGTCCACGTCACTTGACCATGGTTCAAAATTACGTGGTCCGTCGCCAAAAGCCCTCGTGCATCTAGCTGAACAATGCGACGTTAATATTCAATCAATCAATCTATTTGATTTTCTCCCGATTTGATTGATGGATTCTTAATTAATGTTGTACTTTTGAGATTTACGAGTGAGTGAGTGAATATTAACGTCGCACTGTGTTCAGGTACACGAGGGCTTTTGGCGACGGACCACGTAATTTTGAACCATAGTCAAGTGACGAGGACGACACCTGAGTTGGCACCCCTCTCCTAACTACCACACCAACGGGAGGGCACTTGAGCTCTCGACAGATTTAACGTGTATCGCTGCCCTATACAGTGGGTCTTTGGTGGTACTGGGCTCGAACTCATGACATGCCTGCCATGATCCGATACCCTTACCACTGGGCTACTACAGCCCTTTGAGATTTACGAGAGTTATTGGTAACGGACCTCGTTATTGAGTTTCGGTCGGTATCTGAATTGGCTTCTCACTTTCCCATCTTCCACACCACGCCGAACAAGAGGACTTTGAGTTTCGACAGACTTTTCATGTATCAGTCTGTATACACGGCTGGTCTTCAGTGGCAACAGGACTCGAACTGACGGCTCGACCAGGCCGGCCACGAGTTCGAGACCGTGGCCTCATATCTTGATATGAATGCCCTGTTTAAGGTTCGATTTTATTTAAGAATATTATGGGGAAAGAGTGAGGCAGACTGCAAATTGAATTTAATAGTATTTGTTATGTTCTGGTGGGGAAATATATTAGTAGACCATTGCTTCTCAACGTTATCCCTGTGGACCGGTCAACGTTTGATAATTTCACCGCGGCCCACTGAGGAGGGGTTGATTGTTTGTATTTAAGATTGTTTTAATTTAATTATATTCAAACATGCATTCGAAATAAAATAAAGTTACACCAAACACTGAGTATAAAATGATTTAATATGGAATATAAATTGATTTCCATGGAAAGTCACACAAACGCGAGAGAAATACACCACAGTAAATAAAATGGAAATAACTAAATGTTCATTGGGTGGCCCGGGGGGTCACTGTAGTAGACCATGTCGGTGTCACTCATGTTATCTGACTTTAGCTCGAAGTGACCGAATCCTTTGCTAATAACTTAATGCACAAGACACTCATACGACGTAATTAAAAGGAAGTAGAAACTTTCCAAATGATATATGAATATTTTCTTCGGTAACACTACTTACTTCGGAGCCACACTCGAAACATTTTTTTTTTTAATTATATCGCGTAATTATCTCTCGATGTCTTTTCCCGCGAAATACAAACAAAGCATCTATCAACCTAATTGGTCCATGTTTGTCTCTCGAAAACGCACAAATTACACAATTAAAAACAAAACAGAAAGCGAACGCAACAAAGTGGGTGATGGCATCGACAGTCCTGCCGTTTCTTGAACTCTAAACAAATAAAAAATGGGAACGGAGTATAAGTAAAATAATGACCAACAAAATACCGCTGCCGCAGGAGTCGTCCATCCTGTTGTGCGGGGAGGGGAAGGTGCATCATCAAAAGTGCAGCCATCGTTATAATGTGACGTGTCTCCTAATAGATATTACCTCTGCAAGAACAAAAGGCAGAGGACAGTAAACTATGGAAACTTCCATTGTCTGCGTACATGTCATGTGAAATGCTGGCGTGAGCACAGATACCTTCTATGAATCCCCCCTCCGAAAACATTCTTTTTTTTTTCGTTCTTTTCTCCGTTGCATTTTGCGGTCTTGTTTCGTGTGTAAATGCTTGTCGTTTTTCTCTTTTATTTTATCTTTCTTGTTATGATTATAATCTCCCCCCCCCCTGGCTTTACCGTGAATATTCTTAATGCCCTTTTTATCGCGGCAGTTGATTATTATTATTTTTTTTTATTCGCGGAACTAAATTGTGGTATCTCCTCTCTTGGATGATTCAGTTCCCTTTTCTCTCTCCTCCCTCTTAAATTTCGAGATCCTTTTTTAAAAAATTTTTTTAAGGATGAATGTTAATTGAGTTTTTCGGTGTATACAATCTTATACGTATCATTTTGTATAAAATAATATGATGTCTAAGATCCTATCTGATAAAGTTGTTTTGAATTGTGAAAGAACAAGTAGCTTCCTTTTTGATAATGTATGAAAACTACGAAAAAAAAGGTAATATTAAAGAATTATATTTAATAAATTCGTAGTTCTTAGCATTTTCTATAATAATATTTATTGGGGGTGGGGTAAGCTTTACGTTACTTCAAACCCATTACAACAATTGAGCATTTTAATTCCGTCTATGTTAGATTGTAATGAATCGTGTGAAACCTGTATTTTAGTACAAATATATCTTAATACCCACTCAACTTTCTGATCCTCAAAATGCCACAGAGCGTCGAATGAAAGGAACATACTCTTGGAGCTCACATGGAAGGGACACTCTTTTTAGTTTTGTAAAATTTCAACATATATTTTCCAGCGCATTCCCCGTTCTCAATGTCGAACTTTTATTTGAGGCGTGCTGTAAAAGCGGAAGAGAGAAAGTATTTATTAACGTCGCCCTGTGAGGCAACACGAGCCTCCTAATTTTGAACCGAAGTCAATTGACAAAGACGACACCTGAGCTGGCACTCCCCCTGCGAACAACCACACCATACTAATGGGGTATTTTGAGCCTCGACAGATTTATCGTGCATCAGCCTCCTCTACATAGGGATACTAGGGCTTTAACCCGCGTTATGCTGGACACAAGTTCGCTACCATAACCACTAGACTATTGCAGCTACATAAAAATGTGAGATACTTATTACTTGCAATTGGCCAAAGTTGGCCCTTGCGCCATTAAACTCGACATTCACTCACTCACTTATTACTTGCAACACACATTCTGGAAAAGAGATTCGACATTTTGAAAAACAATACATATACAAAAATGTATAAGCGAAAGTAATAAATTATTTAGGAAATCTGGCACCAAAGTTAAAAAACAATTTTATTAAATTTGATTTCTAAAAAAATGAGTCGCTGTGTCTTATAGCTTTAGTTACGTTATTAAATCAACTTAGACCAGTGTTTTTTTCAGACATGAAGCAACTACATCTTGGATCGTCTTGTAAACGAGTCGGTGCGATGAAAGCTCAAAGCAATCAAATCCCGCTTTTAAATATTAATTTATAAGGGATGAAGCAATGATATTCCTTAAAGTTTAATTCAAAATTTCAGAAGTATATTTTTTTAAAAATAAATAAAACGTTAAAGAAAAAGTGATTTAGTATTTTCTTCTTCATATTTAAATTTCAAAAGAGAAAAAAAAAGCATCTAATCCACATTGGTAGGAAACACTTTTTATAATGTTGAAAGACCTCTTTAACTTAAATTTTTTTTTAAGGTTTTATCGGAATATATATATCAAAAAAGATTTAATGGAGAATGCTTATAATTGCGTATTATGCAATATCATTGCTATTAACAGTTTTTAAGCTCTTTCATTCGAATTAATTTTAGAAGCAATGATTCGATCAATTGTGAAAATCAAGGGGCATTGTACTAAATTAAAAATTGTCTTATCAAGAGCATACCGAAATTATCGAAAGTCTCTTGATTGCAATGAAAAATTCACTCTGGGAACCAGAACGAACCGATGAATTTGCAGGAAAGTATTCGTTTTGCGTTCTTGCTTTAGATTTAGATTGATTGAATCATATTCAATAAAACGCAGCAAAATCTTTAATACAATATAAAAAAAATTAGTGGGTATACTCTTAGCATAATTTTATTACTGTGCATTCTTTTGGAAAAAAAATTAAAATGTGTATAAGGTTTTATTTTTATTTCAAAAGTATAACGAAAAAAAGGATCTATTCATCCGACTGCTCTATTCAGAATAGGAAAACATTTTACCGTAGTAATTGTTTTTTAAAAGTCCAGTTTAAATTTACAATTTAGAATTGGATGATTTTAAACCATTCAATTCTCGCCCCCCCTCACCTCCTTAATCGAAAGTGATTTTCAGTTCCTCGACTTACGCCCCCCCTCGTAGATTCTCCCCCATCCTTAAAACCAAGGTTGAATTATTGCTGATGAAATTGGTAATTTGATTGAAAAAGTTGTCGATCTTGCCAGTCAAATAAATTCAAAATTGGATAGTGATGACGTTCAAGAACTGCTGAATTTCCACAATCAGGATCTGACAATGGATGAACTCATACAAATGCAAGAAATTAAACAAGTTCCCACACCCAGCTCAGTTAGAAGATTGAATGACGGTTGGTAATTTCACAGGCTTTAATTGAACAAGTAATATGAAAAAAATTTTAAGTGAGTGAACTAATAGTAGGAATTGAAAAAAAGAGAATGATTTGTCTGCATTGTTGCAACAATGCACACCCTTTTTGGCTAGTTAGGTTGAAAAACTGGTTTTAGACGCCAACTTTTTTCTTTGTTTTAACAGTTACATTATTACAACAATAGAGACGAATCTAAGTTGACGTCAAAACCGGTAATTAAATTAAGTTAATAATTATTTGAAAAAACTGTATTAACATCGTGTCATCCACTACAAGTTTTAAAAAATTAATTTAAACTTGATTGGATGAGTAGAAGTTATTTTATTAACGATAGAAAATTTGAACAAGATAAATAAATTTATAAATACAGAGAGTGAGCTAATAGTAGGAATTGAAAAAGGGTTACAAATTTTATAAAATATGTACTCCAACGAAGAGCGTAAAATTTTTTATATATACTACGAGGAAATTTTGCGGGAGGAAAAAAAAATCTTTCAGCCGTCAGACTAGTTAGATTTTACGAAACTTTGACATTAAAGTAAAATTGGTTTGAGATTTTGTATTTGTAATCTAATTTTGTATCGATTTATACTTAAGAATTTATCAAGCTTTTTTTTTCTAAATTATTATTTTTTTCGTCTCCGGCCCCGATTAAAAATAATTTTTATGTATTTCTGTGCTAAATTACGCCTGGATTTACCCAAATTCGACTTAGGTGGTTTCCACTCCGTCCTACCTATTGCTTAAGTTCGGGGAATTACAATGTTTGTGAATTTCAGTTACGAATAAGATTGTTTTCAGCATCTGTAAAATGTGCCTGCAATTCAAACGCACATGCAACGTTAATAAAAACTTCAACGCTTGGGAAACAATAGGATTTTAAACCTTATCTAATGTAATATGAAAAATCTAAGCCGAATGATTTATGATAAAAAATAAAATAATGCGAATTGCAGTTTCTTTTTGGGTAGAGTTAGGTCAAAAGCTATTACTGTTGTAACAATTCAAGAAGTTGAAAGAGAGAGTTAATTTCTTGGACTTTAGTTACTATACGGTACTAGTACTTACCAACTCTTAACAGTCAAATGAGACTTATTTATTATCTAATTAAAATGTATAAATAAAATTGATTTCGTTGTTATTATTAAGTCTAAAATTGTTCAAAAAGGTGTGCTTTTAAGACCATAGATTCTTCGCTCCTAATTTTGGCAATAATAGTTCCTTTAGTCCGGGATCAGTGGCGCCTGTTTTTTCTCCATCGTTGGTCGCAGAGGGGTTGAGGAGAACACCGCAGGCTTTTAACTCGTTTATTTAGTTTTGAAAATTTTTTTAAGTCAACTATGATACATATTTATAAAGTACAAGATGTTTTTTCAATCGTACAAATAAAATTAGAAAATTAATTAATAGAATTATTATGCGACCCTCTTTTTGGAATTCTGAAAGGAATACAGAACACCCCGCGCGTCTAATTTCCGTTTAACAGATTGTACCGTTCCACTTAACAGTAAATATAAATTGTGTAATTAATTTGAAGTTAACACACACAAGAACCAAATAGTGTGTTAATAAAACTAAATATTCTAAAATGCTCGAATTTCAGCTTTAAGATTACTATAATCATTGATCGCGATGATTTTATGTAAAAAATTCATGTATATAAGAAGATAAATGCTTATATTTTAATTTGGATGAAATGTTGATTTTTTAAATGCGTTCAGTTTTTTTAAAAAAATAAAATTACGCATTTCCGCCATGATAATGTAAAAAAATTAGAATAGTAATTGCAAGCTCAAGAAGATTCATAGAAGTATCATTGGTAAAAATTATCGAATCGCTCTATTAGTTTAAATATTTATATGATTTTTATTTGCGAATGAACCTTTTAAAAAAGACCCGTTCAAGATAATTAGAGTAAACAAATTTTTTTGTATCTCAATCTACTTCAAAAAATATCAGTAGAAGCGGATTAAAAGTTTCATGTGTTCACACACACAAATACAAAATTATTCTCCCTCAATCATTTTCTTATCACAGTACTTACAATACTATGTTTACTATAATGTTTTCAGCTGTTAAATTTTTTGTACTGATTCAGAATGAATCTGTAATTTACTGCTACAATGTAGTTTAGAAACAACGTCATATAAACTGACATTTAATGCTTATTTTTTGAAAAAGAATGGATTACTTTGAATTCTCTCTCTCTCTCCATATAGTGAGATAAATTAGAATTGGTAAAGGATAAGTATTCGTTCATTTCTTCATTCGTTCATGATTTTTATAGTATGTAAATAATTAACGGGAAAAAAACGAACTGAATTTAGATACAAAATTATTTTTAAAAAAAATACGGAATGTTGAGCATTAAAAAAATATTTTGTTAGGTAGCTATTATTTTTAAGGTTATTTGCTGTTTTTTAAAATTTATCAGTTGCTTTTTATATAAATTTACGCCTACTGTCTTAAAAAATATATTTGCTTTAGAAAAATAACGACTATTTAATTTTAAAAAAAAGCTAACTTACCATTTTTCTATTATTTTAAATAATTGAAATAGAGTTTTGAGACTTTTATACAAGATGAATGTTCAAATTTAACGTGAATTAGAAAATATCTCAGAAGTTTTCATTTTTGAACTGCGAGCTTCAGATTTAAAAAAATTAGGTTTACATTATAGTTCATTTACAGTTAATGTTGGTTTAGATTTACAGATATTTGTGAAATAAATCATAAAATGTAAGCGAATTTTGGAAAGAAAATATTTTTAAGAAATTAATGAAACAAACTTTGTAGAAATAACTTTTCTTACGATTACCTTATATTATTATAAATAATATGAAACCTAGGCTGTATTATGTAAGCAATCACAAATATATTACTGTTCAAAAATTACAATAGATCCAAATATCACTAATATATATATATACCACTATATAATATTTTATTATATATATATCATTCTCTATACTAAAACTTTTTAATTGCTCAAACAATAACTTTTTCGATACATGCGTGTATTTTTTTTATCGATATGAAAAAGAAATATATCTCTTTCTTTTCAATTTTTTTTTTTTTTTTTTTTTTTTTTTTTTTTGTAAATTACTACATATGAACAAACAACCCTTATTACGAATAGTCTTAAATAATGATATATTTAAGAATCATTATTTGGTTTTATACACTATTGATTCAAATGATGTTTTGACAGAAAATATATTAACGCAAAAAAGGACAATAGGTTGTTTAATTTAGAGCTTTTTAAAAACAATCTGTTTTGGAACATATTTTCACCTCACAGAATTTTCTAAAAACATAAAATTGCAAGCGAATGAATAGTGATGTACATTTTGTCATTCAAGTATAACTTAAACGAGGATGCAAAGCAAGATCTTGGGGACGAAATAAAATCATTTGTACAAAAATAGCAATCATGAAAATTTTCAATCATACATTGAAATTATGAGCAAATATTAGGCAAAATGCTTAATTTCAGAATGTACTCACCACTCAGAAGAAAAATCCTATTCCACATAAAATAAGATGCCTTTCACACAACATCCTAGAAATTTGTCCACCACCAATATTTTCGTGCTACACACACTAAAATGCCATCTCAAGATAAAAATAACCCACTACTTTCTCTTGAAAATCCTTTAGGACTGACCAATCACGAAATGCTTCGCAGGGGGTGGTTGAGAAAATCCAATGCAAGGTCGTAATACGATTATCGGTACTTTGTATTAAGTGACCCGCTATAAATCTCTCGCTTTGAAAGACAGGGACGAATGTATGAACGTCCCAAAGGGGGCTGGACATTCCAGAAAGTGTCCCCCCAAACAAGCCAATGAGAACGGGGTATGGAATTTAAGAAAATGTTCCCCTTCAAGCATATAATGTGAAATTTTGTCTCCACTTTTACCACACATTAGTGTTCAGTTAATTTAAAAGTATATATATTCTTGCTTGAGAGAGAAAAAATAGTATACAGAAATATTTTCCTTCACATTATGGGATGTTCTTATTATATCATAAAAAAATTTAAGCGACCAAGCACATACTTTTTTTCGTACTTTTTATTAACTCTTACATGGAATTTAATTTCGTGACAGTGGTCGCCGAATGGTAAAGAATATTAGTAATGCATTTGTGTCTGCATTATTGATCCCTCGTGCAGTGTGGAGGGGCTGATGCACGGTTAAATCCCTCGATGTCTAATTCCTTGAGGTGATGTGAAAGTTTGGAGTGGGGGTGCCATCTCAGCTTCCTCATCACATGACTGTAGATTAAATTTGCGCGGTTCATCTCTAAATCCTCTTTTGTTGGTTCTGAGTGCGACGTAAATTAACGATCAGATTTTATTTTCTTGGACAAAATTGTGTATTTTAAGAACCTAAATTCAATCCTATTCGGGAATATTATTATTTACATTAATTTCTCCTTAAGTCTATCCTTAATACATCGATTCTTGCAATTTAAATCTGATTACCCTTATTTGTTTATCAAAACTGCAGATACGCGCGAATGGTTTCTCCGTAGTTGAATTAATTCACGTTTGTTGGCCGATTCAATTCCGTTTTTCTGCTAGAGTCTACCTGATCGCTTAAGTTTCCATACATGTAGGTCCTAAATGTCAGCTATTTGATGTGTGCTGCTGCCGTTTACTAAAAATGTACTCGTTTATCAAAGTTACTGTAATCAATTGTATAAATTATTATCTTATTTGTAATCAATTGTAACATTTTCTGGCAAGTTATATCAGAATTATAAAGTCTATCGCTAATATCCATGTTGCTTGAGAATGCGACATTAAAAAAATAATCAAATATATAAATTGTACAAGATATGTGAATACAACTTGTCTTCGGCACTCTTAATTCGATGGATAAAATGTGCTTAGAAAGAAGGAAAACACGTTTAAAATAAGTTCTACAAATACACTTTTTCTATTTGAAAGAGCTTTATGAAAAGTATTATATTTGAGGGCTGCGGTAATCCAGTGGTCAAGGTATCGGATCATGGCAAGCATGTCATGAGTTCGAGCCCAGTACCTCAAAAGACTCGACGTGTAGGAGAGCGATGCACGTAAAATCTGTCGAGAGCTCAAACGTCCTCCCGTTGGTGTGGTGTGGTAGTTAGGAGAGGGAGGTGCCAGCTCAGATGTCGTCCTCGTTGCCAAAGGCCCTTGTGTAGCTGAACCGTGCGACGTTAATGTTCACTCACTCACTCAGCCATTTAATCAGTCTATAAGGTTTTTAAAGCATAAGATTGGAATGAAAATATTTAGTATTCCAATTCAAAAATTTTAGATCCAATACATTTAAAAATTTGTGCTGTTTTAAAATCCTATTATTGTGTACATTTGTTTTAAAATTCTTGCATTTCAGTCAGACATAGATGGCTGAGAGAAAGAAATAACCATCATATTAAGAAATTTAGTGAATATGAATATCATACGAGTTACGAAGGTTTCTAACTAGACTTAAAATGTAAGTACCGTAAAATCCGGCTTATAGCGCGCAGTTTTAGATCTAAATTTGCAGGCGCGCATTATACGCAAGGTATAAAAAGGAGAGCTTTAAAATGAAAAAAGAGATGGACATCTTGAAAAAAATAGATTTGAGCATACATCGAAATACTGTTTATTTAAAAGAAATGACATTCTGTGGATTAATGGGGTTCTAGAAGTGTACTATTTTTGCCAAAGCTTGGAATAATACCTTAAATAAATGACTTAAAAATATAAGAGCACTGCATATGAAGTTCCTTCAGAAAAAAGGGTGCGCGTTATACGCCGGCTTTACGGTAGGTGTGTGTTTTTTTTTTAAAAAAACTAATACCGTTAGTGTGTAATATTAAAATGTAAAACAAAAGTAAAAAAGTATAAATTAGTATCATAAAACTTTGTAGCAGTTGAGCAAAAATTATTTTATTTTGTTGACGAACAAAATGTGCATGAAAGGTTTTCTAACGGAATGTAAAATAACTTATTTTGCGAAATTTCAATTCACATATTCCTAATTTGAATATTAGATTAAATTAAGAAATGAAAACGCTACAGAAGAAACGTGTGAATTTCCAACTTGTAATCTAATATAAATTATTCATGTTAAGTGTGAGTGGCGGGGGGGGAATGCAATTGATAAAAATTAAAATTGTACTTGATATATCTCAATTAACATTTTGGGAGAACTCAAAAAGTGTTTTAATGTTTGTTGAATAGTTGATAGAAAAACTGTTGAACTTCGATGTATTTTACAGATTATTTTGCAAAAGTTATTTAAAAAGCTTGGACTTGTTTTCCCGTTTATAACAGCATAAGAAAATAATGAGAGAAATCTTTTAAAGCTGAAAGACTTCGTATCACGCGAGTAAAATGGCAAATCAGTGGCGCACACAAGGGAGGGGGAATCCTGGGAGGGTCCGGACCTCCCCCCAAAATCCCTTGACTTTTTTTATCGTTTGGTTATATTTCTTAGTGCATAGTGCACACACACAAATAAAATTTAATTAAGTATTTGTTATTAATGATAAATTTTATTAATTAATGCTAATTATTGTGTTTTGTTCCCGAAAATCGACAAAATCAAAAGGAGCATAATACAAGAATGGTGAACTATCGACCCCGGACCCCCGCTTGAAAAATTCCTGTGTGCTCGACTGTGGCAAATGATCATGATAAAAATCAATTTATCTAGCTCACATCTCTCCAGAGTACAGTAGGCTACAATAAAATTGATATGAATAAAAAGTAACGAACTAGAGATTTTTCCACACAAAAATCTGAAGGGGAACGAACGTATTTGGATCATTTTAGATTGTGTATACTTTTATTTTCTCGAGGGAGTGAATAAGGGTTTGTTAATGTCGCATTATAATAATACACGAGGGCTATTGGCGACGAACCTCGTAATTTTGAACTATGGTCAAGTGACGAGGATGACATCTGAGCTGCCCCTCCCTTTCCTAACTACCACGCCACCCGGAAGACTTTGAGCCCCGACAGATTTAATGTACATCCACCCCTCTACAGGGAAGATCTTTAGTAGCACTTGGACTCAAACTTATGCCATACCGGCCACGAGTTCATGACTCTTATTACTATGATACCACGACCACTTTTCAACTTTGAAATCCTGAATCTTTCAAATTTGAAATGAGGTTGATAATTCCAAAAAATTCTAATAGCGAAAAAGGAAAATTTGAAAGCATTGTAAATAATAGATGCTTATTAATACATCCAAAAGACGTTTTAGTGTATAAGAACTGTTTAATAACGCATTTTATCAATGATTTTAATATATCTTGTGGCAGAAAATTTAATTTTATCTATTATTTTTATTTCATATATATATACCGTAAAATCCTGAGAATAACGCGCACTGCCGTATAGCACGTATCTGCACTTTCAAGCTGCATTTTTTAATTTTTAGGTATATTCGCTGTATAACGAGCACCCTCTTTTTTTACGAAGAAACCTGAAATGATCGGATGCACAATTCTCTTATGTTTTGAAGTCATTTATTCAAAGCATTATCCCAAATTTTTGAAAAAAACAGTATACTTCAAGAGTTACAACTCTTTAAGTTCATTAAGAATATCATTTCTTTTTAATATAAACGGTACTTCGATCTATATAGAAGTCTATTTTTTTATGCTCATCTTATTTTTTATTTTTAAACCCATCATTTTTATTCCCCGCTTATAACGTGCTTATTTTGATCTTACTTTATGTACTAAAACTGCGCTTTATATATTCTGGAGGAAATCGCACACAAGTGCAAAGATTAAAATTACTTCAAAACGTTAAAAAAAATAAAATCCATGTTATATATAGTAAGAATGTGATTTAAATGTAAAGCGCAATATGGTTCCAGTTAAGCTTTACCTGAATCACAAAAATTGCGCTAGGTGTATTATAAGCTTGAAAAAAATATTAGATAATAAAGAATGAAGGCAATTTATGAAGATCTTAGTACTAGTGTGCATATTAATAGTTGCCTTTCTTAATATTTATCGCAATTAGAACTTCAATGTTTTTAATTCTGTCTCTAAATATAAAGTACATCAATCGACTCGATGCATGTAGGAGGAATTTTAATTTCCTTTTCTCCACTCGCAACTCGTGTAGATATACGACACCGCCTCACTTTTGTTCCACATCTTCCCTCAAAAGAACCACAGCCCTTACTAATCATTACCTTCTTCTTTTCCCACATTGTTTAAACCCACGACTGAGTGCATTTTTTATCCACCCTCTTTCTCAACCCCACTCCCTTTCGGGTTATGTACTATTCCTCCCAAGTCAACACTCGGTAATTGAAAAGGTCGGCCTCCCTCCTCAAGCCCTCGACTCCATTGAGTAGGTCCGTGATTAAAAATGCAAATCGGGGCTGCCCCGGGCGTCATGCGCGCCCCGGGCGGGATAAATTAAAATCTCGCACACAGAATGTACCTTATAATTTATGCAGATGTGCACTCTTTGCAGTCGAATGGCTCCCACAGCTGCGTCTCGCTGAATATGCATCAGGATGACTTTTAAGCCCTTCGTTGAGAGGGAAGGAGGGCTGCAGTGTAATATATTCGGGAATATTATTAGGAAGGTGAATCGGAGGTGTTTTGTTTTGAGGCGGCTGAATTATTAAGGGTCTTGTGAGGAATGGTAATCTTTGGCGGTAATTATGAGAGGGAAAAGATAGTTGAGGGCGAGTTCCTTGGAGGCGACTTGGAAAAGTTACAGAATCTTACTGATTTCTTTTTTTTTCTTCGAGTGTTATATTTATAATTCAAATTTCGGGATATTTTTTCTGTTAAATGGATGTAATTGTGAATAGAATTACGAGCTCTATCACTCATATAAAGAATCTGACATCATCAACTTCATCAAAATACAACGCATTAACCCTTTCAGGACCATGATCACATATATGTGATGGATTTCAGGGATCATGGTATCATATATGAAATTTCCCGTTTTGAGGACCGTGGTCACACTGGTGTGTTCTGAAATTGCAACGATTCGGAACGATTATAAATTATAAATTTCGGCTTATTTTATTACAGTTGTGATTTTATATGAATTTTAAATAGAGTTAAGCTTAACAGGTTAAATCGCCCGGTCACATTGCAGAATGGAACAAGACCGCACCACAAAAAAAGTCTTCAATACTCAACCAATTGGTACACGGAGAGAAGGCAGGCAAGATCTTAGATGGATTGATAGCCTAGAAAAAGATCTTTCAGTTTTGAGAAATAAGAGTTGTAGAACACTAGCAAAAGCTAAAGGCTTACTTGGAAAAAGGCTTCTTGAGAAGGCCAAGATCCACCCTATCCTGTCGAGCCACTGAGGAAGGAAGGAATTGTGAAAAGTGTTTGTTTAATATTGATAGGGATAAATTTTTTCACAATAAAATAATCATAATCGTTGTTGCAATAAAGTCTTACTGGCAAAGCCCATGGGAAATATTCTGGCTGCAGACCCCCGATGAGATGGATTGATTGTGTCGAAAAAGATCTCAACATTTTAAAGGTCAAAAACTGGAAAATGTTTGCCAGAAGTAGAGGTGCCTGGAGAAGGCAGGACCACTTAAGGCTGTTGCGCTATTGAACAAG
The DNA here is from genome assembly GCA_019973935.1 of Trichonephila clavipes. Classification (NCBI taxonomy): domain Eukaryota; kingdom Metazoa; phylum Arthropoda; class Arachnida; order Araneae; family Nephilidae; genus Trichonephila; species Trichonephila clavipes. The sequence goes on along the minus strand of BMAU01021296.1, from coordinate 182,680 downwards.
AAGAAAATAATCATAAACCAAATAAAGGAAAGGCTCTACAAGTTTTGGGGTGGCCACGTAGGCTAATGGTTATGGTTTTGAGTTCACAGCCGATATGACATGATTCAAGCCCTTTTGCTACTGAAGACCCGTCGTGTAGAAGGGCTGATGCACGCTAAATCAATATGTTGTGCCCTTCCGTTGGTGTGGTGTAGTTGCTTGGGGAGAGGGTGCAGAACTCAGATGTCATCATCTTTCCTTGATTGAGGTTCAGAACTGCAAGCTCCGCCGCCAATACCTCTCTTATCCCTTTATAGCCCGATGGCCCGCACTCCTCAAATTTCGGAAATGTTCGTAGAGATTTTGAATTGAAACAATGGACTTTTAAGTAAAAATAGTTTTTTAAATAAAAGAACTGTAATATATATATATTATCCAGAAAAAGAATAATAATTTTCAAACAAGACATCAAAACAATTTAATCCAAAAATAATTCAGTAATTTGCTTTTGGTGAAATGCGATTAATTAGGATGGAAAAAGAATTGTAAAGAATATTGCTAAAGACAAGTAAAGATTGATAAGGAATTGTAAACATGTAAAATGTATATTTAATAAAAGGAACACCTTAATACACTCATCTTTTTAAGGGAAACATTGGAAATCAAATGTCTTGTTTTGGAAAAGTTTTGGAATCATAGAATAGCTAAAAAATATTCAACGACAGAGTAATGATTCTTGTGTGCGTGCGCGCAATAATTTTTTTTAAAAATTCAACCGGGTGAGTGTTTTCAAGTTCTGTTTTTGACAAACATTTTTAAGACGGGTAATTTTAAATTATTTAAAAAATCAGTTTTTAAACTATTTTCACACAATACTGCAAAAGAAAAATATATAATCTAAATTTTTTTACCCTTAAAACTTTACAGAAATTGTTGTTTGCTCATTTGGAGAAAAATACTAACGGAACTTAATTAGATATTAAAGTATATCACGATTTTACGTAAAAAATTACGATTTGGTATATAAATTCTGAAGGTAAAAAAATATTAATTATAAAATATTTAATTCTCTTAATGAGAGTCAATTTTCTGGCGTTGCATTCAAAATTAAAAGCATATTTTTTCTCCTCTTTCTAAAAAAAAATATCCATAATAATTTTTTTTTCTTTTGGTCAAAATTGAAAAAAAATTTCCCTTTCTTTTTTTTTAAAGTGGTTATTGATTAACCAGACGGCACTCGCATAGTTTCTTCTTTATTCCAATCAAACTGAATTGAATATATTAAGCCTGCAATGTCAGAAAAGAACATAACTTCTACAGAGATAAATGAACGAAATCTATTGAGGCGCTCCCATTGAGAGAAAGAAGCAACAACAAATCGTTTCTGCGCAAGCGTGGGCCTTCCATGAAGTTGAAGTTATAGTGTATCTCTTTTTACGGGACGACTATCGTCCCAATAACCATGTCTGGAAACGAGCCGTGGATGATGACCGGAATGACGAGATAAATTTCCCGCCGACTTCTCACAGAAAAAGGAGATGGAAAGCACCCTAAAAACATTCATGTGCCTCTTGTTACAGCTATAAAGCGAACATCGTTCTTAAATGTGCGCCTGGAAGCCATAAGTTCGCGTTTGTTCGATTGCTCCAGAATATTCGGCTGCTGGGAAAAAGGTAAAAATAAACGCTTAGATCTCTGCTTACAACTGCGAAGAGATATTAGGAAAAAAATAAGAGCCGCTCTTTGTAGATTAAGGTGGAAGCGAGGGCTTTTTGAAAAGTTTCTGAAGTGTTCTAATGGCGGATGAAGGTTTCTTTGCTGTATCTTTTTCAATGGTTATGTATTAATAAATTTTCTTATAAATCTTGAGGTAGGAAGGAGGGGGGGAATGATGAGACGTCATTTACTTCGTGATAGTTTAAGGCAGCGGTACTCAACCTGTGGCCCACCAAGCCTTTTTTAGAGGCCTGGTCATAGCCCACTGCTCTGAGAAATTTACTGATTTAAGAACATTGTATTAAAAATTTGTTGGGAAATTCTTTGTCAAGAAATCAAGAAAAGTCCTTTATTCTCTTGTTGCGGCCCGCGTGAAATAGTTGACATATGTATGCGGTCCAGCAGAAAAAATAGGTTGAGTATCCCTGGTTTAAGGTGACGGTCTGAATCTATCGTCATTACTGTGGGCCTCCCGTGTATCAAGAACACTATTTTTATTTATGATACAATATATTTATAGCAGTGCTTCTCACACTTTCAATATTTGCGACCCAATTTTCAATCATTATTTTCATCGCCCCCTCCCCCTCAATATTAACAATTACGATAAAGCTACAATACCACCTTAATTGTAAGTCGTACAAATTATTAAGATAAGTATTAAATTTTGTATATGTTACTTTTAAGTAAATTACTTGAAGCATCACGTTACTTTTCCTGTTTACATTTATAAGTTTTATATAAGTGTAAATGCGTAGATTATTTTTATAACGTTTAATGTGTTATTCTTTCAATGAATTAATATATTTTTTAAGTAATCTTTTATTTTTGACTCTTTGATAAGCTCACGCTCACGTAGGGTTATCGTGCCCCCCAGGAAGGGTGCGCTCCATGGTTTGAAAATCGCTGGCTTATAATGAAAGATAATAAAAAAAATTTATTTCGGTTGCTTGATAATTTTTTTCCTTGTACTTTATAAATTATGATAAATCGGGACATATCTGTTCATCCACCTCTGCGCCCATTGGTCATGTATATTTGGATGGTCACTGTAGATAAGTATTAAGTAGCACTGTAGATAAGTAGCCCTCACGGACTGTTGCACTACTGAGTGTTGATAATTTGTTTTCCTTGTACTTTATAAACTATGATAAACTTTATAAAATACTATTTTGGCAAAATACATTTAGTCTTAACTATCATATTTCATATTGATTTCGAAAAGAAGCAGCTCCCCCACACCTTTTCTTTTATATGCAGTATTGAATAATTACATATATATAGCATTCTGATTCGCTATTCTGCAATTAAAATCTATCAGAAATTTAGTTAATGACGTGTGTACTTCCTAAAGTGATATATATATATATATATAATCTGTATACATTTAAAACTTGCTTACATCACCACGATGTTTTTAAAAGACGTACTCTACCGCCTCCCTCCAAATAACCTAGTTGTTACTCACAAATTTATAATATTTAACCTTCCTTCGAAACTTCAAAATAAAATGAAAATGAAGTATGATAAATAGGAAATATTTATAAGAATCAATCTGTCTTTGCGAAAGGTATTCTATATTTACCACTCCCCGAAAAATTTGATAACAGATCTATATTTCATTACAGTTCTATAAATGTATTAATTTTTATATTTATCGATAAAGGTTGATTTTCAAAAATAAAATAAAATATTGTATCATTTCTCAAATACGAGAAAGTTTTTAATTCATCTATTCAAGGGGGAAACTTAAAAAATTCTTTTTAAAGATGCCGTAGGAATTCTAAGTGAAATACTATTTTCAGGTACATTTTAGCGAGTAAAAAAGCTACAATGTCATCCTAGAGTTTTCTTCTTTTAGAAAACGTTTTAGGTTTTTACTCAAAAGTTTGTATAAATCCTCAAGTGAATTCCAAGTGTGTTATATTTCATTCTGAACAGCGGGGATGCTTTAGTTTTATTCTAATATTCATTCTTAATTGTTTAAAAAGCAAAACCTTACTTGCTTGTTTCCGTATTTGATCTCGTTATGATATTAAACATTTTAATGCTTCGTTTAAATGATTTAGGTTATCCCAATTTTTTTCAATCGAACTGATAGTTGCAATGACAATGTAAATTAAATAAATCCTGTTTGAAACATAATCACCATAGTTTATATTACTTTGAATCTAACATACGGAAGAAAACACATTGAAATTAATTTAAAATGATTCTCTAATAAATATGAAAGAATGGGGGGAAAGAATTGGTTCTACAGCAGTGTAATTAAACAAATTTCCGTTTTAAAATCTTAAAAATAGCGGTTTTCAACGTTGTAATCGTATAATACGCAGTTTTACTCAATTAGAATTTATCATTATTTTTCTTCTTTAACCAATTGTTTCAAACATTCGATTTTTTTAATTGAATGTTTTGCATATATTTATTTTACCGAGGTTTACATTTATTTTAAATTTAATTAAGTTCAAATTTAAAATTTGTTAATAGTATTTTAAAATGATTAATATTTTCCTTTTCTCAAATAATACTTAATTACTGACAAAAAGTATTAATTTAATATTTTGAAATGTATAAAAATATTCAAAAACCCATTATGTTATAAAAAAATGTATTAAAAAATAGTATTTGAATTAAGGTATAGCAGATATTTTCCACGAGATATTATTTTCGTATAATTAATATACTGAAGATTTGATTAGATATCATTAATTTTTTAATGTAATAATTTCTAAAAGAATCATCAATAAATGAATTAGTGTTATGTTTGGACATTAAAATACATTTTTTGCAGAGAAATATATGTATGTATAATAAAATTTCATGAAAAATTGAAAAAACAACAATATCAGTGCTGTATTTTTTACTTGAAATTCAGGATCCTGAACGAATAGTACTTTCCTTTTTCTCTTGTTCTTGTTAATGTTTCTAACCTTTAATAAATCTGAAAAATAACTAAAATAAATTAATTGTCCATTCAAATTTTTATTAAAAAAAATTATTTTCTGTATTACATACCAATGGAATTTTTTAAAAAATCATATGAAGTTATATTCATTGAAAGTGCACAAATAAATAATCAATAATTTCATACAAAGAAAAAGAAAGAAAAAAAAGAAATTAAAAAAATAATCGAAATTCTCTCTACGATTAAATTTTTAAGAAGGAAATATGTATACAAAGAAAGAGTGTCGCAAGGACCCATTACTTAAATATAAATAATTTTTACCTTCATTTATTATTTTTGAATTAAATTATTTAAAGTATAAATAGTTAATCTGTATAAACAAACAAGTATTTAAAAAACATTAACTGAAGTAAAATTTTTGAATACCACAAATTCCTGTTTAACTCAAATGAAAAATAACTACGAATTTTTAATTAGATTAATTTATAGTAAATATTAAGAGAAGGTATATTTTAAGAATACAATACAATATTCACCTTAAAATGTTTTCAGTACCTAATTCTATTAATATCTAGGATTATTAAAACGGATAGTTATACTCTTAAATTTTACAGTGGTATTAAAATATAAGGATATATATGTATACCTCTCTCTCTCTCTTGAACATTTTTTTTTTTGATTAATTCATCTTTTATTCATTCCTTCTTGATTCAAAATCCGAAATTTTAAAGGGGAAGAAAATCGTCAAATTTTTCAGCTGCTGCTATTTTTTAGTTATTTTCATTACATAGAATATATGTGTAAATATCTTAAAATTTCAGTAGTATCTGAATACAATTTAGGGAAAACTAAATGCAAAAAAAAAAAGTTTTAATTTTGAATGTGAATGGATGTATTTACAATAAATTATCTATTTAAACACACTGAGAGAAACAATTTAATAATTAACAATCACGATTTGAATTTGCGAGAATTTAAGCAAAGCAAAATTTTTACGATTAGAATATAATTAGAACATTGAATGTAGTTTTTTAAATAAATTTTCACTTCAGTATGAAAACCCTGAAAAACACGCTAGAACTCATTTCAGAAGAACTGGAAAACTCGGCATCGATCTAAACGAAACATTTTAAATATTTTCAAAATTCAATTTCTCTTTATAATGACTTAAATTGCTGCAGAAATATTTATTTTCTCATTTTGTTATCAAAGGTAATTGAAAATTTGCTAGTTGTTTCTCTCTGAGAAAAAAAGCGTATGCTCTAAAATTTGAAACAATAAATTTTATTTATCATTGTAAAGATTTTCACATCGAGCATATATACTATTGTTATAATTTTGTCACTTTTTAGTTTGATAAACGGTGCTGAACTTGCACGGTTTGGAGGGGGGTAAAATGCATTGGTAAAATCTAAACGCTTATTGATGACATTGACCTTTTCAAGCTAAGAGTAGTTTGTGTGGTCGTATTTACTGAATTATTTAATGAGATCATTGTAATGGTAATATTCTATCACTTAATGTATTTATTTTCGACATGCATTAATAAATTAATTCATTTGGCATATACTAATCATCTTTCTAAGAAAAAGTCCTTTTTTACTTGTAACTGGTGAAATAAGTAGGCGAAATATTATTTTAAATAATAAAGATCAAATGAAAAGCATTATAAAGAAAGTTAAAACAATCTCTTTGTATTTTACAAACACCTGTTTTGGAAATGAAAGCAATTGAAATCTGCGTTTTATTGATGAATGTAAATGCTATACAATTATAGAGGGAAAGAATGAAATGATTTCTTTGTAGTTAACCTTATCAAATATCAGATGCAATTAATATAAATAAAATCAATGCAAGAAAAACAAACTGCATGATAGTTGAATGTAGGAAACAATATTTTTCGAGTTTTAAAACTAGCAAATAGTGTTGAAAAATTTACAACTGCAAATCAGAACAGCATTAATTTGTATAAAATAAACATAAATCTAAAAGCAGCAATGAAACAGACTGGGGAATCTGTTACAATTTTACTGAAATTATATTATGCAAACAATACAAAAACACGTAAATGTGAGTGTTAAAGTATTTTGTATAATATTTTTTTTTTTTATAACGGAAGACTTTTTATCTTACTTATAACTTCTTACATCAAAAACAATATTACTCCTCCGTTTTTAACGATACTAAATATTGAACGAACTTCTCAATTTCATCCAACATCATATACCTGCAAAAAAGAATAAAACAATAATAATTACGATAAAAAAATTCGAATATGAGATTATAGGATGCCCATAATTACGTGTACTATTCATTTAGATTTTGGTGAAACATGTATCTTCTAAAAGAACGCTTATTCATTTTGCCATAAGCATGGTTTTTTATTAATAAAATAAGTATATATATGTGTATGTATTAGAGGAAGTGTTTTTTCCCCCTTGCTTTATATCAAATCGAGCTTCTTAAGAAGGAATAGGAGGATATTGTTCGTGAGTTGGCAGATTAATTAGACAGAGATCCGAACGGAAACAAATGAAGCCTGTGTGATTCGGCAATAAATTTAGTTTTTTGTTGTGTAAGGGCAATTAAGAGAGACCTCCAATTAATACCATTTAATGCGGCGTGCATAGTCATAAATTGAGGAAATTCCTTGCGCTGTCCAAATTTTCCTCTCCGCAGTTCGCTTGCGCAAATGGACCTCTCTCACAATCCGTTTTGAAACTGATTTCCTCCAAAGTTTGTTTCCCTCTTCTTCGTTGTTATTTGGAGGCACGGCTCGAGTTTTGATACAAAGTATCTACCTACGTTTGGAGACAAGTTTTCTAAAATGCCACGCGATTAGTAATTTTATGTTATTTTGTTGGGGCTTATGATTGAAATGAAATTTATTATATATAAACTGAGGTATTTTAGGTAAAAAAAGGGGTGGGGTGGGGTGGGGAGGGGAAATTATACCGAATTTCAAAATACTGCATGGAATTCAAAGCCATATATTTACATTATTTTTTTACTCAGTATACTAAACACAGCTATAAAAAGGCAATGAACTAAAATCTAAAATATATTCAAGTTTACCAAAAAGTTACGGCTCGTTGCACATTTTCCTTGTAAATTTTATAAAATGTATATAGTGTTCGTAACAATAAAATATTCAAAATAAAAAACCATTGATGTTAGAGCTGAATCCTTAGTTTACATTGCCTTTATCATACTTCAAATAACAAGCATACAAAACATGAAGGAAATACTTTCATAAGCTTTGGAGATATCACGTTTTAAGTAATATAATTTTGACCAAAAAAAAAACTACAATCTTCGTAAAAGTTTTAATTCTTATTTTACTAAAGTAGTGTTTAATGTCAGATGTTTAAAATTTCCCACTTTAGTATAGAACTTACTCTTTTTTTTATCTTGTTAAATTTTTTTCTTTCCGGTTGCCAGAGAAAAAAGTCACTAAACAAAATTAACTATTTTTTTTTTTGGTACGTAAATTGTTATAAATGTTTATGTAAAGTAACAATACATAAAATAATTTGAAAATATTAAAAGTTTATGAAGTGTTTTTTTTTTTTTTTTTTTTTTTTTTTTTTTTTTTGTAAATACAACCACTAAATATAGTATAAAGTAAATGTAGTTTCTTTTTGAATTCAAACTTTAGGAAAGCTCTTTTAAAACATTTTGATCTCCATTTTAAAATTTAGCACAATATATAATTTCTATATTTCTTTTAACTAAAGAATATCGAAACTGTTTTAGGAAATTTAAGTCACAGATAATTTTTTCTTAGATATGCCGCGCGCTAAAATACTTTTTTCTCTCTCTGAGAGCAATAAATTATAACCTTTTATTTCTCTTGTATAAATGTGTCCTCATTCAAATACTTTTATATACATTATGTATTCCTTCATTCCTCTAAATTAAGACTTCCAAAATTCCTGCTACATCCTAGGTAAATTTTGCAATATCATGATTATTTTTTTATATTAAACATTTCTGTGGTAAATAAATAATAAATGAAAACAAATTATAGAAATTTGCAGCTTTACTTTTAAGTATTTTTTTAATGGTATCTCATAATTTTTTTTCAGGATTTAATATCGAGGGAAATGAATTTATGTAATAAGTAAAATTTCATGTTTGAAAAAATATAGCATTTGAAATTGAAAGTTTTTTTTTAACCTTTGACCTTTCCGTAAGTGCGTCGTTTTTCCAATAACAAAGTTTGAATAATAATACGCTTGTTTTGAATAATTATCACGCTAACTTTTTCACAGTAAAGAAATCAACACTATTTTTTCTGAAAATATGGTTTAAAAAGCAAATTTATGTGTGTTCATTTGTAAATATTAAATTTTTAGACTTATATTTCTTATAATCCTTCAGACCTATTAAATTTTATTTTTAAATAAAATTTTAACAATGAAATTCATTTTTCATAAAATGTTGGCAGCAGCCGCTTGAAATTAATTTCTTGATACACTCAAAAAGCAAAAAAAGTTATAATTTATATTTCAGTAAACTATACTATGAATCCCATAAGCACATATTTTATTAAAAACTATGGAAAAACATCTCTTAATATTACTTTAACTACAGGAAAATATTCATTTATTATTATTAAAACTATAACTACTCGGCTAAGTAAATACATTCTTCTTTGTGTGTGCACTTAAATTTTTTTCTTCTTGTACTGTTTAATATATTTTTTAAAAAACTCATGTAACTTATTAAGACGCCAATTAAGAAATAAGGATAATATATAAAAAAGGACGAATGAAGATCTCTGTAAAAACTTAATAGGATGTTTTCCCTAAGTTTCAAATTTAACCTGATGACATTTTAAAAAAATTCCCATTAAAAGACTATATACTCCTTGTTTTATCAAAACTATTTATATATTCTTTTAATTGTATACAGACATGAAGGTACTATATATTCTTGTAGTTTATATCATTACAAATTTTACAGCATATGAGAGGCACTCAACAGTTTCAGTCACAACTTCGTGCTCAAAAGTGTTAACTCAAGTTAAAGGTTCGTATTAAAATTTTGTGGAAGAGCCTCCCTCCCTCTTCCGGTATGATATCGACTGCTGTACGATAAGACATTGAATTCCTTAAATAATGAAATGAACCATTCTGGAGCTGAAGCAATCAGCTTAGATGTGGTCTTTAGCAAAATTAAGAATTACGAATTCCATCTGCAAAAGCCTACTTCTACCGTACAATCTGGCGCGCACTTTAAACACACAAAATAATCACGAAATGTACTGGTGTGCGGGATACGCTGAGTATGGAAATGAGAGCTTTAAAAATTAAAAAAAGAGGAGCATAGAAAAATATTAGATCTCTCTCTCTATCTATCTATATATCGAAGTACTGTTTGTTTAAAAGAAATCACACATTCCTCTTATGAATTTAAAGGGTTGTAGTTGAAGTATGCTACTTTTTTCCAAACCTTGGAATAATATCTCGAATAAATGACTTCAAAACATAAGAGCATTGCGCACGTACATTTCCGGTTACTTCATAAAAAAGGGGATGCGCTTTATACGGCGCGTTTACATAAAAATTAAAAAATGCAGCTTGAAAGTATAGATGTGCAAGTTGTACGCGGATTTTACGGTATGCTGATTCAATTCCATTTTTCAAATCAACCATTTAAAGTATTTTAAGTTCAGTTTTATTCAGTAGTAATATTTTTTTGTTATATATTGCCAGCATATTATTTATTTTTATAAAAATAATTTATGACTTCCATAAAGAAGTCCGTTGCCTTAAAAGAAAGCAACTGCGATTCTTCAGGAAAGATTACATTAAAAAATATTGACTCTCTGAATGTCAGTATTTTTTAACCATAAATTTACGTATTCTTTTCTAGTATTGCAATGAAAGAGAAAATGATTGCATATCGTCAAGTAAAGAAAAGGTTCGAAACTTCCCCAGCCCCTCGGAAGTGGCTTTAGTCCTTAAGCAGGAGTAAAGCCTCTTATGGAGAGGGGGCCGCTATGCGCTAGCAGCACGAATAAGTGCTCTTTTGCGCCTCTATCGATTGCTGTCATATCGATTTGAGCTCGATCGATATGGGCCATCCCATAAACGGTTATGTGCCCAAGATGCGACGCGACACAGAATCCGGTTGGCTCGCTAATTCCTGATTTTTAAATGAAGATTCTTACAAGAAAAGGTTAATTGGTTTATTACTTTTTCGAATGGCTCATATTTAGGGTTGTTTCCCTACCCCGTCCTCCACTAAAATTAGATTTTTTTGGTATATTTTAGGCACTTTCCTTAATTAAAGAGTGCTAAGGCGAATTAATATTTCAAATAGGCTTAATTGAGTTTTTGAAAAAATTCTTAATAGTTTCCGAACGTATTTAGAGTTTTTTTTAAAGTTTTTTAAAAGTAAATAGGTTCAATCGAAAATTCGGTTTTAATTTGTTTCGTTACGGAAAATAATCGCCATGTTAAGAATATAAATCATTTTTTTAAACGTTCTTAGTTCATTTTAAATCTATGATTTATAATATAATTGTTTCATATTTCCTAAAGAATGCTGTTCATTTTCTTGCATGCAAGTATTTTTCGTTCTAGTAGTAGTATCGTTCTAGAAATTATAAAATTGTACTTGGAATTTTTCCCGAATAATGAAACAAACCAAATATTTCCAGATATTTATAATGCAGTCGGACCTCTATTAAACGAAGTCGCTACACCCTGAAACAAAAGTTCGTTATGTGGAAAATTCGTTAAATAGAGATTCATCTTTTAGTACACTTTATAAACCCCATTAAACTATACATTATTAAAAAATTAATTATTTCCATATTTTTTTATAAATTAACATAATTATGAGTTTTACGCATACATTATCACGTGCGTCCTTAAATTTAATTACTGATAAAATCTGTTAATTTTCTTTGATTTTTTTGTTCTACAATTTACAGTAATTTTATTGCTCTCGGTCAGTTAGGCATCTGGTAAAGCCAGTTCAGGGTCATTGATCACCATAAAATGTGTTAAAAGAGAGAGTAATTTAAAATGTCTAGAATTTTTTATTTAAAAAGTAGGGAGAAAAAAGTCGAATCACAACAGAAAAAGTTCGCTGAATAGAAAATGAACTTCGCAATTTAGAGATTACTTTAAAAAGAAAATAGTAAAATGTTCTTTGTTCCAGAAAAAGTTAGCAAAATAGAGGTTCTTTAAATGGCGGTCCTACTGTATTTATCTTGAAATCCTTTATCAAGAAATCGAATCTTTGCTTATGAAAGTCGCATTCAGAAGCAACATGGAAGCTAGTAACGACAGACATCGTCATTTTGAAGTTCTGTAAAGCGACGAAGATGATACCTAAGCTGTGGCATCCATTCTCCAAACTTCCACACTAAAAACGGGAAGACTTTGAATCTCAACATCAGCGAGCATCAGCCCCTCTACACGGAGGGTCTTTGGAATTCCAATGTTATTTGAATCAAGCGATATTGAATTTCTAACTGAATATGATATATATATGTAATTTTTATTAAAAAAAGTTTTTACTATATTCTTCGAAGATTGAAATGCAATCTTGTAATTTATGAAACTGCTTCTTTTTGTCTGGAGACTTGCATGCAAGAAGGGTATCATAACACTTTTAGTAAAACTGTAACGGATTAGAACTCATAAACAACGTCTAATCATTAGTAAACATATACTAGATGGAAGTTTTAATGTATATTCATTTCTTCTTAATCAAAATATCGAGAATGCTTGTATTCGTGGAGCAGATTTCCTAGTTGGGCCCTATCAAAGAAATATACTATCTCAAAATGATGTATCTGCACTAAGGCTCTTTCTATCATCAAGTAGGCTTACCCAAGACCGTATACTAAACCAGTCTTTTCGCTAAATTGTTACATCTTTACAATTTGCTCATTTAACTCCATAACTGGTTTGCCCGTACACCATACGGGCTACCGAAAGCTGGCCACAACTGGTTTGCCCGTTCGCTGTACGGGCACTTATGTTTCCTTCTTTCTTTGATTTGATTTGCACATATTTTTATTATGAGCTTATAATTGCTAGTGTGCGTTTTTAAGAAATGCAGGTTGTCCATGGTACTGGTGGCCGCGGTAGCCGAGTGGTATAGGTATCGGATCGTGGCTTGCCTGGTCACGAGTTCGAGCCCAGTACCACTAAAGACCCGCCGTGTAGGACAGCAATGCACGTTAAATCTGTCGAGAGCTGAAAAGTCCTCCCGTTGGTGTGGTGTAATAGTTAGGAGAGGGGGTGCCAGCTCAGGTGTCGTCCACGTCACTTGACCATGGTTCAAAATTACGTGGTCCGTCGCCAAAAGCCCTCGTGTAGCTGAACAGTGCGACGTTAATATTCAATCAATCAATCATGTCCATGGTACTGAAATACTTCTCACGCGGAATTTTCTTTGTGGTGAAGACGGGAATTTTTCATTGAAGGCAAGAATGTAGATTTCTGAAAATATTCGATAAAAAAAGAACAGGGAATGGCAAGGCAATGTGCAATTTATTGCTTGAAAAGAAATGAAATTGGAAAGATAATCCAAAAAAAAGCCAATATTATATGTCTCCCATTGCAATGTAAGACTTCCTATTACTCCGTGCTTCAAATTGTGTACGCAAACACACACACAAAATCCTAAACCGTTTGAAAAAGAGGTACAAACATGAAATTTTTTTGTAAGTATCAGAGAAACTATATATCTTAAGATATATAAAACATTCTTCATAGCATGCAGAGTGTATTGATAAGAAGCAAACATTTAGAGGTTCTTGTGTTACAGAATTGTAAAATAAAAAATAGTGCGAAAATTGAAAACTAAAATAAAATTCTTCCATTATCGCATTCTGTTAAATATTAGGCTTAGTTTTATACAATAAAAAATGTGCCCTTTTTCGTAACATTTTGGGCAAAAAAAACCTCTATTAGTTAACGTTCTATTAGCCTTTATTGACTCAACGTACACTCAGGTAATACCTCTTTATTCTTTTTTTTTTCGGAATTTCTAAACAGTAATGTTTATTTGTATATAAATCACGGTTCCTTTACGAGGCAAGATTTTTATATCAAGCAACATTACAAAGAAACCCCAGAGAAGATTAGTTGATGGAAAATATGCGCGTAAGAACTCTCTATTAAATGTAAAATAAATTTCCGCCCTGAAATTGAATGTGTTCAAAAGAGATTCACCTCATCAGCTCTATGAAGAAAAGTAGCTTACAGAAAGATCAACTTGTTAAAAAAGCAAACGACAATGTTTTCCTGGGAACCTTGAAAACTGTCTAGTTCAGAAAAAAAATTATGATATGTTTAATCTTGGTTTTTGTCTGTTCCGTTTTTTTTTTATGTTTCAAAAATACCGCTGCGGACAGCGTACGGTCAGAATGGCCGTTGTGGCATGCAGCCAAAAGCAAAACACAAGTCTTCGCGCGCAGGCGCAGCTAAAACACGAACTGAAACTTGCGAAATAGTGGAAGAGAAACAAAAACTCTTGGACATTAGAGAGAAAGGAGAACGCGAGAGGTGCGCGAGCAGGCGTTACCTTCTGAATATCATCGTCAAACTTATCTGTAAAAACTTATCTACCTTTTTAATTAATTTTTGTTTAATGTTAAAATAAAATAGAAGAAAGACCAACGTCTTGGACCCCTTGTTGTCTCCCACATTAATTTACTGCTTTACTCACTGGTATTGCTTTTAATTTTTTGAATTACTAATGAAACGAACAAAAATAATTTTTAAAAAATTTCTTGCCTAGGCTCATTTATAATTTACGGTCTTGAAACTTTTTAATTCTAAGAGACGAGAAAACTTGCATTAGAAACTAACTTTATGACGGGGAAAATTTTAAATATTAATAATAAAAAATGGCGTGGGCTTAAAAATTTCGAATTATAATTGATTTATGACGCATTGAAGTTTATCATATAACAGTTGAATATTCTTGAAGCACATGTCTTCGGACAAAGCAATGAGGATTTCACATTCTCATGAGTATTAATACATGCAAAACCGTAAGGGAAAACGTTCCTGCCATCTTCATAACGTTGCGTAATCGCGGACGTGAAACAATGTTTCCTCCCTAAAATACAAAATATGAACAGACGAATGGGGGGAATGAAAATTTATTTTACATGTGATTTGAGTCTATTTAACAGAACACTAAATTTTGAAAAATATTAACACAGCGTGCTAAGAATTAAATAATTCATTTACATTTTTAATTCGTCGCATTAATATGGAATTTAAGGCTCCTTTCATTCATTCTATTCATCATGTTCATGAAATTACGACAAATTTTCGTTATCTGAATATAATATTTTAAATCAATTGTACATTTTCTAAAATTTATACCTATAGTGTAGTTGCATAAAATTTAAATAGATATATCTTAATATTTAATTTTTTTTCTACTTTCATAAAAACCACAAGTATAGTTATATTTTCTTTTGACGTTTTTGTTTATTTATTTTTACCCCGACCATGCGATATAAATTGCTGATATTTATGAATTTGTCATATTTCTTTCAATTGAAACTATTTTGCAAAATAATGCTTCAAAAAAAAGTTCTTAATTAGATATTTACAAATGTTATAATTAATGAATTACTGATCAGAATTAAACGTGCTATGAAATAATATATCAAAGTTAGCTTGCTTAAATTTCAAACACAGTCAAATTACTGCGTATTTATTTATTTTATTTTCAGTATAAAGGCGCATTTACAACGATTTAAAAAAAAAGGAATGTCAATGAAATTTTAAAACATTTGAAGAAATAGAATGTATATTTAAATAAATAATAAATTGAGCTAAAATAAAGATTCGTACATGGCAAAAATGTCATAGTTCATGCATGAAATCCCGTTAATATTTCTCATTTAGATAAATCTTCAATTTATTTCTTACATTAAAATATACATTTTTAAAGAAATTTGTTTTGGGAAACTTTAAACAATGCTGTAATGGTTCATAAAGATTTATAAATAGTTCTTTATAATGGCAGACTTTTTTTTAAAATTATGTTATGAACTTATTTAAGGGACCACTTAATGAAATAAAACACTGTGTATATATATTAGCATTGCTCACTATGTAATTTTTTACTTTTATGACTAAAAATCATTTTAAGTTAGGAATGTTTCTTTATTAATTTGTTTAGTAAAGAGAGCTTTCATGACTCTTCACTAATTAAATGATTTCTATGAGTATTTTGCTTTAATCTCCTTCTGATGTGATTCCAAAAATAGTGGTATTTCTTATAAAGAATACTAATTTTCGCGGTGATTGACATATCAACTCGTTGATTATATTTAACGTAACCGTTTACCATAGCGAAAATTTAAAATTATTCAATGTATTGCCACTTTGTATGCAAGTACATAAAGCTTTCAAAAATGATATGCAAGTGTTGGAATTGAACATTTAATATAAAAAAATAAGTAATACATTAAGTAAAAGTACATAACATTTGATTCAAATAGAATTAAGTAGAATATTAGAATGTTTTTCTTAATTATATATGATAAAAAATAAATTTCACACTCTGAAAACAGCATTTGAAATAAAAAAGAATTAACTACTTAATGTATGTAAATTCGTATTAGGTATAATACATATAATAATTGAAAATGTGTTCTCAATCACTTCTTAATAAATCCTTAAAATCCTGAAATGTTATTGTATAACTACGCACTTTTTCATTCTTTATATGCTAAGTAAAATTGCAGCTGTTGTATTCTCACCGGCGTTGTTTCTGTGGAGTTGCTTATGGGTTCGGTCCTGGTACCGATGAAGACCCGCAAGTGTACTGGAGCTAAGGCACGTCAAATCTGTCGAAGCTCAAAGTACTCACGTTGACGTGGAAGTTTGGAGAGGGGACTTCCAACTCAGGTGTCACCGATCATCCTCATGTAGCTTCAACGTGCGAAGTTAATAAGCAGTCAAAACTAGAAAAGAAAAGAAATAAGAGAAAAAATATAACATTAAAAAATATTAAGACAATATTCAAGTCCAAAAATTTCTGAGCATAGAGGCCTTGCATTTTGATATTAGAATTTTTATGATGTAGATCAGCCTTTAGCTGTAGCTATGTAGCAACCTTTTAGCTGTGGCGTGCCAAACTTACCTGCTAAAATGATGCAGCATGCCACGTAGTAGGATACGACTCCCGCGATAATTCATGCAGAGTTAGAGGTCAATCATATAGAGATTTGATATTTACAGTTTTAATATGTAATAATTTGGCATCGTTTAAAAATATTTCTTAACATAAAAATAAACAGCATAAAATCTATCTATTCCTTCAACAAAAATTTTAAAAAATTAAATTGTACATATATTATGTATTTTTAAACATATTTATCAAAATAAGAAATAGAGAACATAAAATATAATTATTTCTCTTCATCATAGTTAGATAAAAAGATATTTAAATATTTTAAGGCGAACCTAGTGGTTGCATCGCTCTACACTTTCATATTGCAAAATCAGGAATATGATGTGTGTGACTTTCAATTTTGATACGATTCTAGGCTTTCAGCTGTTACACAATTTCTTTGCGGAATCGAAATATTTTTTTATATGAAGAAAGAATTTTTACTTATAAATGTAGAACCACAAGAGTATGCATGCAGTTTTCTCTATTCAAATAATTAAATCTCTCCAGCAATGACATTCAAAAATTTACAAAATATGTAGTTTGAATTTATTTTTAGAGTTATCTTTCAGAATTCCTTAGATCTCCATAACTCTGAAGATGTTTGTCATGAAGGTCCGGTTATAATGTTGAATAGGGGGGCATTTGGCGACCAGAATCAGTGGTCAAATTACCTATATCTAGTTCTAAGCGTTCCGAGAGTAATGAAGCGACGCCGAAGTAATGAATTCTGGCATCTAAATAAACATCGCCAAATCCTAGAGGCTCTGTGTATTCTACATTTTAGCCGAAGGTCTGTTACCAATTTATCAATTTCCAGCCACTCAAAAACTGACAGATTTGTATAGTGCAGAGTGCCACTGAGAATTGTACAGCGTGCCATAGGTGTCGACCCCTGATGTAGATAAATATTTAAAACACCACATTATATAATGCGCTTATGCACGAGACATATAAAATAAAAATACATTCAATCAATATGGCTTTGGGATGAAAGCAGATAGTTCTGTATTCCATGTACAAACAACTAATTTGTTTCATTGTTTCGAAGCACCTTATTGCAAAATGCAAACATTACGTATTCTTAAGACATCAGATCGTATCTTTCTCGGCGCACCTTTATTGCGGAGGGGTGCGCCCGAAGAATATTCTTTCCCATCATTCTAAAAGTAATAAAACCTACAACCACCCTGACATATCGCATCGAACTGGGGAGAATACACAAAGAGTGGCTCAGAGTCGTCCCTGGTATAAATAAGGATCAGTGCTTCCTGCTCCGGTTGGAAGATGCCATTAGTCGACACCTGTGTAAATCCGAGAGTGACTTTTCCACATCTAAGTGCGATTATTATCAACTTAGAAAGAGTTGATCAGGTGTTTGGAGGCTATGAAAAAGATTTGTATTAAAGAGCTCTCTGGGAGAGATTGTGAAAGCGTAATTAATTTAGAAAGGTGGAGAGAAAAGAAGAAAACATTCTTTTAAACAATTCTTAAAACATTCTTTCTTAAAAAAAAGTTTATATAAATGAGAGTAATGTTGGTATATCTTATTAAATCAGATTTTTTTATACACATATTACACGTTAATATTATTTTGTAGCATTTGTGTCAGCTATAGGCAGTTTTAAATTGAATATGTGCTAGGTGTTTAAATTAATTACTATGTGTTATTTGTCCAGTGTGGCAACCGTTAAGATTTTAACTATTTATTTATTACTGTAGTTTGTAATGTTAGATGCTTACATGGTAGAGATGTCGAAATAAATTTGTGAAGTGATTTCTCTTGAATTATTTATATTACTTATCACTTAAGATAGAAAAAGTAACTGCTAGTATATTCTATGGATTTTAATTAAAACTATGAGCCTTTTCGGTACAGAAAAATGGGAAGTAAAATACTTGGCGTCCATTTATTAGCAGTCGGACCTCTATTTAATGAAATCACTAAATCCCGAAAAAAGTTCGCTATGTGGAAAATGCATTAAATGGAGATTCATCTTTCAGTATATTTCATAAAACAAATTTTAAATTCATAAATACTATATATTATCAAAAAAGCATTTATTCAGTAATGTAAATTAATATCTCTCTACTTATTTTATATATCTTACTCATCAAAAAGGAATCTGCAAGGGAAAAAAGCACTGTATTTTTAACTATAAAAAGAATAATTTTATATTAAAATTAATGAATTTTAATGACATTTTTGAATTTTAAGTCTATAAGTAATTTTAAACATACGTTATTTTATAGCTAGTAATTTTAAGCATACACTATCCCATGCGTCCTTAAATTTAGTTACTGATAACATCTGTTGATTTTGTTCGAGTTTTTCGTTTGAAAAAAAAATGTTTTCTCTCATAATATGTCCCGCGCCTTCACCATGTACCGAAAACTCCTTCATGTATATTTTCTTCACACACTGTATGTAACCCGCATCGAATTGTTCAAGTGATTTTTATCATTTCATCATAGGAAGGTTCAGAAATATTTTAAAAATCTGGAGAAAGAAAATGGAATTACAAAAGAAAAAGTTCATTCAATAGAAAACGCACTTCGCTGTTTGGAGGTTATTTTACGAAGAAAATCATAAAATGTTCTTGGTTCCTGGAAAAATTCCACAAAATAGAGAAATTCGCAATATAGAGAATCGCAAAATGGAGGTTCGAGTGTATTAAAATTTTGAGAAATTGGGAAATGATTCGATCTTTTTAGATTGATATAACAGTAGGCATTTAAAAACTATTTGATTTGAAATATTTATCAAATATTACTAGCTATATATTTATTCATAATTCACTATGAAAACTAGCAATTATTTTACTTTAATTATACACAGAAGTAAAGGAAGTGTGAGTAATTTCAGAAAGTTTATTGTTTCTTTCCAAATTTGATTCCTTTCACGTGGGGTCAAGAGCCGTGGAAAATAGCAAAATATTCCGCATGTATACAGATTAATGGTCTTCAAACTGTGTTCCACGAGTCACAATAAGATATCGAAGAGAAAATTATAAATGTGTATGCAAAACAGATTCACGTTCTCTATGAAATTTGCATAACAACAAGTATCTATAGTTGATTCCAGTCAAATTGATAAATTTATTTATATAAAATGTGTTAACTTTATTTTGTAATATTTTTTAAATTTTTATTGTAATATAGTAAAAGAAAATTAAAACGATTTTTCTTGTCATGGATGCTTGCTATTCTATTATTAATATTCTATTGTTTGCTATTCTGTGTGTGAAATAATTTTATACTCTTTAATACAATGTTTTGGACAACTAGTTTAACTAATGGAAAATACTTCTTTTTACATTTGTGAAAAAAAAGCCCTTTAATGAAGAACAGGGAACAGTTTATCGACATATCAACAGATTCATCCAAAAAAATAAATAAATAAATAAAAATTTAAGTAAGAACAGCTCCTTAATTTTTGGGGTTGCAAATCTAAGCAAAGTACACAAGATTTCTCACACAGCTATGAACATTTTAATGACTACTGCACCAATTTATTTAAAGGGAAAACATTTCCCTCATCGTGAGTGGCTATAAAAACAAAATATAAAAATGAATTAAACGCTTAATATGAAATGTGACTGCAGATCATTTCAAGACCTAGACTTCGACAGTTTTGTAGTAAAAAGTGAAATAATATGTATCAGTTACTACATATATATATATAATGCATGGGTAGTGACACTTGGATCACAGATTTATATTATAGTGAGCCAATTATAATGAAAAATTACAATTAAATTTTTTAATAACAAATACGAGTACAATACTTTTTTAAAATCGTCTTTATATAAAGAACCTATGGAAGAGGTTGATCTACTTTAAATATCCTTATAAGATATATTATTCTAAGGGGTGTGTGAATACATGGAATAGGGTTCCCTGAAAACACCATGGTCGGGAGGGGTTCCCCATGATTCGGGAATGTTTGAAGACCACTGAGATGGATTAATGAACTAGTTTTAAAAATGTTTACAAAAATACTTTTCCTACTATTTGCATTTTCTGTATCGTCTTAATGATTCTTTCGTGTAATGTTTGATTATAGGACCCAAAAGAATACTTTTTCCATAAAAAAAAAAAATCAAACATTCTGATTTCATGGACCTTTAGAGAACAGCACATTTTGTTATTCTACTCACCTTTATCCGAGTTATTCTGTTCTTTTCTGGTATAAAATATGCTCCATCTTTCGTCTTTTATACTGTCAACACTAAACGAATTTTCACTTAAGTTAATGAAGTGAAAAGTTTTTTTATGCATGTAATATTTTGAAATCTTATAAAAGCCTTATTTTTATGATTATCAGAGAGTTACAAACATATTCTTTGATTTTAATTCAGAATTTTTAGTAAATGGTAAAGACAACCTTAAGGAATTAATTAGCTAGAAACCACACACACAGAGTAGATATCTGGAAATTATTTTCAGAATTTGACTTAAAACGATTTAGTTTTATCGTAAGTTTAAGTTCTGAATTTAATATTTATCATAAAGTGGAGGTGTTTCTTACCATTCTCTAAGTTATCTTGTTACCTGTAACAAACAGGGTTTTTTTTTTTCACCTCTGCAATTGTTTCGTTGTATGTGCAAGAAAATATTTGAAAAAAAATATGTTCATCAAACTGATATACATTTTCTGTTTTTTGATGCCATTAACGTTAGGGATTTATTGATATAAAGTGTAACACGAATTATATTTTTTAAATAATAAATTAAGTAAATAAATTCACTCATCAGGTATGTGGTTAGCGACGTTGTGCCGTTGGACCTGGGTTCAAATTCCGGAGAAAACATGTTTGTAAATGTATGGTGCCTTCGCGAGGTGGGGGTACTTTAAATAGCCGTCGAGCCACAAGTCCTCCTCTCTTAAGGTTGGTGGAAGAGGAAAAGAGGTGTGATGCCCCTGACCACCCCCAGGGTATTCTCCCTCAAAATTGGGGTGAAACCCAGATAAATCGTTCTGTCACCTGTATGGTGCTCAAAGCTGCGGCTAACGACAGGTGTCACTTAACTCTTTGCCATGATGAATTTCGTGGACCTTGATCTGGCCTTTGCCGATCAGGTGGCATTAGTAACAACAACAGTAAATAATTTTCAACTATGATTGTCGTATTTATTCACGTCACATTTCGAGCCTATACGAAGGCTATTGGCGGCGAACATCAGTATCTTCATTTGTCTTCCTTTTTTTAAACGAAGTGTATGTGTGTATAAGTGTGATGGAGGGGAAAAAACAGACGTCTTTTTATTTTTTATTAATTGTTTCCATTACTTTTTTAAAAATTTTACGATTCCGTTTGCTTTCATGCTTTTGAGAACTGTTCGATATTGAATTCTTCGGTCAAGTGACAAAGACGACATCTGAGCTGTACACTTCACTCTCCAAATTACTACACCCTTCCCCACGTGAGGACTTCGACAGCGTTAACGTGCATCAGCCTCTACAGGTTTACTCGGTTGGTTTTCAGTGATATCAATAACAGAGCTCAGAACTCATCATAAACAATGCTGGTCATGAACTCACAATTATGACATAAACATTTAATGTGAAAAACTTTGAATCTTTCAGTTAGAACAATAATAGGGTTACATGTTATTTCCTCTTGCTTATCATCAATATATCGTAAATTTTCTTACTAGAATTTTCATTTCACCTATTTTCAATTTTGTATCTATACTTTTAAATCTATTTTCTTCTAAGTGAAAGTTACCTCTAGATTCTAATACGAATTCTTTTTGTTAACTTGCATTAAAATGCTCTCTTGGGGTTAAAAAACAATATATTAAATCTGTTTTTAGGTATAGGTAATGATACGTGTATTTCTTTTTTCTCAAACATAACACAAAATTTTCTAAATATTTCTTAATACATCAGTTATAGATCTTTTTTCAGTACAATTTGTTTTTAAAAATTGTCAGTTATTTTTCTTTCAAATATTTTTTTAAGTGGTTTATATTTGTAATTAATTTTCAAGTAACAAAATCATGCATAAAAATTATGAAAGCATTAAATTTCTTTTTTAAAAAAACACCATAGAATGAATCTTAATACACAATTCTCATGAATATTTAATGAAATTCTAGAAATTGGAATTTTTTTACAGTGAATACACTCAAAGACCTTGCTTTAATTGCAGTTGGTGACGCTCTTTATAACGGATGTCACGTTCGTTTTTGAATTTAAAATGATTTTCAAACGAGCCTTTGAACGTCAGTGTTACTGTGGGGAATAAAGCTTTTCGACAGATAGATGGAAAACTCATTTCCAAAAATCGGAACCAGAAAATGTAATTTAAACTTAATTCATGTCTCGTGGGGGGAAAAAATCAAATTTATACCGTGAGCTCGTTTTTTCCTCTTCTTTTACTACACTTTTGCGACTTTCTTGTTGATTTGTTTCGACGTATAAATTTTTTATTTGCAAGTTTATTGGATTGTAAAACCCTTTATGTTCCTTTTAAATCATTGAATTAATATTGTTAAGCGTTTTATGGTTTATTAACATTTGTTTTTTTAAAGATTTTTATTACATTTATTACTATAGTTCTATCTTTTTTTGTTAGTAGTATTTGTTTTGTGAAAAGAATTATGAGTAACCTTTTGGAATTTTTTTTCATTATTTATAAGTACCAGATAAATATTTAATTCTAGTATTAATAGATCACACACAATAATAAAATTTTTATGTTCTCCAGATTGGAATTATTATTTGTTTTTCTATTCTATCTTTTCCGCAATTAGATTTACAGAGAGTTTGGGTAGGGACCGCATTTAATGCTTGCATTTTGTAAAAAGTGATAAACTTTCGGAAACACTATTAAATAGATAAAAGGAACATTTCTTTGAAGGATGTGTGCAAATCTTTTTTTGTAGTAAAATCTGTTTTTCTTATGTAACAATTCTGCAAATTTATTTATTTATGTTAATTATTTAGATGATGATGAAGGGTGATTACTGTATCCGATAAATAAACAAGAAATATTTAATTAGCAAGATAAATATCGTGCGCTAAAATCTTTTCTTAAACAATTTTGATTTAAGTTAATAACATTCCAGAATCACGTACGATGAACTATTTAAATAGAAGTTTTGATTTATGGTTTGCTTAAAATTTTGAAAAGTAATAAAATATGTTTTTAAAAAATAATTTATTCCTAACATTTTTTTTAAATTAGAATGTGAAATGGTAAATATTAAAGGTAAATTTATACACGTCAGCAATTAACAAATTAGAAATAACATAATCTCATTTAAAAATCACTTCTTTTATTTTACACTTTTACTAGTATATGTGTGCAAAACATTATATTATACTTTTTTTATTTTCCTTTATCGGATTTGGAAATTTGTCTCCTGGAAAATTGCATAATGAAGAAACTGCAGTTTTTTCCATTCTTTAATATCCTTTTTGACGCACAGTTCTCTCTTGATTCTCCTTGAGTTAACATGTTTTGAATACAAATATTTTATTTATATCAATAGACTGAATCTAAATTTTAACCACTCGAAATCAGAAATCTCTCGATTAAAAACAACCCTTTACTGCTAAATAAACTCTCGAATTCAGGAAGGAAAAAGTATGGCCACAATTTAGAACTTTCGGGGGGGGGATGTCAAAAAATTCCGCCGTCATTTTCACGGGCCATCCTGGCCATAATTTGGGTCTCTTCCGCACCATAGATTACAGGTAGATATTCGATAAAAACGCGTTAAGAAGTGAAAACGCCACTGTAAGCGCCCTAATATGCCTTTTATCGCCAACTTAACTGCCAACCGAGTTTTAAAGCATATTCGGGGGATCGTTGGAAACCATTAAGCACCCAGCAGGGAAAACTTAACGTCATCGGTAACCGTTCACCTGACTTTTACGTAGGTGAACACGTTTTTGCCATTAAATGCCGTTATGGGCCCATCAACGGCGCAGCGCCGGAGTCTCTTAAACGGCACGCCGGAATGACCCCGGCGACTCGATTCCCGGCGAATTGTTTGAAGTCATCTCATCACTGGTTTCTTTTTTTCTTCCTGTAACGGGCCACTCTTTATATCGATGGCCCATGAGTTCCTTTTTTTTTTTTTTTTTTTTTTTTGCCCATGAACTCCTTTTTTCGGAATCGTCTGATAAAACGGTCACGCGAACCATATCGTTTGTCGCGCATATTTGCTTGTGAACCGAACCATTTTTTCTCCCTTCTTTTACTCTTCAATCCTTTTTTTCCCGCCATTTTTATATGTATTTTTTTATTCTATGTTATCTCGTTGTGTTTTTGTGTTTGGAGATACAGGGAGGGAGGCAGGAAGGGGAAGAAAAAGAATGGGATGGGTATTTGAGGGGATTTTGTGGATGGTTCAGGGTCAATTTTGTCAATACCTTCTCTCCATTTTACTGAGTGTTTCGAAAAAAAAAACAGCCATAAGTGTTGTAATTCTCCTTTCGGTAGGAAGAACAGTGCCGAGGTTTTAAAAGCAAAGGAAGACTTTTGTTTCTTAGTGAAATGAGAATTTTATTCTTATAGTATTTTATCTTTTCTTATCCTTATTATTGGTACTACTTTATGCTGAAGCATTACAGAAAGGGAACAATATCACAGACAATAGATGTCAGCTCTTAGGGGAGGGAACCCATCTATTATTCCATTTTTTACTATTATCGCTAAAGATAAAAAAAAATAATAAATCTATGTTTTAAATCAGTTTCAGAAACCCTCAAAACTGTAATTATTTATGGCAGAAGTCAATTGTAATGCTACAAATTGGATCTTTTTGTTATTTTTTTAAACAACTACTTATGATGTAAAAGTAAATTTGCATATATTTTTAGCTTTATGGAATAATATTTAATAAAAAGTTAATGCATAAAACTTTTTAAAAAAACATTCACAATAATTAAAATTTGATATGGAAAAGGACAGTTAGGATTACAGCATATGAAATAAAAGTTATATAATCACGCGATTTTGTTTTAGAATATTCTTTCAATTTTTATAATATGACAATTTATAATATTAATATTGCATTCTCCCTTATTACTATCAAAGATGTCTTTTTGGAAGTGTAAACTCTGATATAAAGTTTCAACTTCTTTTTTGACAAGGATTCTAAAATTTTGTGTGGTTGATGATTACTTCAGAAATATAGTCAAAATAATTATGAAAATAATTTTTAAAAAATAGTTACTGGTTTGGTTCACATAGTTATAGAACACTGTCTCCGAAACGGGGTCCGAATGAATCCCGATGTCTTAAAATGCTTTGGGGAATCAAGAAATGTATTTCATTAATGTTAAAGAAATGTAATTAATATTAATAAAGTAATTCGATGTTATAGAGAAAAAAACAGATATCCTGGGTTAGATGATACTCGTCTTTTATGTTGCTCATCTTCTTTAGTTGATAAGGAGATCTATTTACAAAAAATTTACAAATGAATTAGTATTTAAATTTAAGCACCAAGTATAATCTAGAAAGTTGGTAAGTCAAGTTTAACGTTTCTTTCTATAGTGAGTGAACGGTGTGGTTGTTTTGAAATTTATTGAGTTATTGAACGATTTTATTTTACTGACCTGCGTTTCCTTCATTCATTTCTCCTGGGATGAGGTGGCAACGGTATCCTATTAGTTATGGTCTCGGACTCATGGTTAGTGTGTGATCAGTTTGAGACCTAATGCCACTGAAGACCTACCGTGTAGAGAGGCTGGTGCGCCTTAAATCAGTCGCGAGTGGTAGTTTGGAGAGGTGTCTCATCGTTTGATTGTGCTAGCTCCTGCGATTAGCAGATGAACTGCGTCTAAAGAATAAAATTAAAAATTATTAATATTCGGTTCCTTTTTTTATTCTTATATTTTACAAGCTTGTATTTTACAATTTCTTTTTTAGTATTCAATCTTTTGATCTTAAAGAGGGAAATAATTGAACAGATAATAAATATATTACACACGCGGGTATGTGAGACTCACAAGTAAAAAGTTTTGGAATCAATGGGCTGGAATAACACGAAGAACTATGGACGGACCTTATATTTTGAATTATGATCAAGTTATTAATGTTTTAGGTGTGTGATTAATTTAGGGTTTTTAAAGAAAAAAAAGTTGGCTTCTAAATAAATATATTATTGGCTTCTCTACCATGAGGATTATAATACCTAAATTGTGTGTCTGTGAAGCATTCCTCTATACAATTTGCAAAGATGTTATGGCAAATGTTTATTTTATAGTACAAAAATTTCCGTCATTCCTCACATTGATCTTGGTAGATTCAAGCCATGACACTTCAAACATTGCCTAAGAAATTCGATATTTTCTCACTTAAATTTACTTGTGTACACTTCCAAGTTTATGATGACTTTTTGAAGTTTCTTAAAATCAGATAAAACAATTCAAGTATTTGTGTGTCAGACATAATTAAAAATAAAACATTATCCAACATTATTTTGGGGTTTGGAGGATTTTTAGTGGGGTGTTTTTTTAAATTTTATGAATAACTCGGCTAATGGTAAAATTGTTTCTACTTTCCCTTCTTTCCCGTACAGATTTTTCAGAAGTAGCGATTATTGCTCGCATTTATTTAGTTTAGTATAAGTTTGTAAAGTTATTTTACTAATACTTAATATTAATTACTAAATAACACTTGGTTATGGAAATAAATGACTAAAATTTTTATTTTGAATTTAGAGTGAGTAAATAAAAGAATAAAAAAGACGGTACGTATGTATTTAAAAGGTTTTTACAGGTTTACGTATGTATTTAAAAGTTTATAATGCTGGTAAAATAACTAATTATTCATTTCTTATTAGTTCTCACTTTAGATTTATTTAAATTTCGTAAAATTGGGTAACACACAATAAACCTTAGATTCGAATATAAATGCGGTAGATATTGCTTTTGAAGTTGACAGGCGAAATTTTGTCTTAACTGTATAGTTGAATGTAAGGCACAGGGAAAAAGTTTAATCGTCTAGGACAAGGGTAGGCAAATATCGGCCCACGGGCCACATACGGTCCAGAAAAAGTTTTTTTGTGGCCCACCGTGACAAAACACTCAATTGACAGAAAATTCTATATTTTGGGTCAACATATATTTGTATGAAGAGCAAATATCAATGCAAGTTGGCTGATATTAACCTGCAAAAGTGATGAGAATTTCAGCAAACAATTTCACTCCTTATTATAAAATAAAATTGTAGAAAAGTGTGATGGGAACTCTCATTAAACTGATTCTACAGTTAAATTTACTTGCAACTGAAATTATGAAATTACAAGTAAATTGGATAAATCTGATACTGTTTTATTGAACTTAAATATTTTTATTTTCAGGATGCATTTTATACCCCTTTTCTGAGGTGCATGTGAGCTAACGAATGCAAACATTTTACAAAAATGTAGCCCCCCCCCTCCCCGGTATCTTCCGCTTCTACAATGGGGCCCACGAGAAAAAACAAAAACAATTCCCTGCACCTGATATAAGATAATGTTATATCAAAGGAAAAAAAGCGTTCTTTTTCTAACAACACAAAAACTGCAGATAGTACGTACTTCTATTTAACAAAATCGCTAAATTTCGAAAAAAAAGTTCGTTATGTGGAAAATTCATTAAATAGAGATTCATCATTTAATGTACTTTAGAAACCACGTAAAACTAAGAAAATTTAAACTCATAAACACTATATATAATTAAAAAAGTAATTATATTCACATTTCTCTTGTAAATTATATCTATTTATTTTTAAATCTCGCTCATGCAAAAAAAATATTTAAGCAAAACAAGGGAAAAAATACTTTGTCTCGGAATACACTGTATATGTATATTTTCTACTTAAAAATAGTTTTATATTAAAATTAAGGAATTTTAATGACATTTTCTATTTGTAAGTTTGCGAGTAATTTTAAACATACATTACGTTATAATCAGTAATTTTAAGCATACACTATTTTATAACCAGTAGTTTTAAACATACATTACCGCACGAGTCCTTAAATTTAATTACTGATAAAATCGATTAATTTTATTTGTTTTTTTATTTGAAATATTACGATAATTTCATTGCTCTAGGTGAGCTAGGCACCTGGTAAAACCAGTTCAATGCCATTCATCACCATAAAAAGTGTTAAAAGAGAGAATAATTTGAAATGTTGTGAAATATTTTAAAAATAGGAAGAGAAAAAATGGAATTACAAGAGAAAAATTTCGCCAAATAGAAAATGCACTTCTCTATTTGGAGGTTATTTTACGAAGAAAATAGTAACACATGTTCTTGGTTCCAGGAAAAAGTTCGCAAAATAGAATAATTTGCTAAATAGAGGTTCGTAAAGGAGATCCCGACTGTACTTGATTTTTTTTTCATTTTATTTCTTCTATCGACGATAAGATGTTGGCTCAGAAAAGCGAAAACAGAGCTCCACAAAACGATCGGAAAAGAAAAGAACACCGTTCATATTGACACTCCTTTCTCCATTCGAGTCAATATTTGGGGAATGGAAAAGCAAGTGTTTCCATTTCTACAAACTGTAATATCACGACCTCCGCAAGCGTTTCGCTTCCGCCGCTCGGGAAGATGAGTCATGGTCTTCAATTATTCATTCGTTTTTGCAGATCACGATTCTCTGCGTACATGCATTGGCATTGTTGCCTTAAAGGAAACTAATTATTTCCAATGAGTTACGTCGCTTTCTTGCCCAAGAGGAAAGTGACCCGGCGCAGAAAATATGCAAATGAGAACTCCTTGGTTTCCGAGGGTGAATTGATTCTCGAATAAACATTTAATGTCCTACTTAATCAAAAGCGAGGATATTGGATATTTTTATGTATTTTTTTTAAAAATATCTCGTGTGTTTATTGAGCGCAAACACGTAAACACAAACAAGTATAAACTAGTTCAATAAAATATCTATAATTAGAATTAATTATTAGATTAGCTTTAAAGAGATATCTTGAAAATCTGGGTGATTCATACCAATATACTTGGCTGCAATATTATTCCTCATTATCGATTAATGATATTATTTATTTCAATAAACGCGATTGATATTATATAAATGTTCATTCCCTCCTTCCTCAGTGGCTCAAAAACCCGTGGTGGGTCTCGGCCTTTTTGAGAAGTCTTTCCCAGGCTAGCCTTTTTCCCGCTGGTGTTCTCCAATTTTTAGTTCTCAAAACTAGGAGATCTCTTTCTAGGCCTTCCATCCAACTTATATTTAGCCTGCCTTTTCTCCGTGAGCCGATGGGTTGGGCATTGAAGATTTTTTTAGTGGTGCGGTCTTGGTCCATTCTGACTACGAGGCCTTCTCATTTAATTCGTTGTATTTTGATGAAGTTAACGACAGAAGATTCTTTATATAGTGTCAGAGCTCAAAATTTGATCTTCTTCGGCTCAATAAAAATGTAAGGCAAAAATTTCAATCAAATGTAGAGATGAGTACTATAGCATTCGACTTTATGTATTTTTTAATTCGAGAAAAAAAATTTTTTAAGTATGCCAAGGTAGGGCTGAGAAATTGTTTTGGCTGGAAGGCCATATTGAAGAAGCGTAGGATTCTGGAGGACCGTACTTTTTTTTAAATGATTGCGTAAATCAGGGGTGGGCATTAAGTCGATCGCAACCGACTGGTGGACCGCCAAGACATTTTGAAGTGACCGCCTTCACTAAGACCTAATAATCATTCCATCATACAAAGGTCTAGAAATACCGTATTTATTCAAATCTAAGCCGTGTCCCAAATTCTCAACAAGATTTTATGAAACTTGAAAAATAGTCTAAAATGGTTTATCGATATCCACTTTTATGAAATTAAAATAAATTTAAAAGGAAAACTAATAAGAAGTGAATAATCAGTCATTTTATCAGTATTATAAACTTTTAAGCACGTACATGAAGCTGTAATTGCTCTAAATACCCCATCCAACAATTTTTTTCCCTTCGATTCTAAGCCGTGCATAATTTTTAGTAGCATTAACATTGGGGGGGAAATGCGGCTTAGATTCGAGTAACTACGGTATTTTAAAAATTACGGAGAAAAAAAATCAAATCATAAGAGGAAATTCCGTTGAATAGAAAATGCATTTCGCTAATTGGAGGTTATTTTACGAAGAAAATCGTAGAATGTTATTGGTTCCAGAAAAAGTTCGCTATAAATAGAGAAATTCGTAAAATGGAGGTCCGACTGTATTGTACACTTTCTTTGAGTTCACTCCACCTACGCCACTGGGTGGACCACAACACCTTGAAAAAAATTAGAAGTAGCCCGCGCCCTCGAAAAGTCTGCCCACCCCTGGCGTAAATGAATTAGTTAACTCTGCATCTCAGAAAAGATATAAATTGTACCATGAAAATCACTAAATGTGTGGTATTAGTGGTGGTTTTATTCAATTTTTTTACTGTGCTAATTTCATATCTATAACTGCAAGCACGTTTAGTTTTAGAATCAGGGAACCCTGTCTCCGATTTCTGCAGTTTTTTTAAAATCAGGTCTGAGATTGCTTGTTGAAAATCTCATCACTGCATGTAAACTAATGTCAGCCAATTTGCATCTATGTTTTCTCTTTTTTTTTATCTTCATGCAAAAAAATTTTGCTCTCAAATACAGTCGAACCTCCATATGTATATTGCGAATTTTTTCCTGGAACCAAAAACATTTCAAAGTTTTCTTCGTAAAATAACCTCTCGATAGCGAAGTGCATTTTCAATGTAACGAACTTTTTCTCTTGTGATTCAATTTCTTCTCTCCCTACTTTTAAAGTATTTCTGGACATTTTATGTTATTTTCTCTTTTAACACATTTTATTGTAGTCATAAATCTTGAACTAGTTTTATTAGATACCTATCTCACCAAGAGCAACAGAATTATGGGCGTTTAAATTGTATTTCAATTGTAATTCCTATGTTTAGAATTTCTAGTTATAAAATAATATATATTTAGAATTTCTAGTTATAAAATAATGTATATTTAAAATTATTTGATGCTTTAAATTAGAAAATGTCCTTAAAATTTATTAATTTTTATATGCAATTACGTTGAAAATACACAGTCGACATTCTTTTTTCATGTTTTCCTAGCAGTGTTTCTTTTATGAATTTAAAATTTGTTTTATGTGAGTTTATAAGTATATTTAAGATGAACCTCTGTATAAAGAATTTTTCATACAATGAACTTTTTTTCGGGATTTCGCGACTTGGTTATATAGAGTTCGACGACATTTTCTAAATGTCTTGCCGCCACTATTTACCCCCTCCTCCGTGCTAAGGAATTTATGTGAACTTGATGAGCTAAAAATTAATTGTTTCTGCGTAAATATGTTTATAAAATATTTTTTTCGTGTATAAAAGAATCCCAATTGAAGCTGTACATGTGTTCAATTCTTTGAACTCGAATTACTCTACTTCAAACTAGTTTAGTAATTAAAATTTGGTTATGTCTTAGTAATACCTTTAAAATGGGTTATTAATGTAGAGAGAGAGTATTTTCACTTGTCGTTTATGTGTGCCATAGAAATAACATTCAGTCATTATCTACAAAATTATTTGCCTTTCAAGTCCGCTTTTTTTTAATAGTGCGCCAACATTTTTCTTTTTCTCACACAGAAAAGGAACATTTCATTGTCCCCTTAAATAGTTTTGAATTTTGGAATCATTTTAAATATTTCGATAATTAAAAAAATCATATATTTCGAATATTGATATTCAAATTACGGATGAGCAAATAATTAAAAACATTAATCTTGGCATCTGTTAAAACTTGGTAAAATTTTGATGAGTATTATATTTTTATAAAATTAAGTAGAACCTCTAATTTTTATTTTTTAAAACGATATCTGAAGTTAATATGCAAATCAGTTCAATAAATCCTTGCAAGTCAACTACATACTTTTTATTTTCTAATATTCATCTAGTTTTTAACAGTAAAATATTTTGTACAAGATATGCAAACAACAATATTTATTTTGAACAAAAAATAAATATTATAATTCATAAAATAAATATATTTCTCGAATCTGCCTATTTAAAACGTTAGAGGTCGAAATATCTATAAACACTTAAATTTTAAATCTTTCATTGTTTAAAAACTGTTTTTTCCTTTAGAGATAACATATTTATTTCAATTGCATTCTTTTGTTGATTTAAGCGCGCCATGCATTTTGGAAAACATGGATCGAAAAACAAAATATTAAAAATAGTTGCTCTTTTTTACACAAAAATGCTATGGAAGAGATGATAGGAGATCATTAAAGTTTCATTGCGTATAGAATATTTGATAAAAAATTTTTTTTCAAAATATAGAACTGGAATTAAACTTATCACTTTAAATTAAATTCGATAACTCGTGGGTATTAATTTGTTGTTTATCTTATTAATTCAAAAAAGGTTCAAGAGTATCAATAGATAAAAAGGGATGGTTGTTTAAAGATCTTTCTTAAGGTATTCAACTACGTTCGGAACCGTGATTTTGCAAAAAAAAAAGCGTATTTTGTCAAAATTTCCTTAAAACCAATTTTATGCATATATTCTAATCTAAGTGACACTAAATATCATGAAAATTATCCATTTATGCGCTTTTCCAAAATCACGGTTCCGAACGTAGTTGAATACCTTAAGAAAATGGAAACAAACGGATATTGATTTTAATGCGCAAAAAGAAAAAGAAAAGTATCTGGAGCTTGGAAGGAGTTTATATCATTATTTGTTTTTGAATATTATTTGCAATTCTTTGTTTACTAGTAAATAGAAAATATCGCTAATATTATGTTGTAATATACATTTGTATAATATACTCTTATAAATACATTTATAAAACTACAAATACCTAAAATGTGATTAAATGTTTTTAAAAATATATAAAAACAAGCTTAGCTATATTTTGTTTAGCTTTTATTTTTGTCTTTTGAGCAAAGATAGTTTTTGAAACTTCAAATATTTTTTTATTTGAATGAAGAAAGTAATTTTATATTTGTTAATATATCTGTACAATTTATTTTTCAGTTAGTACGCTGATAGGGTTTTCTAATCATTTTCCATAATTATTCAGATTTTATTGCGCTTCGTTCTGAATGCTGTATTATTTTTCTTACATTTGTTAAGGTTTTTGTAGAACTAGTTAACACCAAAAATAATGTCGAAATTTACAGGTGCGTGTTATACGCCAAGCATAAAAATAACAGCTTCAAAAAAATATTAGACTTCTACATATGTCGAAATATTGTTTATTTAAAAGAAATATGAACTTAAAGAGTTGTAGAATTATACTATTTTTTTTTAAACCTGTTATAATACATCGAATAAATGACTAAACATAATCATTGCGCATGTATATTTCAGGTTTCTTCCCTAAAAAAGGGTGCGCGTTTTGCGGCGAATGTACCAAAAAATTAAAAAAAGGCAGCTTGAAAGTATAGTACACTTTAGTTTTACAGTAGATGTATTTTTTTCCCAACTTCATAATGAATCAACAACTACACAATTCGTGTTTATATTTCCTCCGTAACTTAATAATCTTGAATAATAATAATAATCTTGAAAATAGAAACATTTTACTTTCAAGCTCAAACAAAAAAAGAAAAGGTTTTACAGTCCGAAACATCTGTTCGATCCGCAAAACGCCGCCGGACTGAAATCAGTTGTTGAACTTCCGCGACAGATAAAAAGGATTTGAAGTCGTGGAGGAATCTAGCGGACCTGGTTCTCGACGAACGGCCCTGAAATTGTATGCGTAGCTTAGTCAAAAAAAGAAAGGGAAAAAAGGACGTACGAGGTAGTAGTTGCTGACACACAATATTTTAATATTTTGTAAGAAAAGAAAATAGATGCGTATCAGTTCATGGTCTACTGCTGAGAAAGTTGGACTCGTCAATATGGTTAAGGGTGTGTGTATGATTAACCGTCAGCAAGAGGAGAAAAGCTCGTGTCCCATATCCGCTCTTTCACCGTTTAAAAAAGGAAATTTCATCCAAGAAAAATGGAAATGGGTGAAAGAAAATTCCATCCAAATTCTATTCACGAAACGTTCATTTCAATAAAACGCATATTTTAAAATTACAATCAGACCTCTATTTAATAAAGTCTCTAAATCCCGACAAAAAGTTCGTTATGTGGTAAAGTCGTAGATAGAGATTCATCTTTCAATATACTTTATAAACGACTTAAAACATATTTAAAATTTTTTTAAAATTATATTTATTAGAAAAAGCAATTATATTCATACTTTTTTTGTAAATAGTATCTATTTTATATATCTTACCCATCAAAAGGAAATTTTCAAGGAAAAAAAACAGTGTTAAATTGATGAATTTTTTAATTACTTTCTGATTTCAAAAGCCTAGAAGAAATTTCAAACGTACATTACTTTATAACTATTAATTTTAAGTCCTTAAATTTAATTACTGATAAAATTTGTTAATTTTATTTGACTCTTTCATTTGAAAAATTACAGAAATTTTATTACTTTAGGGGAGTTAGGAACCTGGTAAATCTAGTTCAAGGACATTGATCACCAAAAAATACGCTAAAAGAGAGAATAATTTGAAATGCCTAGAAATGTTTTTAAAGCAACGGAAAAGAAAATCGAATCATAAGAGAAACAGTTTGTTCAATAGAAAAAGCACTTAGCTCTTTGGAGGTTATTTTACGAAAAAAATATTAAAATGTTCTTGGTTTCAGGAAAAAACCAGCAAAATAGAAAAGTTCACTAAATAGATTTTCCTGATGGAGATCCGACTGTATTTAGGTTATTCAAAGTGCACGATTACTTTAAAAGTTCATTTGTTATCAAAATTGATCGCGTAAAATTTTTTATTCCGGTTGCAGTTATTGTTGTTGACGTGTGTTTTTTATCCTGGGAACATATGAAATACAAGTGAAGAACAGAAAGCATACAATACAACAGAAGAATGTACACATTTATTACAGATGATGATCCCAGCATATAACAAGAAGGGAAGCGCTGCTTTCCTTTTGAGACAAGAATGCATTACAGGTGAAAGACCGACTTCTTTCCCGAAGAAGATACAACCATGTCTTACTCGGGATTCGAACCCACTCGATTACAAGCCGAGGGTCATAGCCACCCTACTCGCTGGGCGACGTTGCAGTTATTAATATTTTAAATATGTTTTAGTTTAAGCGGGAATAAATGGGGTGTTTATTAAAGTCTTGCTATCAAGTGATACGAGGAGCTATTGACGACGGACCTCGGCCAAGTCACGACGACGACACCTAAGCTAGTCCCTCTCTTTCCAAACTACTGCACTACGTCAAGGGAGAACATTGAGCTTCGTCAAATTTAACGCGCATCGAACTGTGCGAGTACTCAGTAGCACTAGGACTCGAACTTACGACCCACGACTTCGAGACCGTAACCCCTGGCTATCGCGGGCATTAGGCGTGAAAATCTAAAGCATCATCTCTTTTTTTTCTCGAAGAAACCCAGCGAAAATTTTTCATTCAACTATAACGCAAGAATTCAAAAATTTCTCTTACTACGCTGATTTAAAAAAAAAAAACTGATTCGAATGCGTTTAATGTATTTTTAAAATGTTCATATGTTATAGAGAATGTTAATTTATTTAAAATTGTACTTATATTTAATTTTGAAACAGTAGACGAGGCACAGAAACGATTTTGTTTTCACGTTTTCGTGGTAAGTTAGTGTAATCATTATGTTTTCTCAATACTTCGCACATACGCTCACTCTTCGTATATTTTGATAAATGATTTTATTTTTGATCATTTACGATATTTTAAGATAAATTTTATGCATACTAGTAAAAGATATTGATCTGCGCGAAAAAATAGTATAAATGAATTGGAAACATATATATTAACTTCGTAAAATATATTTTTAAAAAAAGAGAGAGAGAGAGAAAAGGGCAAATGTGCTAAGGAACATGTTCTGAATATTTTTCGCTTCATTTTGTCTCTGCTAAAAGGTTGCACAATTGTGAACAGGGTTGAGTTGAATTCTATTGCGTATGCACACCATGTTTCTTTTCTCTTTCAAATAGCCGGACGCTTAACTATCAGCTTAACTAAAAACGGAACTCTAGTCTGAAGAATCTGAAACATGCATGAATGAGAAATTTTTAAAAATTCAAATTATGTCTCGTTTTAATTTATATATATGCAGTGTGTTTCTTCCCATATTTTCCCCCAATTTCTTTTTATTACATTAACTTTTCTAATGTTTTTTACGGTCGTTTTGACAACATTCGTTTATTTTTTGTTTTACGATTATAAACTGGAATAACTCAAATTTTTTAAACTTACATTTAATGTAATTATTTTATTTATTTGAGAGCATAAAGTATAAGAAGATATCGATATCATTTTTTATTAAGATTTGTTAAACTTTCTGTATGGCTATATAAATATGTATAATCCTATTCTTAGATTACATTTTTATCTTTCTTTCCAGAATTTCAATTTATTCTTATGATTACTATTTTTTTTCAAAAAAAAATTTCGTAGTTTGTGATAACAGATATTGAATTCTTTTTGTTTTTGTTTAGTGATTTAAATGGATAACCAATTAAAAACACTTTTTAATGGGTCGTTATTTACTTAGGTTTAATACGTTTACAACTAAATTATTAAGTTTTCATTCCATTTTACAAAAAATTATATTAGCTCTCTAACAAAAAATTTTTAGGTCCACTCTGGAAAAAGTTGCTATTCGCAAAATTTGTAAATATACCTGATTCTCTTACGTTATTTTCAAAACTTCCAAAAACTAAATCGGACATTTTTAAAATGGAATTAACCATCCGTACTTTTTAAATAAATTGCTACGCAAATTCCTCGCGAACGACTTGTCATTGACAACTTTGTTCCCTCGGAAGTAAATTTTCTGTCGTGCGCATTGATGATTCCGAAAGTATGAATCTGCGCGTCGCTGAATAAATAAACTTGAATGAATGTTTGCCATTGCTTTCACATTACTTTCAGATATGTTAAAGCCGTCTGCTTATTTTTTATTACGTATACTGAAAACTTTCTTTTACAGAATTAATTAAATTTAATGATGAACTAATAGAGATCAACAAACTGTGCCGCCAATTTTTTTTTAATTGTTAATTACACGTTGAGAAAAAAAAATGAAAAACATCCTGAATCAAATCCTTCGGCCATTTTATAGAAATGAACTATTCATAAAACTGTTATTGATCATTTGAGGATTCCATTAGAGAAGATAGTTACTCACAAATTTAGATACATAAAAATTTGATTGGGGGTTCGCGTAATCCATTTGTGATAACGGATACATCTGTTTATGAATTAATTACTTTTGAATGAGGTGAAAGTATACTAATTTTGCTTTGTAATAATCGAG
Organism: Trichonephila clavipes; assembly: GCA_019973935.1. NCBI lineage: Eukaryota > Metazoa > Arthropoda > Arachnida > Araneae > Nephilidae > Trichonephila > Trichonephila clavipes. The sequence continues at coordinate 144,579 of BMAU01021296.1, read as the reverse complement.
ATTTAATTTCAAAACTTACAGAAGAGTCAATTAATTCATTTCGAATTAAAATTAGAGACGATTACGCCATAGTAGCCAAAAAAAGCCTTAAGAATATTGTTACAATTTTCTACATCTTACTTGTGTGAATTCGGATTTTCAGCATTAACAAATATAAAAATGAAAAAAAAGATGAAACATTTAAATGTAGATGACGAAATGAGAGTGACATTATCATTTTTACGAGCCAATATAAACGAAATGATCAAAAATCATCCAGCTTCAATTTCGTATTAAATGTATTCTTATAATTATTTTCTCAATAAACATTTTGTTGTCTTTGTAGTACTTTATTTAACATTGAAAACTATTATCATGAACTATTTTACACACATATATACAAATAGTGTGTGTTATAGATAAGTGAAATTTATTGTTAGAGTGCCGTCAAATCTGAAATTGTTAAAAGCGCACCGCAACAAACAGAAGAGGTTGAGAATCACTGCAATCGAGCCCAAATGTCAATAACATGAGATCGAGAAGAAGACATTCGTGGGATCAAAATACAGTTGAATTCTTCATAAATTATCGATTTACATATGTTCGTAAACGCTGATATTAATGTATAAGAATATTTTAGTATATATTAAAAGATAACTTGAAAATAATTACATTTATAATAACATAACTTCCATTAAAATGCATGTTATTACTACAGAAATTTTATGACGTAGTGGAAGGCCATTTTAAAACGCTTTATTAACTTCGTAGTTTCTTTTTCAGATTTACTCGCACTCTTAGAAAATAAAATTTTTACACACTGCAAAATCTTAAAAAAAAAAAAAAAAAAAAAAACTCTTCGCAAATAACGCAATCAAAACCTGTACTTTTATTTATGCAGTTAGAGCTTTCAAGAAATACTAATGGATATGTTTTATAATGATTCAGATGTGTTGTATAATATCTTAATTTTCTCAGATAATCTTATAATTTCTAAAAAGACACTCTAATTAATCTTTACAAAAGGAAACAGGTTTTAATAAAATTTAAGTTATTTTTAAAATTTCACTTACAGTAACACTATAAGTGGGACTGAATGATAACCTCCTAAGTCGAATTCACGGAATAATTTCTCAAAAAAAGATATATATTATTTTTATTTAGAACTGTAGACGAAACAAAATACTGATTTAGGACAGAAAAATGTTTAATGAAATCATCGATAATTCAAGTACACAAAATCGCAAACCGGAGTTATTTTAATGGAGAAGGTTTCATAAAATCTAACAAATACTCTGTGTACCTGGCTCAAAGATTTTTTTCTCCCGCAAAATTTCCTCGTAGCATTTTGTGCACAGATTTTCAATGATAAATAAAATATGAAGACAATACAGTGTTTATTGAGTAATTAATTACAAATACATTTAATGCGAAATTTGAGCTTGATGATTCTTGATATTGGCTCGTAAAAATGATAATGCCACTCTCAGTTCGTCACCTACATTTAAGTCTCGCGATCTTTTTCAAATTATTTTTTTTTTCTCAGAGTATAATAAATAATTTTTAAAATAATTGGCGGCGCACAAAAGTGCCGCGGCGCAGTGGTTGAGAATGGTTAATTTAGTGGAAAGAACGTTTGTGAGTGACACACAATTATTACAGGGCACCTTTGTACGATTACTTGACAGCGTATGCTATATACTATTGACTTAAAGAATTGCAGGTGAGGTCTACTTTTGCACAGGGGCCCTGAGTTTTAAGAAATCTTTAGACGTTTCTGGTTATGAATTTTTTAGAAATGCACTTATTTGTTAGTGATCTTATAATTTTCTAAAGGCTGTACTTTGGTTAATGTTAAAGAATAGGACCCGAATTTGGAACATTTTTTCAGATATAAAAGAAATGAAAAACTAATATGATATTCTGGTTTCACACTATCCTTTAGAGAGCAACATTTTTTATCATACGTCCCATTTTTAACCGGGTTGATTCATTTTTTCTGGTATAAAAATGTGTTTCGCGTTTTTTCTCCTATACCGTAATGTTAAATGGGTTATGCCTTCACGTATTAAAAAGAAAAAGAAAGTATGTATGGAATATTTTGAAATTTTTAAAAACACTATATTGTTAACTGTGAGGTATGAGTTATGATATTGCAAATTTTCATGGAGATTGAGTCATTTTTCTGTCTGAAAATGTGCTTCGCATTTAGTTCAATCTCTCGTACTTTTACCGAAGAAGACTGTAAGACATTCAATGCTTCTTCAACTAATGTCAAATAGCCTGAATAACATTATCTCTGAGAGAAAAATTCTTCAGTTTTCATATTAAGTTCGTTGGATTATAATACAAATATCCATTTAATACACCGAATTTTTTAAATTTAATATGCATTTTTGTTCCTTCAACACCTAAAGATTATAACGCATTTTAACTTAAAATATAGGATACGAAATATGAAAAAAAATTTTACATCAAAAATAATCAAGTGATGGAGACGGAAATCAGAAATTTACTAAAAAGTCTTCTAAAATAACGACTTCAAAATGTAATAGAGAATTTTATTTATTTTTTTAAAATTTCTTTTCAGTCTGTTAACATCGTTCTAAGAAAGTACTAAATATAATTATAGTTATAATTCTTATTCCTTAATTCAGAGAATGTGTTGCTGACTATTACTTTGATATGTGTATAATGTTTTGTGTTTTACATTGCTTTATAATGATATGTATGTAGAATATAAGCATTATCATTTCATTTTTCTGTCATGTATTTCATGTAATAAATGTGTAATTGTATTTATAAAACCATATACGGTATCTTCATAATACATAGTACGAATAAGTTATCTGTGTAGTTGAATATATTTACATTACTTTCGCATCTCCTGCAAATGATAGTCTTCAGATATTCAGGATAAAATCCAAAAATTCTCCCAGCTGTTTTTTTTATCGTTCATATCCTTCAATCGAAGAAAGTATCCAGCTGAGTTGCCATTTCCCCTGAAAGAAAAAATAATAATTATATCAATTCACACAAATATTATGCCATATTTTTTCATACTGAAGCTTAAGAGTTACTAAATAAATCTGAAAACTAAAGACATTGCTAAGTACGCCGATTAAATAGGAACTGTGTTAATACGAAAATTGGTCGCCATTTGCTGGGATTATAAGACGGCGCAATGATTCAGTCAGATCGCGGTCTTCTTTCAACGGCTCGTCGTTCCTGTTGTAATTTCTCCGATTCCCTTATTAAGTCACGTCATCAGGTGCATACTAAGTTCGACGTTGCAAAAATGTAGAACTTATTATTCCATCCCAGTAAAAAATTGATAAAGAAATGAAACTACGTTATTGATAACAGGCATTTTTTACCTGCATAATAACGCTACTTCTAACTTGTATCAAGATTTTGATTATTTTGTATTTTATCAAGTTACTATGCGATTTAAAAATTCTCCCGAGTTAGACAAAGTATTGTGAGTACCATTTTCAGGAGGCACAGGACCTCAATAGACGAAAAAGTTAAATTACATCAGAAAAATTTCTCTAAATACAAAGCACTGAAGAAAATAAACAAAATATCTGTTTATTTATTTCTAGGAATTTTGAAATGAAATTTCATCTTAGAGTTTGTCATAAAAGAAATTTTATCAATTTATGTATAAGAATATGCCTGTTATCCATATAGGAAATATGCATATATTTATTCCTTCAAATCAATATAAAATGTTAATAGTAACTGTAGCTGTATATAAATGCATTAAAACTTAACATTAATTAATTTTATGTTAGACTTTTTCAAAAATATATTTTCTCCTAATATATTTTTCTAATTACAATAAATATCTTTTATTGTATCGTGTTCAATTTTTTGATTTAAACACAAAATAAAATTCATATAAATTAATCAAAACTTTCATAAATCTAAACATTTCCCACTGAAATTAAAATAAATATTAAATGATTTTTAGGTAAAAGAAAACAACATTCAAATTCTCAATTATTCATTTTTTATCACTCAACTTTGCAACCAACTAGAGCACGTCGTGATACATACAAACACATTGATATAATTTTTTACTCTTAGATGACACGTCTGTTTAGTAATTATTTCAGGCTTTTGTATCTACAAAAAGTGTTTCATTAAAAACAAATTAGGAAAACGCTATGCAATTTTTATAGATATTTCTCTTCATGTTTTCCTTAGTTATTCATTAATTTCCAGAAACAATTTTATCAAATGAATTGATGTATAACATGCAAATACTTTAAATAGAAATGTATTTAATGTAATGAACTAAATGAATTTAATATCTTTAAATGAAATCATGTAAGAATTAGGAAAATTTTTGAAATTAAAAGTTTATTTAAATTTTTTTTAGTATAAAATCTTGTATTATATATTAATGTCTGATAAACAATCTAAAGAGGTTAGTACTCTTTCTCAAACCCTCTACGAATTTGATGAAATTTACTAATTTTCACTAACCGATTCATGGTAATAACAAAGCTTTTGGCTAATTATATCCTTGGTAACAAGAAAAGCAAGAAGTTAAATTAATATAAAAACATTTCGAATGAACACACGGTAGAACGTGTTGCAATCTGTTTTCAGTAGTGTTTAGTTATTCCTTTGCATTTATAAACTAATAATAAAAAAGTCCTTAAAATGATTTTACAAGATTTACCATAATAGCGAAGGTTCTTAATGCAATTTTATCACTACAACAAATCATTAAATATTTCACTCAGCACTGTATTTTTGTTCCATTAGCTCTTTTTTTCAGCATGATTAAGGTATCCGACTACGTTCGGAACCGTGATTTTGCAAAAGAGTATAAATGGATAATATTTATGATATTTAGTGTCATTTAGATCAAAATACATGTATAAAATTGTTTTAAGAATAGTATTACAGTAAAAAATTATTTAAATATAATATTTTGACAAAAAATGAACATAAAATGACCCATTTTCAAATTATTCTCCTTTTGTGAAAAATGCTTCTATCATAGTAATATTTTGCCTGTATATAGCTCAGACCTCTCTACAGAGGCTCAACTAGAATTTTTGAAATATATAACTTAGAAATGGGTTTTACGTCAACGTTTTACAATAGAGGGGGAAAATTTTAAGAAAAAAACGCCGATAATTATTTCAATGGGTTGTAACTCTGAAAATAATGTGAATTTTTCAAAAACTATAGTTGAGCATCTGTTCAGAGGTCTGTGCTATATACAGGCAAAATATAATTATAATAGAGGCATTTTTCACAAAAGGAGAACATTTTGAAAAAAGGTTATTCAAAGTTAATTTTTTGCCAAAATACTGTATTTAAATAATTTTTTTTGCCAAAATGTCTTCAAAACAATTTTATACATGTGTTCTAATCTAAGTGACACTAAATATCATGAAAATTATCCATTTATGTAGTTTTTAAAATCACGGCTCCGAACGTAGTCGGATACTTTAAGGTTACCTCCACTTCAAAGGTTACATGTATCTCTTTTTCTTTAGTCTTTTGTATAATTAAAATTCGATGTAATTTTTTACAAAACAAGAAATTGAAGGATGGTTCTTTGCCCCTCCCCCCCAAAAAAAGAAGTAATTTTTTTTCTAGTCTGAGGTTGATTCCCAAAGGTTTCATGATCCCTTAAACATGTTGCATAATAAAAGTGGCTCTTTGAATATCAGTGCAGACTATCATTATTGTGAGATGCGAAATGTAATCTAACCTGTAGCGTGTGGTGTGTAATTGACTGCTGTTGTTTCTTATGGTAGCCCTGAACTTTGCAGGACCGAACGGCTGCCCACGCCGAAGAGGCCGACAGACCTACACGCGGTTCCAAACCCTTGAGCTAGAGAAGGAATTCCACTTCAACCACTACCTGACGCGCCGGAGGCGGATCGAGATTGCGCATGCGCTCTGCCTCACAGAGCGCCAGATCAAGATCTGGTTCCAGAACCGGAGGATGAAGCTCAAGAAAGAGATGAGAGCGGTCAAGGAGATCAATGAGCAGGCGAGGATTGAGTCCTCCAAAGTCAAGGAGGAGGACAAGGAGAAGAACGGAGTGGACAAGAGGGAGGACAGGAAGTCCGAACATCCCATCATCACCTCACCCACCTCGCTGATCCTTGAGGACAAAATCAGAAACCCTCCCAAACCCTAACCTCAACCACTGGCACGGATGGATTACGATGTTCTCTGTAGTGAGGACAAGTTGCCATCCAGTCACCGTGTTATAATGCCATAGGTCATTGGTGTCGATTATACGTATTTAACAACTACCATAGCTCACATCTCGACGAATATACGTAAGAACTACTTAATATATATATATATAACAAAAAAATATGTAAAAAAAATGACCAGTTACCGTAAAAGTATTAGTTTGGACATACTTTTTCCAAAAAAAAAAATTGAGTTTTGACTGCAGGTCACAGCCGCTCCAAGAGAATATCGGTTTGTTTCTTTATTTATTTCAGCCCACCTGATCAAGAAGTGGCCATGCAAGTGTGATGGGAATGGTTTCTTTTCTGTACGTATCGATGAGATTCCGCTGCTGTTGCCAGCAGTGGTCTTCAGTTTTATTTGTTTTGTTTTTTTTCTTCCTTCATAGTATTTATTTTCAAAGACATATTTTCATCGAGGTTTTCAACAGTATTTGTCTCGGAGACCACCGAAGAAGAACTATTTTCTTCATTCAAGACACTGATTGATGTTTCTTCTTCTCGTTACCTTTTTTTTAGAAAAAAAAATTGAAGTCTCGCCCATTTGAAAAAATAAAAAATAGAAACAAAGTGTCGCTAAATTCCTGAAGACGAACTTACTAGTCTACTCAGGAAGACTGTTTTTAGCTTCTGCAACGCGTTTGTGTGGAAACTGCAGTGTACGAACGAAGAATGTGTCTAGTTTTGTGTTAAAAAAAACTAATACTTCTCTACTCCCCCTTTTTGCAATTGAATAATTTTGTTCTATATATGTGTTTTTTGAATGGACTTGTTATTGTTCTTTTTTGTTATTTTTAAAGCCCGCGAACAATATTTTATCGTGTACTTAAGTTTGGAACTATTTCCATTGTTGTGACATTGTTTTCCCCGTTTGTGTCCGTGAATGGATCTGTGTTATGACCTGAAAAAAAAATTGGTAGAAGTTATTGAAAAAAAAATGATTCGAAACTGAAGAGTTGCAGTATTTTGAAAATAATCTGTTTTTTGGTGTACTATATTCGATGATATACGTAACTATACAGTAATTATACACACAAGTTATGTATTTTTCTGATGAAATTGTAGAAATAGTTTTCCAATGTTTTCTTCAGTCAAAAGTTTTCTTTTAATTCCATCGAATTCTTTTATTGAGCTCAATAATACTCGCAACTATTTACATATTATAAAGTAATAAAGTTCTGAAACACGTGATGCAATTGTATATTGAAGATGCTGCAGTACCTTACAGGCTTCTTTCATTATAATTATTAATCTAAATACAAAAGTGAAAAAATAATAATCTCGATTCTTAAAACTAATCACAAAATAATTTGTGAATCTTATAAATGACATACGAAAAAAAAGAAATAAAGATACCAGTTTTCATACTAATATTTTAAATATTTTAAACATAATTGCTGAAAAGAAAAGAAAACTGCAGGAGATATAATAAAATGAATATAATTAACAAGCATCTTTATCATTTTTCCTTTCGTTATGGACAACACAAACTACCGGCACGGTTGAAGCTACGAGACTAGAACACTTATTTTTAGAAGAAACCCGTTATTTTTTGACTGACTGAAGGAAATGCTGGTAAGCTGTTTCTAGATAGTGTGTTTTTGACTGCAATTTTTAATACGTAAAGTGTAGTTAGGTATACGTATTTTGTATCAGGGCTTTGTTTTTAGTTTATAAGCCTGTTGAATGTCTATTTGTCGCTATGAATTTGAGTTAGTGTTTTTGTGATAATCTTTTTTATATACAAGTTGCTTTTCTTATAATATTGGATAGAAAACATCATATTTCTCTGTGATCTTAATACAATGTTTCGCATACTCTTGTTATCTTGTCTGCATATTTGAAAAGAAAAAAAAGAAATTTATTTATATGAAAAGAAGTTTGATTTTAAAAATAGTTTATTTGTTGATTGAATTTTTGAAAAGTTTTGTCATTTATGGTGCATTTTAGAACGATTTGTTTGTTTGCAATACTGTTTTAAATTTGAGGGTATGGCGCATTTTTTTTATGTGAAACTTCTGTACCAAAGGTGAACTGAATGTTTTGTGTCATCATTTCTCATTGATGATAGAAATGTGATGTATTTTAGTTATTAAAATTTTTTAGCAAAAAAACTATTGTATCATTTATTACAATTCTTATGAATATTATTTTCTTGTTTCAATTAGAGTGTTGGAAAATTTCAAGATAAAATTGTAAGGCATAAATTACACTATTTTTCAGATGAATTTGCAAAATTGGATAATGAAGCAATCATTTATTAAATTCAGTTATTTGTTCTACGATAAAAAAATGTGTGGAATTTATTTCAAAGATTAAATTTTTTTGTAAAAACATCGTTTAGTGAGGGGAATATTTAATGGTAAAAAAATGTGAATCATATTTAGTATCATTGTTTTAATAATATAAGTAAACTTACCTCTCGAGTTAGATCCCATTTCTCAGTTTTTGTTTTAGGGTTATATTTTCAAGTAATAATAAAAAACCTTTTTATTTCTTCAAACTTTTTTTCACATCGAAATAATCATTTAACAGAAAAAAATCAGCAATATTTTCACTGCTTGTAATAAGTGAACAATAGCTTTAAAGTATTTTTTCTAACAAAAGTAAAATAGCGTTTTGAAAAATCTCATTTTATATTAAAAACAAATGCAACCTTTGGTACAGTTCGTTTTAAAATTTTTAATGCAGTCTCAAAATCATTCAGTAAAAGAACATGGAGACTCGATTTGTGTATAGCTCTCGTTTGAAAATGGCGAAAGTGCATTGCAAAACACTTGACTCTATTAGCAAACACTTCCCTTTTACAACCGGTGGTAATAATACCGTGTATAAAATATACAACTCACGAAAGCTAGTTTTATCCAAGTCATTTTTTTCTTGTCGTATAATTCTTTTTATTTCTTCTTCTCTTCTTCCAAATCAACCATTTCTGAATCGTTTATCAGAAACAAAAGACACACAAAATTAAGAAAAGAAGCTATTATCAATTGGTTAGATTAAGGTAACATTAGTAAGAAATGTTAAAAAAAATTTACGTTTAATTCCAAAAAATAATAGTAACGTTTTTATTGTTAATAATAATAGGAAAAATAGCACAATACGTTTTTTTCTAAAAAAAAAACTAATTTATCATGAAAATTATATTACATTTAATGTAATATTTTTTAATGGTTATATTATTTAATCTAAATAAAAATTCGTACATTACTTTTGATTTTAGTGATTTTCAAACTTGTAAAAGTTATTGAATGATACAAATTTATTTATTTTTAAATAAGAAAAGGTCAATACATGAGGGTATGAAATAGATAATTATTAGATTTAAAACACAATGCAAAAGTTGCAACTCTATGTTGTCGATTTATTTTAAAAGTGAAAATAATAACGGATTGCAAAAGTTTTTCACTGTTAAAATATTTATAATAAAAAAACAGTAAAACTTTTTATTCTACTGTGATTTAATGCAATATTTTGCACATTTTATTGTTAATAGTTTAAAAATAAGATATACTGTAGCGTATATATATATACAATGGCTCTGCAGATTCAAATAAAAAAAACATAATTACAAATGAGTATTATTTATCTGTATGCACATTTTGACTAAAATGAACGAGAATTCCAGTAAGATCCCTTAATGTATAGAAACTAAAAATGTCCGCAATACAAGAAATTAAAGATTTGGATAAAATTGGTTTCACGAGTTTGAATCGAAGCCCTTGGGTCTGAAAATTCCAAGTTGTTCAAAATACGTATTTATCTCTTTGAATCGTCATCCAGCATTTTTGTCTGTGTAAAAAGAAGAAAAAAGCATTTTCTATGTGTGTAGTGTCTGCCAAAAGATGTATTTATATTGATCTTCAGTTAGCTGTAGCTCATTGTCAATATTTCTAACAATGTCTCGTAGATTCAAATGTGAAAAAAAAAGAAACTGTAGAATTGTCAACGCACATATAGTTATAATTTTAGCATTCTAACATGCTGCGATAAAACGGTGTGCAAAAAGTTATAGCACAAATATAACTTTTTCGTTTGAATGCCAGTAAATGTTTGCTATGGACTGTCTCCCTTTTTTTTATTTAATTTTTTTTCTTTACATTTTAGGACACATTGTTGGCACTTTTGTCAATGTAACCTTTCAACTGCATAAGATCTTTTTTTCTGAAAATAATAATCTTAATTCTTAACATTTAAAATGTAATTGTCATTGAATATTGATAAATGATCATTGTTATACCTTTTTCCTTTCCGAATTGAAGTTAGTCATCTTCCTATAGATGATCAAGAATTTCTGTAGATATATTTACTGCCTCCATAATATACGTACTTTGCACAGGAACTTGTGGCCTTTTCTAATATACGTATAGCGAAAGCATGCCTTATGCTGTACATTTTCAGTATATCAAATCCTGTGAAAGAAACAAAAATGTAAGGATCCAAAAAATATACGTAAATGTTCATTTGTGACATTCAATCTTATTCTTAAAAAAAAAATACCTCAACAAGTAAGCCTAACTCTTTTTTTTACATGGCAGTACGTTCTTTGAGAAACCGTACAAAAAAGAGATTTGCATAGGAAGAAGGATGCGCTTTTCACGTTACCTGCAAACCGTGTAAAATGAAATAAAGAACGTTAACGAAATTTATTTTAGTTAACTATTCAATTAACTAAAATAACATTAAAAACGCATACACATTACCACAAAATAAAGAATCATCACATCTGCTATGCTTTAATCCAATTAAGAGCTTCTTCATGTAGCTTCTTTTTGAGAAGATGAATCAGAAAATTTGTTATTTGTTTATTTTTCAAGTTGTTTACAAAATTCTTAGTATCCAGCTAAATAACTTCTCTAATCGAATTTTAAGTTTTGCTCAAAGTTTGGATCCATCTTCAAAATACGATTTTCCAAACTTACATCCAGTATAAGATTCTCAAAAATAAAAAAGCAGTTAAAAGACAAATTTGCCCTTTAGCGGAACAATCAGCGATCCTAAATTATTCCGTACTGAATCAGCCGTATAAAAAAAGATTTGGGTGTACATAAAGTTTGTGTTGTGGTAGTAAAAAAGTTAGATATTCGAAAGATAATTTAAAATATTTGTGTAAGGAAATAGTAGATTATCTGTTATTTAAAATAAAAGTTGCATTTACTTGAATCCATTTATTGTTTCTCCAAAATGTCTAACACATAATTTTGATTATTTGTTAGACAGGTGTGTCAAGCTTTTTCGAATATTTTTTTTACTTGTGATTATTGTTTTTATGCGGTATTTCTGTGCTTTCATGAAACATTTTGAGTATATTTCTAAGAAGTACAAATAATAAAAAAGAATTTTCTCCCAAATAATATTTCTCTTTCTTGTCTTAAAAATTTACTCTACTCTTTTATGAAAGATAATATTTATCTATGTTTGTTCATTCAATAAAGTTTTAATTGGGAAATTTATCACGTGAATTGCTTTTCTTTTTGTAAAACATGTAAAAATGTAATTCATTTTAAGCTGTTTATTTCAATTTTACACATCAAATTTTCAACATCTCATAGCGAGTCTTTTATTGAAAGAGTGCATTCAGCAAATGGCTCACTGTGAAGAAATACTCAATAAATTCTTGATATAGACTTTTAATTGTAGATGTGTGATCAAATTGAAAAAAAAAAAGGTTCTGTTTTTTCAGAACAATGTAAGAAAATGTTTTGTATCAAAAGTGAAATCGTTTGTAATTCTTTATTTGTACAGTTTCTTATATTTTATGTACAACAGTGCTGCAATATCCTTTGTCAATTTATTTGTTTTGACCTAAAACTGATTCTAATTAAATAGTTATGACTTGTCTCTCGGCGTGTTTTTATTGACAGTGTTGTATTGTTTTATTTCGCCTCACTTCAAAAGTTGACACTTAACTACATGGACAATAATTTTCCAAGTTTAAAAATTTCAGACAGTTAAACTTTAATAACTATATTTAGATTAAATTTTAGTTTAAGGATGTGTAATATACCTCTTATTTTAAAAGATGTAATAGCACTGATTAAAAATTGAATATTAATTTAATTTTTATTGCATAGATTATTAAAAATTAGTCACCTAATTCTAACTAAAAACTACATTTTACTTCTCACAATTACTATTTTTTGATTAGGAGAAACTAACAAAAGGCAACAATATAACAATGCAATTAATAAATTTTACAACAAAAACATATTTTTTTCGCTAAAGCTTAAAGTAGTTTTTTTTGTACATTAAAATGAATATCACAAATTAAAAAGATTACTAAAATATAATTAATAACCATTTCATCTTTTTATTTTAAAAATTAAATTTATAAAGCGTTGCCTTATTTTTTTGGAACACAAACTTAATAAAAAATATAATCTACTTATAAATATGATAAATATAGGCATTCAATATTCAGAAAAACTGAAGGCATTGCCATTCTGTTTTTAGAGTCATATATTCGTAAAAGATTCATTATAACGTCGCATCTTAAACCAGCGGAAGAGATATTGACAACGAACCTCGCCATTTTGAACCACGATGACAAAGCACCAGAGTTGGAACCCCAATCTCTAAGGTCACTATCTATTTCGAGCAATTTTTGTATTTATATAAATACAAATATGTTTTCTGTATCTTTTTATAAATTATTTTTTAAGGGGACACAGTACGATTCAATTGACAAAAATCGGTCAAAAAATCAAATCTAATTTTTTTAGCTCAAATTATTCTTCATATACTTTTCTATAACCTCTCGCAAGATTTGAAAGCTCTAAACTTAAAAAACACAGAATTATGATAACTTTTACGTTAGTCTTTATTCACATCCTATGGCACACACAAATCAAAACTTTAAACTTACTGACCTCAGAAACATAAAATGACTAGTTTGTCTTCATTTAAATTGCTAAGGCTTTTTTGATATTGTGCCTAATGCTTTGAATTTCTTTTACCTATTGCTTAACGTACGTGTAAGAAAAGTTGGTATGCATTTTTGAATCAAAGCAATACTTATTTTTAAAAAAATAATTGAACTCGGAATTTATACATTTTTTAAGGAATTTTCAATAATCATTCATAAAAAGAAGTATTGTACGAATACCACAATCATGTTATCGCAAAACCCATACCAACTTTAGTTATAGTTACATAGTTTGACGTATATGTGTGTAAATCAAATTTCATGCGTGTACGTAAATTTTTATAGGAGGAGTAGCATTTTAAAATCACACTTCACAAGTTTTAAGTTTTTTCCTTAAAGAATGAAATGGCTAGATTTTTATGAAGTTTTGAGCACAAAATCTGTTTTACATGTGGTATGCACACACAGAGAGCAACCCAAAAAATTTTGAAAAATCTTTAAATTAAAAATTTTTGCGTACATCATACCATGTTCCCTTAAATTAAATTCAGCGTTCGTCTAAAAAGATCTAAGACTTGGAGAGATCACATTTTTAGATAAAAAAATTATCCCAAAAGTAATTATCCAATTACAACACAGCGTCTTTAACCCATTCCCCGCCAGGTAAATTTAGAGTGTCTTGTCCTGGATGCTAAGATTTTGTTTTATAGAAAACATATTTTACCAAATATAACAATATGAAGTTTCTGATATAGTATTAGAAGGGAATTTACGGTAATTTTTATCGAAAAAAAAACACGACGAGAAAACTCGTAGCTGGCGTCACTAAATAAGATTCCTGTACTTTGTGCCACTTACAAGTTGTCTAGTAGTGGGCTTTTTTTCCTCATTAAAAATCTTCATATACAAAGATTTTCTTTGATTTTATAAGTTCGTCACCCAATTTTGTCTGGTGACGGTCAGATGTGTAATGTTATGTCAAATTTTCATATAGATGTGTAATGATCCTAAATTTGAAAGGAAATGGTTGTTATAAAAGAGTTGCAAAGTAATAAAAATGGACTGATAAGTAAATAATTAGCAGACCTCAGGAAAACCATCTATTGGTACAAGAAAATTGTTTTACCCTACTTCACAGAACCCTATTCCTGCAGGATACATGCATGTTTTATAAGCAAAGAAATCGAGGGAATGAAAACATGAGGATGCGTCCATTTAGGGAATCGATTATTATGCATTTATGATGGAGACGGCAGGAGAAAGCAGCAACTATGATAAATACAAATACATCTGTGATTTTCATTACTTAAAACATCTTCCTTCCACAGAAAAAAAAGGATGCCTTCAAAGCCATATCGAATGCGTACAAAGCAAAAACAAAAAAAAAATGTAAGGAGCATATGTATTTTTGTCCAGTGTGTCCCAACAACCCACCACTTTACGTTGATCCTTGCACGTACACAGCAACATCTATAGAAATATTCTTTTAAATTTTTAGAATGCATTCACACACACACACACACATATATATATATATATATATATATATATATATATATATATATATATATATATATATATATATATATATATACACTGCTCAAAACAATTAAAGGATATTGTAAGTTTTATATAAAATAAAGATATAAGCGAAATTTTTTTTGCCGAAAATGGAAGAAGATAATCACAAATGCAAATTTTTCTGATTTTCAATCTGTGGAGTATGCTAATTTTGAGTTCGATGTCAAAAACGTCGCTTCAGTGGCAGCGAATGAAATTTGACTTTCAACTGAAATGAAGACAAGGATGATCGGCATTCAGTGACTGCTTTGTTTCGATGAGTACGCTGTATCAGCGAAGTCATTTAACCGATTCAGAAGCTTGGAGAGTTGTTGGTAGGTTAGAAGGGGGACAAACTCAAGACGAAGTAGCGCAAGCCATTGGAGTGTCACAAAGTGTGATTTCCAGGATCTGGAACCGTTTTTTGGAGACTGGAAATGCAGGCCAAAGACCAGGACAAGGTCGTATACGGGCAACAACGCCCAATGAAGATCGTTATATAGTGTTAACGGCTCGGAGACACCGAAATATGAACGCTACTCTTCTCCAACAACACCTTCGCTCGGCTACTGGCACCACGGTTTCAACTCACTGTCCGAAACCGGCTCCATGGTGTAGGTCTGTATGCTCGCCGACCGCTGGTATGTGTTAGACTAACATCAAGGCATCGACGCGACCGCAGGGAGTGGGGACCAGAGCATGTGAACTGGAGGAGAAATGAGTGGAGCAATGTTCTTTTTTCTGACGAGTCCCATTTTTCTGTTCATCCAGATAATAGACGTATTTTCATCTGGAGGGACCGTGGCAGTAGGAATAATCCTGCGTTGGTGCACGAAAGTGTCAGATTTGGTGGTAGGGGAGTGTTGGTGTATGGTGGCATCTCCATTGACGGGCACACAGACCTCTACATCATTCGAGATGGACCTCTGACTGCTCGCCGATATAGGGATGAGATCCTCAGACCTATTGTAGTCCCTTACGCTGCAGCAATCGGAGATGACTTCATTTTAATGGACGATAACTGCGGGCCACATCGTGCTAACCTGGGGAAGAATTCCCTTTTCGAGGAAGGAATCGTACGAATGGAATGGCCAGCGTGTTCTCCAGACATGAATCTAAAAGAGCACGTTTGGGACGCTCTAGAAAGACGAGTTGCTGGCCACCAACCACCCCCACAAACTCTCCAAGAACTGCAAGAGCTCTTCTGGAAGAGTGGGATAGAATACCCCAATTCGTGACTAATAGCCTCATTGACTCCATGCCTCAAAGGTGCTCAACGTTGCTGGCCGTCCGTGGAAACCATACCCCGTACTGAAAATGATTTCCTTTGAAGAAAGCACCTTTTTTTCATTCTTTTTTTCTCATATGCAGAAAATTTTTTTTCTTTTTGTACACAAATGCGCAATAAAATGCATTTTTTTCTGCCAAACATGTGTAATTCATTCTCATATAACGTACTACGTCTGTCGACCATGTATCAATCATCTAAAAAGTTTCCCAGCCACAAGATCCACCTAAAACCGCAATATCCTTTAATTATTTTGAGCAGTTTATATATTATTATGCTTTAATCTAATCGTCTAAGTTATAATTTTAAGAATAAAAATTGATATAATTAATATGTTTTTTTGTACTATATAAATTTTTCATTCATCATTTCTAATAATTCCCAGCTCAAATGGAGATATATATAATCAATCTAAAATTCCAACACATACCACGAGAAATCTTGTAGTTGACATTCAGTGGGTTAAAAATTCTAGAAATATTTATTAATATACATTCTTTTAAATTTTAAAGTGGGAAAAATCAGATTTTTGCAATATAAAAGACAAAATATGGGATCCAAATTATAAATGAAAAAAAAAATGGATCGATTCAGTATAAGAGGTAAAATATGGGATTCAAATTATAAATGGAAAAAATGGATCGATTCAGTATGAGAGATAAAATATGGGATTCAAATTATAAATGGAAAAGAATGGATTGATTCAAACTGATGCATAATAAAATATGCCCCTTTCTATATAACAGTGGTCTCCCAAGTGGAAGATGCTGATACCCCAGGGAGTAATTAAAGTGATAATTGAGGCCAGAGAAGTATGCTCATGATCTCCCATGAGCGTTAAATAATTTATTGATCAAATGCCTGATGATTGACCGTAAGGCAACGAGCTCTCCAATACTTTTTTACAACACATTTTTAAGTGCAGAGCACACGTCTAAATGAGTTGCGTCTTTGAATCGCACAAAACACATGAAGTTGAGACAGTCCAGTTAAAATTAAACAAATGGGCAGTCATGTCCCCTCAATAGTCTAAACACAGCAGTAGCACTAGGAGAGTCCAAGAAACAGTCAGGATTTAATAGTACCTTCCAAGGTATTTTTTTTTTATTTTCAGTTGCACTGGCAGCTGCACTACGAAAGCATTTTTGATAGATCGTATTAATCTCAAGCTTAGCAGAGTGAAAGGGTTGGTCTTTGGAGGATATCCGAGCCTCTTGTTGCCAAGAGGTCCGCCATCTCATTTTCCTAAAGACTGCAATGGGATGGCACCCACTGGAGAGCAACTTTTGTCTGAATTCTGCTCAGTAGCTTCCTGCAATTCTGGACTATGGAACTTTGTTTTTCTAGATTACTTGCTAAGGCCCGAAAGACAGAACTTCAGTCTAATAAAACTACAGCCTTATCAGGAGAGGAGAGTCGGGCAGAAAGGCTAAATGAATCGCCTCAACTTTACCGTCATAGTGGGTCGTATGTAGGGACGTCTAAAGGCATGCGCCAACTGTGCCCGGGCCCAGGGCCTCGACCACAAAGGGGCCTCATCTCGTTCTTAACTGAACCTTAATAAGATAATGACTCGAATTATTCTAATGGTCAGATGTTTTTTCCGGTTGCATTCTCTGAAACATTGGGAATTTCGGATGATGTGTCAACTGGCTACATGTGAGGACCGTGGTCTATGTCTGGGCCTAAACCTTCTACCATACACCACCATTACTCCTTCCGTCAAAAGGGGCACTCGGTCGAGTTGGTTTGTGAGATTGTTAATCATGCACATTCATTTGTTTCGGGTTATTGTTTGTATAAGTATTTGACACGTATGCTATATGTACTGTTATTTACGAGTAATATGTGATGTTTCACATTTGCGTAGGGGTCCAGGGCAGGTTCAAAAGCCCTAGAGTAGCTGAATAGCGCGACGTTAATATTCACTCACTCACCCAGGGCAGGGACGTAGCAACCACCGTATCAGCTGTATCATGATACTGGACCCCGAAATATGTAAGCAAAAAATCATAAAATATAAAGGGGCCCCAAGGAGTTTTTAATACAGGACCCTGTTAAAACTAAATACGCCAGGGGTCCAGGGCCTACTTTTGCGTAGGGGCCCAGGGCCTTAAGAAGTCGTAAGACGTCCCTAGTCGTATGAGTTAATATGTAGGTAAAAGGAAAATAGGTCACAGTAAACTCTAGCACCAGCGCGCCTTGGGTGAAGCTCAAAGGGGAACCATCAGTATAAATACGAAGTCACTTACATCAGGAGAATAACGAGTATTAAAACGGTTTCCAATGCGATGACTCGAAGACCAGTTGTTTTTCCTCACATTCAAAATCATGTCCAAACTAACATCGAGAACCATAAACTCCAGTGGATTTATGTGAGATAATAGTTCATAGGCCATGTCGTTAATGACATTATATTGGGCAGACGTTATATTAGACACAAAGCACGTTATCTAGACTCAGAAGGGTTTCATTCAATGTGTCCGGGAGAACGCCCAATATCCAAGGTGGGCATTAAGTCGATCGCGATAGATTGGTGGATTGCCAAGGCATTTTGGGGTGACCACCTCCACTAAGACCTAATAATCATATGAAAGTGTAGAGGTATTTTTAAATATACGGAGAAGAGAAAATCGAATATCAAGAGAAAAAGTTAATGACATAGAAACTGTACTTCGCTATTTGGAGGTTATCTTACGAAGAAAATCGTAAAATTTTCTTACTTCCAGGAAAAAGTTCGCAAAATGGAGGTCCAACTGACTTTCTATTGGCTCACCACACCTACGTCATGGGGTGGACCGCAACACCTTGAAAAAATTAGAAGTACCTTGGAAAAGTCTGCCCAATGGGAAATCATGAATCAAGTGATTCAATATTAACGTCGCACAGTTCAGCTACTGATGACGGACCTCGCGATTTAGAACCAGGATCAAGTGACGAGGACGACACCTAAGCTGGCACCACCCCTCCTCCAACTCCAACGGGAGGACCTTTGAACCTCCACAGATTTAACGTTCATCGCTCCCTTAAACGGGGGCTCTTCAATGGCACTGGGCTCGAACTCATGACACGCCAGCCACGAGTCCGTTACCTTGACCACTAGGCTACCGTGGTCTTTAAAAAAAAAATTGAAGATGGTTACTCTGTACAATATATCGGAATTACAGATAAAATGATTTTACAGAATTTTTCAACATATGAAAAATGAGATGTCTTCCTCTCTAACGCTAGAAAAAAATCAAATTATAATTTATTTATTTCTAAAAAACAGTTTAGACTTTTCTTTTTCTTTCCACTATTAACGAAATACCAGACAGTTAAAATATTTATTTTTCTTCTTGCGTCTTTTTCCCCCTCTTGTGTTCATTCCATTGAATATGTTGAAAGTATTTCTCGTCTCAGTGAGTTCTTGCCATAGGAGAAGAAACGGGGGAGAGGCCTTGCAGCAGACACGAAGCGAAGATTATTTATAGCCCGTTCCCCCAACACGCTCACGCATCGCAGTTGTAAATTTCCGAACAGAACACACATTAGGATTATTTCCAAGAAGCGATCGAACGCGGAATTCTTTTTTCCCCCACATCCCAACAAGCAAATGTTAAAAGGTAAAAGTTGGAATTTCCAAATCATTGAAAAAGAGAGAAATGCGAAAAATGCGTAGTAAAATGGAAGTGCCACAGTAAACCGATACCGTGTAAGAGATGGACCTAAAAATTTTAGTTCACATTTAAAAACTCTTATAAAAAAGGGATGAAAACTCAATTGATTAAAATGTTAGCTATACATATTTATAATACATATTTTTAACGTTTATAATTAACACATTTAATGTAACCACTGGCGTAGCTAGTTCTGAGTGACCCTTGTATCAAAATTCTTTCGGGGCCCTTTTTTAGATATGAGAGCCCTGTCATTGGGGCTGCAGATACAAATGTTGGGGCCCCGTATCATTGATATGGCGGTAGCTACACCCCTGAATGTAACTCATTTATCCTCCTTTTGACATATAATGACGCCATTTATTTAATGAGCAACTGTGCGACTTGACGTCTCTAAAATATCAAGAAATATTTCCAAAGTTGTTGTTGTTACTGATGCCACCTGATCGAAGGTGTCTGACCAGACCGAGGCCCGCGAAAGTGGCTAGTTTTATGCCTGTCGTTAGTCGCAGTTTTGAGCACCATGCAGGTGACAGTACGAATTTGTTCATTTGCACCCCTATTTTGACGGAGGGTGGTTAAAGATCTCACACTTCAGTTCTCCTTATACTAACCTCACGAGATGACGTGCCTCAACAAGTATTTAGAGTGCCTCCATGCCGAAAAAACAATATACGTTTACAAATACCCTTGTGTTCCCCGGGATTCGAACCCGGGCCCTACGACAAAGCAGTCAACGTCCCTAACCACGATACCAGATGGACGTAATCAGAGACTAGGGCATCAACTCTGTTTTGTTTTTAGAGCTCAAGATCCTCTACCCTTCTGAAGGATATCAAGAAAAGGAAAGAACGTGAATCAAAAATTTCATTTTAAATTTTCTAAATTAAAGAGTTGACTTACCTTGAAATGAAAGTTTGTGTTCAAATATCATTTGATGTTAAGCAAGCCGTGATAACCTAGTGGTCAAGGTATCGGATTCGTGGTAGGCGTATCATGAGTTTGATCCCAGAACCGCTGAAGACCCGCCATGCAGAGGGGGCCGATACACGAAAAATCTGTCAAGACTCAAACGTCCACCCGTTGGGTGAGTGAGTGAATATTAACGTCGCACTGTTCAGCTACACGAGGGCTTTTGGCGACGGACCACGTCATTTTTGAACCATGGTCAAGTGACGTGGACGACACCAGAACCGGCACCACTTCTAACTACCACACCACACCAACGGGAGGACGTTTGAGATCTCGACAGATTTAACGTGCATCGCTCCCCTACACGGCGAGTCTTGAGTGGTACTGGGCTCGAACTCGTGACAAAGCCAGCCACTCACCGATACCTAGACCACTCGGCTACCGCGGCCCGTCGGAGGGGAGTGGAAGTTAAGAGAGGGTTGTATCGTCCTCATCATGATTAAATTACGAGGTCCGTCGCCCTCGAGTAGCTGAACAGTGCCACAACAGCTACTAGTGAATTATTACGCACTATTATAGTTGTAAATTTTAAAATGGCGACGAAAAGATGTTCGACTATCTTTTCCATTCCTCATACGAAGGAGTTATGTGTCCACTTTCAGCAAAGAAAATTCTGCGTCATTTACATCCTGCTGCATGAGGTATGTTTTATCATTTACCGAATAATGTAAAACATTAGAAAATGTAACAGTTTCAATACGAGTTTCATTATCAATTTCTGCTACAGAATCGCCATTCATTAACTCCGACTAATCAATAATTTCCTCAACTTCAGTTGCTCAGATAGGCAGTCCGTATTAAATGTATTAGAATCGTAAAAATATTAAAATATCCCCAACATTGTGGATTGGGATGAGAGAAGGGAATCTCCTGTCCTACACTGAAGACACACACGAGAGGTTAATCTCAAAACAAATCTGCACCAGTAAAGTTTAATAATGGTCTTATCACCATTTCCCGTTGAAATTTGCTGTTCACAAGAAAAGTCCCTTTTTTTTGTTCCGGACAAAAAGGGTGCGTCACTTAAAAAAACTCCATTTTTTTCTAATACAAAATAACAAAAAAAAATTTGCATCTGCTGAAATAATTCGTTAATTCGTATTTAATTATTCGTTAAGTAAGGTTTTTTTAACCTCATTTCTATCGAGGAAAAAGAAAAATTTGTTAAATCGGGTTTCTACTGTATTTTCGACAAGCCGTGGTAGTCTAGTGGTCAAGGCATCGGATTCGTCGTAGGCGTATCATGAGTTTGATCCCAGAACCGCTGAAGACCCGCCATGCAGAAGGGGCCGATGCACGAAAAATCTGTCAAGACTCAAACGTCCACCCGTTGGGTGAGTGAGTGAATATTAACGTCGCACTGTTCAGCTACACGAGGGCTTTTGTGGCGACGGACCACGTCATTTTGAACCATGGTCAAGTGACGAGGACGACACCTGAGCTGGCACCCCCTCTTCTAACTACCACACGAACGGAGGACGTTTGCTTCCCTACACGGTGGGTCTTTAATGGTACTGGGCTCGAACTCATGACATGCCTGCCATGATCCGATACCTTGACCACTGGGCTACTACAGCCCCTACTACAAAGCTACACGATGGCTATTGATGACGAGCTTCGTCATTTTGAATGAGTGGATATTAAAGTCGACCTATTCAGCTACACGAGGGTTTTTGATCGTCATTTTGAACCTGAGTTAAATAAAGAGTTCGACATCTTGACATGGCACCTACCCCTTCTCCACTCTATCCCACCACGCCGACGGGAAGATTTTAACTCTCGACAGATATCATGTGCATGGACCCCTACACGGCGGGTCTTTAGTGCCATTAGAGTTCGAACCCATGACACGCTGGCGAGTTCGTGACCATAACCACTGGATTACCGCGATCTTTCTGAAGTCTGAAGATAAGAACTCAGTGGTGCAACAGCCCATGAGGGCCAAGGCCTACTGTTCCCGTCTCAGTATTCGTGACCTTCGGCACTGAGGGGCATCAGCAGATGCTCCGATCAGGTGGTCAGTATGACGGTAAGACCCCAGTGTTTAGTTCCCAGGCAAATTTAGTAATTCATCGACCCACTGAAGGGATGAAAGGCTGGGTCAACCTCCCAAGTCCAAGGTTTGAACCTCGGACAAGTGGAGTGAAAACGCGATATACCACCACTCAGGACCGGGCTTAGTTTGAAGATAAGAGCTAAAATAATTTCCGTGCCAGCCTGGACTAGACTTAGGATTGGTTAAGAGTTGATAAAATGCAAAATGTTTTTTTTTCTTTTTTCTCTTTGTACTTAATGTATATTTAATAAAAAATACGAAACACAAAAGGTTTTTTTCGTGCTTTATCAGGCAGTCGAAGACAAAATCTAGACATCGAAAAAATATAGCTTAAAACCAGACGATAAAATGTCTTTGTTTTAAAAATGAAATCGGAATGATTGGCCCCATACGATGACATCACAGTGCCGGCAAGAAAGGAAAATTTATCGCCCATTATTTCGGTAACGGCGTAAAAAAAAGGGTCTGCGTAATAGACCTGCTTGGTCAGAAAGGCGTATTGCATAGGAAATGTAATCATGAGAATGAAATGTGCTTTGGAGTCTTACCACAATTTAATGAGCATTTACGGCGCTGCAGTTTTGCACATTGCCACAGTCGGAATGCAGGTGTATCATCTGTCAATCATTCAATTAAGAGATCTCCAACCGCAGAAGGAAGTCGTAAATGTCAATTGCAAAAAAGCATTTTTAATTGATAAGGGTGGAGAGAGAGAGGAGAGGGACGTATGAAGGTTTCGTGAATGAGAGTGGAAAAAAATATAAATAAAGAATATATATATTTTTTCCTCCACTGATTGGATTTTCAATCGGATAAGGAACAGCATGTATACTAGCCGAGATAAAAGTGAATAAAGCTTTTAATTTAAAATTTAATCTCATCGTTCGATAGTTCTAAGTTAGGGGTAAGCATTAAATCGATCGCGACCGACCGATAGGCCCCAAATACATTTCGAGCCGTTACTAAAACCTAAGACGTGCATACTAAGATTGATTAAATGAATATTAACGTCACACTGTTCAACTACACGAGGGCTTTTGGCGACGGACCACGTAATTTTAAACCATGGTCAAGTGACGTAGACGACACCTGAGCTGGCATCCCCCTCTCCTAACTACCACACCAACGGGAGGACGTTTGAGCTCTCGACAGATTTCACGTGCATCACTTCCCTACACGGCCGGTCTTGAGTGGTACTGGGCTCGAACTCGTGACAAGCCAGCCACGATCCGATACCTTGATCACTAGGCCCCAAGAAAAGGCTGAGTGTAGGGTAGCTATTTCCCGAAGGACCAATTTGCAGCTCTACATCCTATTTAGTTCTTTTTGGACATTTCACCAACAACCCCACAGTAGTTTCTCCACGGATTGAGATTTTTTGAACTTCAAATACATAACCTAATTAACAGTTGTATGACATATACAACCACAATAATTTATACTAATACCATCAAGTGACGAAGATTGCACTCTACTCTCTAGATCTACACCACGTCAACGTGAGAACTTTGAACTTGCACGCCGGCCCGAGTTTGCGACCCTATGTACTCGGCTACTGTTGCACTGGCTTTGCAGATTTATATTTAAAATTATTAGTAATCCATTATTTAGTGATTTTTCATTTTTTTTTCACACTGCATTTAATAAAATGCATATTATCCATTCTTAGCTCCAATTTAAAGGACAAAGGAGTAGATTTTTATTTGAATTTTCTTTGGCATCCTAATTTAAACGAGTTATATCCTGAATGGACAATTAGCTAATTCTGTTACTATTTATTACGATAGTTACATTTACGTCACTGAGGCCTATAGGTAACAGACCTCGGGATTCTGAACCACAGTCAAATGACGAGGACAATACCTAAGCTGGTACCCTCTCCCTCTGTTAACTTCAACCCCACGCCAATGGGAGGAAGTTTGAACCTCCACAGATTTAGCGTATATCGGCCTTCTCTGCAGGGCAGGTCTTCAGCGGTTCTAGACTCGAACTCATGACACGCCAGCCACGAGTCCCTTACCTTGAACACTAGGCTACCGTAGTAACGTTCACAACACGTGTGTGAAGAAATATTAACGTCACACTGTTCAGATACACGAGGGCTTTTGGTGACGGACCAAGTCATTTTGAACCATGGTCAAGTGACGAGGACGACAGCTCAGCTGGCACCCCCTCTCCTAACTACCATACCAACGGGACTATGTTTGAGTTCTCGACAGATTTAACGTGCATCGCTTCCTTACGCGGTGGACCTTTGGTGGTACAGGGCTCGAACTCGTGACATGCCTGCCATGATCCGATACCTTGACCACTTGACCATACGCAGAACTATAATGGTCACAACACCAACCACGAGCTCATGTGATTATGACCACTCTGTAGCAACCCGTTACTACACCTGCCCAGAATGTGGGAAAAAACGATGCGTAAACGATTAATTAACCTCGCACTGCTAAGCAACATGAGGACTTTTGGCGACAGTCTGAAATTCTCAGCCATGGTCACGTGACGAGGACGACACCTCAACTGTCACTTCCTCTCCGAACTTTTACACCACATCGATGAGAGGAATTTTAACCTGGATATATTTAATGTGCATCAGCTCCTCTACACTACACGTCTTCAATGACACTCATTTTCGATCCCACGATTTGACAACGCTGGCCTCGACTACTTTGTGACCATGACCACTCGGCTGACACGGTCGCTAATTTACAGGAGTGATAAAAAAATCTATACGCACTTTAAGACTGGGTAATATGTTAATGCCATAAGTTTGATACAGCATTGTTTTAGTTGGGAAACGGCGCAAGTACGCCTGACTTTAGAGCTGTTAAAAAGCATTTTGAAATGGTATTTGAAGTTCGAGAATATCAGTGGAGTGCAACGATATGGAAAGAAACCACCTACACGTTTAAGCATTCCCGATATGTTAGAAACTGATGGAATAATAAAGCACATGCATAAGGGACGATCAGGCTGGCCACGCGCATCAACAAGGGAAGCGTTTTCTGTGGGAGGTTCGATTCATTCACAGGGTCACCACAAAAATGGACATCACGCGCACGTGAAACGGGCGTGGGTCCTATTTTGCAAAGGGTAAAATGGAAAATTTACATACCACACACTGAACGAGGACGACCCAGACAAAAGTGCTAAGTTTTGTGGATGGTACCTTGAACAGGTTGAAAATTATGAAAATTTTGTTTTCCAGGTGATGTGGTCTCTTTTACTTATGGGGATACCTCAAGAATGTAGTGTACAGAAAGAAAGTGTGCTCAGTAGAGAAACTGCGCTATGAAATTGAAACAGCTTGTCATGCAATTCTTGTATGTAGCTATTCTGTGAGAAGTCATCAAAGCAATGTAAGGCATTGTACTCAAAAATGTTTGGAGGTGGGTGGATTACAGTGTGAATACTTATTCTAGCTTTGTAATTTCTATTCACTTTAATACTTTTGAAGGTAGCTCTGAAATTTCTGAAATAGCGCAGACGAGAAGTTATAAAAAAAATTAAGGATTTAATTTGAAAATACAAAGTATTTTAACACAGCAGACAATATTTTACTGACTTACTTCAAGTTGTTTAGCGTAGAATGAATTTTAGACAAAAGAGAAAATTATCGTGCTATGATTTTAACCCTTTATCTACCGCATTATGATTTACTGCAGTTTTTTTCATGCAATATTTTTTTAAATCACTATATTGAAAATTAAGGGATATACATAAAAAAAATACTCAACTTTGGGAAATTTATCCTGTTGGAGCTAATAATTAAAGATATTAAACTTAAAATTAATTATATACACTGTTCACTTTAAAAAATAATCAAATCATTTTCTAAGGTCTTCATTTACATAAAAAATATAATAAGACACATTTTACCTTTAACAAATTTTTGGTACAAAAATGACAATATTTGCAATGCGCTGAAAACGCAATTTCTGCCATAAAACTATTCGCATTCCCCGCTAAAATACTCATCATAGAACCCTTGCTACCATATATCTTGGAAGAGGGAATCAAAAAAGAATATGCCTGCTAAATATTGAGTATTCGTAAAAATGGTTATTCTATGTGATTTTAAAGTGAGTGGTATACTTATAAGTGCCGTCGGTAGATAAAGGGTTAAAGCGAGATTAAATCAAGACAAAATCATTCAACGTCTGCAATTAACATTTGGTGATGAATCTCTACATCGTGCAACTGTATTCAGAGGGTTTAAAGAATTTTGCAGAGGTTGCAATGCTCTTCAGGAGGAAGAACACACAGGAAGGGTGCGGTCAGCAGTCATCTGCCACACGAAAAATGTTAATGGAGGATAGTCGCTGTACCTACCAAATGTTTGGAATGAAGGAACTTAACATTGGATCCGCAGCCATACACAAAATTATTCATGAAGTTGAAACGTACATACCGTTTTTTGACGTTCCAATACGTCAAGGAAGCAAAGTATGGGTCTTTGAAGATGATCACACGCCGACAATGGTGAAAAAGCAATGAGCAATGAAAAAAATAATGTATGCCGTTTTCAAAGAAGTATGGGATTGGTCAAAACCATCAAGTTGGTAGAGCAGAAGACAGTAACAGCAAACTTGCATACCACTAAATGTCTTCAAGAAATTCTTCGAGAAGTGAATATTAGGGGACCAGTGGCGCACACAGGAATTTTTCAAGGGGGAAGGGGGTTCGGGGTTGAAAGTTCAGCATTCTTGTATCATGCTCCTTTTGATTTTGTCGATTTACGGGGTACTAATTATTGATTAAATAATTAGCATTAATAAAATTAATCATTAACAACAAATAATTAAATTTTACGTACTATGTACTTAAAATTATAATCAATCGGGAACAAAATCAAGGGCTTTGGGGGGTCCGGACCCCAGGATCCCCCCCCCTTGTGTGCGCCACTGTAGGGGACTAATGCTTCACCATGACAATGCATCTTCCCATATAGCCAGTTTAACACAGTTGAGTTTCTTGAATAAAAACAAATTAAAATGGTAGAACATCCACCTTATTCTCCAGATCCAGCTATGTGTGACTTTTGGCTATTTTTTTAATCTAAAAGAGAATTTACGGAGACGTCATTTTTATTCCGAAGAGATTGATGTGGTTATAAATGTATTTTTTTCATTAATTTAGAGAAATTAATGGTTTGCGGCTTTTAATTTGTAGAAAATTTGTCTACAAAAGGGCATTCATGTCGGAGGAGACTACTTTGAATACTCCTAAAATTTTGTAAGTATACTTTAAAAATCTAGGTATATCTTAAAATTTACAGAATTACCCTCGTATGATAATACATACGTTTTTCTTCATCAAGGTGTGAATACATTTTTTGATCACACCTATATATTAGAAATTGTGGACTTAATAATGATTTGCAGCTCAGTATAGCCATTCAGATAAACACGATTTAAGAGAGAAAGATATATTATTTTGACACGGCTGACATATATATGTCTGTAAACAGCATCAAGAAATGGATTCAGCATATCTTGAAAAAGGATACAAAGTATCGTTCTGATGGGGCTTTTTGTGTTTTACAGCCCGATGTTATTGCCCAACGTGCTTCCATGCATCAAGTGTAGCAGATACGGAACCAGGGACATTAAAGAGATTTCTTGTCTAATTTCTCCTGGCGTCCAGAGGGAGAAGAGACAACCACTCGGTCACGATAGATGTCATTTACCCCACTTCTTGCTATCTCTCAGAGTGCGATGGCGCACGTCTCTTCCTACCCCAAATAAATGGCCATTTTGTATGCGCGCTCGTCTTATTAGGAAGATAATTGAGTATCAACGATGTTTTATTCAAACTTTCTTATCGGAGGACAGCCGGGCGGAAGGAGATTCTTTACTTAGGCGCCTTCGGTCGCACCTGCACAGTAGGCATCAAATTAAAGGATGGGCGCTAGAGTGATGCTTTTCTTTTGACAAGACGCAAATATAACGCGATTGGAATCGATAAGTAGTGTGTTATATAGTTTTGAGGTTTGATATTTTTGGATATGCACACAGGAAGAGATTACAGCGTTGTTAACACAATTTAAATACGTTGTGTTGGAACACCTTATAAGCCATGAACACATGGTTGATGATTGTTCATGACCAGAAAAGTTTTATTCAGCTACATATTCGAGTAAGGACCCATTCATTTACACTCAGGAACATTGAAAATAGCAACCCAAGAAGGAAGCTAAATATAATCGCGAAACTTTGCAAGTAAGTTCAGCGTATTGTGATATGCAAATGATCCAAGTTTTGTGCCAATACGCATGCTCATACACGACGAGGTGGCGTTACAATCAGGAAGAGGGTGCTATATAAGCCACCGCAAATTCTAAGATTCATAAACGTGACGATTACCCGCCGATTGTAGGAAGAATTTGGTAAGCGAAACATGCCAGGTAAACGTGCTAGAAGACATTTCTCACAGTTAAGCGAGTTTGAGAGAGGCCTGATCATCGGGATAAAAACTGCAGGCTGGTCGACGCGCCGTGTTGCTGGCCAGGTGGATCGTTCGGAGTGTGCCGTTAGAAATTGTTGGGAGCAGTGGACACGAGAAGGTACCCACGTGCGGAAAACCGGGTCTGGAGTGACCAGGAAGACCACGAGGAGAGAGGATCGAAGGATGGTGCGGCAAGCACTTGTGGACCCTACAGTGACTCGTTCAACGATACGAGCAGACGTAGGCATAGCAATTGTTCCACAAACAATTTCCAGACACCTTGCAAATCTTAAATCCAAGCGCCCTTTCCGTCCACTCCCTTTAACACCGGAACATCGGCAACTGCGTCTACAGTGGTGCCAAGCCAGATCATTGTGGAATGTCACAGATTGGCAAAATGTGTTTAGTGATGAATCCCGGTTTGTTTGTGGGACAGATGATAACCGTGTACGGGTGTGGAGGCACCCTGGTGAGCGGTACAATTGCCCCCACACTGTTCTACGTCACACTGCCCGCACAGCTGGTGTAATGGTCTGGGGGGGGCATAGCCTATGATAGCTGGTCCACTTTAATTGTGATGCATGGAACCTTAACGGGCCAACGTTACGTTGATGATATTCTTCGACCCCATGTAGGACCTTTCCTAAATGGTCTCCCAGAAGCAATTTTCCAGCAAGATAATGCTCGTCCGCATACAGCAAGAGTTGCTCAAGACTTCCTACGTCATTTTCAGACTCTTCCATGGTTGGCCCGCTCCCTCGATTTGTCCCCTGTAGAGCACGTGTGGGATCAGCTAAAATGGCAAATGTCATCGTGTCACTCTGTACATGATTTAGAGTTGGCTGTTCAAGATTTGTGGGCCCATCTGCCTCATGACAACAAAATGTGTCTAATCAACTCAATGCCGGACCATGTGACGGCATGTATTGCAGCTGGAGGTGGTCCAACGCACTATTGAAGTAGCCCAGTATTTGAGTCGTTGCACATCCTGTATTCGTTTTATTGTCTTGTTTTTGAGATCAAGTGGATCTCTCATCTGTGTCATTATGTGTATTAAATTTCATTTCAATCCGATGCTTTCTTCTGGGGTCGCTGTTTTCAATATTCCTGAGTGTATTTAGCACGAATTTACTCAATGCTTCGACATGTCTCTCCATACTTCCTGTAAACATACTTGTATAATATGGCACGAAGTGCACGTTTTTTAGATGTTGCAATGGAATAAATTCATGTAACGTCATAGTCACATGATAACTGAGCCACGTGTTTTCGGCCAATCAGTTCATAAATTAATGCGACGTCATAATTATATCATAAATATAATCACGCGTTTCCAGCCAATTTGTTCATGGGCTTCACTGTTGCTAACTTTTGCTTTTTGCAGGGATTTTCTTTTAGAAAGTACATATTTGTCAACGATATAATAATGCACATAGTTAAACAAAATGCACTTAATTGAAAAGTATTTGTATAATGTAAGTATTTTTTTTAATTTTGAAAACTGTTTGAAGAATTTTAACACGTGAACTCTTTACATTGAAAATTGCATTGAAATTCTAAATGTTATCTAAACATTGCAAGTTGAACAACTAGTACGTCAATTTTCAATCAATAAGAAACACGTGATTGCCGTTATCATGTGACCATCATAAATTTAGTCTATTAGCATTGGCCTTTTTTTTTTTGTAAATGAGGAAAAAGAAGATATTTTTAAAATGACCAGTTGACCAAAAGAAGGTGATTTCTTAGATCGATTTATTGATTGGACGTTAATTATTGATTGGATGTTAATCGTAATCTAAGGTAACGCAAAAAAAAAAATGAACTGGTCATTTTTAACTTCTCGGTCAAATGACTAGGATGCCACCCGCTCTCCAAACTCCCACACCACATCTATATGAAGACTTTGAACCACGGCAGATTGAACATACATCAGCTCCTTTACGCTATGGGTCTTTAGCGGTACCAGAGTTCAACATAGTAGTGAAGTAAATGAACTAAGAAGTTGCATTATTTATAAAAAGTTGATGCTCAGATTCAATAGACAACTATCAATTGATTAATGAAAGAAATAAAGAAGCAAATTCTTTTATTCGAATAAGGTCACTTACGATAAACTATACACATGTCAGTTAAGAAAAGGAACTACTCTTAGTAAACAGACTGCAATCATAATTAATAAGACGGATTCATTCAAGCGATATGGTATATTCCAGAATCATATTTTAACAGTAACAATGTGAAGCAGAATTTTGATGTACGAGGGGAACCCGAAAATAACCGGAATTGAACAGTTGCGCGCGCATGCTTTGTAGTTATGACTTGATATGTTGGGTAGTGTTAGCTGGGGGTCTCTTGCGACCGTTAGTGAGCTGGCGTCAGTCTGAGTGCATTGAATTGCTTGTGGTACTTTGTTGTGTGCGTTCCTGTTTCAACCTTTTGGCGATTAGTGAGCAAGTAATTGCGGGGTTTAATGGGGAAAGACAAGGTCTGCGCCAAACATTTGAGCCCCTGAGAGGAAGAAAGGAAATATAGGAGAAATTGAGTGACAAGAAAGAGGGTCGAAAAGAGAGAAGGATCACTAGAGTACCCCGGAATCATGAAACCCGTGTTTACCAAAGACAGTAAACCCCTTGGGTAAAAGAAAAAGATCACTAGAGGACACCTCGGGATTGTGACATCCGTACTCACATATAGAAGATGAGCCCCTGAGAGGAGGCGATTAATGAGATGACCACCAAAAAGAACAAAGATTGTTTATATATTTTTTCTTTTTGTTAGGAAAACTACAGCCGAGACCGTTGAGGTGCTTCGACAAAACTTTAATGGCGATGCTTTGAGAAAATCACAAGTCTATGTATAGTTTTTCCTTTCAAATCTGACAACATGTCAACTGAAGACATGTTACGTCCAGAGCGTCCTACAACAAGAATAAATGACGTAAACATTGCCAAAATTTGATGTGAAATTCATGAAAATTGGGGAAACACCATTGACCACATTTCAGAAGAAATGAACGTGTCGTGGAGCACGTTCACGGCTATGATCCAGCCCATACAGTTTTGATGGTTCTACAGTTTTTGACAAATAACAACTGCTTGCCCCTCATCCATCTTACTCACCTGATCTTCCTCCATCGGACTTTTTCGTTTCCACGGATAAAGAGAAGTCTGAAAAGAAAGCGATTCAGTGATGTCGATGAAGTCAAAAGTCCATATCGGCTTTGAACGGTATCCTGTCTCAGAAGTTCCAGAGCTTTTTTGAGCAGTACAAAAGCGTTGCGGCAAGTGCATCAAGGTCCATGGACAATATTTTCAAGGTGGACTAATATAAGGGTTAATATATATATAAATTCCAATTTTTTTGAGATCCCCCCTCGTATATGGTTTACTCAATTTATTTACTGAAATTCACATTATACAGACTTGAAGTCATTTGAGCAATTAAACTGAAATCAGAGATGAAAGGAAAAACTGATTTTTTTTCTAAGCAAGGGATATTATACGTAGATATTTGTTTCAGTTTTTAGTGTATTATTGACTTTGTAGAAAATTTTGAGAGCCTTTTTTTATTTTTTAACCTTAAGGCCTCATTATAATTAACTTAAAAATAATTTCATAACTCAGAACAGCAGAATTATATCTGTTTAAAACAGTAGCGCACACAGGAATTTTTCAAGGGGTGAGGGGTCCGGGGTCGAAAGTTCACCATTCTTGTATCCTGCTCCTTTTTTGATTTTGTCGAATTTCGGGAACAAAACACAGTAAAAAACTACTTTTTGAATAAATATTTAGCATTAATTAATAAAATTAATCATTAATAACAAGTAAATTTTACGTACTATATACTCAGAATTATGATAAATCGGAAAAAAATCAAGGGCTTGGGGGAGTCCGGACCCCCAGGACCCCCCCTCGTGTGCGCTACTGGTCTAAAACCATCCTTTTAAAATGCACATTCTATAAATAATTCCCCTTTTATTATTTTCTATATATTTTGATATCCCATACTTTGAATCCCGGAGAAGGCATGGATGTTTGTAAATGTTATAGTGCCTTTGTGGTGGAAGAGGACAAGAGGTGGGGGACCCTTGACCACCCCCAGGGTATTTTCCCTCAAAACTGGGATGGAACAGAGCTAAATCACGCTGTCAAATGTATGGTGCTCAAAGCTACGGTAACGACAGGCGTATATCTGGAGGATGGACAGACCTGATCAGAAAC
Organism: Trichonephila clavipes; assembly: GCA_019973935.1. Classification (NCBI taxonomy): domain Eukaryota; kingdom Metazoa; phylum Arthropoda; class Arachnida; order Araneae; family Nephilidae; genus Trichonephila; species Trichonephila clavipes. The sequence continues at coordinate 111,288 of BMAU01021296.1, read as the reverse complement.
CCTACTTTCCACAATAATAAAGTGAGGACTTAGAATTAAAGAACGAGCGTCAGCTACTGATAGCTGTTGGGAACTAGGAAACCAAGCTCAGCTCCAGTGAATGCAAACATGTGAACTATGTTTCTCTCTCTCTCTCCATATCACAGCAAGCAAACTATTGGCTACGGAGCTAGGAATTCTGGACCATCATCAAATGACGAGGTCGACACTTGAGCTGGCATCACTTCCCTCCCCTCAAGTGTCTTCCTCGTCACTTGACCGAGGCTCAAAATTACCAGTCCGTTGCCAGAAGCCCTCATGTTTATTTGTATTACAATGTTAATATAACTCTCACTCACACTCTCGCCAAGAGTCACCTACCACATCACAGCTGTGGCCGCGGTAGCTTAGTGGTCAAAGTGATCGTGGCTGGCTTGTCACGAATTCGAGCCCGGTACCAATAAAAACCCTCCGTGTAGGGGAGCGATGCACGTTAAATCTGTTGAGAGCTCAAACGTCCTCCCTTTGGTGTGGTGTGGCAGTTAGGAGAGGGGGTGCCAGCTCAAGTGTCGTCCTCGTCACTTGACCGTAGTTCAAAATGACGAGGTCCGTCGCCCAAATCTCTCGTGTAGCTAAACAGTGCGACGTTAATATTCAATCATTCTCGCAAAAGAGTCCATTTTGAAGCCCTAGCACAACATTCATTAAACGAAATTCAAAGTAGAAAATGTATAAATGTCTGTGTTAAGTGAGCCATTTCTCTCTCCAAGCGTTTCTACTCATAGATATCTTTTTTCTCCTTCTTCTCCAACGACTTCCTCGGAACTCGATAAAAACTTGTAATCGGTCTCATTAAGTAAATCAGCGGGATCATTCAAAATCCATATTGAATTGATAACGATCGGAAACGTCCCCATCTGACCTCCCTTTTTTTCATCCCTTTCTCTCTCGTGATGTCTCACGTGACGTTACAAGTGCCTCCGAATAGTTTACGAGGCATTTATGGAAACACCCATAAACAGTTAATAGGCCCTAAAAGCAGAGTCGGGCGAGCGGCGAAAGTACATAAACTTCGACAGTTATGTGGCACTTGGCTACGCTTTTAAACGGTCCACAAAATCCGGATTTGTTCACAGGAACACCCGAATTGGCTGTCTGCGTTGTTATGGTGATTTCGTTCTCTCGACACAAAGCACCGGGTATGTACCTTTATACATATATACAATGTTGATTCAACAGTTATAGTATTTGTTTGCAACACCGATAGAAAGGTTTCATAAAAAATAGAATTTAGCAGTGTTGAAATCGCAGTAAAAAGGTGACAGGTTATACAGAAATCGGTAGTCCTTCGTAAATAAAATTTGTATAAAAAGTTCTTTTTTTACAGCGATGGTCATACACTTGACCCCAAAAAAAGTTCAGTGTATACTTTTGAATATAATGCTGACGAGAGACGCACACAGGAAAGTTTTTAGGTCCTGGGTCGACCCTTCTCGTATCCACTGCCCAACAGTTTCTTTTGATTTCGACGATTTTCGGGAACAAAAAAAAAGTAAAAAATTAATTATTGAACAAATAATAAAATTAATTAATAAAATTAATAAATAATAATACTTAAATTTTACGCACTGTATACATAATTATACTGATTTTAATCAATCGAAAAAAAATCGAGATTTTATTTTGGGGGAGAGGAAGAGGGGTCCATATTTCAGTAAGAAACATAAAAAATGAAAATCATCGTTTTCCAAATAATATTGGAATCGTAGAAATCGTATCGTATTGTCAGTGTTTTGAGTAGATAAAATTAGTACAAATATACACAGATTTAAGACTAAGAGAATATATGATACAGTTATGTCAAAAATAAAAACCCAATGGCCGAGTGGTAGTGTATCGTGCCCGCCCGGATGTTCAAACTCCGAGCTCGGTAAGATCGACTCAGCCTTTCATTCATTCAGTGGGTCGATACATGAGTACCAAGTTTGCTTGGGAACTAAACAATGGGGGTTTCACGTCAAACTGGCCACCCGATCGGAACATCTGTTCATGCACCTCAGTGCCCAAGGTCATGAAAACTAAAATGGCACAGTAGGACTTCATTGGCTGTTGCGCCACTTAGTTTAGTATGTCAAAAATAAGTTATTATAAACATGTATTAAAATTGTTTTTAAAAAGTACCTTTAACAATTTTATTACACCCCCCGAGAACTGGTAGTGCGGCACCATATATAGATGGTATACCAATCGCCACAAGTAATTTTGAAGCTCAGTTTCTTCCCCAGAGGGCAGCATCTGTGCGAAAACATGCAGAAGTTTAATTTCGCCAAGAGCCATCCAAGCCAAACAAGCACTCAAGGGATATGTTTTACATGCCACATAATCATACAACATGGACACTGTCGATTTTTTTGCATCAAAAATCCACCGACTTGGGCAAGGAGACGAACCCGCAAACTTGGGCGCACAAAGCCAGCGCCAAACCAACTATGTCACCATGTCGACACAGTAGAAAATAAGAGTTGCTGCACGTTATTAAAGCAAAAATCTCAGTTTTGAAGTAATGTATCCTTTAAGGGGAAAGTAACCTAAGGGGCAAGGGACCCTTAATAAGTAAGTAAATGATTAACGATCCAAAAGGGTTCAAATGGAATTTCCATTCTCCTACGGGGCTTACTATTTTTGGTAAACATTGAATCGATAATGATTTTTTTCTCTATTTAAAAGCCTTCTCTTTGACTACCTAACCTCATTCTTCTAGCATAGATCTCAGATAGGTTTTTATGTAAATTAAGAAATTTCTCTCGCTCAGATAGTCCAAATATGATTCTTGCACTAATAACTGTTGTTACTTATGCCACTTGATCGACAGTAACATCATCATAAATGCCTGAGAAATTCTTCGTGGCAAAGGGCTACCTTTATGCATGTCGTTAGTCGTAACTTTGGGCACCCCACAGGTAACAGTACGATTTGGCTCTGTTCCACCCCAATTTAGACGAAGAACAGCCTGAGGGTGGATAGGAGCTTCCCATCTTTCTTCCCCTTCCAGCAACCTACGAGAGGGCTAGTGGTTCTACGGTTATTTAGAGTACCCCCAAATCGTGAAGCCATTTTACATAAACATCCATGCCCTCTCGGGGATTCGAATATGTGGCCGCGGTAGCCGAGTGGTATAGGTATCGGATCGTGGCTGGCCTTGTCACGAGTTCGAGCCCAGTACCACTAAAGACCCGTCGTGTAGAGGAGCGATGTATGTTAAATCTGTTGAAAGCTCAAACATCCTCCCGTTGGTATGGTAGTAAGGAGAGGGGGGTGCCAGCTCAGCTGTCATTCACGTCACTTGACCATGGTTCAAAACTACGTGGTCCGTCGCCAAAAGCCCTCGTGTAGCTGAACAGTGCGACGTTAATATTCAATCAATCGGGATTCGAAACCACGTCTAACGGCACAGCAGTCAGCGTCACTAACTACTATACCACGTCGATGGATAGCTAAGTAATAACTTACACCTATTGACAAGTCTTGTGAGGAACAAAGTTGAAGTTGGGTGTTATTGACCTCATTCAAAAACCTATTTTTTGTATCCTTTTTTTATTATTATTTCTAATGGGCTACCATTGGTTTTTTACCATTGCAAACCTAGTACATTCCCCAGAAGCTGGTATCTCTTCTTAGTGTAGACCATACAGGCGGATACCAATCGCCGCAAGTAATTTGAAGCCCAGTTTCCTCCCCAGAGGGAGGCACTTGAGCTCTGACGATGGGAACCTGTACTAGAATTTCATTTTGCCGAGAGCACCTAAGTCAAACATACATTCTAGATTTCTTTTACATGCCGTATAATCATACGACATGGCCGCTGTCGATGTTCTGTATCATGAAAATCCACCGACTTGAGCTGGGGTCGAACCAGCAACCTTGAGTGCAGAAGGCCAGCGACAAACCAAGCACACAACCCAGCCTGCCTTGTATCCTAAAAGGGTGTTAAAAAAAGGACTAAAACACGCTACTCATTATTGGACCTCGAGATTTTTTTTCTAGAAAAAAAAAGTTCTCTCTCAGAAACCTACAATTGCGGCTGTCTTCAGTTAAAGTACGAGAGCTCTATCTAAACGCTAAGCACATTTTCAGACTGAAAAAATGCCTCAATTTGTATGGAAATTTGCAATATCATAACTCATACCTCTGTTAACAATATAGTGTTTTTAAAAATGCCGAAATATTCCATGAATACTTTCCTTTTTGTTATAATACGTTAAAACGTAGCCCATTTAACATTACGGTATAGGAGAAAGAGAGCAAACACATTTTATACCAGAAAAAATGAATAAATTCGGTTAAAAACGGTAAGTATAATAAAAAATTCGGCTCTATAAAGAATAGTGAAGCCAGAATATATATTATATAAAAGTTTCATTTCTTTTAAATCAGAAAAAATGTTCCAAATTCTTGTCCTATTCTTTAACATTAACCGAAGACAGCCTTAATATGATCGTTGTGAGTAGTATTTCCATTTCACGGGTCAGAGAATGGTTTGCCGTTTTATGACACCCAAACACTCGAGATTCCTGAATGTTAAGCAGTATTTACTTAATTGAAAACTACGTTTTTTTTCTCGAAATCATGAGAATAAACGAAACCAAAATGGCAGTGATTCATCTCCAACATCCGCGAGGGGTGTTTATCTCGCAGAAGAGATGGGTGCATTAAATGAATGCGATTGGGTATCTGAAGCGTCTGAATCAACACGCCAAGAGACCGAAAATTTGTTGAAGGTGTCTAAACAAATAACGCCCAATTGGAAGTGTATACCGACACCACTTACTGCGCTGTGCGTGTGAGTGGAATTAGATCCAACAGACTTTTTTTTTCCCTCCAATTCCAACTATTAGTTCACACTTTCCCTATATGTATATCTTGTTCAAATTTTCGATCGTTAAAAAAATACTTTTCATTCATCCACTCAAGTTCAAACCCAGTTTTTTCAACTTGTAGTGCAGCGATACTCAACCTGCATTTTTAAGTGGCCGGGTTAATGCCCATTGCTCTGAAAAATTAACTTATTTGAGAACAATAAATTAAAAATTGGGTGTCAAGAAATCAGGTACATCAATTTTGCTGTCGATGTCGTACGAGTCCGAAAAAATATTTTTTTTATTTGTTACGGTTAGTGATAACAGACAACAGTGGAGTAGTGACAGTTTTATGGGTGGAACTAATTTTTAACTATCTTTCATATCTTGCAAGCGAAAAATAGTCGAAAAAAATAGATCGTTTCAAGACGATTGGGAGGTTGACTATTTTGAGGTGAAAAACAAATATGGATCAGTAATTGTTTGATTTGTCACGAAAGTGCTGTATTTAAAAATACCAACAAACACAGGAATCATTCAATGACACTTTTTCTCGAAGAACTCTTCCAAAAGGTAATAAATAGGATTTCTTCAATAATCTTTGCAACCGAAACAAAGTCTTTTGTTGTATTATTGATAATCATATGAGACGGTTTACTGAGAGAAGCAGAAATCGTGAAGGAGTGTTTATTAAATGCTTCTAATTCAGTGTTAGTGACAAAAATGAAAAATATAAAAAATTGTAGTTAAAAAAATCAAACCGAGAGTTAAAATATTTTGATCAATTTTCAACATTTTACCCCCTACCTCTTTATCCTCATGATGCGGACGCGTGAAATAGCTAGCATCTGTATGCGGCCCATCAGAAAAAAAGGTTGAGTACCCTTGTTATAGTGGATGGCACTTAATGTTAATACAGTTCTTTTAAATATTAATTCAATAATTAAATTTAATTAATTAATGAATAAATAATAACAAACAAAAATAATTGTCCAACACCTTATATAGAAAGAAAACCGCTCGTTGAGTCCCTGTAGAGCAATGGATAACGCGTTGAACTTCTAATCCAAAGGTAGTGGGTTCGAATCCAACCTAGGATGGCCTAATTTCTGAGAATATGATTTATTTTTACTATATTATGTTATTAGAATAATTAAATTTAATGAATGAATAAATAGTAGCAAAAAAATAGTCCATTAGAGCTTATATAAAAAAGGAAAGTCGCTTTCAATTTTGTCATTTAATATTGTGACTCTGTCATATGTATATACATATTTATATTAATAATAATTATTTAAAGTAAAGTAACTAAAATAAAAATTTTCTTCGTTGACCTGAGTAGAAATTGACTTAAATTTATATATATATATATATATATATAATACTTATTTATTTCTAGTTCAAACAAGTGTGATTATTCCAAACAAGCATTACTTATAATATTTAAAAACAATAAATTTTTATAAAAACTTATTAGGGTGTTTGGAATAGTGTTTATATATTTCAGGAAGTAAAATGCAGGGTGATTCTTAAAGAAGTATGCAGTTTCAATGCACTTTAAATCGAAAACAATATGAAATATTAAATACTTCCAGTAACAGAATTGTATGTGGCCGCGGTAGCCGAGTGGTCAAGGTATCGGATCGTGGCTGGCCTTGACACGAGTTCGAGCCCAGTACTACTGAAGACCCGCCGCGTATGGAAGCGATGCTCGTAAAATCTGTCGAGAGATCAAACGTCCTCCCATTTGTGTGGTGTGGTAGGAGAAGGGGGAGTGCCAGCTCAGGTGTCATCCACGTCGCTTGACCATGGTTCAAAATTATGTGGTCCGCCGCCAAAAGCTCTCGCGTAGCTGAACAGTGAGAAGATAATATTCACTGAAGAGAATTCTGTGGGGTTTTGTTAAAGTCAGTCACAGATGTTTTGTGAGACTTCTGAGGACTTCTGGGTGCCTATTTGGGGAGTGGTTTTTAATCTACGGCTCATACAATCCCTCGGTGAAGGAGATATTCATCTAGGTCAGGGGTGGGCAGAGACTTTCCCAGTGTACGTGCTACTTCTAATTTTTTAAGGCGTTGCGATGCCCCCATTGGCGTAGGTGTGGTGAGATAAGAAAAAGGTCTGAAATAATTTATTAATAAATACGGAATATGTACTCGCATCTAAATAACTACAATAAAAAAAACTCACACTTTTAAAAACCACGTTAAAAAGAAAACGCAAGCTGCACAAACATGATAATAAAGGACACAAATACAATAATACCAAATGATGCATTTATTCTCGTACAGATGAGAACATGATAAGCATCTACGGAGAAATTAAAGTAAAAGGCACGGGGCGAAGAAGATCTAAATTAGAACTCCGTCACTCGTATAAAAAATCTCACATCGTAAATTTCATTCATGTACAACGAATTTTAAATGGACAGGCCACGTTGTCAGAATGGACGAAGACCGCACCACTAAATTGTCTTCAATGCTCAACCAATTGGCACATGAAGAAAAGGCAGGCCAAATTTAAGATGGATTGATGGCGTCGAAAAAGATCTCACTTAGTTTTGAAACCTTAAAATTGTAGAACAGTAGCAAGATGAACACTAGCAGGACTAGCTCTGGAAATAGCTTCTTGAGGAGGACAAGGCCCATCCTGGGCTGTCGAGCCACTGAGGAAGGAAGGAAGCATTCAAACAAACAAGAGTCAAAATATACATTAAAACATTTTCTTCTTCTTAAGTTCGTAATTATAGCCAAAAGAAGACTTAGTCTGTATACTGTCAGCCAATCTTGAATATTTCGGTATATAATTACTTGCTGCTAATCTTTGGGTGTTCACCCCAAAATGCCTTGTTGGTCCACCGGTCCATCGCGACACACTTAATGCCCACCCTGGATCTAGGTAATCTCGTACGTTAACCAACCAGTGTGGTGGTGCATCATCAAATTAGTGAATGAAGTTGTCAATGTCGTACTACAACTTACCAAAGAGTTAACATATCCAAAAAAGTGGTGGCTTCTCCGTGACAGTTTGCTCGCGAAAAAAGAAGGGCCAAACTCTTTCTTTCTGGACAAAGCACAGAATACACTTGTCTTAGAATTTCGTACGTGTTACGGTGCAGCCTCTCTTCCGTCAAGGCGAGACACAAACTTTAGGAGTGCATCTACCTTATGATTTGCTGGGTGGTGCGTGTCTTTCACTGTTACTGTTTTACAGCCACAGAACAGAAGTGTGTAGTAACCGAGAGCCAGTAGCCACACATGAACATTTTTTGTAAGTATGAGAGAAATTCTCTTAAGATAAATGAAACATTCTTCACTACATGCAAAGTGTACTTATAAAAAGCAAATATTTAGGGTTTTTTGTGTTCCACAATTATTAAATAAAAAATAGTGTAAAAACTTTAAAATTGAAAATTAAATAAAATTCTTCTATTTTCGCATTCTGTTTTAAGATATCCGACTACGTTTGAAGCCGTGATTTTTAAAAAAAAACGTATAAATGGATAATTTTTATGATATTCAGTGTCACTTAGATCAGAATACATGTATAAAATTGTTTTAAGGACATTCTGACAAAAAAAAAATTTCTTAAATACAATATTTCGGCAAAAAATTAACTTAGAATAACCTTTTTTCAAAATGTTCTCCTTTTGTGAAAAATGCTTCTATTATAATATTTTGCCTGTATATAGCTCAGACCTCTGTACAGAGACTCAACAATGATTTCTGAAAAATTCACATTATTTTCAGAGTTACAAACAATTGAAATAATTATCGGCGTTTTTTTCTTAAAACTTCTCCCTCTATTGTCGTAAAACATGGATATATATAAACCCGCTTCTAAGTTATATATTTCAAAAACTCTAGTTGAGCCTCTGTACAGAGGTCTGAGCTATATACAGGTGAAATATTATTATAATAGAAGCTTTTTTCACAAAAGGAGAATATTTTGAAAATGCGTCATTCTATGTTAATTTTTTGTCAAAATATTGTACTTAAATAATTTTTTATTGTAATATTATTCTTAAAACAATTTTATATGTATTTTCTAATCTAAATGACACTAAATATCATGAATATTATTCATTTATACGCTTTTGCAAAATCACGGTTCCGAATGTAGTCGGATACCTTAAATATGATGCTTAGTTATGTTCAGTAAAAAAAAAGTGTGCTTTTGGGGGGAAATTGAGCAAAATTTGACCGCTTATGGGGTTTAAGTTTCAAGTTAAAATGAGATAGATTTATAAATCGGTTCAAACTGTGAGTGTGTGTGTGTGGTTCATGTTCGGATCCTCTTTTTTCCCCTTAAGTGAAAACAATTTTGGAATCCATATTCAGAATTTTTTTTCTTGGTTTTTAAACAATATTCACCAAAAAAAATCTTAATATGTTATTTCAATATATCCAATATATTTTTTCCAAATCGTAGCAACAAGGAAAACAATATTACAATACCTCAAAGAAATATGTTAATTTGCTCAATCGAAACGTGAATTTGAAGAGGATGTTATCATTTTTTATGGAATCACGCAATTCGATCGAAGCGTTTGAATCGGAATGCCTGTCTTTTTGACCGTTGAATGGCATGCTTTACATTAGAGACAAAATATCATTCACGCTGTGTAAAAAGTAAAATTCTTTAACGCAACGTGAAATTTAGATTTGGTTCCTAGGACATGCAGTGTATTTTTTTTGTCTCAGAATAAATTTATTGTTGTCGTAGAAAGATACAAATACAAATAATTGTTTTAAATCGTTCATAAACATTAAAATCGTCCCTAAATTACTTTTTTTGACTAAAATAGAAACTTTCGTGAGTTCAAAAAACCAATAGAAAAGTCTAAGTTTATATCTCTAAATATCGAGTTCAGGATATATATAAAACTTTAATCAGTCATATTGCTCTATATGGAAGTGAAAGTTGGACCCTCAGTGAAGCAGAGAAAGGAAAATTGCTCATTATTGGAAGAAAAATCTGTGGACCGATTCAAGAGAACAATGAGTGGAGAATTCTTTACAATCATGAAATTTACAGGAGGTATGGCAAATATGGCGGGACTGACATTGTGAGAACTATAAAAGCATCAGGTATTATGTGACTGAACCATCTGTACATACTTTTCTGCCTATACTTTTCTTACCAAAAAAGTAACTTTTTCGGAAATTGTAGGGACAAGACATAGAGAACGACCACCTACACGATGGCTAGACGATAAGGGCCTAAAATGACCTCAAACCAGTGGCGCACACAAGGGGGGAGTCCTAGGGGTCCAGACCCCCCTCATAGTCTTTGATTTTTTTTCGATCGGTTATAATCCTATGTATACACTGGTGTGCAAAAATTAAGGACGAGACGGTTTTTTCAATATAACTTTGTACAAAAGCTTTCCAAATCAACACATTTAATTCCGTAAGATCCCCAATACGTAACGGCATGTGTAATGTAAGCAACACTTACTAAAAGAGAAATCAGAGGGATAAAAAGAAGCTTGATTGAAAAAGTAGCATGGAGCGCAATGCGACTGAAGGCCGAAACATCCCTGTGATGGGTGTCCAGCAAGAAACATCCGGTCTTTAGTAGGGGATATGACGTCCCCTGACTGCTAAGCAGGTTTCACAGCGTCTGCCCATGCTGAGAATGAGGGTGTCAATGAGTTGTTGAGGCATTGCTGCCCATTCGTCTTGCAGCGCCAATCGAAGCTCCCGAATCGTTACTGGTGGTAAGGTTCGAGCTGCCAAGCGTCTGCCTAGAAAATCCCATACATGCTCTATGGGATTGAGATCCGGAGAGCGTGCCGGCCAATCCATACGTTCAATATCCTCACTCTCTAAGAGCTCTTCGGCAGCTACTGTGCGATGACATGGTGCATTGTCGTCCATGAAAAGGAACTGCAGACCCATAGCGCCTCTAAAAAGACGCACATATGGAAGAAGAATCTCGTTACAATAACGGGTCCCGTTGACTGAACCTGCGTCGAAGATGTGAAGGTCTGTACGACTACCAAGCATGATGCCTCCCCAAACGAGAACACCGCGACCTCCATACCTGTCCCTTTCAATGATGTTCGAGGGATGATTGCGGCTTCCCCGCTCTCTCCAGATGAGTATGCGATGAGAATCGCTACTCAAACTGAATCTGCTCTCATCTGTAAAGAGTACTCGTCCCCATTCATTGTCTCTCCAATTCCGGTGTTCCCGGCACCACAGAGAACGCCTTCTCCGATGGGCAGGCGTTAAAGGTATACACCGTACAGGGCGTCGTGCAAACAGACCACCACCGTGCAGTCTTCTGGCCACGGTAAAACGCGATATCGGTCGTCCAGTCGCCTGTGTCGTGTGTCTAGCGATTTCTCCCGCTGTCTGCCGCCTGTTTCTTATGGCCTGTAAGACAATGTACCGTTCATCTGCGTGTGTGGTTCCTCGTGGACGACCACTACTGAACCCCCGGATAGCTGTTCCTGTAGTTTGAAATTGTCTCCAAAGTCCTGAAACGATGCTGTGAGCAATTCCGAACTCTGCAGCCACACTTGTCACACTGCGGCCTTCCTCCAACTTCCCAATGATTCGACCTAGGGTAAAAGCATCCAGATGTCGTCTAACAGATTGATTATTCGCCATTTCTCGCTGAGGCAGCAACTCGGTGTGATTTTAACTGCTATACGGCATGCAATCTCTTTGCCAGAAATACTGATCTTACACCGACAACATGCTTTATACTACTCAGACACTCCCCCATTACGTCTACCTGTATATCTGCGCATGTGCTACCGTACATCCCCTTACTTAATCTCCTGATTGGTCTTTCTGTCCGCTCTGCCTCTTCGTTCAGCTGATATGCTAATTTTTCGACTTCGTCCTTAATTTTTGCACACCAGTGTATATTACGTAAAAATTAATTATATATTTGTTATTAATAATTTTTATTAATGCTATTTACTTCAATAATTAATTTTGTATTGTTTTTGTTCCGGAAAATCGACGAAATCAAAAGAATATGTTGGGCAGCGTATTGGAGCACAACATCAAAAGGGTAGACTTTCCAAACTGGACCCTCCTTTGAAAAACTTTTGTGTGCCTCAAACTAATGGAAATTAACTGATGGAAGGTCATCGTGATTGATAGGGTCAACTGCAAGAGGATCAGTGAGTCAGCCTTGACCTGCAAAAGTTGTTTAGCTTCTAAAGAAAAAATTCATTTTTCTGTTTTGAAAACAGTTCCAGTGTAAGATAAATTGAACTATAAAAATATTTGAATCTCAGATGATATATTCCAAATGTTTGAAAATAACATGATTATTTAAGATCGGGTCTCTGTATATAGCGGGGTAAATATATACAGTCAGACCCCGATTCAACGAGAATCCCTATGTAACGAATTTTTCTCTTTTCCCGATGAAAATGAATGAAAAAAAAAAACCTTTTTAACTAAAAAATTAAACCCCGATTTCAACAACTGGAAATTTTTTTTTATTAGTTTGTATTAGAAAAAAATTGGATTTTTTCTTTTTACAAATGCTATATATATGGTTTTTGTCTTGAACAGAGAAAGACTTCTTGTGATCTGTAAATTAAAACAAAAGAAGACCATTATTAAGTGCAGATGAATCAAGAGTGTGTAACCTATCGTTAGAGTCTTGAGTATGACAGAAAGTTCCTTTTTTGACTCACCCCACTCCACAACGCAGGGTCTATTTTAAGGTTTTAACGATTGGGATAAATTTAATGACGGGCTGCCTCTCTGCACAACTGAAGTTGAGGAAATTGTTGATTTGTCGGAGCCAGTGAATAGTGATTCAAATGCAAAAACTAATAATGAAACTCCTATTAAAACTGTAACATTTTGTAATACACTAAATTGCAACTGAATTAGGGAAAGCAAGGGCTATGCAAATTGTGTAGCGCCGTGCATCATTTATGTGCAAGTGAGGGGGCTGTGGTAAATACATATATAGCGCGTACTGTGGTTGTTCTGAATTAGTTGTTGGAATTGCCAGTATGGATAAACTGCCTGATTTAGACGCCTTCGATCGCGAACAAATCATAGGTGCACCACGCATTCAATTTCCAAAATCGTCAGACAGCTAGGATTTCAAGTTCGACAGAGAAGATTATTCAAGATTATACCAAGAATACATGGATGGTGAACAAAAAACTATTGATCGGGCAAACTGCAATGGGCAATTAGTCTTGACAGTGCGTGATGAGAGACTTCTCAGGCGTATTGTACGTACCCATCGAAGCCAAACATTAGCTCAAATCACCACCCAATTGAATGACGATGCCAGTCGTACAGTCAGTAAACGGACTGTGCAACGCTCGCTTCATCGTATGGATTTTGGGAGCCGTCGACCGACGAGACTACCATTGGTAATTGCTCACCATACCATCGGGCTGCACGTCTTGCCTGGGCAAAATAACACAGAGACTGGAGTGTAGAAGACTGGAAACGAGTAGCATTGAATGATGAGTCTTGATTCCAACTACTTAATGCCAACGGGAGGCTGAGAATATGGCGTCAGGCTCATGAAGCCATAGATCCTGCATGCCAGGTTGGAACTGTACAAGGGCATGGTGGCTCAATCATGGTCTGGGGTGTTTTTTCGAGGCACTGTTTGGAATCTTTGGTGCGTACACCAAACTCTCTCAATGCAATTTGGTACATAGAGTTGCTGGGTGATCACCTCCATCCGTTTATGCTGTCCTGTTATCCGCACGGTAATGGAGTTTTCCAGCAATACAACTGTACCTCTCACAAGTACCGGTTGGCTCCTGGCTGGTTGAATGAGCATTCCTCTGACTTTTCTGTTAAATTTGGCCATCTAGAAGCTCAGACTTAAATTCTATTGAGCATCTTTGGGATGTTCTGGTACAAGGCTTGAAAGCCCATCACACTGCACCAATGAACCTGTGACGGGGTTTTATCGGTATTTCTTCTATTAATCCTACTGGGATTTCTTCGGGGCCAGAATGGCAATTCTTTAAAACCAACCCAACAAGAGGAGAGCGTGGTTATGCACATTAGGAATCGTATATATTGGAACGTTAGTATTCGCGTGGGGCACTAAGTAGCGCTAAGTGAAGAGAGGAAAAGCTCTAGTTCTAGGAGAAGAGTCTAAGTGTATTCGAAAAGTTCTATGAGTCGGTCTAATAGTGCCAGTGAAACTGAGTAATAAGTGGGTCCGAGACCAGAAGAGTATTCCCTTAGCCGGAGCAAGTCGGATTGAAGAATATAGTGATGATTTAAGGATCGTAGCTGTTAGTCATGGAAATAGCGGTAGGATAATTTAGATTAAGCTTTAAGACTAGAGCGGATTCTATTAAGTTAGGAAATAATCTGTAAACATAGATTCGGTGGTTAATTGCGCTGTTTGTCAGAATTTCGGTTTGCGTCGCATCCCTCCTCATCATAAGCCTCCCAGACGAGTGATGTTTTATTGTATATAAATTAAGATCATAATAAATTGATTTTATTGTAGCAGAGTTTAGTGCTCCATCTTTCATTCCCTCAAACATAGGTCGCGTAGAAGGTGACGAGGTGATACCTCCAGCGCGCAGGGTACCACAAACCTTACTGAATTATGGACAGCTTTAGCCAATATTTGGCAAGTCATTCCCGTGAAACGTTTCCAGAAACTTGTTGAATCTATGCCTCGACGTGTGGCAGCCGTTATCAAGGTCAGAAGAGGCCCAACTCATCACTAGGTAGGTATCCCTAATTCAGTGTGTTTTACATTGTGAGTGGAAACTGTGAAAACATACCTCTCCCTTATGCGGCAGGATGTAAATGATGCAGTTATTTTCTTTTTTGCATAGAGTCAAAAAAGAACTCTTTCCAGTCAGGATTCAAAAAAGGTTTTCAAACATCTATATTGGTCAGTATTTTAACATTTCCAATTAACTAATGCGTAATTATTTACTAATAGCATTTTTAGTTGTTAATTAAAAAGTGTAATTTCTAACCAATGATGTTAGTTTGCTTATAGAATTATCAAAAAAAAAATTAGGTTTTTTTTTTACCTTGATATAATGAATAACCCCGAATTAATGAACAAAATGCTCGATCCCTCTTATTTCTTTAAATCAGGATCCAACTATATTAAAAATTAACCACGAAGAAAATGAAATTACTTAAGTAAATTTTTAAAAAATAAGCTCAAATAATTAAAAAGTATAAACGCGTTAAAATTTTTAAAGTAAAATGGTGTATATGGGAATAATTATTCATATTAAATGCAAACATTCTTAAAAATAACTGTATAAAATATAGATATTTTCGCTAACACCAAAAATTACATTTTTATAAGAGATAAAGCTACATGTTTTTTTTATAAAATTTTAACCGGTTTCGTACACGTACGTGAAACTTGGTACTTTCAACAAAAAAAATTATTATTTCCCTTACAAATAAAAGAAATTTGATTTAGCAATTTTTTCAGCTTATGTAAAATATTTAACTTGATATTTTCGGGGTTTTTTTAAGGCTCGTTATGACACATTCCCCCTGTCTTTCCTCTTTTAGAAAACTATTGCTCTCGAAGGGATAAAAATAGGCTTCAAGAAGTCGTCGTGAATCTCTTTCCACTTACAGATGGGAGAAAATGCGAATTGTCTTATTCTGCACATGAAATATCCACTCACTTTCCACGAGATTCTGAATGAAACGATTATTCTCAAAAGACGATTGCGATTTGGAAATCGCTAAAGAGTGTTCGCATTATCACTTCGAAAGGAAAAGAAGAGCTTATAAATATTTGTAAGGATATCCGTTTCTGTTCGGAAAGAAAAAAAAATTGTGTTTTACCGCTATTTTTTTTTTTTTTTTTTTAGCTACCGTAAAACCCAGCGTATAACGTGCATCTGTATTTTCAAGCTGCATTTTTTAATTTTTACGTATATTCGCCGTAAAATCCGCAGCCCCCTTTCTACGAGGGAACCTGAAATGTGCGAGTACAATGTTTTTATGTTTTAAAGTCATTTATTTGAAGTATTATCCCAGGCTCTTTTGAAAAAATAGCATAAAACCGTCTAAGCTCATAAGGTATGTCATCAGCCGCCAGTAGCGCACACAAAAAATTTTTCAAGGGAGGGGTCCAGGGTCGAAAATCCACCATTTTGGTATCTTGTTCCAATACGCCAACCAACATATTCTTTTGATTTTGTCAATTTTCGGGAACAAAAACAATACAAAATTAATTATTTAAATAATTAGCATTAATTGGTAAAATTAATTATTAATAACAAATACATAATTAAATTTTGCGTAATATATACATAGGATTATAACCAATCGAAAAAAAATTAAAGGCTATGGGGGTGTCCAGACCCCCGGGACACCCCCTTGTGTGCGCCACTGCCAGCCGCCTATCCGGTATAGTGGTTAATGACGCTGACTGCTGTGCCGTAGGATCTGGGGGACTGCGGTAGCCCAGTGTTTAAGGTATCGAATCATCGCAGGCATGTCATGAATTTGAGCCCAGTACCACTAAAGACCCGCCATGTAGGGCAGCGATGCACGTTCAATCGGTCGAGAGCTGAAACGTCCTCCCGTTGGTGTGGTAGTTAGGAGAGGGAGGGTTGCCAGCTCAGGTGTCGTCCACGTCACTTGACCATTGTTCAAAATTACGTGGTCCGTCACCAAAAGCCCTCGTGTAGCTGAACAGTGCGACGTTAATATTCACTCACTCATTCATTCTTATTCTCATTCATTCGTCGGATCTGGGTTTGAATCCCGGAGAAAGCATGAATAGTAATTATATAGTACCTTTGCTGCATGAGGGTACTCTAAATAGCCGTCGAGACACAAGTCCTCTCGTGAGGTTGATGGAAGGGAAAAAGACAGGTGGGAGACCCCTGACCACTTCCAGGGTTTTCTCCCTCAAAATTGGGGCGGAATTATCCAAATCGTAGTGTCACACCAGAATGGTGCTCAAAGCTACAGTTAAGACAGGTGTACATCTGGCCCTTAGCCGTGAAAAATTTCGTGGGTCTAATCCAACCTGCGTTGGATTAGAAGCTGCGTGGCCTATTATTTTTACTATACTATGTTATTAGACTAATTAAATTTAGTGAATTAATAAATGGTAGCAAAAAAAAGTCCAATAGCCTATATAAAAAAGGAAAATCGCTTTCAATTTTGTCATTTAATATTGTGACTCTGTCATATGTATATACATATTTATATTAATTGTAATTATTTAATATAAAGTAACTAAAATAAAATTTTTCTTCGTTGACTTAAGTAGGAATTACTTATTTATTTTTAGTTCGAACAAGTGTGATTATTCCAAACAAGCATTACTTATAATATTTAGAAAAACTTATTAGGGTGTTTGGAATAGTGTTTATATATTTCAGGAAGTAAAATACAGGGGGATTTTCTTAGAGAAGTATACAGTTTCAATGCACTATAAATTGAAAACAGCATGAAATATTAAATGCTGCCAGTAACAGAATTGTATGTGGCCGCGGTAGCCGAGTGGTCGAGGTATCGGATCGTGGCTGGCTTTCAGGCAGGTGACATTAGTAACAACAACAGGTTTGTCATTTCTTTTAAATAAGCAGTACTTCTGTATATGTGGCAGTCTTATTTTTTTAAAAGCAGATCTCTTCTCTTTTAAAGCTATCATTTTTTACCCTACGAATAAGACGCACCCATAAATTTCCATCTTATTTTTGCGTTAAAAGTGTGTGTTATACAGTAGATTTTACCGTAATTTTCTAATAGATATGCTTTATATAGAGCGATTTTGATAAAAATATTTAAAAAAGTAAAATTTTTGCAGAATTTTGAAAAAAAAAATGGTTTTTAAGTTTAATTCCTATAGACAAAGTGATTGCTAAATACATAATTATGTAAAAGAGGAAATATTTTTCTGGTTTAAGAACATCTCTTGAATTTAAATTACTAAAATTAAATATATTAGTTTATTATAAAAAAATATCTTATTACACTTAAGGTATAAGAAGGTTTAAAACTATTTCTGAAAAAATAGGATTTTAATCTACAATCAGTAGCTCACACAAAAAAATTTCAAGGGGGGGCGGGGCGGGATCGAAAGTTCACCATTCTTGTATCATGCTCCTTTTGATTTTGTCGATTTTCGGGAACAAAATACAGTAAAAAACTAATTATTGAATAAATAATTAGCATTAATTAATAAAATTAATAATTAATAACAAATACTTAATTAAATTTTATGTATTATATACATAGAATTATGATCAATCGGAAACAAATCAAGGGCTTTGGGGGGGTCCGAACCCCCAGGACCCCCCCTTGTGTGGGCCACTGTCTACAATTAAATATTTTTCAGATTATTTAATACGTATCTGTGTGTGCGTGTGTGTTCTCTCTATCTCTCCTTCCCTTCAATTTAAACTAAGTTAATAATTAAAACAAAAAATATTTGATAAAATTTAGAAAAATTATCCAATAAGTTCAACGGTTAAAGTTCAAATTAATGAACATCGAAAAAAAAAGTTGCAAGCAATTTTTTTAAAACTGTTAGTCAGTTCTGTATCCTAATATATAAAAATAATCCTATATATATGTGTGTGTAAAGTAATATGAATTTGCTTAAATAATGTACGTGGCAATGTAAAAAAATAAAATAAAACCAAAATTCATACCTTTTTTCTGTTAAAAATTGCCTCTGTATTTCTTTAAAATTCAAGTCCTCCCCCCCTTTTTTTTTTTAAAAAAAGTTTTTTAGAGCTGTCATTCTTTTTTTTTGAGGGGAGGGGATTCCGATAATTTTACTCTTCTCTCTGTTGTAATTTCCATTTCTTCTAACTAAAATAAATTTATCCCTTATTCCAAAACATATTATATGTACTACTCACATATTGGAAATTTTTTTAATGAGTTTATTTTGAACATTAGAAACTTTTTAGGGTTAAAAATTCTGCGATTTCATTAGAACTATTCAATAATTTACTACTAAAATTTATTTAAATAGAATAATTAACAGAAAGCTGTACGCTTAATGTTTTTGTAAAAATATCATAAAAAGAACACCTTTCGTGAAAGCTCTTTTTTATAATAAATATCATAGAAAAAATTATGTGTGAATCGGAAAAAAAAATTGTGCGTTCCAAAACGAATGAAACACTGATAGAATTCTTTCGTTGCCCTAATTCATAACATATACATGTACGATAACAACAAAACGAGGAGAAAAAGCGGTGAGTGATTCGAAAATACTTTTAAGAACCCATCCGAAAATGAATTCTTTCTTCATAAAGTAGCAACATTTTTACATTAAATGGAACAGAATTATGGTAAAATTAACGAGGAACGATTCCCCCTCCTTCCATCTCGCCCCTCCCTTCCTTTTGGCAACACTCCCGAACGTACTTATTGGTCAGGCTTGTTACAAAGGATTTTTTTCAGAGCCACCCTCCAGCCAAAGTGACCCACGCTCACTTCCTGGTCAGCGTCACGCGGCCTCTCTCCTCTCATTGGTCAGTGTGGTTAATGCATGTTTCCCCATTTACCCCTCGCAAGAAAGGGCTTTACTGCGCATGCATAATCTAATGAAAAAGAGGCGCCACAGATGGAATCGGTCAGTTGTTAGGGATTTTTCCCCTCCCTCCTTTCCCCCTAATTACAGAGCGGTGGCTTTTGAAATCGATACGTTTCACTGATCTGAGGTTTTTAAGAAGGATATTTATGACTAACAACGTGCAAAAAACCAGTCGAGAAGCGGGATAGAAAAATAAAAGAGTATGCATGTCCTCGGTCGATGAGAAAAACAGTGTCAGCCATTCAAAACGAGCTGAGGTTCCTATTTCCTTTTAGATGGTATTTTTTTGCTTTTAATTGCATGTGTGGCTTTGATCAGCACGATTTACATAATAATGTGTTCGTGTTTCGAAAAACAGAATGGGGAAACCCATTGTCTCTTAAATTTTAAGTGGGAATTCAATGGCGTGATTCGATTTTGTTTTGCTGCACTTCGGCAGACTCCAGGGCACATAGCACAAAATATGTCAAGGGCAATTTTAAAAGAAAATTCTTCAAAAAAAAACTTTAAATTTTCATTTGAATTTAAGTATGTACAGTCGAGTTACACTCACACTATCATTTAAGAGATATCAAATGCAAAGTTGCATTTGCAAATGAAAAATGCAATATGTGTTCCGAACAATGAAAATCGGATGGTTCGATTTAAATGGTCAATCATTCATTCAATTCAAAATGATTCATTTTATACGCATATTTCTATTATGTATATTTCAATTATATGAATTGCTATGAAATATCCAATCACGAACCCCAATTTAATGAACCCTTATTGAACGAATTTCGCGATTTAAGGATTTTTTTCCTCTTTCCCCAATTAAAATAAAGGTAAAAGCCCCTATTCAATGAATAGTAAACCCTGAGTTAACGAATTATTTCAGCAGCTGGAAATTTCTTTTTTATTAGTTTGTATTAGAAAAATTGGATTTTTTTTTTCAAATGACATATCCTTTTTGTCATGTAAACAGCAAACTTCGACGGAAAAGACCCCCATAACACTTTACAAATGCAGATGACTTATGAATGTAATCTATCGTGTGAGTCTTCAATAAGACAGAAAATTCCAATCCACAACCGGGGGATATTTTAAGCATTTAACGATTATGATACATTTGATGACGCACTGCTTATCTGTGCAACTGAAGTTGAGGAAATTGTTGATTTGTCGGAGTCAACTAAATTTTTTTTTTCTAAATTTTGTGCCCGAATAAGAAATTAAAGCAAAAAATTATTTCTGTCATAAAATATAATAAACAATGCTTAAATTATTTTACAGCCATCATGTTTATTTTGTGGAATCCATAACGATCATTTTATAAAATTGAGACAGAATTACGAAAAATTAATTTCGATAAGAATTAAAGAATTTTAAAAAATAAGAAAACATTTCTTATATATGCTTTGCGTAATTTATAAACTCCCGAAACAACGTACTTTCTTAACTGATCTATTACATTTATCGTAAGAATGAAAATACATTTTTAAGTTTAAAAAAATGGAAAGCGAACCATCTGAAACGGAAAAAAAAGAGGAGTGAAATATAAGGTTAATCTCTTTATACCGTAAGCTTCGTAGCTTAATCTGATCTAAGTATCTCTTCTTTATTTACCAGATCAAATATTGAAACACTTAATCTTGCGAACAGCTGTTTCTCTTAAAGGAATTTCTTTTTTTCTTTCTTATTGAATTTGGAAAGTAAGACAAAATGACTCCGATTCCCACAGCGAAAAGATTCAAATAAGAAAAGAGAAAAATAAAATTCGTAATATGGTTTCATTTCTTTACTCTTATAAGAATCAAGTACAGAAAAATCAGTGTAAACAAACATTTGCAGATCTTGTGATTGATGATTGGTTCAAATTACCCCCTCCTACGCGATAGGTCATATTTTTAACTGACCAATTTTAAGTCGAATCTTAGCTAAAATTTTCTTATTCGGTTTCCTTTTTCTAATCAAAGTATATGGAATTATACAGCCCAAAATGAACTTATTAAGACCTTTTCCAA
The DNA here is from genome assembly GCA_019973935.1 of Trichonephila clavipes. Lineage (NCBI taxonomy): Eukaryota > Metazoa > Arthropoda > Arachnida > Araneae > Nephilidae > Trichonephila > Trichonephila clavipes. The sequence continues at coordinate 89,921 of BMAU01021296.1, read as the reverse complement.
ATACTAACCCATGTTCAAGATTCTTTAGATTATTTTTAACTAACCATGAACAGTTTGTTTCATAATTATAAAAATTCAATTTGAGAGAACTAATTTTATTTCTCTTTGTAGCTTCGTCGGAGATACTGATCTCAGCGCTTTTGATTTCATATTTTCAAAGGAGGATCATTAAGTTTTATTACAAATTCTGCTGAAAAGCTTTAAATATAAAGTTTCACAATTCCTTATGAAATAGTTATTTGTGCATTAAAATAGCCTATAAAAAATGACTGTTCAGTCATGATAAATTTCTTAATTCTGAATTGTTCCTTTCCTTTTTGCTTGTGTTTTTGTCCTGGATAGCCTTATCACATATTAGGACACAAGATTTGAAAAAATTAAACAAATTTTTTAAAAAAATTAAAACTACAGGGAAATACGTTTAACGCGAAAACGCTTCAGAAAAAATATCGGTTTAACATGAAATAATACTACAGTCCTACTATGTATTTTCATGCATTTTTTCCCCTCTTAACACTGAAAGATTTCCCATTTGAGAATGAATAAAGTACGGAAAACTTCAGCTTGTTTGGACAGTGCTATTGTATTATCGGAAGAATTAACTGCAGTAGATGATGATAACGTGTGTGTGTGTGTGTGCGCGCGCGCGTGCGTGCGTGCGTGCGTGTGCGTGTGTGTGTGGCCCCAATTACGACAGACAAAGACATTTTAGCTAAAAATATACCATTGATGCAGATTCCGACGATGAAAATAAAATGAATAATTCAACGCTTGTTGCCACATCATCCGAAATTAGCAGTATTATGAAAAGTTTATGCAATTATTTAGACGCAAATTTCAATGGCGAAATGGATCACAAAATGGACGACATCGATCAGTTAGTTGACAATTTGATTCTAGAAAAGCAATGTATAAAAAAAATATATCAGGTTATTTTTTAAAAACTCTGTAAAAATGCTTTGTGTTTCAAAAAACTTGAAATTTTTGTATTATATTTCTTTATATTCACTGATTTTTATGAAATATATCTATGTAAATGAAATAAACCCTAATAAACTTTATTTTGTATGTATATGTTTTTTTTAATGTAATATCCTTTAACGCGATCCTTAACATGAAGAAATATCTCAGACCCTTCAGTTTCGTATTAAGCGATTTCCACTGTATTGTACAATGAGATATATAATACGATCTTATTCAAAGGGATTAGAAACAATAAAGCATTCTAAGAAATAAATTATGAATCTCAAACTCCCTGCTCAGAATTTATAAAACACACATGCTGTTTTCTTCCCAGCATATAAATAAACTCAATATGTCCCATGAGTCGATTAAGATACAAAAAAGGACATAAATCACCGAATTCAGAGCACAAGTTACAAAGTGCGTGTGGTGAATTTTAGACCTAATTATAACTGGTAAATTTGGGGATATTTAAAATTCAAAGAAAATAGAGAATTTTCTATTTAAGGCGTTTCAACTCAAACTCACAGTGGCGCAACAGCCCATGGTGGCCAGGGCCTACTGTGCCCATCCCAGTATACGTGACCATTGTGCGCTGAAGGGCATGAGCAGATATCTCGATCAGGTGGTCAGTCTGAAGCGAGACCCCCAGTGTTTAAGTCCCCAAGCAAGCTTGGTACTCATTTATCGACCCACTGCAGTAGGGATGAAAAGTGAAGGTGTTCAAAACAAACAAAATTAATAGCACGCCTATTGACTGCGTTCGGAACCGTGCTTTTGGAAAAATTTTCATCTATTTAGTGGAATTAGAATATCAATCTTAAATTCTTTTAAATATTATTGTTAAGGATTGCTTTAAAGCATTGTATTAAAAGTTCTTTAATTGTAATTTTTTGGCAAAAAAAAAAATGAATGAATGACACATTTTTAAAACATTCTTCATTTATAAAAAAGCTTTCCTACTAATATTTTGCATATATATATAACCAGGACTTCTTTAACTGGGCTGAACTAAGATTTTTATATGGGTTTATTAATATTTTACTATATCAGAGATAGAAAAATTTTAACCAAAAAAAAAAACAGTTATTATATTTCAAGTGATTGTAACTCTGAAAGTAATGTGAATTTTTTAAAAAGTTTTAGTTCAGCTCCAGTATAGAAGCTTTTATTATACATAGGCAAAATATTGGGAGCATTTTTCATGAAAGAAGAATGTTCTGAAAATATATCATTTTTTTCTTTATTCTCTGCCAAAAAAATTACATTTAAATAATGTTTTCTTGTATTAACATTCTTAAAACAATTTTATAAATGTATTCTAATTCCACTGGCACTAAATATAAAAAAAATTATTTATTTATACCAGTGATGCACACACAAGGGAGGTCGGGATCCCCGGGTTCGGAGCCCCTCATAGCCAGTGGCGTAACTGACTGACGCCCTTTGTAAAATTCAACGTGGGGACTCAAAGCCTGACTTTGCAGGGGTGCCCAAATGTTCTCCGTTACGCCACTGCTCATAGCCCTTGATTTTTTATTCGATTGATTATAATCCTTTGTATATAGTACACAAAATTTAATAATGTACTTGTTATTAATATATATTATTGAATAAATAATTATTATTAATTAATAAAATAAGTTTTTTTTACTGTTTCTTGTTCCCGAAAATCGACAAAATCAAAAGAATATGTTGAATAGCGTATGGCAGCATACGGGGAATGATGAACTTTCGACGCTGCCTCCCCTCCCCCAACTTGAAAATTTTCTGTGCGCGCCACTGAATTCTTCAAAAGCACGATTTCGAACGTAGTTAGTCACCTTAATGAAACAGAGTCCTGAATTTTATTCGAATTCCTCCCCTTCTAGAATGCCGAGTATATCTAAAGTGGAAACCATTCTTATCCACTTCAGAAGCTGATTTACTGAAACTCTCTAAAATTTCCATGTGCAATAGGTTCAATCTAGAACAACTGCCACAAATCCAGTATTCGTCCCTATTCCACTGATTGCATTCTTTCGCAAATGCCTCAGCCAAATCCGACCTGGGCGTTCTCTGCAAGGGCGCGATAGGGACTTAACCAAAACATTCCCGTTAATGAAACTGGCAATTTCCACGGGATTAGCTGGTGCCGGCAAACAAATGAGCTTCATCCTTCTCCCACAGAATCCGACCCCCAGCATCCGGCACCCGCATTCCTCCCGAGGTCCCGAAATGAAAACTGCCCTGAATTATGGGGTGTTGGGCGTCTTATCGCGAGATGCCGGATCCGCGTAAATCTTCATCTGGAGCAGGCGGCGGTGACAGGCACGCCCGGACGCGTCCGGCCACTCCACCGTAACCGTCGTCTTCGTCGCTTTAATATTTCATCCTCCCTTTCGGGTCCTGTTTTACACTGGTAAGCAAAAGATTTGATTTCTTATGGGAGTTACCACGTACTTAAATCTTTCGGCGCGTGCATCTGGGGGATGACCGGATCGATCCGGAATTGGAAGGGGAAGAGGTTTCAAACTAAACATTACTCAAGAGCAGTGGCGCACACGTGAATTTTTCAAGAGTCCAGGGTTAAAAGTTCACCAATCTCATATCATACACCAATACGCCACCCAACATATTCTTTTGATTGTGTCGATTTTCGGGAACGAAAAACAGTAAAAAATACATTTTTGGATAAATGGTTCGCATTAATTAATAAAATTAATTATCAATAACAAATGATTAAATCTTACGTATTATATACATAGGATTATAATCAATCAAAACAAATGAAGAGCAATGGAGAGGCCGGACCCAGGGACTCCTTACCTCTTGTGTGCGCCACTGCTCAAGAGTGAAAGTCATGTATCAGTAGCGCACACAGGAATTTTTCGGGGGGGATCCAGGGCTGAAAGTCCACTAGTCTCTCATGCTCCTTTTGATTTTGTTGATTTTCGGGAACAAAAAACAGTAGAAAACTAATTATTGAATAAATAGTTATCGTTAATTAATAAAATTAATCATTAATAACAAATACTTAATTAAATTTTACGTACTATACACTTTGAATTTCAATCAATCGGAAAAAAGGTCGTCTTTGGTGGGGGTCTGTACCCCCCTAGAACCCCCCCTTGTATGTGTCATTGAACTGTATAGTAACTGCATTTACCTTTTGATTACTGATGTTTCTTGATGTAATAATATAAATATCTGTGGTAAAAAGTTGGTAAGTTAATCGTTACTGTAACGAATAGTAAACCTTCCAACGGTTTACTGGGTTTATAACTGGTTAGAATATATTTTGGTATGTTGGGGAATCTAGCCTTTATTCTCTCAATGCTCTACTCACTATGTAGTGGTGTCCGTGAACAGTCTAAGAGCAGGGGTGGCCCACGTGCCACAGCGTGGCATAGTGGAGTTGTAACAGAAGCGCTCGAAAACTTACTGAAAAATTAAAAATTTTGAAAAGATTATAATATAAATACGAATTCTGTACAATTTTATTGAAATAATCTTATATCAGACAAAAACCTCAAACTTTAGATTCAAATAAGCTTGTGAATAAAATTTATTTTATTATTCTCATAAATGAAAAAATTAACTCAAAACTAGCCGATGTGCACCTAAAATAACCTAATTTTGTAATCATCTTCTAGAAGTAATCCTAAAACAGATGACGTGTAAAAAAAAGTAGAAATTCAAAAGCCACATTAAGTACTGAGTACTTAATTATTACTTAGAATTAATTGATTCAATTTACTAGTTTTTACTTCATACCTAAATCTAAATTTCTTCTGTTGTCTTATTTATTATATTTTTAAATTTAGATTGCATAGACTTGCATTAAAATACATAACCTGTGAGCTATTTAAGTAAAAATTCCATAATATGTATAGCCTATAAGTAACATTTTCTTACTTTTTCTTATTTTGTTTGTTAGAAGTCGCACGCATTTTTTTTCTTTTTTTTTTTATCAAACAATAGCACTTTTCCCAAAAATGTTGGCCACCCCTGGTCTAGAGGTTCTATCCAAACCACCGTAGATTTTAAGATAATCAAATAGAAATTTTCTGTTCTAATATTTTTAAGAACATTATTTAAATGTGAATTTCTTTTGTTTTTTAAAGCGAAAACTTCCATCGAAATTTGAATATATCCATATACAAAACATTTGAGATAATTTGTACAGATTGATTAAAACTTTTGCATGAGCAGCAAAAAATAGAATTCTCTCCAATAAATAAGCATAAAATTACTTTTAAAAATCTGATTATATTTTTGCTAAAATTTAAACTTAAGACAGAAAAAAGGGAAATAGAGTCACAGACTTATTCTACGATTTAGTATTTTCTTAAGGAGGAGGAGGGGGTATTCTCAAGAAAATTTACCTGCTAAATTAAAAAATTGTCTTTGTATTTTAAAATATAGAAGAACAATAAACTCTGCACCGTTTCAGGGGCCTTTTTTGCGCAATATAAGTGTCCACTTTACATTAGCTTTGAAGCACACACACATTTTTTCAGTCTTGGGAGAAAAAAAAAAGAAACGTTCGTATTCTAATTTTTAAAATTAGCCCTTTTTAAGAGTTGGCATATTGTTTTGTATTTATTTTATTACTTGTTGCAAATGTTTAACATCAGTTACACTAAAATTGAATTTTAAACAGCTCCGATGAAGAAAAAATGGAAGAAATGTGTGACTGACTTTTAAAAATGTAGTTTTATTGCCGAAAATTGTTTGAAAAACAATATTCGAAATACTTCTACCAAACTCCCGCTAGTTATCGAGATAGATCCATAAATTCATTTATATAATACCCCTGTGATATACCCACTTTCTACTACTATTGTACTACAAATTCGGTCAAAAATAAATATTAGGAGTACATTTGAATGGCGAAATTGTAACTCTATATGATGTAAATGATTTTTAGTCTGTCAAGAAAGCCACACACACACACAAATATATCAATTATAGTCTTAGAAATTTACTTTATTTTAAAATATGAGTGTAGAAATAGCGTATCACATGCTAATTCAAATGTCCTGCCGATGATATAGTTAAAAAAATCGGTTGAGATCAGGTGTTGGGAATTTTCAACCCTCACAGAAATTAAAAAAAAAAATGGTCAAAATTTAAACATATTGTAAAATACAGTGAAAATCGTTCACCTGAGATCGTTTAACATCTTAAAATATTTTTCGGGTTGAAAGTATTCCATGTTAAATAATATTACAAAAAAAAAACGTATATTCAACGAAAATAAGTTTATTAGAGTACATTTTATTTACATAGATATGTATATATGCATATATTTAATACAAATCAATGAAACAAAAAATTCACAAAAGCTTAATGAAACTTAATGCAAAATTTTCAAATTTTTAGAAAGACAAAAGGTTTATTGAGTTTTTGAAAAATAATCTGATACTTTTCTTTGCGGTCTTTTTTTTAATATCAAATTTTCAACATCAATCAATCCTCGATCAAAAATCAATTTTTGTTCGATGTCGTCCATTTTATTATTCATTTCATCACTAGAATCTGCGTCTAAATAACTGCTTATACTTTTCATGAAGTTCCACATTTCGAATGACGTGGGAATAAGAGCCGCATTATTCATTTCCTGTTTGCCATTTGAATATGCATCAACGATATTTTTTAAGCTATGAACAAACTCCAACATGTTTTTTTCTGACATAATTGGAATTGTACACACAGTATCATCCGCTACTGCAAAGAATTCGATACAGCAGGAGAGAGAGAGAGTCCAATAATGCGATAACTTCCCCCCAACCATTTCATTAAGTGTTCAATATCCTCCTTTTCCATCTTTTTGTGTTAAGCTATTTTCGTTTCGTGTTGAGAGAGAAAAAATGCCTGAAAATACATAATAGTTTGTCGGACCGTTGTATTGTTTCGTATTAACCGAAATATCGGTTAAAGCGTTTTCGGGTTAAACGTAGTAAACGTACTCTTCCGAAACTGTATTTCAATTGATGATTTAAAATAATATAAAAGCTTTTCACAAGGCTCAAAAAGCATTCTTTCAAATTAAGTGTATGAGGGGAAAATGTCACAGAGAAAAAAATGAAAATTTGGAGGGAAATAAAGAACACTTTAAAAAAATTGGATGAGGATTCAATCAAAATGTAGATTAGTTATGAAATATATATATATATATATATATCTCCACAAGTGCTGTCATATTCGAAATGTTTTAACCACTGAAATTTACTTTCAGCAGTGAGCAACAGAAAGAGTAAAAATTCCAAAGGTTACTGTTGTAAATTATCGAATTTAGTGTAAATTAAGAGCTTTAATCACGAACCTGGGAAAAGAACAAAGGTTAAAGCTGAAGAATATGTCAAAGGTGGTGTTTGACAGCCTCTTGTTATTGTTCTGTTACAAATAGCGAAAATATTGTCGATTTTAAAATGAGTGAGGAAATGTAATTTACTCCTCGCGTGAGGAAATGTATGTTCCATTCCTCGCTTATATACTGTGAGGAATGGAACATATAAACACACTCTTCTTTTTTTCAAATTTTTAGGAATCTCTTTTTGAAAGACGCTCTTCAATCAATTAGTTGTGTTTATTTTTTGAATCCAGACCAATTATGTTCACTGAATCCTAATATGTATCCTCTGAGGGACTTTAATCGATTTTATGAATATATGCAGAGCTTCTATTATTCATTGCATTTTTAATCGCTGTCCCCCATTGTAAACACTCGGCGGAAATTCAAGGAATAGGAACAGTTAAATATGCAATACATATACTACATCAATACTACAAAGACGGCAAAGAGATTTCTTAAACTTTTAATTCGATTTAAGTATAAGAAAGTAAAATGCTTACTTAAAATTATTTGGTATGGGGAAAAAAGATTCAGAGTATCGAAAAAAAAACGTAATAATAATCAGCAATTATATTCGATCTAATCCTTTAAAAACTCTGATTCTAGGTTGGGACAAAAAGTGGGAGATGCATAAAGTACAAAAAAATTTTAATTCGGGTATCTAAAAGTACTTAACGCTTGTTAAATAAATTGATTAATTTTTTTTTCTTTTTGATAAAGGAAGGTGAAGGGATTGAATCAGCAAAAAGAATACATTGAGAAAAGTTTAAATATCGTAGGAGAAACTATTATTCTGTTAAAAGGGAGGGGATTCTGTAAAAAGATGGTGTTTAATACATATATATTGTCATTAAAATAATGTTTAATGAACAAAAAGACATTTCAGACACCACAGACAGTCCATGCACTTTGGTTGCATCTCAAACTCTGAAAAGTTGTTTGTCATGTCAAAATTTACTAAGTAAAAAAAAAAATTGTCTAGTTTGTGCCCCGTCTACATCCCATTTTTAAAGCTTCTGGTTAAATACTCGTATAATAATAATGTATACTCGCAATGAAGAGAGAAAGATAAGAAATCAAATTGCTCACAAAAGAATCGGACAATAGTAGAGGTCTTGACTATTTTCTCGAATTTTTAAGGTTGTCTTCGTCAAATGTGTTCGGTGGCCGCAGTTGCCAAGTGGTCAAGGTATCAGGCACGTTGCAGGCGTGCCTTAGGTTCGAGCCTAGTACCGCTGAAGACCCGCCGTATCGCGGAGCGATGCACGTTAAATCCGTCGAGAGCTCAAACGTCCTCCAGTCGGTGTGGTGTGGTAGTTAGGAGAGTGGGGTGCCAGCTGAGATGTCATTCTCGTCCCTTGACCATGGTTCAAAATGACGAGGTTCGTCGCTAAAAGCCCTTAAGCAGGTGAACAATGCGACGTTAATATTCACTCACTCACTCACTTGCCAAATATTCGAGAGCATCAAATTAACGCGGAGTACATTTTCAGATAGAAAAATGTCTCGGTATTCATGAACATTGGCAACATTATAATTCATACTTCTGTTTACAAAATAAAGCGTTTTTAAAATTTTAATTTTTTTTTCATTATAAAAAGTGGAGGTAGAGTTGATTTAGCATAATGATACAGGAGAAAAATGCGTAACTCATTGTATGCAAAAAAAAGGATGAACTCGGATAATAACAAATAGTATGACAAAGTACTACTCTCTATTAGGATAGTGTAGCCAGAATAACAATAATGTTTGAGTTCTTTTGTATCTAAAAAAATATTCCAAATTCGAGTTTCAAAAACTGGTTTAATAATGGGGACTTGTGTGTGGCAAAAAAAAAAATCCGAAATCCTAGAAATCAAAATAAAACGTAATTAATAATTTAATAACAGTAGAGATAAAGAAAAGTTCAGTCTATGCTATATGTACAAAGATCTCTATCCTACTTATTAAAAAGAAGAAACATGAATTTCACGAGATATTTTGTTACAAATGAAACGACGCAATGATTTACGAAATCATGTTGTTCAGAAGACACCGTTTTCCTATCTCCTCATTTAGAAGCCATTCATAATTCAGACGCAATCCCAGCTCGCGTCTTTTAAATGCGCAGCACAAACGTAATATTCGTCATTTTATTGGCTGCATCAGAAGAAAAAAAAGAAGAAAAGAGAAAAAAATGAATTTTTCTCCTAAGTTCCAAAAGAAGGAACTCCTCCCAATTCTGGGTTCTGCGTGGGAAAGACAAAAAAAGATCGAAGAAAACAAATGCATACTTTTACGCAACGCTACTCTTTAAGATGCCCGAATTTCGATAATTGCCCAAACGAATTTCGAATGTATACATAAAAGAATAAAAAGAAAAATGCGTAATAACAATGCTTGGAATGGACGCCGAAGAAAGAAAAAAAAATTAAGAAAAAAAAGAAAAAGAGGCAAACGATAAAAATTGTCCTCATGTCTCATTAGGGGCAAGCCGAACAAACGACCGGTAAGAGGAATGGCCTTCGTGTTTTGCATTGACATGCACTAAGACATTAGGGGTGGACGGGAGGGAGGAGGGGCGTAGGCAGGGCGACCAATGGCGAGCCCCGCCATGCGTGGAGAACTGGCATTTGGAACAATTGTTCCTGCTCCTCCATTGAATTGAATTCGGGCGTCATTAAATTGTTCGAATCGTAATCGGAGAGATAAATCTTTCTCTCATTTCTTTTTTTCTCTTTTATTTTTAAGTTTTTACGACGCCACGCCATGCAAAGTTTGTGTGGTGTCAGAGAGCAAATGGTTATTTGGGGGGAATGAGACATTATTAGAGTTAAGAATGAGAGGAATGTGGCTGTTCCATTGCCATATTCCACCTCGTAAGGCTTATGAGCGCAATTTTCAGTCTTAATGTGTAGCGCATGCGTTTTAGAATGATAATTAACTAATACGTCAAATGAGCGACCATTGAGATGTGATATAAGCACACACACATAAACACAAATGTTTCTTAACTCTGTATGTTGCACACGTCCTTGCTCTATGACATGGAATCGCTTATGCTGTTGTTTGGTATGAAAAAATAACTTAATGTATTAAATTGAATAGAATATTACTACTATCTTACAAACTGGCAAAGGAACTAAGATGTATATATTTTTTTAAAATGTGCTGTATAGCAATCTCGTAAATTCTAGCTGAACTAGACCTTATTTACCTCGAATTACTGGGCGCCTTGGATAATCAAATTTATAAAAAAAAAATTTTAATAGATTAAAATTAGTCATCCACATAATATTTGTACTGCCTTGTAAACAGAAAGTTATAACTGTCTTAATAAAGCCGGAAATAAAATGTTGCTTGCAAAGGATTTCTTACAAGCATATTGTTTGTGAAAGTTGACCTCATGGTTCAAAATGACGAGGTCCGTCGCCATAAGCCCTCGAGTAGCTGAATGGTGCGACGTTAATATTCACTCACTCGTGTGAAAGTTGCTTCAAGATACCTTCTGTTGTGTATTTAATTTTTATTTTGCTAGCTTGTATTTACGTTAGACTGTTGAACCTACTGTACATGGAAAATAACCCTATTCATTTTTATTTAATAATACCTTATTTATTAATTATAATCTGACAAACTTTCAAGAATGAAATACCTCAAAGAATGTTTCTTCACCTCCCCCTTCCTCTTTTCTTGTTTCTTAAGACTATAGGTTTAGAAGTATACCATATTTTTCAAAAGCCTGGGTTAATACTTCGATTAAATGACTTCAAAAAGTAGCAGCTTTACGCATGTACATTTCAAGTATCTTCGGAAAAGAAAGGGGGGCGCATTTTCCGGCCAATTTCCCTAAAAATGAATGAATATAGTCTGAAAGTATAGGTGCTCATTATACGCATCATTGCGCGTATATATTTGTTTGTAGAAGTTGTTTCAAAATATTTTTCCTCTGCATTTTTAACTTTTATTTTGCCATTTTGGATTTAAGGAATACTTAGACTGTTCAGAGTACCGTGTATGGAAAACTATACATTAGTTCTTAAATATCAAAGTACAATTTCCTAAATGAATAAAGGAATCGTTAGAGTAAAAAATTTAAAGAATAATAATTGGCCCGGACTTTAATTCAACTAAATGAAAAAACTGGCATTTCATGCAGTTCAATGCTTTTTAAATAAAATGTTATGTATTGGAATTCAAATAAGCAAAGATAAATAAGACGTTTGATTAAGCTTAACACATTACATTTATTTTTTTTAAAACAGAGAGATTCGGACAGGGTGTTAAGTTCGGATAGAAAGTTCTAACAACAGATTTCCGTAAATTAATATTATATAAGGATCTTATGTGATACAGGAGAAACAATATCATATTAAAATAAAGTAAAGATAATGTATACTTCAATATTAAAATAGATTGACATCAAAACATGCCAAAAAAAGTGTCTAAATTTAAAAAAGTTGCTTTTATATATATATGTCTTAAGATAAATTTGAGGGCCTCGCAGTTTTATTACGTTTATAAATAACTTTAACCTATTTTTAATCGTTTCTGTAATTTTGAATAAGGTACGATTAAAAATCAATAAATATATGAATCGATATACGATTAAAAATCAATAAAGATATGAATCTATATACGATTAAAAATCAATAAAGATATGAATCCATATACGATTAAAAATCCATAAATATATGAATTGATATACAATTAAAAGTCAATAAATATATGAATCGATATACGATTGAAAGACAATAAATATATGAATCGATATACGATTAAAAGAGTCAATAAATATATGAATCAATGCACGATTAAAAGTTAATAAATAAATGATTCGATATATGATTAATAGTCAATACATATATGAATCGATATACGACTAAAAGTCAATAAATATATGAATCGATATAGGTTAAAAAAGGAATAAATTTTTGTGTGAATTTTGGTTGAAACATGCAAAGGCTTTAAAAGGCGTTTTCTAGATTACATATAATACATATTTGAGGAAGGGAAAAAAATGAACTGATGAAAGCGACGAACTGTGACACAGTGCACATACACAAACGTTGCAATTTAAATTTTAATTGCGTACCAATTACAAGTTTACATGAAATGAACATCTGCTTATAGAATTGAAATAAGTTTCTAAATAATGCATGAAGTTCGTGCTTCAGATTTAAAAGTACTTTTTAGATCCGACTTGTTTTATAACACAGTATGAACAATTTGTCCGACTAGTTATAAGTGTCCCAAACATGTGCAAAAGAATTTTGTAGGAAATTTAAACAATTATGCTAATTCTCTTAAAATTTCACGTCGTGTCACAATATTTTATTTACATAAATAATACACAACTTATAAAAAGTATGTAAGAATAATAATCCGAAACATTTTATTATACAGAAAAATATACTAAAACCGAATCGAAAAAAAATAGTTTCGTGATTAAACATTTTAGGTTACTAGATGTCAAAAAATGTCGAATTATTGTATTTTAAATGTTAAATAAAATGCGTCTTGCCATTTGAGTAAATTTAAATTTTGTTTTACAAGTAACTGCATAACTAAATGTAAATTTTTGTTTTGTTCAATATTAATAAAACAAAAAAACTGTGCATTTCAGAGCGAAAAGTATTGAAAAGTCAATTAAAAATTACTTATTTCTAAGTATGTAGTAGATTTCTTGATAAAAATTATTTATAACAAAAAAATTCTATTATGTAAAAAGAGTTAAAGATTTTTTTCCATCAAAGATTTTTTCCATCCAAAGTTTCATGCTATAATGTTTCTTATACAACTTTTTTTTCCCTTGAGAAATTTTTTTTGAGTATCCTTACTGTATTCCACACACACATAACAGAATAAAACAATTACTTTGTATACACGATGCTATGTGCATCATGTTCATAGATTTCGGAATTATATACATATTTAAAATTATTAAAGTGTGTTAAAACGTATATTCATTGGAAATTGCAGTTACGTGAAAATGTGTATCTTGTTAGTTTAATTAAAACTTTAACTGTCTTGCGGATATAGATATTCCAAGGAATAAACTAAATATTGACTATCTCGTGTTTTAAGTGTCAACTCAGGTATTGTTCTCATCGCTTGATCATGGTTCAAAATAACGAGGTCCTTTGCATTAATTCATGTTGCTTTAGAATGCGATATTTATAAATACTCACTCGCTTGTGATTTTGAAATTCTGGAACTTAATTGTCTATATTTTTGAGTTAGGAAGTATTATGGAGGAGAAAAAGCCCTATAAAAATATCTAGTGGTACTAAAAGCACAATTACTTTAATTAGTACTAGTTTAAGCTCTTATTTTATTTATTTATTTGTTGTATTTTTCCTCGTGTTAGTTTATAGGGAAACGTGATTATTTCTTGTGTTTAACCATTTTCATTCTTTATTGAAATTTTAATTTCAAAAAAATTTACTCCTTATTATTATGATATATAGTAGTTTTATAATTTGCAAGAGGAAAAAAATCAACAAAATTAGTACATCAGAATGAAAGTTTTTTAAAAAAGAGAATTAAACTTTAAAAATGGAGAGGATTTCAAAACTTATTTTAACGTTTTCTTGTGTTGTAGTGAGTGAATTTTCTATCGAGGAAATATGCTATATGAATTTTAGTACATTTAGTAAATTCCTTTCAGTTCATGTATAATCCCAATGTTATGAATCGGGAAAACTTCTTTTTAAATCTTATTTGTATAACATTTCAGAACCCCTTCAACATGAATACAAATAAATTCTTTCCAGAAATCCAACGAAAACACAAAGCAAAGGGAATTCGGTTAAATTACAGAAAACAATGAATAAGGATTTATGTTTTAAAATTTAATTAATAATTTATGATAAATTTCCAAAGGCTTAGTTGAAAAATTTAAAAAAACAAAAATTATCAAAAGTTTTCAAAAATTCGAAAAAATTTCTCAAAGAAATATAAGATTTAAGTGAATCGATGTGTGGTACAGAAGATGATAAATATATCGACAAATTTATTACATTTATTTCTCTTTTAGCCTTAGTTAATAAAGAGAAACTTGTGAATAAAAGCAAGGACGACTGCAATCGCATACAAATATTAAAAAACGTATAATTTTGCTTCATTCGAGAACTTAATATTTCATCTTATATTTTCATTCTCGTAAATTTCCAAGACCAACAGTCAAAACTCCTATTTATCCCACCTCTTGTAGTAGCTAAAAACTCCTAAATTATTTAAAAGAAAAATTATATTACAACATAATAAATATCTTATACAAGCACGTGTATCTTTGGTGTACAATAATTAGAATTCAGCATAACGCTCTTTCGTGCAAGAATCGCCGAAGTAAAAAAAAAAAATCACCGTGTGATCCGTACATATTATTCAATAAATTTATTCGAGACTCTAAGCAATGGATCTTACTATTAATGAACTCTGTTCTATCATCAGATTTACACAATCTTTTTCGTAAATTAATGAATCTTTAAATGTATTGTGTACAAGATTTGTTATATTGATTTAAAAAATCGTGTTTTATTTCAAGTGGATAGAGTCAAATAGCACACATTAAGGGGGGGGGGTAAATTCATTTATTCAAATTGTAAAATTTGCCTCTTTTTAAAATGCTTTTGTTTAAAAATATTTGTGCCGTTTGTAATGCATTTGGAAATAACGGTACCTCTAGAACATAAAAAAATAATTAGAATTAAAGATAACTGCACTTATATTGCAGTTCATATAAATTTATGAGATTAACTGTGAATTATGAAGAAATTCGAATTAAATTTCACCATTCATTTTTAAAATGCATTTATAATAAATTTTTCTAACACGAAAGCAAACAAATACAAAAATATTTTACATCAACATGTACCATTTGTACTTTCTTTTTAATGTGAAAAACTGGTTTCGTTCTCCTCAAAAATTTATTATTAAATATGACCATATAAGTCATGAAGAATCGAAATATCATTTAAAAACTAAAAGTCGACGCAAGAACTCTTTTCCCAAGTTAGTACATGGAAAAAAAAATGTTTTTCTTACATTGCGTTTAAAAAAATTTTAAGGAAAGAATTTGTTTGATTTTAATTTTTGTAGATATTATCTCGTTAGGTATAAAGTATTTCTCGAGGTGCTGTGATAAATTTATCTATACATAATATATTGTAAAAATGGGTAGCAAAAAGTTGAATTCAGAACTGTGTAACAGATATAAATTACAGTTTTACAATTTGAGCAATGATATATATAGTTGTATAATTCGTACGATAGCGAACGTGCGTGAAGCGAACTGGGCGTACTCCCCCACCCCTAGTTATTTTAAATATTATTTAGTAAAAAAGTTATTATATATATATATATATTTTCATATAAAACGCTCAATGTTTGCTTAACTAATTTATGTACTATACTGCCTCCATATTTATGAAATAATAAGCGTTTATTTATTTATTTTTAATTTTTGGAAATATTTTGACAATTTTCATAAATACCCAATATTTAATAAATGAAGAAGTATTTTGAAATTGAAATCAAATTTTGACTAAATTATTTTTAATTAAAAAAAGAAGTAGTTATTTTATAAAAAAGGCAGGGAAAAAAATCTAATATATATTATAAATGTGAAAATTTGTGAGGATGTTTGTGGCTCTTTCAGGCAAAAACAACTGAATGGATTTTAATGAAACTTTACAGTAATATAGCTTATACATCAGAATAACACAAAGGCTATAATTTATAGCATAGGCTATAATTTATGAAAATTTTTAAAAAGTGTCCAAAATATAATGATATTTGTCAAGAAAGTAGGAAAAAATTCTGGCATCTGCAAGCAAATCTGACTTGCGCTGCAAAAAAGCCCACCACAGCATATATCTATCTTTTGTTTGTGAAAAACTCTTTTTGTTTTGGCTACGCAATGGGCTCGCTTCTAATTAATTCCTGTGATCAGAATAATGCCTATTTTTTTTATTTCAGAATAAAACTAAGTTTTGAAGGGAGAGGTTGTTATAAATATCTCTTTATTTTTATGATTTTATTATGCACATTTGGTAGTAAGAAATTGATCTTTTTTCAAAATAAATGCTTTTATCGTATTTAAAGTAAATAAACGTTCTCTTTCACACTGCATCATTTGGACAAATTTTCGAAATTTGTTTGTGGTTAGTAGTTAATTATAACGCTATAATTTTAATTGAAAAGACAGATATTGCGTTTTTTAGTATAAAAATAATTATAACTACTGTACTGTATTTTTTGGAGAGTGTGAGTGAGTGAATATTAACATCGCACTGTTCAACTACACGAGGGCTTTTGGCAACGTATCACGTAATTTTGAACCATGGTCAAGTGACGTGGACGACACCTGAGCTGGCACCCCCTTCTCCTAACTACCACACCACACCACTTAGAAGGAATATTCTACCAATACTTAGCAGGAATATTCATTGAAATCCACTCTTCCAAGATATATGGTAGCACGGGTTCTATGATGAGTATTTTAGCGGGGAAGCCGAATAGTTTTGTAGCAGATATTGCGGTTTCAGTGAATTGCAAAGATTACTATTTTTATCCCGAAAAAATAGTTTATGTCAAAATTTAAGTGTCTTATGTTTTTGTATGTTAGTGAAGACCTTTGAAAATGATTTGACTACTTATTTTAAGTGAACGGTGTATATAATTAATTTTACAGTGGAATATCTTTATTTAATTTATTAGCTCTAACGGATTAAATTTCCCAAAGTGGAGTATTTTGTTTATGTATATTCCTTAATTTTCTATGTAGTGATCCAAAAAAATATTGTATGAAAAAAACTGCAGTAAATCATTATGCGGTGGATAAAGTATTAACGTGCATCGCTCCCCTACAGGGTGGGTCTTACAAAGCTCTAATAAAGCTCGAGTTATGAAAGTAGCTAGGCATTTGCCAACTTGACTCTATCGTTAACATTTCGCTATGTTTTTCATTGGAACGTCATTATAATTTAAGAAACGGCGTTGCTTGCGAATATTACAATTTTAACATAAAATAAATACAACAGAAAGCAATATTAATGTATTACACTTTCAGATATAAATTATTTACTCTATTTTAAGCGTTCATTACGCAAAACTTTTAACAATGTATTACTTTTACTGAGCAGAGATCAGCTTAGGGAGGTATTTTGAAAAATCGACCCTCAAGAGTGTTACGAGGAATTATAAATAAAAAAATCCTTTTTATCAGCTATTAGATCTACATACTTAAAATTTATCAAAGGTGTTTTTTTTCTTTTTTTTTTAGTTTAGCTGAGGTATGCAAAAAGCTTTTTTTGTTTAATTTGCAATTCACTTAAAATTAACTCATTAAAAACTTCTTTTTCCTTCAATCTGTGTTGTTTAATTTTTCAGTTCACCCGTGCGAAGAACGGGTATTCCAGCTAGTAGTTTAATAATTTATGCACCCTCTAAACAGTCAAGTCAGCTCAACAAATAAGAATGACTTTTTTAAAGCAAATCCAGCAACGGTCACTTTTTCGTTGGTCAGTTTCGCGAAAGGTGTCACTCTCCTTCAGACATAATTGCATTTGACCCCTCATTTCTCCCTCTATTTTCGGACCTCCAGACACCACGCCCCTCCCTTGTCTGGCGCCGGACAAAAATTTAATTGCATCGTGGCGTTCTACTTTTAGATAGGATCATCAGTTTGACAGGTTTCATCAGACAAGGGAGGTATTCTGAAAAAAAGACTTATGTGTCATTGATAACAAGGCGCATATTCCTGAATATCGACTAATGGTAAAAAAAATTGTATAGAGTTTTATGCCATAATTTCGTCAGAGAAAATTGTCTACGCTTCAAGTGGTATCGGTAAGTGTTTACCTATTTTTTTTAATCACAAAATCATGCTTAAAATTAAACTTTATACTTACCTAGTTTCCTGTCAACAGCAATGGTCTCTTTTTAATTAGTATCATTCTAAGTCTTCTTGGTTGAAACCTTTCTTTCATATTCATGTCTTGAGATTTCTGAAACGTTTTAAATAGATGTCAATTATATTAAACTGTATAAATATGCTGATACGTTTAATACCTGTAACATAAAATATTTATACTATATATTTGCTCATAAAAGTATGTAGAAAATCAGAAAATTGAAAACATACAGGTCTATATACAATGAACAATGCTAAAAATAGCTTCAATTATTTTTATTTGGGATTGCATTTTAATTTTTATCAAATTTTTATTTGTTAAACTAACAATGTCTCTCTTGAAACGATTCTAATCTCCATCGTAACATTAAAAATTTGATTTCCAAAAAGTATCCATCTGTTTGTGCAATTTTGAGATAAAATTATTGGTAAAGATTAGCAAATTTACTGCACGAGACAAACATTTAAATATGAAAACAAAAAAAAAAAAAAAACCTATTGTTCGTTACCTTTCTTAAAACATTCTTTGACTTAAATACTTATTTTTTTAAAAACTTATTGGAAATGTTCTTCAATTTTACGTAATAAACCTTAACACTATTCAGTTGTCCATATTATCAAAGTATGATTGTGAACAATGGCGCACGTAATCGCTTAGCGTGCGAAACGTAAATCATTTCAATATGATTAGTCATTCGTTGTGTAAAATTATATTTCGTGAGATAGTTATGTTTATAGGCTTACATTAAATTTATTCTTTTATTACGAAACTTTTGAAGTTTGTATCATTTCTAAAGTAGAATATGCATCGTATTTGCAATTAAAAATAGATGAAATATCCTTATGTTTTTTGAAATGCTAGTTGCAAACAAAATTTTATTTTGGAAAAACGTAATGCTTTGTCTTATAAAATTTTAATTTCGAGAAGTGGACCTAATTTATCCTTAAATTATTTGTTTGCTCATTATAAAAAAACATGTTTAAAAAAAAGGAATTCCGAAGAAAAAAACTATTTGTTTTATTTAAATACAAAATACACAAAGTTAAATGATAGATGTTAAATATAAGTAGATAAAAGAGGTTGCTTTTATTTATTAAATAGTTTTTGTACAACGTTCAAAAACATTTAAATTGTCTTACATTAAGATGTATGTGCGAGTAAAGAAAATTTGCTCTCAATTTTTTTTTTTCAAATTCGCAACATAAAATTAAATGTTCTATAATAATAAATCTCACCAATTCAATAAAATTATATAAAGGGGTGTAACCCTTACGAAATAGTTTTAAAAAATATAATAGTATAAAATATAATAGTATAAAAAAATATAACGCATTTTCTTAAGTGTGTGTGTGATTTAAGTTAAATCCTTTTAATTACTCAGAGATGCAAATGTTTGATATAAATTTAGCAAATGATAAAAAATAAAATTTGATATTTGCTTTGATTAAAGTAATGTTAATAAAATTTAAAATATTTATCTTAATAAATACATATCTTGAGAGAATTATATCGAGAAGAATATCGATTTGATATGAAATATGATCTTTAAAAAATATTTTTCATGTATTATATTTATGAAAAAAATAATGCTTATGATGAAATGGTTTTCAGTTACACTTTTAGTGTCCCATTCCTCAAAAAAAAAATTACTCTGAACTAAATATATTCCATCTTTCTTACGCATATTTAGTATTATTCACTTAGATTTTTTTTTTTTTTTTTTAAAAAACAAATATTTATTAAATAAATAAAATTACAAAGGTATAAACTTAAAAAAATTCTGTACTTATTATACATTACATGTAACACATTTTGGAACTATTTCTATTTAAATGCTTTTTTTAAATAAAATATTTATTACATGCGTTTTCATTTTCTTTTTTCACTGAAATAACCTTTAATCTAGGATTAGTTGAACAAAACGACAAGATTCAATTTACTCAAAAAATTAAATATTCTCTAAAATATACCTTTTGGACACAAATTAAAATCAACCGCATTATTTCTTCAGAGATTATAACTGTCTATTCAATTGAAGTACACTTTACTTTCAGTCATTACTTAGAAATCCCGAAGCAATTCTTTTCCCCCTAGTGTTCAATTATGTGAATAATTACAGAAAAAGAACCCCGAATAGCGTTTTGCTTCGAATTTTTCTTGCAGTTTTAGCTCTTCACAGATTCCCATCGGTATTAAATTATCTCTTTTCTCATCCGTAATTAGACAAAAAAAAGTTTAGCATTGTGGGAAATCAGTCTCACGTGATTTATTACAACGTGAAAGCAGACCTTGTTCTGAAAATTAATAATTGTGTGATGAGAAATGTGTCATTTTAAATGGATGTTCGAGTACAGTTGGAAAAAAATTTTTTTAACTACGCATGATCAAGAATTTCCTTTAAATGAGCTTGTTGCTTATTGTGAAAGCTTATTTTGTGCTTAGACTTGCTATGTCTGTACTGAAAGTTTTTGCAATATTTCTTTAAATGCCATTATCCTGTTGTAGTTTTTTAAAAAAAAATGATGTAAAAGCATTTTATTTAGCTTTAATTAACTGCTTAAATGTATTTACCAATAATATGCTTTATCACTTTCATCAAGTTTTTTTTTTTAAAGTCAAAGTCACAAAATAGATTTTTAAGGGGGGGGGCTTGAAAGTTTTAGCATTAAGTCATCTTACGATACACTGAGAATTATTCAAGACGGAAAAAAAATCTCAGTTAATAAATTAAAAGAATTTAAAACTAAATATTTTGCAAAATAAACCAATATCATGAAGAAGATGAGAAATTTGTTTCGGTATTTTCCACAAGCATATCTATTAAAGTTATGTGTGATTTAAATGTTTAAAACAAGCAACACATTAACATGTCTCACAGTCAGGGGAAAAGCACAGTCATTGAAATTGTATTATTGTTATAATTTATCTTTCAGATGGCACATTAGGTATATAAGATTGTATTATTATTTTTTCCACGAGTAGAAACAGCGAATATAACTCTTTCATATTTTTGTGAATGGCGATTTTGTTCGATTGTAATAAATAGAGATGCTTGAATGACGTTTTTCGGTGATCTGTGAGAAGATTATTTATCTAACTGAAATCACTAGCCACAGTAGTTTGGGGAAGACTTTTAATTAAAGCCACTTCTGCTCTTAGAAGTGTGGGAAGAAAGTGATGCACCGAAAGGCAACAAATAGTATTAAAAACGTGAAGAAAATTAAACTCGCATTCTATGTATGGTATTTTTTTTCTTTTTTGTTAATTTTATAAGAGAAGGGGGGAAAAGGTAGCTCTTCTCTAACCCTACAAATGTTTGTGTAAGATTGATGTTATCGATATATGCCTTTTGGTAGGAATCAAATTGTTATAAACGAACGCTTTTTCTACATTATTTTTATTTATATCATTCATATTTTGCAATAATTGAGACTAAAATATGAAAAACTGGAATTCTGAGAATTTTACAGCTAAAATTGGATTAAAATATTTTTAAAAAATCATTTTTTTGAACTAGAAAAAAAAATTATTTGATCTTTGTGAAAACTTTTAATTCTTACTAACTGAATATAGGCGTATATTATTTCATTCAAGCGTATAACTATTGTTTATGTGTATCATTTATGTGTACCATTATCATTTGAACTTGACCATGGATGCACTCTTTTAAATATTAACCTTAGTATATCTGTTTTATAAATATCCTGCACAAAAATGTCATTATCTAATTTTTTAACTTTAATATTTAGGCTTTAACTTTCAATTTTCTAATTATCACATTAGGATTTTATAGTGGATTGTTCTTTAATTTTTCTTTTAATAGCAAGCAAATTAATTTCAACATTCAAAATTTTTCTTAAAATTATTTTCAAATGTTTGTAATATGAATAAATTAAATGAAAACCAGCAGTGACATAGTAACAGTTAAGTAAATGAAGAATTGTAGGTTAGGTTCCACGAAATCTTTTTAGTGAAACAACAAGTGATTGTTTCATTCTTAATTGGTCGAACTCCGTGAAATGGAGCAGCGTAGAAATTTGAAGCGTGGTATTACCATTTCAAATGTGTCACCCTTATAACAGGCAGGGGCGTCTTAAAGAATTGCTCTCCTACCTCCAGGTGGCCTCCGTCTCACTCTCGGTTTCAATAAGATCATGATCCAAAAAAATTTTAATTGTCAAATGTTATTCCCCAAGATATACTCTCCGAAAAACTGGGAATTTCCAACTATATGCCAACTGGAAATAGTGAGAAGATTGTATTTTGTTGTGACTGTCGTCTGTGTCTAGTCCTAAGTGGAGTTTATTTCTGCCTGGGTTTGTGATATTGTGTATCATGCACATTTATTTATTACGGGTTACCGTTTGTACTCAGGGACGTCTTAAGGCATAGGCCAACTGGGCCCAGGGCCTCAGCCACTATGGGGGCCTCATCTCATTCACGACTCAGCTTTTATAAGATCATGATTCAAATAATTTCAACGTACAAATGCTATTTCTGGTTGTATTTTTCGAAAATCTAGGAATTTCGAACGATATGTCAACTAGCTAGATGTGATGACCATCGTCCCTGTATAGGCCAAGGCCTACCACAATACGCCATTATTACTCATTCAGTCAAAAGGCGGCAGTCAGTCGAGTTGATTTGTGCGATTGTAAGACATACACAATTATTTGTTTCGGTATTGTACGAGTGTTTGACAACTTACGCTATGCACTTTCTACTTTTATGGGTCATAAGTGGGGCTTACATTTGTGTAGGTGCGCAAGGCCTACGTTTGCGTAGGGGCCCAGGATCTCAAGAAATTTTAAGACGTCCCTGTTTGTACTAGTACTTGACAACGCGTATTATCCTTACCAGTAGCGCACACAAGGTCTTAGGTGTCCAGAACCCCCCTCCCAAAGCCCTTGATTTTTTTTCCAATTGATTATAATTCTAAATATATAAACCGTAAAATATAATTAAATATTTGTTATTAATTATTAATTTTATTAATTAATGCTAATTATTAGTATTAATTCAATAATTAGTTTTTTACTGTTTTTTGTTTCCGAAAATCGACACAATCAAAATGAGCATGATACAAGAATGGTGTACTTTCGACACTGGACCCCCCCTTTGAAAAACTCCTGTCTGCACTACTGATCCTTACAAAAAAGTCATAGGTGGGGCCTACTTTTACATAGGGCCTAGAGCTTCAAGAAGTATTAAGACGTTACTGACAATATGCAATGGAAAATAATTAAGTCAGATATTGGAAGAATGAGATAAATTCTAAAAAAAAATAGTTTGCTCTAGTTGTGCTTTGAAAAATATAAAAGAATGGGGGGAATAAAATTAAATACGGAGACGGATTCTTCGCAAACTGTGCCAAAATTAGTATTGATTTTTATTTTCCGATCGTTTCGTATTCCGAATCGTGGTGATCAGTAATCGTTACTTCCTGATATCGAGAATAAATAATTCAAACAACGAAAACAAGAACATTTGCCAATTCGTGAAGTACAAAAAAAAGAAAAATTTTCCTCTTGTGAAGCCCATGAGAAGGTATGAGTTACCTGTAATAATATCGATCGTAGCGAAAATTACCTCTGGTGAAACTTGACTCATCTCTTCACGTTTCAGAAAATCATTCTTTCACTCACGGTACCTTTTATTCTAATTCCCTCTCTCCGGGAGTTTAAAAAAAATAATCATCAGCATAAAGAGTAGAAATCACGCGTGAAGCGATCCAATTGTGGCTCCAGATGACACCTCTGGACGAAACGACGGCATCGATTGTTCGAAACAATGGGTTAGCAAATGTGGCATGACCATTTCAACTAAACGTTTTTACGAAGAAAAAAAGTTAAAGGAAGTTCGATTTAATATATAAATATTTTATTTTATTCCGAACTCGTGTTTGGGACAAAACTTGGAATATCTGCTTCGGAAGTGCTTCTTTCTGGAGCGCTCGCGTGCTAGTGGTGTCACTTGAATGGAACATATTTTCTTATTTATTCCTGTCGTTGCACTAACCGTTTAGGTCGGAATGCGTTGAGTGCGGTGGTCGGGCCATTTTGGGAAGATTTTTCACACGTTTATCATTTCTGGAAGAAGAAAAAAAATGATAATCGAATTTTCGGATTATGTATTTAAAAATATAAAGGAAAAGAAAAGGGCAAGATACAACAAACACAGGAAATGTTATTTATTCAAATTGGAGCCCTTTAGATTTATCACTACTTTCTTTTTTTTCTCTCTTTAAACTTAAAGCGGTAGAAATCTTCTGTTATTTAACTCTTCGATGCATGTGTATTTTTTATAATTTTTTTAAGCATAAAAACGTTTAAGTAGATTTATCGTTTTAAGTCTAGCAACAAGAAAAAATACAAGGAGAAAAATCAAACATTTTTTAAAAAAAATGGAATAAATTTAATATCTGCATGAAATTTAATGCACGAGTGTAGATACTCGTATTTAATTTTTTCAAAAAAGGGTGAATTTACTTTCAGAGAAATTTAGAATAATCCAATTGCCATTTAACAATAAATAAACAATTATCGGAATTTATTTCAATCTTATAACCATTTCAACTTTGGCGAACTTTTACCAAACCGTCCAATTCCTATTCACAGGCCATAGGAGCGTAATGGGATTTATTCACCTTTTTTATTCTCAGTGGAAATGCAAACATTAAACACCAACCAATTGACAGGGGCAATTTTTCATAGATGAAATTGTATTTGTTAATTTTTTTTCTACACACAGAGTAATAAAAAAAGCGGATAAAAAATTTGCTTCCAAAAATATTTATTTCTGATCTACTTAAGTCCACTGATTTTTGTCGAATAAATTTAAGAACGTTCGCGTCAAAATTATTTAACAAAGATTTGATTGTACAAAACTATTTTAAGCGACATGAGTGAAAAGGAAACTCTTTTGTATGTGAAGCTATTTTTGTTTGTATTTTATGTTAAGAATTGGTATTGGCTGCTTTCATAGAAATTTTATACTCATTTAATCTTTTATTTTAAAGTTTTGCTTACTCTGCGGAAAAAAGTTATTTAAATATATCAATTTAATTCGTGCGTTGCTGATTTCTATCTTACTCATGTATAAGATAAAACGGCGTCTAATAATCCCCCCTTCATAATATATTATTAATCTATTCTCCTTACTGAAAATTTTTTCTTGTTTACACGCAACAAGACACACACACTATAACAATCAGTGGCGCACACAGTGGCTTTGGGGATCCGGACCCAATTATTTATTCAATAATTGGTTTTTTATTGCTTTTTGTTCCCGAAAATCGACAAAATCAAAAGGAGCATGACACAAGAATGGTGAACTTTCGACCCCGGACCCGCCCCCGCTTGAAAAATTCTTGTGTGCGCTACTGATAACAATCAATAATATATAAGAAAAACATTGTATCAAAGGACGACTTTATTCACTTAAAAATTGTTAAAATACACAGTGTTACGCTCATGTGTACTAGTGACAATACTCATTACGCGTCTTACATAAAATTTAATTTCAGCAATAAACAGCTCATAGCTTTGGCTTAAGTAATTGTTTCAGTTCTGCTCTATTATTTGTTCTGCAAAAAAGAATTTGTTTTAGTAAAAGTAATCAATATTTTAACTTAATTTAACTTTTAAAAAATTATTTTAATCATTTTTGCAACTAGTTATTCCCACTAATTTATTTATTTTTTTTTTGCTCGATAAATCATTTGTTTGGAAAGTAGGATAACATCTCGGGTGTTGTCCTCGTTACTTGACCGAAGTTCAAAATTATACTTCTTGTTTTAGCTCCAAAAAAGGGACGTTAATATTCAAACTCAATCTGAGAAATAGTATGAAATATTTCAAACAACCCTGGAGAGAAAAAAATGATTAAATGCCTGGTTTTAAATACTTTTAAATGTTAAATGAATGCAACAAAAATTTTGATTTTCTTATTTTTAAGTGCTTAAATCTCGAGAAAATCTATAGAAAAACTTTTTTCATTCAATAATAAGGTGGAAAAATGTATGTAATACGCACTGAAGAGTTATAAACTATACCATAGCATAACCATGCCGCTTCTATAGTATGAATTGTTTATATAATATTTATTTAATTTTCTTTATAAGAATAAAGTTTTTAAAAAATGAATCTAAATATATGGCTTTTCAATGCATTGACACAAAAATTAAATTCGTTTTAAAATAAATAAAAAGACACTTCACTCCTTTTCTGTACAGTTTCGTTAAATTATTCTTGTGTATGAATAAACTAGTTCTTTTATTCTTTTTTTTATCCCGCTAAGAACATTTCAAAAACTCGTTTAACAAATGCAGGCAAGTAATTTACAACTTATAGTATTTATGGTCATACATAAACTACACACGAGGTGGTGTTCCTTATTACTTTTATGTAGATAAGCTGATATGCATATAATCATTTACACCCATATGATTTTTTTTTTAAAAAAAATAATAATTGGGGATCAAAGTCAGTTAATAGAGCTATAACTGATTAGGAATGAATAAGTGATTTCGATCGTCGTAAAACAAATCGTCGCAGGTGAATCCGCGTCTGGAACAAGCCATCCGCTCGTTGGGACAAGGGCACAAGACGACAGTTTAAATACCGGTCCAGTCGTTTTATGCGTTCGCGAAATGGCTCGTAAACACCAGACGATGACAAAATATTCGAATGATTCGCCTATAAAGTCGCAGGCTGATGTGTGGACCACCCCAAAGAGACGGTCGCCAGATATGGGCAGGTGGCATCGCGTGTCTGATTTTTAATGTTGCCGCATGCAATCCCTTCACGTCGCCAAACCTATTAATTGGCTTCAAATTCACAGGTCCGGTGAGGTACATCCTTTTTCGAACCACGCTCGATGATTTTATGGCGATTGGATGAGTGGTTTCGAAAGCCCGGATGTGTCAGACTTGGACTGGGCCAATGCAGATCCGAATCGCTGTGTTTTCAAACCTGACTGGTTGTGGCTCCATGTAATTATGGGCTTTTGTGCCGTGAGAACAATGGGGATGAGGGATCATCCTTAATGGTGAATCGCGACTGAACTTTGGAGAGGGTTCGTGACCTTTGAACGCATCGCTTCGCATGGCCAGGTGCACATCATATATTATTTCTGGAACCATTTCGACGTCGGGAAATTTCGGAGAAAAAAATTTAAATGTTTAATTGGACAAAAATGACCTAGATGTTACTCTAGTACGGAGTATAGTGAATAAACTCTTTTGTTTGAGTGACTGTAAGAAGGAATTAACCACGTGCTTAATTAAAATAGCTGTCGAAACGGCGATTATGGGTTTTTTACCCTTTCCAAGAAGGCTTGCTTTAAGAAAATTCTTCAGTAGTGTGAGGCAATATCTGTTTGATAGCTAGACTGTTTTCTTGGAGGTGAAATCAGAGAAGATGAATTCAAGTCTTGAAAAACGTCTGTTAATAAGTTTGAATGTATGAATCCGTTAGCAGATAAGTAAATAAAAAAAAAGAATCTAGTCAATAAGCTTTACTTATCGTTAAGAACGTGTACATTATGATACATAATAACTGATAAAACATAAGGAATGTTTTAGGGAGACTGTGCAGGTTCTGAAAATAAGTACAAAAAATAGGTTTAAATTTCTGCAGAAATATCACTTCTCTTTGCGTTGTATGAGAAAAATAATACAATGAATAATTTGAAATCTTGTTCAGGAGTGACATCAAAATTGTCATTATCTTAAATATGTATGATGTTGGAGTACGGAATAGTAAAAAGAACATTTGTAAAAGTTACTCCTAACTTTTTTTTGCGATGTATTTAGGAAATATAGTATATAAGTATAGTATACTTTATAAACTACTTTATAAAATACTATATAAGTATAGTATACTTATATTACGGGGAAAATGTTAAACATAAGTTTCCGCGTATTTTCTTCTGAAATAAATTCTCAAATGTTCTATAATGTAAGGAAATAAAAACGTTAAAAATATCCACAATTTTTTTTTTTTTTGCAGTAATTGATAGTGAGGGTTTTTTTTTTCAATTTTAAATTGTTTTTATACAAATATTTAAACATTTTTTAGGATCCATCTCTTTGTACTCTCATACAGAGCTTACATTTTTTTTAATAAATTTTTTAAGAATAATTCTTGTTTCTCCATTATGGCATTTAACTCAGTACTTCATTGAGTTGTCTTGTATCAATGTTTCAAAATAATTCAGTTTAAGAATAAAATTTAGAATATTTTTTAAAAAGTATAACTATGTTATCTTAAAAAAAATTCCTTAAATAATTCTTTATCCACCTGCCTTTATTTAAAAAAAAATGTTATTATCCTCGAGAGAAAAAACGAGCCCAACCTTTTCATTTAGAACATTCAACACACCCACGTTAAATATATGTAAAATGTACCGGTTACAATAAATGTAAACATTTGACTTTTTTTTTATTTAAAAAAGACTTTTTCATTTCAAGAAAAAGATTCAAATAGCTCTTATTGAATACTAATTGTTTCACCCCCATAATTATTTTAAAAGAGATTTTCTAAGCAATTTTATTAGAAATTTTCTAAGCAACTTTTTAAGAGTTTTCTAGAAACACTTTTAAAAGAATGTTTTTTTAACCAATTTTTTAAAAAAATGTTTCCCAGATAAATTTTTAAGAGGCTCTCCCAAGACATTATTCATCGTCTTTTCCGGTTTAACAATTATCTTTTTCTTGAATGTTCTTTGAAACGCAAAACTTCATGGAGGAAATGTTTGGATTCATTAGTATGATAGATTCTCAGAGTCAGATGATTGGTGGTTCACAGTTTCAAGAACTCCTTCAGAAATAGTTTTCATGTTACTTCCAATGACATTGGCTGAGGGGTAGCGTATCGCGTTTCACGTCACAGGTCCAGGGTTCAAACCTCCGAGTTAGGCAAGGTCGACTCAGTTTTTCATCCCTTCCGTAAATCAGTTGATAAGTACCAAGTTTTCTTGGGAACTAAACACTGGGGGTTTTGTGTCAAACTGACCACATGACCGGTACATCTGCTTATACTACTCAGCGTCCAAGATCACGAAAATTGAGATGAGCACAGTAGGCCTTGGCCCTCATAGGCTGTTGCACCACTGAGTTTAGTTTAGTTACTCCAATAATTGGTAATTGAACCAAAATTACGAACGAATTTTTAGGTAGACTCAATATAATTTATTGTTAAAACACAAATACCAATACAAATTGAAAAATGCCCAGTTTAAAACTAGGATTAATCCATAATTAGCAACGTCGCATTTTGAAGCTACACAAGAGCTTTTCACGAAGGACTTCGTAATTTTGTGCCCCGGTCAAGAGACAAAGACAATACATTCCCCAACAGGCCAACACGAAGACATTTGTCTTGACAAATTTAATGTACATCGACTCGGCGAGTCTTTAGTGGCACCAGGATTTTAACCCGCGACTGGACAAAAGCAATGACGGCCATAAGTTCGCCAAGAGTTCGGATGTCGTCATTTTCACTTGACCGTGATTCATAAAAACGATTTCCGTCGCTGAGCGCCCTCGAGTACCTGAACAGTGCGACGTCAATATTCACTCACTCACTTGAAACTAATACCACTGAAAACCCACCCATGTAGAAGACGATGTACTTTATATATATCAAGGTTTAAACGTCCTCCTGTTGGTGTGGAAATTATTAGAGGAGGAATACAACAGTTAAATAACCAAAATGCAACAGTTCAATAGCTAACAGTATTTGTTTCTAACAATTAAATAGGAATTTCAGCGTGAATTAGTAAATTCGATCAAGTAGTTTTAAAGTTTTTAGTCACATTTCTCTTAATTTATTCATTCGTCTACAAAATAGTTTATTATCCGACACAGGGGCGTCGTAATGAAGGTGCTAATTGGGCCGGGGCGCAGGGCCTATATCACGATGGGGGCCCCGTCTCCTTCTCGAATCAGCCTATATATAATGTCAACTGTCAAATGTTATTTCCTGTTGTATTTTCCGAAAAACTGGGAATTTCGGACAATATGTGAACTGGCTACATGTGATGACCGTCGTCCATAGGCCTACCCCCAAACACCATCATTACTCATTCAATCAAGCCGGTTTGTGCAATTGTAAGTCATGCACATTTATTTGTATAGGTTTTATACGAGTATTTGACAACGTACGCTATGTACTGTCTATATTTATGGGTCATAATGGGACCTACATTTGTGAAGGGGCCCAAGGCCTAGTTTTGCGTAGGGGCCCATGGGCTTCAAGAAATCGTAAGACGTCCCTAATCCCACAGTCAGATGTACATATAATTGGAACCTAGAATTATTTCGCAGCTTTTTAATGTATGCAAATAATCCTACATTCTTCATGGTACTTGCTTGTTTAAAGTGTTCTTTAAGTTTTCTGTTGGTATAGTGTGTTAGTTAGGAGAGGGGGTGCCAGCTCAGGTGTCATCCTCGTCACTTGACCATGGTTCAAAATAACGAGATCCGTCGCCAAAAAGCCCTCGTGTGAACAGTGCAACGTTTATATTCACTCACTTGAGTTTTCTGAATGTTTAGAAAATTGATCAAAACTGAAGACTGGAATATGTATTTGTCTCAAAAACCAGCCTAGGATAAATCTTTGTATGTCATATCGGTCATTTGATTCTTTTAATAATACATTCTTAGGTGTATCTGAGTAAAGTCTTTTGATCGTGGACTCATTCGATACATTAATGCGGTCCCGAAGAGTTTCTCCAACATCACAATCGGGACAAAAACTTGGAAACCATCTCGGAAGCTTTAAATTAAAAAGAAAAGAGAAAAACTCGGGGATCCTTTTTCCAATAATTGTATTTCTTCCAACCGCCACCTTTCGAATTGTTTTGACGGGAAAGGAGAAGGGGGGTGAAAGAAAAGAAGAAAAGCGGTTCTTAATCAAGGCCGGGGGATTTGCCGGGGATTTCGATGGAGGCGCGAATTGAGGGAAGAGGACCAACTTCATTTCACAGTGAAGTGGATTATTGATTTCCCGCCAACACATCGATCCACCCAAATGCGCCGAAATGTGCTCTCTCGGGGTGATTTGCACATCGCTTGCCAACATCGCGAATTTTCTAACCCTTTAATGCGCATGAAAAAGTTCTTAGGAGAAATATTTTCTTGTCCGTAACTGCATAAGGGAGAAGTGTCTTTTTGTCACTTAATTTGAGTTTTCTTTTTTGAAATAATGACGACCGGGGGTATCCTAATAGTTCGGCTTTTGGTCAGCGATATTTCTGTCCATTTTCGAATTTGTCCCCTTTGTGTAGAGCAGTGGTTCCCAAAGTGGTCCCTACGGACCCCCAGGTGTCCCCGATGTTATTCAGGGGGGCCGTGGAAAATTAAAA
Source organism: Trichonephila clavipes (assembly GCA_019973935.1). Classification (NCBI taxonomy): domain Eukaryota; kingdom Metazoa; phylum Arthropoda; class Arachnida; order Araneae; family Nephilidae; genus Trichonephila; species Trichonephila clavipes. The sequence goes on along the minus strand of BMAU01021296.1, from coordinate 58,352 downwards.
TTGAAATGTGGGTCCCTGAGCAACGTCAGGGGGCCCACGCAAGGTGTAATATAAAATAAAAAGTTTTGATCCATTTTTATTTTTGTGGAAATTTAAATAAATAACAATAATTTACTTAGATATTCCCGACTGGGTGTTGAACCCTTTTGCGCGTGGACCAACTCAAATCCCAAACACAGATCAATCTACGAGTACATTATCCACATTTTAAGGAACTTAAATCAATGTTTGAACAAGAATACCACACATTCTGGTTACAAAAGCAGATTCCGATTTTATATCCTGCATTGTGGATTATTGTACAAAAGTTGTTGACTATTTTCCAGTCTTTCAATTTGGTAGAACAAGGATTCAATGCCGTAAAAAACCTCATTACGAAAAAACACTAGTGCTTGTGGGGATTTGCGGTTGCTACTTACATTGAGACGGACATAAATACACTCATTACATCTCATCAAGTTCATCCAAGACATTAGTTGTTTTTTTTAATTTTAAACAAAAGCTATAATTTCAATGAATAATTCTCCAACAGAATTTTTTTTGTTTAAATTTGTAATTGTTATGCTACACATGTATGTAACTTTTTTACTTTGGGGGTCCTTGGGGAGGGATCCTGGAGCAAGTTTTAACTAAAAAGGGATCTGAGGGCAAGTTTTGTTCATAAAAAGAAGCCCATGGGTTAAAAAAGTTTGTGAAACACTAGTGCGCGTTAAATCTGCTCGTTGGTGTGCACGCGGGTAGTGTGGTACAGGCTCATATGACAGTGATGCACAATGACAGGGCTGATCTAAAGCCTGCGACAGAATATTCTTAAGATTCAATGATGTGGCCACGATTGCCTAGCGATCATGGTCACAATCTGGTGTGCCATAAGCTCAAATCCTAGTGCCCTTGGGTACCCGCTGTGTAGAGGGGCTAGTACATGCTAAGTCTATCGTAACGTTCCAGTTTGGAGAGCGGGATACCAGCCAGTGGCGTAATTTCACCCCTCATCAAAAAGAGGGGTTATGTTTTTTCAGTGTAAGATATGGGGTTAGGCCCAAAACCTGACTTTATTAGGGGAGATAATATTCTCAGTTACGCTATTTATACCAGCTCAGATGTCGTTTTCGCCTCTTGACCGAGGTTCAGAATTACGAGGTCCGTCGTCAATGACCCTCGTGTTGCTTTCTAGTGCAACCAATCATTCCAGTTTAATGAAAAGATAGAAAAACATTAAAAGAACCGATAGAAACCTGTTCTAACTGAAGCTAAATCCATTGCATTTTTGATAAAATTACTATTTAAATTGTATAAATCACTATACAGGTAATTATTCTTCTGTGCCCCTTCCCTTTTCCTGTGGTACTTTCTGGTGGGATTTAAGTCTATATATACCTATGTAAAAAAATTTTATAAGCATGTAGTAATGGTATTGTATTTATTTTTCTAAAGAGGTAAAATTAATTGCTGCCTTAATGGAATGGCTGCAAGAATGGATACGACCTCAAATGGTCTTAGAATGATTTAATTTCTACGTTATTTATAAAAAGTAATTGTTTCATTATTTATTTTAAGTATAAAATCTCTCTGGGATTCTTCTTCATTTTGACAATTTTGTTTTTATTTTTCAAATATTATCATTTGTGAATTACTTTTTTTTGTAGATATTTGCATTTATATCCCTCATTTTTTTCCCGGAAAAACTGAACAGATTAGAAATTTATTTTAGCCTAGATTTAGCCAGAATAGAACCAGAAAAAAATATTATGAAGATATTTTTAAAGTTCTTATACACACACACATAAGTTCAATTCAATTTAAGTACAAATAAAGCATAAAATTTGTATTAAATTACTTTAAGTTAGAAGTGAATTGGCAGCTTACAGGTAAACAGAGATCTTTTGGGGATGTTCTTTGATGGATTTCAATGACTTAAATAACAAATATTTTTAAGTTTAACATACCGGTACAATGTTTGTGCAATGTGCGAAATTGCAGTGTGTTTATTATCATTAAGGTATTCGACTACTTTCGGAACCGTGATTTTCAAAAGCGCATAAATGGATAATTTCCATGATATTTAGTGTCACTTAGATTAGAATATATGCATAAAATTGTTTTAAGGACATTTTAACAAAAAAAAATTATTTAAATACAATATTTTGGCAAAAAACTTACTTAGAATAATTTTTTTTCCAAATGTTCTCCTTTTGTGAAAAAAGCTTCTATTATAATAATATTTTGCCTGTATATATCTCAGACCTCTGTTCAGAGGCTCAATTAGAATTTTTGAAATATATAACTTAGAAGTCGGTTTATTCATATTTTACGACAACAGAGGGGAGCAATTTTGAGAAAAAAACGCGTATAATTATTTCAATTGGTAGTAACTCTGAAAATAATGTGAATTTTTCAAACATTCTAGTTCAGCCTTTGTAGAGAGGTCTGGGCTATATACAGGCAAAATATTATTATAATAGAGCCATTTTTCACAAAAGGAGAACATTTAGAAAAAAGATTATTCTAAGTTAATTTTTTGCCAAAATATTACTTTTAAATATAATTTTTTTTTGTCAAAACGTCCTTAAAACAATTTCATTCATATATTCTAATCTGAGTGACACTAAACACGAAAATTATCCATTTATACGTATTTTTTAAATCACGGTTCCGAACGTAGTCGGATACCTTAAACTGATACTAGATACCTTAGCACTAAAAGCTTTCACTTAAAAACGCCCACTACTGTTCACTCTATGAGTTGTAAACCTAAAAAATTTAGGACGAAAATAACTTATTAAGGCTATCTTCGAACATGAATCTGAAAAAGGCTCGCAGGTGGCCGAGATAGCCAAGGGTTCATGATAGCGAACTCTTGAACCTCATCGCTTCTGTCGAGTCCGTTAAATCTGTCGAGGCTAACTTATTTGGAGAAAGGGGTGCCAAGTCAGGTGTCGTCCTCGTCACTTAACCGTGGCTCAAAATTACATGACCTGTCGCAATAACATACTCACACTTCAAAGAGCGACATTATTAAATAGTAATCATCATTACATCTGTCAGAATCAATTCCTTTTTCTCTGGGCAAAATATGTTTCATATTTCATGCTGTAAACAATAAACTGAATTTTAACTTTTAGGTATTAAAAAGAAAAAATACGTTATTTATATATAAATTATTTCCGAGCTTAACAGACACAGCCTGGTAAATAGACACATGCTTTGAGGGCAGGGATGTCGTAAGGCATGGGCCAACTGGGCCCAGACCTCACAATCAAGGGGGCCTCGACTCTCTCTTAATACGATTATGATCCGGATAATTTTGTTGGTTAAATATAATTTACGTTCATATATTCTCCGAAAAACAGGGATCTGCATGTCAACTGGCAAAAATGGTAAGACTATTATTATGTGATGACCGTTGTCCATGTCTAGGCCTAATACCATACAGAATCATTTAACTCATTGAGTCGAACCTGTTCATGCTTGGGTTTTCGAGATTGCGAGTCGTGCACTTTTGTTTGTTTCAAATTACCGTTTAAACGACGATGAATGCTAATGCAGCAGGATTAAGAATACGTGATAACTGTGAAGCGTTGCGGGGAAAAAAAGAAACAATTGTAAGGAACAACCTTAGATTTATTTCTTCCTCCACAAATTACGAAATCGAAATGCGCGCGCGCTAGTCTTAATATTGACTCAACGATTAAGATTGCTTAAGAAATTAGATTGACCAATGTAAATAGACATGACATGCACGAAATACGAATTTCATAGCACAAACTTTTTAGTGGGATGAATTATGCAATAAAAACATCCAGCAATTTATCTCGCCGTTTTTGACTTCGTAAAATCCCCAAATGTCTCGTCAAATCGACTGGATAACTTGAGCTCATCTTGCTCTAAGTGTGTGGCAGTGTTTCATTACCTGTTTAACACCATCCATTCTCCTTAATTAGTCTATTAAACGTACAGTATTTAGAAATCATGTTTGTTGTTCACATCTTGGCAATTGTTATAAAATGCAGGGAATGTGATTTTTGTCTTAGTAAATAAAACAATGAAAGAATTTTTTGATAATATATGCAAGAACTTGATATTTTCATCTTAAACATTTTGTCGAATTTTCGTGACACTTAAAAATTAATTATTCTAAAGTCACAATGTGTATATTCAATTAAATGCATATTTTTTCATAGTTTTTATTTACTAATGAAAAAAATAAGTTGATTTGATATAAGAATGATATAGAAATCTTGACAGGAAACATTTTAACGTTTACATTTGTTTCAATATTAAAAATATGTAGCCGTGAGTTAGATCGATATACATAATTGTGAGACGGGTTGTCTTGCTTGTACCACGGTAGGATTTCTAAAACATTTTGCGTTTTTTTTAATTGTTGTAATGTTTGCTTTTACTTAAAATGGCCCATTTTGGCGAACATCCGAGACAATGAACACAAGCAACCTATAATGGTCATTTTTTTAAAAAAAATGGTATAATATGGTCACCTAAGTTTTGCATTCACTCAGAACTATGAGGGTCGTTTCCAGGAAATCGCAAGTTAAGATCTATTCCCCGAAAGACTATTGTGTTAAATTAATAAGAATTTTGTTCACATTAAACGTGATTAGATTTTTTTTCTGCTTCGCTTGAAGGGCGATGATATCCTATCTCTGAAGTTGTAATGGGACTCAAAGACTAATATCTGATTAAAATGATAAAATCTTCTTCAACGACTCCACAGCTTTGGGTGGGCCCAGGCCTTCTCCAGAAGTTCTCTCCAGGAATATCTACTTTTGGCAACTGTTTTCTATCTAGTTTTCTGTTTTCGAGCTGTGTCTTTTCCGACACAGTCAAACCATCTCAACGGGGATCTGCCCCGAGCTCTATTTCCCATGGGCTTTGCCAGAACGATTTTCATTCATTCCACCACCAGCCCATTTAAGTCTCTGTAATTTGACAAATTTTACAATACCAGGATGTTTGTAAATTTTGTAGAGTTCTAAGTTAGATCTTCTTCTCCATGATCCATTCACTTGGAATCCACCAAGAATACAGCGTAATATCTTTCTCTCGAAAATTCCCTAAGCAACCTCATTACGTAAAGTCAGTAGTCTGATGCATATAAGTCAGGACAGATCTTATAAGAATTTTATAAAGAAGCAATTTAGTTCTTAATTTGAGAAAACGATTTTAACTTTCAAGACATAAGGAAATCTATTTGTAGGAATGATTTTTTTTATAAATTTCTGGTGCTAGCTCATTTTTATCATTTAACTCAGTTCCCAAATAAGTAGCACTGTTAACTTTTTCAAATTTATAAATGCCAGTTTCTATGTGACTAAGTTTTAAGTCGGACTTTAAGAATAAAATCTGTTAAGAATAATTTTCTACGCAACTGTGCCAAAATTCACTTAACATAATCGTGTATTCATAGATGTTATTCAAGGACTTTTTTTGCAGTTACACCGATAAATAACATTCGTGATCTTCTTATCATACCTTCCTTCTAGGGTTGGCCCCGTTCTGGGCCCCAACAGCTCCTTGCACGACGCTAATGCTACCAAACCTTTTTCAGCCCTACACTTTCCATCACATCCGAACGAAATATTTCAGTCCTAGGTGGGATTTATGTCTTCCCTACAAGCGCCATCGTCTACCTTCAGCAAGTGAATCGAATGAAAAATTTGAAAGATATGGCACGTAGCAAATCTCGGAGGCGACCGTCCATAACTTATATTTTGAATTATCTTCACCGAAAAAGCTTTCTTATTATTTTATTTACCCTGTCAATGGACAGATAGCACTCGTACAGTGTTTCAAATGTGACAAAACCTGTATAGAGAAACACCGCTCTATTACATCATCGGCTGCGCGCAGAAAGAAGAAAGAACTCGTTGGCAGACATGCAGTATTTCATTCGCGAGCGTGGTTGGAATGAGTGTAGCCTGTAATGAGTGCTCCCCGTGGTCCAGTGGGGAGGATTGTTGTTTATGACGACGCGAGACATGGGCCCCGCACGACGACGAGTGATGGGCCGGGTCGGGCCACCCACAGAAGTCTCCCACGCATGGGCGTACAACTCCCCATAGCTAAAAAATTATTTTTCCACCCAGCAGATGGGTTGCAACAGCGAAATTTTAAACTAACAAGAAAATTCCTTTGCCTAGATATGCTGATTAGCTCACCAATCTTGATTTGGGTCGAGTGGCTCTCCCCTGAGTACCACCAACGGCTGGTACAGTTGCCACACCCCCTCCTAAAAGGATGTTGTACTTGCTAATGCCAAGAGGTTGCACCAGATGGGACTGTTGCAATGCATCTTTTATCAATTCGGTCTCCCCACCAGTGAAGGGAACCAACGCGCGAGATTCCAGCTGAGTTGGCTTCCTATGGGATACTAGCAGAACACAGGGGGTTCCTTGTTGGATTGGGGGATGTGCAACAGCTGTCCCAGACTGGGGTTTCCTTTCCTCTAGGGTTATTTATGGAATGCAAGGAACAAAGTACAGACTATGTCTGTTCAGTTAGTTCATGAATTCAAGTTTCTTTCAAAAGTTATGAAATAACTTGTTTCAGAAAAAACACCTTTATCTAAAAAGGAGAAAGAAATGAGTGTGTGTTTTGAAATAAAGGATGGATTCATTTTCAGTTTTCTCTTGAATAGTTCACTTCTTGAGCAATCCAAAATGGAGGTAAAAACATTTGTCAAAATAAAGTGAATTTTATAACAATGGAGAACTGTGAAGCGTCATAGTAAAAACAAATTATCCGACTTAATATATTTATTTATAAATCTACGTGACCAAGAACTATTTCCCTTCAATTAACAGTACTTTCGTAAGTATGATTCAAGTGTAGCCAAAATATATTGCGTGACTCTGAAATTATCATGGGATACTAGCAGAACACAGGGGGTTCCTTGTTGGATTGGGGGATGTGCAACAGCTGTCCCAGACTGGGGTTTCCTTTCCTTTAGGGTTATTTATGGAATGCATAATACTTTTAATTTATTCCTGGATATAAGTTAATTTATACCATGATTTTCAACAAAATATATATTTTTACTTAATATTTCACCAAATTAAAAAAAATCATAATTAAATGAAAATAAAGTATTCAATTTTTAAGGTGAAAATAAAGCATTCAATTTAAAGTGAAAATAAAATGAAAAAGTATTAAATTTAAAATTATATATATATATAAGTATTCAATTTAAAGAAAAAATTCATAATTTCTTAATACTAATTTTTTTTTTTACCTAAAAACTACGCGCACGTTCAATTATGAACTATTTTAAGAAAATGCGACCTGAACTCATTTTAATATATAAAACTAACTTCCATTTCTGGACCAATGCGATATCTATTTTTATGCGATTTTTTCAGACCAATGCGATATTTATATAACGCTTTAGCATCATTACCATTTATGCTCTTGATACTATCCTCATTTGTATTATTATTGTTCAAATGAGAAGTCTTCTCTGCGGTGTGCTCTAATTTGAATCTCATTAAATATCAAATGAGTAATTAATTTTACTTTGAAGTGAAAGATTGCATATATAAGAGGATGTTTCTAAATTAAAAGACCTGGGTATTATAAACAGGTATATGTGTTATATTCACATAATTCCAGAAGTTCTCAAAACCAGAGTTTTGTTGAGCGAAGGTGCAGTCTTAAAGTATTTGACGCTGTGATGCTTTTATTTAATATTTTTTTGATTATGTACTAGCGAAATATAATAACAAAAATAAACGATTCTATAAAATTGGAAAGTTAAATATTTTAAATAAACTCTATACAAGCCACTGAGAACGATATCATTTTTGACATATTGTAACATAAAAGAAACACGTATGCCCCCTTTGCTTTGAGTGTTTGATTTCTACTACATTTTATTTTGTATCTTCTTTTTTCCACTAAAAAAAAACTGTATTCCTTGACTAAAAAAATAGATGTACTTTATCTAGGCTATATATAGATACATTTTCTTTTCATGATTCGTGTCTATATCCTTTCAAAAAGACAAACAACTTCGCATATTATATACATTTATTTTATTAATAAACTCAATACAAGAACTATTTATATAAATGAAATGCTTTTCAACAATTGAGTATACTTTCTCAGTTCGGTGAATCCTTCCAGTATCAGTGTATATGTAACTGGTAATAAATTTCGAAAAAGAGAAATTTATACAATTAAGAATTCATATTACTGCTATCTCATGTTATATTTCTATTTTTGTCATGTCTCTGCAGCCTATTTTTGGGCTTTAACTTTTACACTTTCAAGTTGTTCATCTTTTTCATAATGGAATTTTAAATCTCAAACACCCACGCTAGTATAAAACCTGTTTCAAAAAGGACAATTTTGAGGGAAAATTGGTTTTTGATAATCAAGATAAGAATTCCTATTAATCTAAAAAACTGGACTCTGTTACTTAAGAAAGTGCATGTTACTGAGTTCAATTACTTCATTTTCAATATTTATTTTATCGAGTAGTCATTCGTGGAATCGCCGAGTTGTGGATTGCAGTCCTGATGACTCTTAAAAAAACAATGTATTGGGTAGAGGTTTAAAGTCCTCACGTTCACCATAGTGTTGAAGTTTGTAGAATGGAAAGAGAGAGAGAGTCAGTTCTTGTGTCGCCTTTTATCACTTAACTATGGCATAGAATTACTAAGTTCGTTTCCTATGGTCCGCTTTTAAAGGCAACGTTCATGAAACAACCAAAGATAAACTGATCAGTTGCAATGTAGAAAATTAATTGAATTTCATGTCAGTATTAACAAATTGGTGCTGGTTTGATATCACGGAGCAAGGCACCAAGCGCTGCTTGGCGCGATAAAGTAATCACGCCAAGCATCGCATGTTGTCGCTGAAATGGAATCCAAGATGGCGGCCTAGCGGAATCAAATCGTCAGGAAGATAATTTTAAAAAATTGTTTTGAAATACATTGAAATATATTTCAAAAGAAGAATACAGGAAGAGATTGAGAATAACCAAAATCAATCAATAAATGATCAATAACAATGTAATTTAATATAAAGTTATTATTATACTAATGTAATATAATAATATGCAGTATAAAATAATAGTCTTATAATTTAATAGTAATTATATATAATATTCATATGGTACGATTTAATAATAATTAGTATATATATAATAATAATCATATAAAATAATTTAAAAGTAATTATAAAAGAGAATAATCATCGCATTGTAATATAAAAATTACACATAAGAATACTCCAACCGAATACTCATATAACGTAATAAATTTAAATAAATAATGTAATAATTATAAATGAATAGCAAATTAATTATAAATGAAAAACATAATAATTATAAATGAATAACAAATTAATTATAAATAAATATAATAATTATAATTAAATAACATATGTAATAATATTTATAAATACATATAATAAAAAACAGTTATTATAAATAACGATTATATGATTATCACATATTATAGTAATTGTATTTTTATATTATATTATTAATAAAGAAATAACATAATGCACATTAAAATTAATAATGAATATCAATTAAAAATTACTAAAAACTTGCAATATTCCTAAAACTGCAAAAAATATCACGGTAACCATATTGTAATGTTATCGTCCATCTTGGCGAACATAAGCAACAACTTGATGGTGCCCCGTGATATGAAACGAATTCCAGTAAATTAACCGAACGCTTCCACTATGATTGACAGCATAACTTTGCAGTAACAAGTTGTACTCCATGTAACTCATGGTTATCATGTAGTCTGTATCTGGTGCTCCTTTCTTATCTCATCACACTCTACAATGCACAAGAAATATTTTAAATTACCATTTTCTATCTTTCTTGAGAGAAGTGAAGTTTATTATACGTACGGTACTGCAGAGAATTTCATTTTTGAAAATTTGTGAAACATGGAAAAAATTGATAGTGAAATTCCTATTAAAACTGTTGCATTTTCTAATGCTTTGCATTGTTTCAAAACTGCGAAAGCAGACCTTATACAGCAGGATGTAAATAACGTAAAGTTTTCATATCTGCATAAAGTCGAAAAAGAATTCTTTCGAGTCAGAAATCAAAAATATTGTCTAACATCTATAAGTCAATATTTTAAAATTCCCAATTGACTGGTGCGTAATAATTCTCTAACATTATTTTTAGCTGTTGAATAAAAAAAATGTGTAATTTCTAACTATGGATATTTTTTGTGTAGTTGCTTGTAGAATTTCCAAGATGTTAATGGGAAAATTTTGTACTATGTTTGTACCTCAATATAACAAACAGTCCTAGATTAAAAACCAAAATGTACGGTCTCGAGGAATTCATTAAATCGCGGTCCTATTGTAATTATCCAAAAGGTTAAAAAAAGATATTGCAAGTTCAATGTGAGTCCTCTTTAGCAAGATTCTAATGAAAAACAACAATTAGTACTAGACTAGCTGCATGGCCCGGCGTTGCACGGGCTTCTTTTACTTTTACAAATTTTCCCTCCCCTTCTCAAAATATAAACATTTCCAATATACTTTTTCAAAATTGCTTTGTTTTTTCCCCCTCCACTTAGCCCGGAGTTGCTCGAGCTTTAACAGAGTGTATAACTTAAAATTGCTTGTTTCGAAATTTTGTCGCTTCTTTTCTTTGTCAGACAGATTTATACCCCCGGGCGTTGCACGAACATTTTTGAATGCATAATATATTGCCATGGAAATTCCCCTCTCGCTATCAGCTCTTCATGGCGTGTGTGTGTGTGTGTATATAATTTCTATATTAACGTCATTACAAAATTATCTTAGTACTAGATAATACGCCAATTTCAAATTAAAACGTATGTTAAAATTTAATTTCCTTTCTATAATTTTATAACACTTCTTACGTAAATTTTACTCAAAGGTACCACTCTTACTCTCCCCTTCCCTTTAATTTCTGGATGTAAGAAAAATACACAAACAGGAGATATGATTTCGAAAAGAAAAAAAAAAGACAAATCAGTTTAATATATTTGAATTTCCTTTTTATTATGCTCAGAGCTCTGCGTTTTATCCGCTGGCCATTGAATCTAAACTATGACCACTAAAGTAACCCCTAAAAAGCATGAGAATTATCTCTCACGCACTTGCGAGTCATTCAGCCAATCAAAACAATAATTCTGGGGTGTCACGGGGGGGAAAACCCTTTACGGCGCAATTAAATAATAATGGGCAGCCTCTTAGAACAATACCTGCTCAGTTCCTTCTTCAAATATATATATATATATATATATATACATATTTCACATTTTTTTTAAAATATTGATTCATCCTTAATTATCCAGGAATGGATGATCTCCTCTGAAATAAACTTGGTTAAACCCGAGGAAGAAAAAGAGATGGGGAAAAGGGAAATAAATTGTCTGATCCCAAATGCAGTTGTAGAAAGAGCGGCCCTTGTTGACCTTTTTTTTTCCTTCTTCAAACAGAAGATCCTTTTATCCGAGAATAAATTTCCTCCCCGAGAGCACTTCTCAACTGCTCCCCTCCCCTTTTTCCCTCTCTGTCGGAATTTATTTATTTCTGGTTAATCTTTGGAGATTTTTTTTAGTACGGTGGGGGAATCTCCTCTAAGCCTTTAATTACAATTCGGCTGTAAATTTACTTTTCCTTTGTAGTATTTTATTTAAGTTAGATTTCTGGGTCGATATTGTGAAAAAAAATAAAATGTAAGGGATTAAGAAATAATCATCGTATTCATGGCAAAGTAATAGTGCGCAAAAAATTATATAATGTAAGAATAAATGAAAAAAATGCTCAAAATTTAACATTAACAATAAATTAAAATTATATTTTAACAGTCGGGCCGCGATTTAAGGATTTTTTTTCTTTCCCCGATTAAAATAAAAGCAAGCATCCCTATTTAACAAATAAAAAATATTTTAAGAGCTAAAAATTTTTTTATTTATCAATTTATATTAGAATTTTTTTTTTCAAATGGCATCCTTTTCATCCGGAACAGGAAAAAAAAGCACACACTTTTCTTGTAAGTAGCGAATTTCGAGGGGAAAGGGTGCAGATTATTATTAGACTTAACAGGTGACTTTACGTGTGAGTTTTGAGTAGAACATGAATCTACTTTCTTATCTCATCCCACTCCAGAAAGCAAGAGACATTTTGAGATGCCGGTGCAACTGAAATTCAGGAAAATGTTGATTTGTCGGAGGCGATTCAGGAGCTATTCTGATTCAGAAATTGATAATAAAACTCTTATCATCTCTTAACTCTTAATAAACTCTTATCTCTCTGTTACCTTTTCCAATTCTTTACATTGTTTGGAAACAGTATAAACGTACCTCATGGAAGATGTAAATGTCGCAGTATTTTCTTCTTTGCATAAAGTCGAAAAAGAGCTTTTTCAAACCAGGAATCAAAAAGATTGCCAAACATCTATTAATCTCATTTTTAAAAAATTTCCAGTTAACTGCTGCATAATAATTCGTTAACAGTATTTTTAGTTATTGAATATAAAGTGCGAAATTTTTAACCATGGATATTTTTTGTGCAGTTAGTTCTTTATTATAAAATTACTGTACAATTATTGCAAAATATTTGTACTGTGCTTGGACCCCAATTTAACGAAAAGAATGTTCGGTCCTAATAAATTCGTTGAATCGCGAGGTCCGACTGTATATTTATTTGATTTTCTGAAATAATATATTTCATATAAAAGTAAGAATTTGGGCAACGAAAATTTTTTTTATGTATAGTCTTTGATTTCAATAATTGGTTCTGCTTTTTTCATAGTTTAAATGGCTTAATAAACCGGATTTAATTTTGGAATTTATTTCAGTCAACTTCTTGCATTTCTTTTGTTTTTACAGCTTGTTAAAATTTTAAATTTTATTTCTAAATACATACTGAATGAAAAAAAAAGCAACATTGCATTTATTCACATTGAATCTCAAAATTTGTTTATTGAATTTACTTTATTTATTACTTTTAAAAAATAGCACTGTAGATTCAATGTGTACAATTCAGTTCAAACACAAAAAAATTAAGAACTCTTTTATTTTGTTAAATGAATATTTTGTACAAAATAAAATTTAAATTCTTCAAAATGCAAAGCAAAATGCTACACATAAATAAAAGAATTTACGAGAAAACAATATATGTTTTATTTTAAAATTTACCGTTACAAATATAAATATAACATTAATAAACTCTGTTTTACACTTAAAAACCTTATTTATATTCATAAAATGGGCGCTCAATTCACTTTTGAGTGGGCCTAGTATCAAAATTCATTGGAGTATATCTATTGTAAAGAAATGAAAGACACTTATTGCAAAGTGTCAGAATGTTACACATTTTGAAGGCCCTGTATCATTGATATTTTTAATACGGTGGTAGCCTACGCCCATGGCTCATTTAATCCATATAGTGTTTATAATCGCAAGTTGAAGACTACTTTGCGAGGATAAAACCAGTTTGGATTGATAGTCAACCTTCCTCTTTTCTGTTTATAATATTGAGCGAAATCTAAAAGATTTTAATGCATAGATCTTCTGAATCCATAATTGATTATCATATGAAGGTACATATCTAAATACATCAGAAAATACTCAAATCACAGTTCGAATCAAAGTATAATAACCATGTTATGGCCAGAATGAGTGATTTATAAACAAATTCAAAACGTAATGGCCTCAAAACTACAATTTATTATAATTAATTCAATATCTAAATCTATAAATATATTTATAATGAAAATGTATTATGTATACATACTTCTCATAACAATACTAATCTAAATAATGATATACATTTTTCTGTTTTGTAGGAATAATATATCTGTAGCAGTGATGTAACGTTAGTCCCCCAGCAAAGTCAGGTTCTAAGCTCCTGGCCGGATCTTATAAAGAATCGCAAAACCATAACATTAGGCTCTGGGCCCCCTAGAATCCTGCAACCCCATCCCTCGCAATGTGGGAAAAGGGGGACACATTACGCCACTGTTTTGTATTCTGAAATACTCTCTTTAAAAAAAACCGACGCTCCAAAAACGAGTTGTCCAATAGAGACAAAAATTGGTGGTGACAAAAATATTATGTACTGAATAGAAAATGATTTGAATTTCGAAAGAATTGAAAGATTTATTTTAGAGTTACATAGTTACAAAGTAACGAGCTCAATAAGGTATTGACCCACCTCTAGCCTGGATGCAAGTAGCCACACGACGTGGCATAGAGTGATAAGGCACTCTGATGGTCTCCTGCGGTATTTCATGCCAAATTTGCTCCAATTCTCGGGAAAGGTGATCAACATTCCCCAGTAGACGCAGTCTCCTTCACTTCAAATCCCAGACATGCTCGATTAGAGAGATATCTGGGGATCTTGCTAGTCAAGGAAGTGTTTGACAAGTTGTAAGACAGTTCATAATAACATGTGTGCTGTATGTGGTCTGGCATTATCTTGCTGAAAATAAGGCCAGGGTACTGCAAAAGGAACGGTAGCAAAATTGTTCTCAGAATATCGTCGACGTACCGCTGTGCTGTAAGTGTGCCTCTAATGACGCCCAAAGGGGCCTGGCTGTCAAAAGAAATGGCACTCGTTACCATAACTCCTGGTTGAGGGCCTGTGTGGGATACAATACTGAAAATAGGATTGGCACGCTGGCCTCGGCGTCTCCAGACACGTCTTCGATGATCGTCAGGATACAGTTGGAAGTGGAATTCTTCGCTAAACACTATACGTCCCCAGTCAGTATGTTTCCAACCTGATAGAACCAAGCAGCACTGTAATCTGGATCGACAGTGTGCAAGTGGGAACCGCTACATCATGAGCTGAAATCTGCCATTGTCCACCCATTCTTGCCAGCATCTTCTTCCAGCAGTATCGCTTCGACCCATATGACGAGTGATTCTCGTCATATGGGTCGTACGTCCAATTCATTCATTGGATTGGATCGCTATTCATTCATTGGATACCAAATTTTAATCATTTGCATGTTAGGTACAAATGTCTTTGTAGTCGAAATTTCATTTCAATCGGGCAACTCCTTCTTGATGCGTCATTTTTTTTCCGTTGTAGATTGTAGGAAGTTTGTACATGAATAGAAATTTCAGAAATCTTTGTAGAATAAATATTACATTTATTAAATGCCTTCATTGAAGTGGCGCAAATTTATAAGAAATTTTAATTACTAAAAAAGTCTATAATAATGTAAACAGATCACAAGTAGGAGGAAGGTCAGATTTTCGCCCCATAAACTTGGGAAAAAATTTCACATGTTTTATTTTTTTTATAATACAATCCACGGGAAAAACCAAATTTTCATATCATTAGTAAATATGTTTTTTAAATACAAAAAATTCATTGAAATGGATGATTTTTTTTCTCCAAAAAATTTGAAGAAAGCTTTCAATCTAAAGAAGATTGGAGGAGAATAGAATTAAAGGTTATACATTGATGCTTTTCATCTCTGTTTCAATATTTTTCATTATTTTTTCAAGGGGAAAATTGGAGTAAGATGCTATAGTTTGAAGAAAAAAATTTCAATTTAAAAGTAAATTGAAGGAATTATATAAAAATAACTATTATTAAAAAAAATAACACAACAGGATTCAATTCACGAATTACACGTAACTTTAATCAATCCTAAATATTTTTTGGTACAGCCCAAAATGAAAGAACTGAAGTATTGTGTAATGTTGACTTATTATATACAAAACATATCAATTAGGAAATGAATGTCATTGAATAAAGCAAACAACTATATCATTTTATAAAAGCATCATTCAAAATTTACATCATTGTAATTTGTATAAATAATTTCCATTTAGCCGTTTAATTTCTAATATTCTGATTATATCCAGGAGTAGAAAAGGAGCTATTATATGCTAGAGCAGGGGTCGGCAACCCCCTTTTAGCTGTGGTGTGCCAAATCAATCTACTAATATGATTCATCTTGCCACATTTTTGAAATTTTTTGATTCCTGTGATAATGCATGTAGATATAGAGAATAGAGCTCAATAATGTAGATATTTAAAATTTTATTACTTTTAATTTTGTATAATTTACAGATATTCCTTAACATAAAAATAGATAACATAAAATATAAATATTTCCCTTCATAATAGTTAGCTAAAAATTTTAATGCGAATTTTAATGTTCTATTTTCATATCGCAAAATGTGTGATTTTCAATTTAACATAATTCTCAGCATTCAGTTGTTAAACAAACTTCTTTGCAGACACGAAGTATTTTTTATATGAACCAAGAATTTTTACTTTAGAGCCACAAAAGCGGAAAATAGAGTACATGTAATTTTCTCTCTGCAAACAATTAAATCTCTCCAGCAATGACATTCAATAATTCATAGCTAGAAATTTATCTTTAGAGTTAACATTCAAATTTTTTCATATTTCCGTAAATGTTAACAATTCTGAAGATGTTTGTCAAATAAAGGGCATTGTAAATTTATCAACTTAGATCCACTGACAAATTTGTAGAAAAGCGCAGAGTGCCACTGAGAAGTGTACCGCATGCCAAAGGTTGCCGACACCTGTGCTAGAGGAAGGATTTTTAAGTCATTCATGACAACAACAAAAAATGAGATGAAATTCTTTTTAAAATAATCTATTCATGAAATCAATTAGAAAATTTACCACATATACTGAAACACGAAACAAACCATAATTTTTTCAATGAGTTACCTCTTTGGAATGGTTCTGAAAAAAAAAAACGAAAAAATATATGAGAATGGTGCACAAATATATATATAAAATAATAATATGGAACTTTTTAAGAGCAAGTATAATAATTGAGTATTTTAATAAAATAGAGTACTTATAAGTTAAAGGAAAAAATGAATGGTATTTGTTTGATTTTGAAAAAAAACTAGAGATAATTCAGACACTTTGACTTTAAAAGTAATTTATGAAGTTGTGATTATTTGTTTCTTTCAGATGACGAATTTCCCTATGCTCTTGATTTTCAATGTTATTTACTTATGTATTTATTTAAATGGAAGAATCACCAAAGGAAGAAAATAAAATTATACAAAGTACTTTAAGAATTAATGTGAATTATTACATTTTGATCTTCTGTTCTTTTCCATTGAAGTGTATTATCGTTTCTGAAACAAACATTAAAATATTTTGTGAATAATTACATAAAATTTCCACTTAATTCATGTTTTTAATGTACGTTGTGTAAATTGGTTTCTGATAAAGTTAAGGGTTAAAAGATACATGAAAAAAAAATCCTGTATACTTTGACTTTTTTAAAATTTATGTTTAAAGCATTATTGTGGGGCGGGGTAAAAATTTAAAATAATATTTATCGTTTCCCGTAACACATACAGTAAAATTTTATTCAACAATAAATGATCATATCAACATACTAAATCATATTATCTGAAAGATTTGGAAATAAATACAAGTATTACAAAAAAAAATAATTAAAAGAAAAAGAGAATGAAAGCTCAGTGATATATATATATATATAATGACCATTTGAATATCAATTCATTTACAACTTTAATAATTTAATCTTTGCTCTAAAGAAACCTTCTTTTACAATATCCTTACAAATTATCCAATTGTTTATACCGTTTAAAAGTTTTATCTAATAAAGATAATACATCCAGCTATAAATTTATTTTTTTCTCACAAAAGTATCATTATAGTTCATTAGCGATTTTTATCTTATACAAAAAATTTAAATTTCAATAAATTTTCAAGAATAAATGAAATTAGGATATTGTGAGTGGAACATACACACATTTCAATATATATATAGATATTAATCTATATTAATCTTAATTTATGTTATATGATGCATTAAGTGTAAAGTATTGGTAAAGTCTAAGTAAATCGATTCATTTGATAAGCTGTTTTTGATAAGATTTTGTTTATCGAACCAAATGCGGCAAACAATTCAATTAGGTTTGACAAATACTATTTCCTGGTCGAATTGGAATGCCAATTGATGTTGATGTTTTCTTTCGTTACAATTAATTCCGAAATGACAGTTCCACATCAGTCAAAGAATAAGAAAATTAAACTTTATTTCCATTGTTTTCTCCAAACGTTCGTTAGCCTACTTTCGTTCGGAAACGTTCTAATCAAGATTTAATTACATGTGTACAGGCCGAAGCAACTTAAAAAGAAAGCCTGTCCCGGAGGCAAGTTGTTTAGAACTAATAATTCAGTCCCTTCATCCCCCAATATGCCGACTTCCATCCTAATTTCTTCTTTTGTGTGCTGTGGATGTCATTTGGAGAACAATGCAGTTGCCCCCCGGGAAGGGGGGAGGGCGGCGATAACCAATGAAAAGGAAGAAACGCTCTTCCCCCTTTTCTCTCCCCGCCCGGCCTCCGGAGGACTGTCTCTCTCTCTTTCCCGACTTCCTCTCCCCCTTTCCATTTGATAAAAGACACGGTGTGCTAGATTTGGCAAGCTATCGCTTTCCTAACTAATGACTTAAGCATTGTTTACAACATTTTTAATAGCGATTATTTATAACAATTTCGTCTCCAAGGGGAAAAAAAGAGAGAAAGAGTAACTAGTATAGATATTTTGTAAGATAATTTAGTTTGTACTTAAACTGCAGTATTAAACCATTTCAAAAATTATGCTAACTTTTAACATTTTAGTACTTTCTCTTTGGACATTATATTTGTGCTCTACTTTATCAGGATTAAAACCCATTTCAAACATTGATAAATCACAACTAATGATATTTAAAATCAATTTAAAATGTCGTACTATATCTTAACATTTTTCACGTGGAATTTTACTGAAGTGTAAAATGTTTTTTACTATCCAAACTGCACAATATACATTTTAAATGTGACTTTTACTCAGGGGCGTAGCTACCGCCGTATCAATGATATGGGCCCCCCAAGCTACAGGGGCCCCAACTAACAGGATTCCCATATCTAAAAAAAAGAGCCCCGAAGGAATTTTGATACGGGGCCCTCTCAGAGCTACCTACACCTGTGCGCTTCTACAGTAATTATTTAACACTATAAATTAATCTTGCTATATGTTTCGTGTACACTTAACATCCTTCATGATATTTGTCTCCTATAAACTATAAGTAATCCATTCAGTGAAGAAGAAGAAGGAGAATTTTTAGAAGTCAGGGGCCAATGGACTCAATACATGGCGGTCACGTGATGAGGACAAGCACGTGTTCTCCATTTAATTCAAAACAGACATCAAACTAATAGTACTTATTGTTCTATTTGTAAAACTTGGGTAAAATTTCAAATTTCATTATCTATGTTCATTATTGTTGGTGATAAATTTGTACTTTTAAAGAAAAAGTTTTTGAAAAAATCAATAGTTGGCAATAATGAAATGCATGAACTGATTAGTTGGCAACACAGGATTGCTTTTATCGTGTGTCTATGACGTCACGTGACTTTTTGAGCTGATAGGCTAAAAACATGTGGTTATCATTATCATGTAACTGTGACATCACATGAATTGAGCCCATTAGGTCAAGGCCTCGATCTTGGAGTTGTTCCCTACTCGGCCTTAATAAGATCATGATTCAAATCATTTTAATAGTCAAATATAATTGTACTTTAAAACGTCACAGGTAGGGCCTTATTTTTGCATAAGGGCCTAAGACCTGAAGATGTCTTTGGTCATAGGAAAATTCTTATTGCTTTTTGGCATAATTTTTTAAAGTTGTGGTATCTTATGAACAAAAATAAATTTCTTTAAATATTGACACTGTAGTGACAAAAGAACAAAGTTCATTAAAAACGTTTTTAACAATTGCTATTGTTTTAAAAAATATATAATTTCCGTTCTAACTCCTTTCTTTATACTTTTATGGATCTTTTCTTCGAACAACTCCTTTAGAACGATTTTAATAAAACAAATTTTAAAAGTTTTTCTTTCATTCAATCATTTAATAAATATGCATGTGCAGAATTTAAGACACAAGTAAATACAATTAAGCATTTTTTCTGAATTATTCGTATTTTAAAATATCTTTATTCTGATTACTCTTGTCTAATTTTTTTCCCCCAAAACGATATAGCTATTAATATTTGGATTAGTCCTCAAAAACTGCAAGTGACAGACGTAAAATTATCAGATCCTTTTTGTACCATCACTACATTTTATTTTTACAAAAAAAAAAATGCATACTATATAAAATCATAAGTAAACAACATGTGAAAAATAATATTGAGTCTAATTTGTGACATAATTTCAGGACCGAGCTTTGATTAAAAATTCTTATTTAAAAAAATTAATCTTGTAACAAATATGCTCTTTATACAAACCCATTAAAAAATCATAGCGCAAATACTGCCAGGTATCCGGAGTAATAATCGTTTATCACTAAACGTGCATTAAAAAAAAGTTTTTGCGGCTGGGCCATTGGCGAAATTTAAGGCACCCTGCTGGCGACATCCCTCCGTGCGGCAACCTCATTCGAAATGCCGTCATAGATTATGATAGCGTATAGCAGTGGGTCGAGACAAGGGAGGGAGAGCATGTAGAAAATGCATTAGGCTCGCTGTAACAAAGGAATAGTCTAATTTGCCACCCCCTTTTCCCGCCTCATTTTAGATTCCCTCCCCCGTGTATTTTTTATTTTATTTTATTTTTACACATTGCTCAAACAAGCGCCAACTGTGTACATATTTAAAAGCTGAGGGTGCCTTCTGGGTAGAATGCGTTTGAAATATTACACGCGTGATTAGGGTCGGCCAACATATTCGGCAGCATTTGCATGCAGGAAAGGGGGCAGAAACGTGCTAAAAATAGCACATTTAAAAAAACCACTTTGTTCTAAGTAAATACCGTGGATGTCGTTCTGAGAACCATAGGATCTCATATACCAAATTTCACTGCTAGACATACTGTCATTTTAGTTCATCCCCATATCCTATGATATTTGTTACCTTTAGTTTAAATACAGATGTTTCCCCCTTAAAGAGAAAAGACTTAGCGATCTTTCTTAATTATCGACCTTCCTCCTACTTACTTTACCCTTTTTCTTCTTTTTATACAATTTTTTATGAATCCCAGGTAAATATGTTTTCGTAAATTAACCAGGTCATGAAATGTAGAATAAGATAGGGGTTGCACGATAAGCGTAACAGCCATATCGTGTCCAAGTACTGTTCTTCACCGAACGACATCTTGTTACTCCGGAACGATGCTAATTGAAACGATCCTAACACACCTAATTAAAACAAAAGTCGTCAGCCTAAAGGTCTTAGTTATCAACCTGAAGTTAACTGAGAATCCAATTCCCGAATAGTTATCCAAAACAATTAAAATTTGTCGCAGGAAAAATCTCATCTAATTGCACCTGTGAACCCCAAGTCTCTCTCTCATATAGCATTCAACGAAAATTTAAATCCCCAAGATGCAGAGCAAACTGAAGGAATAATCGTATTCAGCGACTCCACAGCTGCCCTTCAAGTGATTAAAAAAATAGATTCCGTGCTTCTCCTGAACATACACAATGTTTTGCACAAAAATCTCAGCTTAAATAAGAAGTTGTGACGGGGCTATATCACGCCTTCTCACTAATCCTCTTGGGGAATCTTTGGGGCCAGAATGGCGTTATTTCAATCCAACTCTCACAAGAAGAAACCGCGATATGCCGATTAGTGAAAAGATACATAAGGGAACTTCAGCATTCGCGAGTTAGGGAAAAAGAAGCCGGAAAAACGAATAGAGGTCGGATAGAAGCCGGATAGTAGAATAGAAGTCGGATAGTAATAGAATAATAGTGGAAGAATTAGAATACAAGAGGAGACAAAGCCGAGGGCTGCTCGTCGTGAGATATTGGTAAGAAATTAATTATAGAACGGACTCTAGCTTATTAAGGTAGATAAAGATTCTGATGTTAATTTCTCATAAAGATAATGAGTAGGATTTCAGGCGCTATTTTACTTAGAATTGATAATCACGTAGTATCACTCTTGATCAAATTCCTCTAAGTAAGTTCTTCGTTGCGTTGTTCAATATATATTAAGACAATAATAAATAAGATTTATTATGGAGAATTTGAGTGGGGGGTCAATCATTTATTCCTACAAATCTAGGTCGCGTAGACGAAGTGATGATATCTCCAAGCCGTGGTGTATCACAAAGTACATTATCGTAGGTACGAAAACGAGACCACTAATGCCTTAGCTAAAGAAGCGAGAAAACTAAACAATGATAAACTAGCTACCTTTTGTAGTCACACTGACCGATGTAAATTCATTGACAAGGCCTAGATTCAAAGACAAAACTGTAGAATTTAAATACCAAATTTCTGAGCTACCCTTCTTCACAAATAGCGAATACCCTCACCAGACTCGGGACACGGCAGCTGAGAGGGATGAAAACCCACAAAGAGGGAACGAAAACGTACCTTCAATGTAGGAACTCCCCTGAACCCTAACCTGTTTTCCTGTCTTGCCATTCTGGCGAACTTACAGCGAATTAGTGATTGTCCTCAGGATGATCTGTATTCGAACAACAATCTGGACATAGCCGACGTGGTATATAGGACTTCGGTCCTACATGAAAATAACTTTCCATTCCTATAAACACAATAACCAACCATTCCCAAATTGTGATCGCGGTAGTTCAAGTTCTTGTGCCGCTAAAGACCCGCCATGTAGAGGGGCTGACGTACCTTATATCCCTCGAGGCTCAAAGCCTCCTGTTGGCGTGGCGTGGTACCATCTCAGGAGTCTTCCTTGTCATTCGACCCTGGCCTAGAATTGCATAATATTTTGTTCAATATTTGTGTCCGTTGACTATTTCTCATTATATACTGCGACAAAATGTAACAGAAATGAAATACAGAATATTGATTCTATAACAGAGATCAGTGGCGCACACACACAGGAATTTTTCAAGGGAGGGGTCTGGGGTCGAAAGTTTACCATTCTTGTATCATGCTCCGTTTGATTTTGTCGATTTTCGGGAACAAAACACAGTAAAAAACTAGTTTTGGAATAAATAATTAGCATTAATTAATAAAATTAATCATCAATAGCAAGTAATTAATTAAATTTTACGTACTATATACTTAGAATTATAATCAATCGGAAAAAAAATCAAGGGCTTTGGGGGGTCTTTAATACATAAAAGTCTATCTAATGTGAGATGGACATTTGAAAATTTAACTGACGAAATATTAATGGTTCCCTGAGAGAGAGACTTGATGAAAATCAAAAGCGTAACGGTCCCCTGCAAAGTCAGGTTTTGGGCCCCAAACCATAATACGTACTTGGCATCAGTCAGGTTTTGGACTCCCTAAAAATCTTTGGCTACCCCCCGCACTGCGGGATGTACGCCTTGGTGAAGATGTAGTGCAATATTAACTATACAAAATTGAATTTATAATTTATACTTCCATGCCAGAGAGAGAGAGAGAGGCGCACACAAGGGGGGTCCTGGGGTCCGGACCCCCAAAGCCCTTGATTTTTTTTCCGATTGATTATAATTCTAAGTATATAGTACGTAAAATTTAATTACTTGCTATTAATGATTAATTATATTAATTAATGCTAATTATTTATTCCAAAACTAGTTTTTTACTGTGTTTTGTTCCCGAAAATCGACAAAATCAAACGGAGCATGATACAAGAATGGTAACTTTTCGACCCCAGACCCCTCCCCCCTTGAAAAATTCCTGTGTGCGCCACTGTTCCATGCTATAATTTATATTGCCATGAAAATAAAATGCTTTCATGGCTTTTATAGAACATAAAGAAAACAATTTTATTAATTTAAAAGAATGATTTGAATCTGATATCTTTAAGGAAATGAATAGAGTAAAAGAACATAAAATAATTATGTTAAGAGTGAGATTTTGTTTAACTGTGTGTTACTTAAAGATGGAAAGTATAACATAAAAGAATATAAAATTGTTATAATTAGAATTTCAAATAGATAAAAATCATACTTTGTTCTGTAGTAAATATAGGAAGGCTTATATACGTTATAATTAAAAGAGACATTTATAATGGTTTAAGCATATGTAATTTTAAATTACCTCAGCTTCAATTATAATTTTACAACTTTGTATGCAACTTCATGTTTACCTCCGCAACCTTTTTATCGCTGCGGACCGGTCAACGTTTGATAATTTTACCGCGGCCCGCTGAGGTTGGGACACGTTGATTGTTTTGATTTAACAATTTTAATTTAGTTAAGCACATTTAAATATACCTTCAGAATAAAATATAGTTTCACTCAAAATGAATAAGAGTGATTTAACGTGGAATATAAAGTGATTTTTTTTCGTGGAAAGTTGCTCAAATCAGAAAGAAATGCACCATTTTAAATAAAATGGCAGTAGTAAAATGTTCTTTAGGCGGCCCGGCACCATTTAATTTACGGACCGGTACCCGTCCATGGATCGGGGGTTACTTATCACTGTTCTAGACCGTAATATTCAGATGGATTATTTCCATCTTGCAAATGTTGTAGATATTGTATGAAATGTGCTATGCATTTATATATGATTACATAATTTTGTATCTCTATCAGAGAGAAAAATATAACTAACTGAAGAACATAATTAAAACAATCGCAATATCCAGTCCGCAAGTGCCCGCGGTGCCAGCTGACATTCAGACTGAAGTAAGAGCTAATAAATTGATTTCAGAAGTTATTTTACAAGCAATATATCCAGTTTAAGGTGGAGCTAATTTCTATTGGATAGCACAAGGGGTTTCAAAGGGAAGCCCAGTCCGGTTCAAATCCTTACCCATTGGTTCTGCGCTAGCACAAATTGTGACGGTTATAAATAATAAATTAAATGCCACTCACATATGAAATCATAATAGTGTAAATATTTTTAATTACAAATTTAAAATTGAATTGTGCAATATCTTAATGAACAAATTTTTTTTGATTGAGAAAATGCATTGAATGGCTGTGTAAACACATTGAAACCATTAAACGGTTGGATAACCTAGAGATGATGAGCAGAAAATGGGTGTGATTATAATTATATACTTCACCAATACATTTGTAGTGAAATATTTACAGCTTTTAAGCCAAATTTCAAAGATTAAAATATTCGATTCCACATAAAGTATACATAGGTTCACGGCATGTAAAAACAATAACGTAATTGAACGTGGACTGTTTAATCAATGGGAATTAAAAAATTTTCAACGTAAGCGGAACGCAAAGATATCTTAAAAACGATAAATGTTCGTATCCAGTGGCGCACACAAGGGGGAGTGTCCTAGGGGTCCGGACCCCCCCCCAAAGCCCTTGATTTTTTCAATTGATTATAATTCTAAGTATATAGTACGTAAAATTTAATTAAATATTTGTTATTAATGATTAATTTTGTTAATCAATGCTAATTATTTATTCAATAATTAGTTCTTTACTGTTTTTTGTTACCGAAAATCGACAAAACCAAAAGGAACCCCCCTTGAAAAATTCCTGTGCGCGCTACTGTTCGCATCATATGTATTTAAAAATAGTAATGACAAATAAAGGAAAAATATTAAATTAAATATTATTTGGGTTATAAATATAAAGTGAAAAATGTGTATGATTCAGTTAAACTAATTTAAAAATATACGATGTATTGTGATATGCTACATTATGCACTCCAAAATTTTTGGCTTATGCCTTCCCTTTTGAAAAAAAAATTATTCATATTTCTGAACTTAAGTATTTGAGGGGAGTTAGTGAGTGCTTATCGTCGAACTATAAAACGTCCCGAAGACTTTTAGCGACGGAACTCGTAATTTTGTACATCACTCTAGTGACGAGGACGACCCCTGACCTGGAATTTCTCTTTCCGAGTTTCCACAACACGTCAGCGAGAGGACTTTAAGCCTCGACAGTTGTAACATCCATAACTTTGGGGGGAGGATCCAGCCCCCCTCACCTCCTTGATTGCGCCACCGAAGGGAGCTATCAACTATTAAATCGCGGAAGAGCTTGAAGTATCTCAGCTAAAGCGTCCCAAAAATGTTTCCCAACTTATGAGCAAACTTATTTTGTTTTTGAGCAAAAGCAGGGGAATAGAGAGAGAATGTTTTTCCGTTATTAGCTAATGAATATTATACATTTGGCGACATTTTTTGATTTGGCGAAATCAGTTGACGGGCTAATACGTAAGCGCCCATGTTTCTTGTAATAATATGGGTAATAACTTTATTGGAGGTTTGTTTGTTGCTGTTGTTTGTGCTTGAAGTAAATATTTCCCATAATCAAGAATTTTACAATTGTTGAGACCAGTAGCGCACACAAAAAAATTTCAAGGGGGTGGGGGGTGATCTAGGGTCGAAAGTCCACCATTTTGGTATCATGCTCCAATACACCGCCCAACAAATTCTTTTGATTTTGTCGATTTTTGGGGACAAAAACAATACAAAATTAATTAGTGAATAAATAATTAGCATTAATTAATAAAATTAATTATTAATAACAAATACATAATTAAATTTTACGTAACATACATAGGTTTATAACCAATCGAAAAAAGAATCAAGGGCTATGGGGGGTCTCCGGACCCCCTTGGACCCCCCCTGTGTGCGCCTCTGGTTGAGACATGTATTTGTTTTATGATAATCGTAACAGTCAGTCGACACAGGGAAAACGTTAGAACCTTACGAACTGGCGAGTAACTTAAACTGCAGCCTGATTTCCTTTGAAACAAAAATGAGCGCTTTTGCGGTAACCCTAAAACAAGAAAATCGTTCTCGATGAAGACTCGGAACTGAAGCAGCATTACAAAACACAAAATGTCGCACCTCTTTATTCGCTCAATTAAGTTCCAAAATTTTGAACAACATTTAAAAGTTCCTTTAAAAAAAAATTCAAGAGAAAATTTCGACTTGTGTAAGGATACACTTCCTTTTTATTTGTCCCATTTTTAACAAAATTGAAAGCCACCAATTGGCAGCAGGGATCTTGGAAAAGACAGGGGAGAGATGACTTTAAAACTTGCCCGGCGAGTAGGAAGGAGGGTAGGAATAAGTTTCATTTGGAAGGAAATCTCATCTTGCAAAAGAAACGCAGTAAAAGCCGCTTCCTCAATATATGCGCGCGAGCTCGAAGCCGACTTTATCCGGATTACGTGGTGTTCCCCGTTGCCCGGCAACGAGGACGTGCTTCCCTTGGAAACGGTTGCTAAGAGGCCCCTGACGCGGGCACGTGCCCCGAGTACTGAACACTCCCCAGGTGGATTAGGAGTCCCGGAGCCACGTTCCAGGACAAATTCTCCCGGATCCGGGAGTAGCACATTAACTGGAAACAAATTGGGAGAGGAGGGGGAATTATTGAGTGGCGCCTCGGATGGCGTGGGAGGATCACGAGTGATATTTTAGTTGTGACTGAAGGGTTGGAAAGAGAAATTTTGGAAGGATATTTTACTTGCATGAGCATCTAAGCAAATACTATCTACTAATCAGTACTAATATGTTTGGGTTCTATTCATTGTTAAAAAATGCCTTGATCGTTGTAAGCTGTTCAACTTCTTTTAGCTTCGGCAGGTGAAACTCACACTTAAATACACTTCTTTTATAAAGATATATTGAGAGATATGTTTATCCATGTGTGGCTATAATATGAATTTGCTAAGGTTAAAGTAACATAAATCCAGTTTTTAATAATTACCATTTGAAGTTGATTAGATTGATTAATTTTTGACAAAACTTATTGAAACTTCAACTCTCTCTAACGTAATTTTTATGCATCCATTATGAGTGATCATGAACCTGGACGTTAGTAATTTGCAATAAGTAAAAAGTAATAAACTTTCGTGATGAGAAATCTCTACCTTTATCTGGCTTTCTTGGTTAATAATAATCACCGGTTATATTGATAACTAATTAATCACATAGGTTGCAACATATGCACTATCTTCCAATAAGTACTTGGACACCGATGAAAATGAAACTATCTGCCTTCTGTACTTAAATGTCGTGTAGGAAACAGCATTGGTATAAGTCACATGCAAGATGCCACGAAATGCAGAACTGCCTGACTTCGAGAATCAGATTGAACTGTCAAATATCATAAAAATGACCGATCCTTAAGGGACATATCTAGAGAGTTAAACATTCCAAAATCGACAGTGATTTCAGTGACTAAAAAGTATAAGATGAGTGGTGATTTTTGGAATGTGCTTCGACCCGGCAGACCCATGAAACTAAGAGATAGAGGCCAACAAGTACTGTCCAAAGAATCTCAGAATAACCACACCAAACCAATGGATCACATACTCAAGGAGTTCCAACAAGCATCTGAGACTATTGTTTTGATAAAGCACACTTTCTTTAGTTTCCATGGTCGTGATACCGCCCATGAACCTTTGATTGCAAAATCCAAACGCGCTGTTCCGGTGAGCTGGTACAAGGCACTACAAAAATGTACTCTAAACGAGTGAAAACGAGTTCTCTAGAGCAGTGTTCCACAACCCCCGGTCCGTGGATCAAATGGTGCCGGACCGGCTAACATTAAACTGTTACCATTTTATTTAAAGTGGTTCATTTCTCTCGGATTTGAGCAACTTTCCCCAGAAATCACTTTATATTCCACGTTAAATCACTTTTATTCATTTTTGGGGTGTAACTATATTTTATTCTGAAGGCATATTTAAATGTAACTAAATTAAAATTGTTAAATGAAAACAATCTAAAATATAAACAATCAACGTGTCCCACCCTCGGCGGGGGGCGGTAAAATTATCCTTACCAGTGCTCCTCAACCTTTTTATCGCTGAGGACCGGTTAACGTTGGATAATTTTACCACGGCCCACTGAGAGTGACACACGTTGATTGTTTATATTTTAGATTGTTTTCATTTAACAATTTTATTTTAATTGTATCTAAACGTACATTCAGAATAAAATATAGCTACACCAAAAATGAATTTAAAGTGATTTTAACAAGAAAAACAAAGTGATTTTCATAAAAAGTAGCCCAAACCCAAGAAAGGTATGCCACAGTAAATAAAATGGAAATAATTTAATGTTTTATGTGCGGACCAGTAGTATTTGATCCACGGACCGGTACCGGTCCGCGGGGAAACCACTGCTCTAGAGTAATGAATCAAGGCTCAATCTTTACCAGTTGGATAGTAGTGTCTGGGTTTGGCATATGCCTGGAGAACGACTTTTGCCAGAATGCATTGTTCCTATAGAAAAGTATGGCGAAGGTGGAGTTATGGTCAGGATGTTTGTCGTGGTATCGACTGGGACCATTGATCCTAATTCATAGTGAGTTCAATGCCGACTCCAACTAAACTGTTCTAGACAGAAATGTTCTTCCTGCGCTATATACCGAAATTTTACTGGTTGGATCATTTTCACTTTCAGGATGACAACGCCATTTCTCACGTTGCGAGGTCCACCATGGGTTAGTATATGGATATAGATGGGTGAACCGATTGGACTGGCCTGCCCAGAGTCCAGACTTGAATCCCACAGAAAATTTCTGGAACGAGTTGGGTGCGGTAAACCATTTAAAATTTTTGAAAGAACTTGCATGTCTCCCTCAAGCTGAATGGAAGACAACACCACTGTCCACCATTCAAACACTTGCGGAAAGCATTCCCCGGAAGGTTTAAGGCTGTAATTGCCTCAGGTGAAGGATCTACCAACAATTAAATATGAATAAATTTTGCTTATCACTTTTATCACATGTGTACAATTACTTATTGGTAGATAGTGTATATTATAATCATGTAATTTACTTTTATCCCTCCATGATCTTAAAATATAGAGATATTCATTGTATATTCGATTTAATATTTATTTTATGAATAGTAATAAGTAACTATATATTTTGAAGTGAAAAAAGTGAAAAGTGGAATACATTGTGCATGGGAAATAATCAGAGAAAATGGCATTTTAACCTACCTTGAACATTTAAATGCCCTTTATTCAGTTTCTGATACTAGTTTGAGAATGCTTTGACTATCGTAATACCGCAGTAAGCAATAAATTAATATGATCTCCTTGAAAGAAAAAACAAAATTCAAATTACAATAGGAACTGATCCGAATAAGCACTAAGATCTTAAAGTAAGGTTTAGTAACAGATATCAAAAGAAACACCAGATTCATTCCTCCCATTAAAAGCTTTACTTGGTGCTCAGTTACTTTATGTTGTATGTTATTTTTATGTATTACTTAAGTTTTAATTTAATTAATTGACATGTGTGTCTTAGGTTTTATAAACATTTTATACTTCACTACAGTTATAAATTTAAATCTTTTAGTAAGTATAGCTCTGTACCAGCGCTGTCAAAAAAGAATTTAAGTTAATATATTTTCAAAAATTTTTTTAGTATTAGGTAAGGAGGGGTCTACCCCAAATAGAAAAACACGGCAAGGGGTTTAAGAGACAAAAAAGTTTGGAAACCTCTGCTTTATATGCTTGGTGCCAGGAAAAAGCTCGTAAAATAGAGAGATTCGCAAAATAGAGGTACGTAAAACGGAGGTCCAACTGTGTTCAGAAACGACTTCAAAAGTTGCACAAATTTATCTCTGCATACAGAATTTTAAAGAAATACTTCATCCAAGCGGGCTGTCCTGTCACCTCATCAGTATCAACATTCGGCAATTCAAGTGCGTCTTTCTGAATAAATTCCCTTCCTTTCAAGGAGAAAGATGCTTTAAAGATAAGTGATACAAAATAACTGAGATGCTCGCTATTAGGAAATGGTTCCAAACTACTGGTTTATTATTCCAAATGAACACTCTCCACGTCCCACTGAAATATGTAAACAGTTCGAGGGAAGCTTTTAAACTGCGGCCGTATCACTTGGAGATGCTTGAGCTGTGTTTAGAATTGGTGTAGTTAACGACATTACAGTCCTAACATAGCTAATTATTAATGAAATTTTCTAGAGTAAGAGGGGAATGAAACCGACTGCTAAATCAAAAATAGCCGAAGAGAAGATTTTCGTGAACCTTTGGAGGTTGTTTTAAGGAAAGTTTTAAGTTAAGTTGTTCTAAGGAAATTTTAATAAACGGCTATATGTGACCCTGAATACACACTTCCCCTACTGAAATGGGAAAAACTTTAATTTAAAAGTAGCACTTTATAATCGAGATTTAAAAGGACAAATTAAAAAATCAATATTGTAAAATCTCTCCGAAACATCTTCATTTCCTACAGAGAATAAAATAACTTTTTATTCGAAAATTTTAAATCTATTTTTAAAAATAAACGTAGAAATATCTAATCTATATTCTTTCTTACTTCAAATGAAAAAAAAACATTAAACAAAACGAATGTCAATATTTTAATTGAGTTGTGTGTAAATGGAATATATTTATTGAAACTTATTTTCGTTAAACAAAAGGTATATTAAGAGATGAAATTAACTAATAAAATAAATGTGCATTTGAGAAAGTATCTGTTCATGCAAGAATTATAATAAAAAATAATCAAACTTAATAACCATTAAATGAAATACATAAGCAAAAAATGCGAAAAGACCAGGTATATTTTCAACAAGAATTAACACTGACTGAAGCTGGAATGTACCTACCAAGATAAGATATTTCAGTAAAATTTATGTACATATATATATATATAGAGAGAGAGAGAGAGAGAAAGAAAATATTTATATATGCTAAGGCAAAAACAAAAAAAAATGTTGCTTCAGGAAGGAATTGTCAGAACGCAATAAAATTTACATTGTCCTATAAAGAATTAGCATGTAGGAAATGATCAAAAGAGGGCGCTACTGCGCGAAGGAACGAATTTTTTCTTTTAGAGGGAAAAACAATAAAAATGGCAAAATGATGGGAAGAAGCGAGTGAAACGAGGTGTCTGAAGAAAGTTCATAATATTCTATATCATGTATATTTGTAAATAGCATTTGTGTGTTAATAAAAATAAATAAAATAAAATAAACGGTTATTCAAGTAAACAAGAGCCATGTTTTCATGGCAATTTATATATTACTCGATAACAGACAAGTCTGGCGAAAATATCGACCATTGAAAGATATCAACGGGCTGTAGACAAGCTCTAGACATGACAGTGATATGAAGTCTACCACTATTTTGTTGTGAAAAGAAAAATTGAAACTAGGAGTTTAGAAATGGGCCTGTAACTGGCAGAACTGTCAACACTGTAACGTTGGCCTGCCAAGGATTGGTGATTTCACTTCAATTCTGTTGTATCTCATATCATGACACCAGTCCTTCTAGGCATGTGATTTTGCACAATGAACATCTTACAGCTGATTATGTTGCCTGCAGACATATATTCGGATTCAGTTCCCCAACAAGAAAGAAGCGAGATTCGTCAATGAAGACCACACTTGATGCCCTTTGACCGAAACCCCACGATAGTCAGGCCCGACACCATTTCAATCTAACGCAGATGCAATGCAATGAAAGGTGGTCATCATAACGGTCTATAAGTGAGTAGTTCCACGTCGTGAAGCCGTTGATAAATGATTCAATTATTTTTGAAAAGGATCGACAGAAGTTCCACTGCCGTTAAATGCTGGCACCCTCAACAGTTGGATCAGTGCCACTTGTCGATCTTCCGGTTCATCTGGCCCTCTTTGAGCCTGATTAAGGCTTTAATGTGTGCAACGTTAACATCACTACAAACAATAAATTGCTGCATAAGCCGTCGATCAGACCAACCATCTTCTCAGAGCGTTTCAAATGGGATTTTAAACCGAGGAGCACGTTCTGCCTAATCCGTTCTGCAACAACAAAGGTCCTGTCGAGACCTGCATTGTTGTCCACAAAAATAATACCTGCACCAATGACAACTCGGAACAGATGAGAGGATAATATTTCATTGCGGTAACAGTCTTTGGTAATTGAGATGTTGTCGAAAATATGAAGCTCCTTCGTCCATTCAACCTAACGGTGTCCAATGGTCTCTTTCCCTGATTTTAGTGGGATCAGGGGCGTAGTTGCCCCGTATCAATGATACGGGGCCCCCAAGCTACAGAGGCCCGCATGTGTGACAACAGTCTCACTAATAGGGCTTCCTTATCTAAGACAGGGCCCCCTCAGAGATAGCTACGCCAGTGAGTGGGATGACGTGTTTCTACTTCCCTCCATATCAACTGTAACTGAGAATCGTTGCTCAGTCTGAAACGACACTCATCAATATACAAAACGTGGTTCTATATTGATCAAATGTCCATCCCTTGTGTTTTTAACTCTATTGTAAACGATGCCACTGATGGGCTGCAGTTAATAACATGCAGCATTCTGGATGATGGGTGAATAGGGCATCTTTATGCAGACGCCTAGCCACAGTAAACCATGTTCAGTGGCCATACGTAGTGTTGCCCGTTGTCTAATTCCAGTCTCTTTTCGAATTCAGAACGATATATCATCTTGGCATTGCTTTCTACGTCCGACCCCCCGCTAACCTATCATACAGATCTCAAACTTTAACTCTTCACAGAGTTCCAAACTCTTTTGTAACGTCAAATTACGTCTCTTTTCAAGCTTGCCAATTATTCTCCCACGTGTTCTTGCCAATCATTCTCCTACGTGCCAATC
Organism: Trichonephila clavipes; assembly: GCA_019973935.1. NCBI lineage: Eukaryota > Metazoa > Arthropoda > Arachnida > Araneae > Nephilidae > Trichonephila > Trichonephila clavipes. The sequence goes on along the minus strand of BMAU01021296.1, from coordinate 24,865 downwards.
ATTTTCCACGTGTCATCCTGATGGTTTCTTGTAGCATTGTGAAAGTATGATTTCACTTTCACTTGTAAGGTTGTCTGTCTTTTTTCAGATGCCATATCACGTGATTTAATATCACGTGTTTGGCCTGATATTTGTCTGAGTTGTCTTTTCATTTTAATAGTCACAAAAAGCCAATTTTTTTCAATTCATAGTTGTATGTTCAAAACTACATGTGAGGCTTAAGTTTTGCACTCTAATATATATGTGCGATTTAAACACCTTCGAGTATTATAGGAATACATGTACCACGTTTTGAAAAAAATTGCCGTATCCTGAATATGATACAGTTTCAAAAATTCACAGATATAGCGAAAAGATAAAATCTAAGGAGTTAATGACTGATTTAAGCATCGTATCCATCGATTCATCATTATTTAAAACCACAATATTTGTCATTAATAGTTCTTAAAATATGGGAAAATAAAACCATTAGAATATAACAGAGTAAGGTAGATTATTCAGACAAAGAGGCGGAGGAAAAATCGACGAATTCAAAGAAAAAAGCAAAACTTTAACAAAAATTTCGGATACATTCACACATAATATCTAAAAGGTAACGCGAAAATACACATATGACATAAAAACTTATAAAAAGTATGTTTTTGAATGATCAAAAAATACTCTCTCGCTTTAAGATAACAAATATCTTATACTCCTCCCTCCCAAATTCTAAAAGATCCTTTCTCATCAATAACTCGGTTCGTCCTCGGAACATCAATAAACATGACAGACGCTTTATCTCTTAGCGCTAACGGCTCTTCACTTTTCGGACGGCGAAAAGGGCCGAATGATTCCGAGCGCCCCATTAAAACACGGACCCGAAACAAAAGCCCCCGAGACAAACGGAACGGGGATTAAAGCGTGAGGGGAGGGAGGCCATATTTCAGGCGCGATGGCGAAGGCCTTCAAATTATGAGCTCGATAATATCCAGGCTCTAAATCCGGGGGTATTTTCTGAGGATACATAAGGGTGTTTAAGAAGGGAGAGGAAAAGGTGTGGATTTCTCGCTCCTCTTCCGTCACATAATAAAGCGAGCAGAACAGAATAGGAATAAGGCACCACTTTTTGGCGACCAAGCTGACGCCTTGGCTGAATATTTGATGGAAACTGGGTTTCGTTGACAGTTATTCTAACTTAAATTTTTAATCATATAAAGGTCCCAAAATGAATAAAAATTAATGTTGCATAGATATACGAAACTGTAATGTCTCCGATTAATGGTTTCTTACGATGTGAAATTAAATGTGTACCACTATCCAATTGAATTTCAATGTTATAAAGCAGGGGTGTGCAACCCGAATGACCTCGCGGGCCACTTCATAAAAAAACATTATAATCTCGAACTTAGTGATTGAATTTTTGTTCTCCCTTTTTTTAAAGTATTTCTGAAAAATTTCAAGTTATTCTCTTTAACACATTTTATGGGGGTCATAAATCTTGAATTGGTTTTATTAGATCCTTACTCGCCGAGAGCAATTGAGTTCTGGACGTTTCATCCAAGAAGTGCAACCTCTAATCCCCATTGCTCAGTTCACTAGAAACTTCTTCGATGTTCTCCTTCACCTCAGTGGAGTTGTCCCGTGTCCCCGTGTTCTAATTAGAAAATAATGTATGTTTACTATTACTTCTATGTTTTATTTTGTAAAATGTCTTTAAAATTCATTAATTTTAGTATAAAATAATTTTCTTATTATTGAAAATACAGAGAATTCTTCGACATTCTTTTTTCTTGTTTTTCTTTCATTTTTTTTATGGGTAAGATATATAAAATAAACATATATTAAGTTAAAAAAGGTGTGAATAATTATTTTTTTTACTATATAGTGTTTATGAATTTGGAATTTGTTTTATGTGGTTTATAAAGTATATTAAAAGATGAACTTCCATATAACGAACTCTTTCCGGGATTTAGCGACTTCGTTATATAGAGGTCCGACTGTATATACATTTTTTTTTAGATTTGGACTCATAACAAACATTTATTGGAGTGAAAATTTAAAGCAGATTGACATATTATTATTGTTTTCATTATTTTTCATGTGTACAAGCATATATAGTGTAATAATAATAATAATGCAATGATCAAATAATTTTTAATTTATTTAATTAGAGATATTTGTTTCTCAACTCTTTCACTTAGTTTTTGCAAGTCAATCTCAATACGTGTATCTACGCATCATTATTGATGCTGCCGGTTTTAGTTCGTTAAGTTTTAGCGCGATATATGTTTGATAAATTTCATTTTCGAAAAAAAAAGTTTCACAGTACCAGAAAGATAGAAACAGTTATGGGACTTATTTGTTTAAAAAGAAATACTAAATTAGGCGTATTCTGTAAAGTTGTAATGAATCTCGTCTCACGGGTCGCACAATTATTCAAGGCGGGTCACATGCGGGCTGCAGGTTGCTTTGCCCCCCCCCTTCCGCTATAAAGTACTGAGGCTACCAAAGTATCTATAGAAACTGGTTTTACTTTATAAATCCTAAAATTATTCAACTATGAGCTTAGATATTTTTTTCTAAAGAGGAGTAAGGTCTGTGTAAATAAAGTTTGATAACTCTACTTTATACAGTCGACGTCCATTTTGAAGAACCTAAAAGTCCTCTTGTATTTTCGGTCCATTCAATTCAGTTCCCCTTACTATTACGAGTGTTTACTTTTTTTTAGGTTATTTCATTATATATTCTTGATATTAAATACAGGTTATACATTATGGTTTGACTATGTACATGTATATAAAATAAGGGCACTGGAAAGAGTCTTTCTTAAAACTAAATAATAAGAAAAAAGTAGGAAGAAAGCATAAGAGACAAAGTGAAATAACCAGGTTAAGGTTTAGGGTTGTGTTTGAGTATCAGGTTTGAACCAAGTTTATAAAGGCAGCCTTCCCTTTTTTTTACTTGTTTATTACTTATCTAAAATAAAATTTAGGAGAAAAATAGAGCTTTAAATATTTGATTATGATAACAAAATTCGCCATTTTTATGCAGTTTCTTAGCTTTTCAAGGAGTTTTTTCTTCTTTTAAATTACAAATATGTACTATTCTGAAGAGAGAAAACACACACACTATTGAGAATAGTTTCAAATAGTTAGGAACTGTTAGTAATTTATAAAATTATATCATTTCTCAATTTATTTTTTAAAGTTCTTCAGGGTCTCCTGTGGATATTTATTAGAATTTGTCAGATAATTTCTCTCGGTGTGTGCTGAACATCACAATACAGAGTGCTTCGGCTTAACGAAGTCAATGATTATTAGGGATAATTTAACGTACTTGCTTTGTAAACAAAAAGACTTTTTAAAAATAAACCAATCAGTATTTTTTTTATTTATTTATTTTTTTTACAAATAGTTGACAAGAGATATTTATACATCAGTTGTACAGTAGTATCAATTAGTTACATAATTCATAATTGTATCGATCAGTAACAAGATACACAATAAAAGAGAAAAAAAATCCATTTCGTCAAATAAAAAATTTTATTTTCGAATAACAATTTTTTTTATATATAAAGGTACATAATATATAATTGATTTAAGTCTGTTTTATTCTCCAAGAAAAAATAAACAATACAAAGTATGTATCACCAACATCTCCTGCAAAGACTACATTTAAAATGAAATAACTTAGAAGTAAGCTTAAATTAAAAACCTCTGAGCTACCGTACACCTGTTACATGATAAGAAATTACCATTAAACGTGGACTTCTAGTCTTTGATTAGAAACATATCTACACATCAATCTAAAGATCTTTCTCATCTGAAGATAAATTTTGAACGTGCCTAATGATCGCGGCACGATTCACTGTCATTTGTTATACTCAAGGTAGATAAAGGGGGGGGAGGCCATAGGTCATTCAACTTGATTCTATTTTGCATAAGACTGAATCTAAGATCTTTAATCTAAAGATCTGTGTTCCTTGTAACTTCAGAAGAATATAAACCAGAAATAAAAACATCTAATTGATCCACACATACACGTCGTCTCTGAGCGAGAGAACTATATAATGATTGAAAAAAAATGGTTTATTTTTAATATTCAAGTGAGAATTTTGCAAATTGAAGATAAGTTATAGTTTAAAAGCAATAAAGTCGAATCGAAGCTAGCTTCTATTTATCTTTTTAAAATACATCCATCTTTGAAAAATCTTACTTAAATTTAAATTGCATACTTATAAAGAGCACTCGTTTGATAATAGTAATTTAAACACAGTTAAATATTAAGCCCCGTGGTGAAAAAAAAAAAGAAATGTTTGTAAAAATTCAGATGGGAGAAGATATCTTTTTTCTTTTATTTTAACTAAGCAAGCTTCGCGTGCAATTTTTAAAAGATGGTCCGGTTGATAAAATAATTGTTAATCAAAGTTGCTCTTCAAAGCTACATAAAATCTATTGGCGAATAATATTGGCATTAATTTGAACCATTATCAAATGATCAAGAGGACACCTTAGCTGAAATGAGGACATTGAACCGAGACAGATTTAGCGCTTTGAGCACCCACCATATAACAACTAGTGGATACATGATATGTATAGCATGCCAAATCCCAATGTAACCTTATGTACATACATTGCTTATTTAGGTGTACATCCAGTGTAACAAACACAGAAAACATTATAAGGCAGATTTTGAAGTGAAACTTCTTTGGGTTCGAAAGTGAATGAGAAATTTGCCCAGTTTAGTGTTAGGATGAAAAAGCGAACGGAAATAGTCCCCCCCATCCCCTGGAATCGTCGCCATGGTGAGGATATAGCGAGCGGGAGGAAAAAGGGGGAGTGGTGACACCCCGTGATTTTCCTTTTCCACCAGACCCGGGAACATCTATCAACGGTTGTATGAGCTGCAGTGTGTGCATTATGGTGTAGACAAAATAGCTCTCGCAGCAAAAGCGTGCCATTTTGAAATATTTCTTTAGATTGTTGGTTACATGGCGATGTGTTCGGCAGCTAATTTGTTTTGTTTTTTTAATTTTCATTTGCGGAATTTTTTTAATTTTCATTCACAAAGAGGAAAAGAGTTTCGTGAAAAAAAGAAAAACTAGTAGCAAGTCCAGTCAAAAAAGTGACAAAAAAACAGAAAAATAGTGCACATTCATCAAGTGCTACTGCCAATTCTCCATCAGAGTACATGAGAGAATATCGAACACGGAAAAAAACATTGCAAAATACACTCTTAATGCTGAGTAATACGGAACCTCCCTGTGCCATCAACTACAGAGCTCTCAACAAGTCTAGTGAGTGTTGGAACGGATGCATGTGAATAAATAATAAATTCTAACTTACGTTACAAAGACTAAGATTCCCATATAAATTATCAAAAAGAACTTTAAAAAAGCCATTCGCTGATAATCCTTTCGGTCACCGGTGTTTGATTTGTGATAGATTATGGTTTAGAGATTATTTGAGAACGCCTGTTGTTGAGCGCAAAAATATTTTACTGGGAATTAATTTAGAAGACATTAAAGCATGCTACAATTGCCGACAAAGTTTAAGTAGGAAAAGTATAAAAAATTTATCAAAATATATAATGGTTTTGTATACCCAGAAATTCCAGCACATCTTCCTACTTTGGGTTCGGTTTGAGAAAGACTCATTTCGCCACGAATACCTTTCATGCAAATTAGGCGATTGAGACATGTACATGGTCAGTTTGGAATATTAGGACAAATAATCAATGTTCCAACGTCACCAAAGAAGTTTCACTTCCATGCACTACCCAATGACTTATTTTGTTAAGGCTATATTCGTAACCCAGTGGCCGAACGGTAGCGTATTGTGCTTCCATGCCACAGATCTGGGGTTCAAATCCCGGGTTGGTCTACTAAGCGCCCTTCATCCCTTCACTGGGTCGATAAATGAGTACCAAACTTGCTTCGGAACTAAACACTGGGGGTTTCACGTCAAACTGACCATTTCACCGGAACATCTGCTCACGTACCTCAGAGCCCAAGCGCACGAAAATTGAGATGGTCCAGGAGGCCTTAACCCTCCAATGAGCAGCTACACCACTGTGTTTAGTTTAAATTATAATCAATGTTTATCATTGTCATCCTTATTTGATGATGGTCACAACAACTCTCATTAAGCCATAGTAGCCTAGAGGTTGGTTGCAAACTTGTGGCCGAAGTGTCACGGTTTCGAGTCCCAGTGACACTGAAGACCCATCGTGTAGAGAAAGCAAATGCACGTTAAATCTGACTAATCTCAATGTCCTCCCATTGGTGTGGTAGTTAGGGGAGAAAGAGGAGCCAGCTCTGGTGTCGTCCTGGTCACTTGACCGAGATTCAAAATTAAGAGATCCGTCATAAATAGCCTTCGTATTGCTTTTTAGTTGTTGTCGTGTCCCGGAGGGAAGGATTGAAAGTTGCCAGAGTCTGAGACAGGTTGGACTTCTTACACGATAGATGGCGACACCACCCATCTCCACCTCCACAATTTAGGCATGGAACTGGGGTCCCCTTTCTGCGGTGACCGACCACAAGACTTTCTGGGACCCACTGATTTAGCGAGCACGTACTCCGTGTGTACTCGGAAGGTATTTGGTGGCATCGAGCATCGAACCCAGGCCTTTCGATCTGGAGTCGATTGCTCTAACCACAAGGCTACCCACGGCCCGCTGCTTTTTAGTGCGATGTTTATATAACTCTCAGTCTCAATGATAAATTTATAAAATTGAATTTCGCTGTTCTTTTAATTGTTTGAACATTAGGTGAAATCGTTCTTAAAAGTCAAATTCTACTTTTGATATTCGCCGGCAAAAAACAATTTTCCATCTTTGGTGATAGAAAGAGCAGTAGTTCTGTATTGAATGGCACCCAACAAAATTTCGAAAAGAACAAGCTGAGGTAGTGACTTTCAAACACCCTCGTTAAAGGGGGGAAAAATGGCTTGGCGATGGAGGATCCGCATTCCGGCAAACCCCTTCCTCCGTGTCCATGATTGTGGAAGAGCGCTTATCACTCTATCAGTGTCGTGCGTAGGGGGATAATCGAGTGGAGCTAATGCGGGAATCCTGCCGACCGAGAGCCCTGATAAGGCGAAGGGGAGATAAGACCTCTCATGCATACGCTTGTCTCCACCTCTTTGGGGGAGGGATGAGTCCGCAACAGATCGGAATGCAGGCTTCTGTTTCATAGCTTTTTTGTGAATGAATGAGCGCAGTCCTTGGAAGCTTTTTCGTTATGCATTACAACTTTTGCATCGAACCATTTCAATTTAATGAAAACTGTGTTTCTAATTTTAAGTTAAAATTCTTTACATCAACTGAACATTTTTTTTACCACAATGGCTAATGAAGGCAGATCTAGTCATTATATGCCATAATCAGTAGCGTAACGGAGAACATTTGCCCCCTGCAAAGTCAGGTTTGGGGCCCCCAAGTTGGATTTTACAAAAGGTAGGCACTTGGCAGTAGTGAGGCTTTGGGCCCCCTAGATGCGGGGGTTGTGGGGTATACGTTACGCCACTAGCTATAATGGTCAGATTGATGGTGATCACGAACTTTTGGCCGGAGTGTCGTGGATTCTGGTACCATTGAAAACCGCTGTGTAGAAGGGGTTGAACTGAACTCAGTGGAGGGCGCAACAGCCCACGAGGTGCCAAGACCTACTGGGCCTATCTCAGTTTATGTGACATTAAGCGATGGGGTGCATGTGCAGAAGTTTCGATCAAAAGGTCTGTCTGACGCGAAACCCCAGTGTTCAGTTCCTAAGCAAGCTTGGTACTCATTTATCGATCCATTGAAGGGATGAAATACTAAGTCGACCTTTTCCAGGCCGGGGTTAGAACCCCGGAACTGTGAGCGAGAGGGGGTTGATGCACGTTAAATTTGTCGAGGCTCATTATCCTCCCGTTGACATGGTGTGGTAGTCTGTAGAGTGGGTTCTACTCATATGTCATCCTTGTCGTGGTTCAAAATGACAAGGTCTGTTGCCATAAGCCCTTGTGTCGCTTCATAGAGTGACGTTAATTAATACTCTCCTCATTTTTTATCCATGTGCAGCAATTTTTACTTTAACCTGTATTTTCACGCTTCTGCGTCTAGAGGTGTACAAATAAAGAATACAATTGAAAGAAAGTTGCTGATATAAATAACATTTCTTTGTAAATTATTATTTTGATTTCACACATACGTGAGCGTATAGTTTTAAAATTCATCAAGACAAATTGCTGGTGAGTTCTTTCACACAATGAATCATGCCCTCCAATAAATATTTAATATCGCATGTACATTGGATAAGTATATACTGTTAGCCTAATTATCCGAAATCGACTTTTAGTAAGTCCATTTTCTTTACAATCTAGTTTGCAAATTTAAAAATAAATTGTAAAATTAAATTCCTTGAGCATTTTAATCTAGATTCATAATTGCATTGAAATAATTACCAAGCATAGAAAAAATAAACAGATGTGACTTGCTCCAGTAAAGTTCATCCAGAAGGAGTTACACATTCTGATAACTAGGCCGAAGATGCATTATGTAGAAATCCTTCAATTTTTTGGTTTTCCTCCGGAAAGTGTCCGGAAATTTTAAAATTGTGCTTAAATTTCTTCGATTATCAAGTTTAATTACATGTTCTACAATGAATCGAGACCCATCCACACTTAGAGAAGCATTTGGTGTTATTTTAAATCAAGAATGTACAAAATTTAGAACATTCAAGGTTTTTAAGCTACTGTGAGTTACCTTTTCAATCCGACTAACAGTCTTAACAAGAAAGTGTTATCACTTGGCTACGAACGAGTAATAAAACTTAATTTAGTCCAAGCATTCATTTTATACATGAAAAAAAAATGCACCACTTTTTAAAAATCTATTTTAATTCCAACTATTTGTGATTTCGGTTTAGTTTAAAAAGAACTAGGACGGTCTTTAATTTCATTGCGTGGGGGGACGTGGCAGTGCTTTTTAAGGATAAGTGAGGAACGTGAGAGAGAGGGATTGTCTAATACAACGATATTCAACCTAAGGGACGCATATGACCAAACGGACTTTTCTGAGTGGCCCGGTCATGGCCCGCGCGTTGAATTAAGAACAATTGTTTAAGAACAATGCGTTAAAAATTTAGCGAGAAATTCTATCAATCAAACAATTAAACATATAATTTTTGCTATCAATATCGTGCTGATACGAATTGCGAGATAACTTTTTTTTTTTTGTAATTGTAACAGTTAGTGATAACAAATAGAAAATGTGTGGTAGCGACCATTTTATGGGTGAAACTAATTTTTAATTAACCCTCGTGTCTTCCAAGCTAAAAGTATCTAAGGAATATATGTTGTTTCAAGACGATTGGGATCTTGACTATTTCGTAGAGATAAACAAACATGGCTCAACAATTTATTTGATTTGTCGTGAAAATGCTATATTTGAAAAATATAATTTTGTACCACAAAAGGCCACACAGAATCATAAAAAACAAACCATTCAATGTTTTTTTAGTTTTTTTTTTCAAAATAAATTGAGCTTGATGGAGTTTAATATAGTTTTAAGATGAAATCCACAAAATAATTAATACAGTCAAACCTCCGTATTGCGAATTTTTTCATATAGCGAACTTTTTTCCTGGAACCAAGAACCTTTCACGATTTTCTTCGTAAAATAACCTCTCAATAGTGAAATGTATTTTCTATATAACGAAATTTTTCTCCTGCGATCTAATTTTTTCTCACTATTTTGAAAGTATTTTTGGACATTTAAAGCTATTTTCACTTTTAACACACTTTATGGTGGTCATAAAGCTACAACTGGTTTTATTAAATGCCGAACTCACCGTAACAGACTCAGTAGCGCACGCAGGAATTTTTCAGGGGGCGGGGTCCGGGATCGAAAGTTCACCATTCTTGTATCATACTCCTTTTAATTTTGTCGATTTTCAGGAACAAAATACAGTAAAAAACTAGTTATTGAATAAATAATTAGCATTAATTAATAAAATTAATCATTAATAGCAAATACTTAATTAAATTTTTAGTACTATATACTTAGAATTATAATCAATCGGGGGAAAAATCAAGGGCTTTGGGGGGTCCGGACTCCCCCTTGTGTGCACCACTGCTCCGACTGTATTTTGATCAATTTTCCTTTTTTGGAAATGTCTTTGATCTAATAGCCCCCCTCCTCATTAATCTTCAGGCTGCGGCATGGGGGAAATAGTTGTCATATAAATGTGGCCCGGCGGTAAAAAAAGGTTGAGTACCACTGGTCTAATGCGTTTCACTTCTCTTTAAATTAACATTCGAAATCGAGATATTTACAAATTAAAGTCAATAAGACCCATCTGAAATTGCTCCAATGCAACTTCATCAATTGGTGGATAAATTAAGGTACTTTCTCAGGTAACGAATAGCTTAATATGGTTCACCAGCATCAAAAGAAATCCCACCCCTGGGCTACACGCTATTTTCGACTCGAAAATTAGTTCGAGGGAAAAAAATCCTCCCAAAGAAACCTCGTTCCAAATATGAAATTTCTTCCAATTGCTTCCTAATCTTCTCCTGTAGTTGCACGGACCCTTGATGAAAACTCCCAAAAGTTCTGACGCTTCCTCCCCCCTCCCTTTCTTTCTCCCTATTCCTTCTTTTCCTTTTAAAAGTATTTTCCGGTAGATTTTCTCCCTTATCTTGCAAAAAAATGTCGAACAAAACCCCGAGTCGAACTGAAAGGGCATGGCTCTCTTCCCCCTCCGGTGACGTAAATCAAGACCTCCCCTACCCTCACAATTGCGAATAGAAAGGAAGGGGTGGTTCTCCTTCTCTCCCCTCACCCTCCTCCGGAAGGAAGAAAGGCGAAGAAGAAAAAAAGAAGAAAGGCAGAGGGGGATTTTGGTCTGGAAGGAAATAGCATAGGGGTTGTTGCCAATCTTGAATTCGGAAACAGTTTCATTCTTTCTTTCGCTTCCCCACTCCCTCTTGGAGCAGGGGGAAGGACGAGTAAGGATGGTAAAAAAACGAAGAAAAACTGACTGGTATTCTTGTTTATTACCTAAGACAAAGCAATAGAAAATCCTCGAAATGACAGCATGGGGGTCCATCGCTTTAACCTTAAGGGGGAAGAGAGGTGCTGCAAAATGTTAACTAAGGATTCTTGAACAGGGCGATTAACAGGAAACAAAAGAAATTTACCAAGAAATGCAATTAAAAAAGGGAAGGAAAATGTTCTCTAAACTAAATTATTAGTAAACATTCGTAAACTTTAGTAAACTTTTATGAAATAACAAAGTTATTGGAGTACACAATCCAAGGGGGAAAAAAACATTTTTTTTAAGAGAATGATACTAAAATTTGTAAAAATAACCTTAATAAATTTTTTGAAGACTCTAAGAGATTGATTCACAGCCTCAAATAATCTACGTTTTATAACAAATGGAGATAACGTGCTTTATGAAATACATATATTATGAAATAAAACAAATGTATACTAAAGGCATGTTACTTAAATTTCATTTCATTTTGCATTCTGCGTATTTTAAGTATTTCAGTTTTATTTTATTTCTATACGTATTTTCGAAATATTTGATTCTATACTTATTTGCAGATTGTTTGATTATTTCCGTATTTCCAGAATATTTGATTCTATACTTATTTGCAGAATATAGGATTATTTCCCTATTTCCAGAATATTTGATTCTTTACGTATTTCTAGAATATTTCATTATTAAGAATTTTCAGAATATTTGATTCCATCCTTATTTCCCAAAATTTGATTCTTTACGTATTTCCCAAAATTTGATTCTTTACGTATTTTCGGATTATTTGATTCAATACTTATTTTCAAAAATTTAACTTTTCACGTACTTCTAGAATGTTTGATTTTGTACTTATTTCAAGAATATTTGATTCTATACGTATTTGTGGAGCCTTTTCCAACAGTTATATTTTACAGACACTGTGGGAAGCTATAAGCCATATAAAAATTAGTCGCAAAAAATGACTCATTTCTAATTGTAATATTAAGATTAGGATATAAATGGTAGATCAAGGCTGTATAAAATATAAACAAAAGATTCGTGCATATCATAAAAATTTATTAACATAGTATGTGTATATAAATAGAAAGAATTTTGTGTGTGGGCGTGCAATACAATTCTTCATAAACAAATTGCACAATAATTGTACATTTATTCTAAAGGCAATATTCTTTTAAAAAAGTGCCCCCTTAACTACAATATTCCATATTCAAGAAAGATTTGATGTAATTTACTCGAAAGCTCAATTATATGGAAGTTGCAAAAGAAAAAAGTAACACACACACAATGTTAGTTTAAAACTCTGAAAACACAAAATAAATTTCCTAGAGGATATAAATTTTTTTTTATAAACATGGGTTACACATCAAATGTATTACACCTTTTTTAGCTCTGTAATTCATACATTATTTTTGTCCTAAAAATTTTTAATAGCCTTTTTCAATAGCCACATACAAGATCGTTAATTTAAAAGGTTAGTTAATTGAATAGCCAAGTTCAATTTTAAAAGCTTTTTGATGAAATATTTTTCCTTAACACTTGGACATTTTTAGGCTCGAAATTTTATGTTAATTTTAAAAACAGCACAAAAAGTAGTTTAATGTCAGTTTTGAATTCGACGTAGAATACATGATTGCTTTTATCATGTAACCCATTCTTTTCGCATTAATTTGCAAATTGCATTTTTTCAGTATCGTAGATAATTTAAAGATTCCCTTCCAAGACTGACCCGTACTACTTAATAACCCATAGAATAAATGCTGTGCAGTATAAATTCTCCAACCAATCTAATTTCAGCTGTCTTTTTTGCAAAACAAATCAACTTTGCATTGAAATCTAGTAGTACATAAACATACGACTATAAATAAACTTTGAAAGGGAAAAAATCTCGGACAAACAATGTTTCTTCCCCCAATGAACCATTTGCATGATGCTATTCCCCTGCCTCACAGCAAAGAATCGGTGGGGGCATGATGTCAGCAGAGGGGAGGGACCATGCCATTTCCTTTCACCCCTGGCCATTTGCTTCCGAAATACTGATCTGCAAACGACGGAAAAGAATCGAATATTTCAGGTCTCCGAAGCACACAGTTTCCTCTTCGATAACTGGGCCTTCTAACCTAATGAAATGAAAAGTTCCCATTCGGAACTGAATCAACAACCATGGAAGGTTATGGCTACGCAGAAGGGGCAATTAAGATCCGCTGGAATCGGCGTTTGTTTTAAAGGAGGCCTTGATCGACGCTATAACTGCTCCAGATTGAGGCTCTGCATCGATCTCTGCGTGAGTTTGGGCACGTAGCTGATAAATGTCCCGGTAGAAATTACTCAGAGGGTCTAAACTAGGTAGTGGAAATGGTATATGGTTGAAAAATGTAGTTGAAAACAAACCAATGTTTAGTTGATTCGTAATTCATAACTTATTTTATTATTCTGAATAATTTAGTTTTCTATAAATACGTATAACAGGAAATAAATAAATCCTATATAAATTTCCTTATAGGACAATAACTTGTTTGCAAATGATGGAACATATATATAGTGCTATGGAGGGAGAAGCACTTTCACTCACCCATACGTATTAATTTATTGAAAATTAATTGCCCGGAGTCTTTTAAAAATGTTTCGCTAACTTTAAAAGTGTAATCAATTATGGAAAAAACATTTACGAAAGTTACATTGTAAAAACAATCTTTGAATTGTTTTTCAATTCCTACTATTAGCTCACTCTCTCTATATATTTATTTCTCTTGTTCAAATTTTCAATCGTTAATAAAATAATTTCTATTCATCCAATCAAATAAATTTTGTTAAACTTGCAGTGGATGACGATGTTAATAGTTTTTCAAATATTAATTCATTCACTAAATGTAATTAAATTAATTACTGTTTTTGAAGCCAACTTAGATTCCCCTCTATTGTTGAAACAATGTAACTGTTAAAAGAAAAAGATTGGCGTCGAAAACCTGTTTTTCAGCCAAATTAGCCAAACCATTGTTACAACCATATAGACAAATCATGTTCTTTTTTTCAATTCCTACTATTAGTTCACTCTCTCCCTATATATATGTAGGAATCGATTTAAAGAAAATTTTAAAGCAATGTTAAAAATTTTAAAAAAATTGTTGCACTAAGGATGGATGGGGTATGAACCCATAACACCACCCTTTTGTAACAATTAAAGAATATATATAAAGTGGTGCAGCCAACACACACACCACCACCACACCTTCTTGCAGAGAACATCAAACCACTAAGGTAGCAAGTTTCCCTTTAGCGTTCTTTGCAAGAATTTGCATAGAACCATTTTTTAAAAAATTAAATTCCTTTCTGGCAAAAGCAAGCACAATATAAAAATGTTTTAAAATTATTTTTAATCACATTTTTTTGATACAATATTGCTAACTGTAATACTACAAGTTTATTCAAGTTTTTCCTTCAATCTATTTCCTGAGTAATAAAAAGTACTTTGTTTAAACATCAGTTATATAATAAACAAATTCTGAGAAATATGCAGTAATTTCTAAATTTTTGTGATTTGCTTGTAAGGTATCCGCGTGAACACGTTAAAAATCACCGAATTCGGTCAAAACACATATTTATTATTATTATTATTTTATTGGATAGAGCTATCTTTTGGCTTTACAGAACATTCTTAGGTTTGTTTCTGTACGTTACCTAAAGGCCAAGTTACAATCAATTTTATAAAATTAGAAAAACCGGAGAAGTTTATTTTTTTTTTTTTTATATCTACCAGAAGTAGTCATTTAAATTGCTCAAAATCTACCGTGGAGAGTCCGATAACTCAAAATATTATGAATATCTTTATATATAAAAATCTTCCGTGTGCGTGTGTTTGTCACTAAACTCCTCCTAAACGGCTGGACCGATTTTGATGAAATTTTTTGTGTGGGTTCAAGTAAATTCGAGAATGGTTTAGATTTACAATTCGGTCCAATATCGCAATTAGTTAAAAAGATATTAATTAAAAACATTCAAAAAAATACAACTCAACATTCACCTGCATTGTTGTAACAACGCTATTGTTATAAATAAAAGTAATATAAAAAATTTTTTTAAATCAATTCCTACTTAGATCAACCAAGAAAAAATTTATTTTAGCTACTTTTTAGTTGCAATTAATATAAATATGTATATACATAGGATAGAATCACAACATTAAGTGATAATTAATTTTTATTAATTATCATTAAAGTATCGTATTGTCATCCAAAACAATCGCGTATATAAAATTTCCTTTCAACTTAATGCTTTAACACGTGAGAAAAAAACCTTTTCAAATTTCGACATATCTCGCCAAAAGGGTCGCTAAGTCGCCAACGTGGCTGTATTTGTAATATTTAAGGTAAATAAATAAATAAACAAAAAAAATAAAATATGTATAGAGATCGTGAGCTGATAGTAGGAATTGAAAAAGACG
This sequence comes from Trichonephila clavipes, assembly GCA_019973935.1. NCBI lineage: Eukaryota > Metazoa > Arthropoda > Arachnida > Araneae > Nephilidae > Trichonephila > Trichonephila clavipes. The sequence continues at coordinate 9,416 of BMAU01021296.1, read as the reverse complement.
TAAGTTGGCGTCGAAAATTGATTTTCAGCCACACTGGCCAAACCCGGTCTTTATTGTTACGAAAATGCAGACGCGATTCACGCTTTTTAGCGTTTTTAATTAATATCTTTTCAAATAATCTTCATATATGTAATTCTTCTGTGCGTGTGTATGTAACTGAACTCCTCCTAAACGGCTGGACCGATTCAGATGTAATTAGTGTTTGAAATTTTACTCAATTTTACACAAATTTTACTCAAAAAGGTCCAGATTGTTAAAGCTCATTCATAAAAATTTGGAATTTTTGAATTTAAGTTGTATGTACAGGACAACGTCTGTCGGATCTTCTAATATTTCTATAAAACTTTTTGTTCCTGATATTTATTTTATTTTCTAGAGAATGCACCAAAATATTTCTTATTGTATGAATATTTTTTGAGTTATGGCTTGTTATTTAAATAATGGTCTGGTAAAGAATGTCACATTTCTTATAATGTTTATTTCATCAGCTCTAAAATTTTAAAATTTTTATAAGACATTAAAATGCTAGTACATTCTCTGGATAAATGCATCTAATTTGTTTTAGCAATACTTTTACTGATATATGAGCTTATAACTAATAGCTTTGAAGTTTCCAAAAACATTTCACATAAAATTGTGATTCTTGTAAAATTTAGATTATTTTTTTCCCTAATATTGTTAGTTAAATATTGGTATTTATTGGTATTAAAAGTATTATATAAATAAAAAAAAAAGCATTGATAATGTTTTCGTATACTATCTTTTAAAAAGTACTCGAACGTGTTCGAATACCTTAACAAAGGAAACCTCGAGCATATCATCATTAATATAAAGCAGGGGTGGCTAACCTTTTTTGGGAAGTGTGCCACTATCCTAAAAAATATTATGTGCGTGGTACTTGAAACTTTTCCAATAAACAAAGAATATGAAAAGGTGAAAAATGTTACTTATACGCTTAGTATGAAATTTTTACGAAAATAGCACATATTTTTTATGGTAAGTCTAAGTAGTGGAAATTTTTTAAAAATATAATAAATAAGACAAAAAGTATACGAACTTAAGTTTATTATTAAAATTTTCTTTTGAGTTTCAATCAATTATGTTAGGTAAAAAATTGAATATGTATATAACTGAAACAGAAAAATTAAATTCTAAATAATTAAGCACAGTCAGTACTTTCTTGTAGTTTTTTTTTTTTTTTTACTGAGCATCTATCTACATTGGCATTAGTTCTCGAGATGCTAATAGAATCAGTTGTTTTCGGTGTCCATCAGTTTCTTTTTTTCTTTGAAATCGAGACAAAAGCTAAACTGTGTTCACAAAAGAAGATATAGTTCAGGGGGTGGGCACACTTTTCGAGGGCTACTTTTAATTTTTTCAAGGTGTCGCGGTCCACCCAGTGGCGTAGGTGGAGTGAACTCAAAAAGAAATACAGTCGGACCTCCATTTACGAATTTCTCTATTTAGCGAATTTTTTTTCTGGAACCAATAACATTCTACGATTTTCTTCGTAAAATAACCTCCAATTAGCGAAATGCATTTTCTATTCAACGGAATTTCCTCTTATGGATTCCATTTGCGATTTTTTTCCTCTCCGTATTTTTTAAAATACCGTATTTAGTTTGAATCTAAGCCACGCACTTTCTTCCAATGTTAATGCTACTAAAAATTGAGGCACGGCTTAGAATCGAAGGGAAAAATTTGTTTGATGGGGTATTTAGAGCAATTACAGTTTCATGCATGTGCTTAAAAGTATATAATAATACTATAAAATGACTGATTATTCACTTCTTATTAGTTTTCCTTTTAAATTTATTTTAATTTCATAAAATTGGATATCGATAAAAACCACTTTAGACTATTTTTCAAGTTTCATAAAATCTTGTTGAAAATTTGGGACACGTGGCTTAGATTTGAATAAATACGGCATTTCTAGACCTTGTATGATGGAATGATTATTAGGTCTTAGTGAAGGCGGTCACCTGAAAAATGTCTTGGCGGTCCGTTGGTCGATCGCGATTCTGACCCTAATGCTTACCCCGGATACTATAGATGATCGATCAGGTTTAAAAAAAAAAAAAAAAAAAAAAATCTAAAATTGTAACCTAAAATTAGAAATTATTTAAATGTCTTAAGTATCGGTAGTAGTTATAATATACCGGTTCTGGAACAGTGGAGCCGGTGGAGCTGCACGCAAAACAAAAAGTGGGTGGAAGTCCTCGATTTGAACCGGGAAGATGGTTTGTGATTGATAAGGGTTTCGGGGATCTGTACTGATAAGAAATGCACGCTTTTAGCGATAACGAGTTATATTCTGATATAGTTTTAATTAAATGATTATGATTTTTTAATTACGTCATTGAAAGCAAAATTTTAATTGGGATAAAGAGTCAAATTTTTCTGTACATATGATATATATCATTCCGTATACATCTATTTCTGAAAATCATGATATACGTGTTGAATGAGTATTTGTTATATTTCAAATTTGATGCTTGTGATTTTTGAAACAGAGATTGAAAATTAAAACGAAAGAAGTGGAAAATTGCCCCCGGGTCTGAACCGGGAGGATGGTACTCCTGCTCTGATAAGGGTTTCGGGGCTCTGTAAATGGGTGTTACAAATGCATGTTTTTAGAGATAACGAGTTATATTCTGGATATAGTTTTAATTAAATGATTATGATTTTTTAGTACGTCATTGGAAGCAAATTTTAATTAGGTAAAGGGTCAAACTTTTCTGTACATATAAATATTTGTATATAATTTGATAAAGTCTATTTCTGAAAATTATGATATACGTGTTGAATTATTGTTTATTACATTTCAAATTTGATACTTTGTGCATAACTAAAATATATTTTCATTGATTTTGCATGTATTTTTTATAATTCTTGAGATAACTTAAAAAATACCATGCTTATATAAAGTAAAAGTTCTGGCATAAAGGGTAGTTTCGCCTGGGCAAAGCAGTTTGCTTACGATGAAAACATCCCTTTCCCACATGATAATATATTTATCTGTATTTCTGAAAACCCTTTCTGTTGCATCTAACCCAGAAATGTGTCTGATTGCCCGTAACATTTGAGGTTATGGAACTTATCCGTACCAGCCTGATGATGTTCGACATGGTCTCCATTTAGCGATGTCTCGACGTAGCAGTTCGCGCTGATTAATGCTTCTGCGGCGAGATGACTGAATGAATTGTTAGTGAGAATGACAAAGAACTTCAAATTCGTTCGCCTATTTATCATCATGTAGAGATATCTGTATATTTATGCTTATGCCAAAATATTTTTGCAATGAAAACAATATAGGAATATTTTAAATATAGCCTTGCTCTGGGGTTAGCTGTAATGTTATATAAAGTAATAGATCTCTAAACAGCAATATCAAATGCATCCATTCAACGAAATTTATCGGTGTCCGAGCAGTTTGTACAATGCCGTAGTTCTGACTGTTCACTTTGCGAGAGATGCAGTGTCGTGCCTACCCGGAATATTTAACGAATTTTTCAAAGAAAAATTTTTCATATGTTTTGTTATTAATATCTCGAACAAAAACATTGTATAAACTTATCATGGATAGAATATTAAAAGGGTTTGTGTTCTTTCATTGTTTTTTAATCTTGCTAAAACACCAAAAGCCGAAAAAAGCCGAAAAGCATTTGAAAAAGATTTGCGGTCATCGGTATCATTTGTATATTGTTGGTGACCTGGAGCGTTTGCCGTTACATAGCAGCGAGGCGGTATCGATCTTTTCATTATTATCCAAAAATCACACCTTATGCTCTAATATATAAACTCTGATAAAAATTAAAGCAAAATTATTCATCTTATGGTCAATAATACAAACACAAAATATGAGAACAAAATAATAAATATTCATCTTTTAAAACTTGATACCCTGTACTGGTATCTATTTCAAAAATATTTGATATAACTCGAAATTCTGTTTGTCGCTCTTGTTAAATCTATATAGTAAAAATATGGTCAGTTTGGTAAAACCCAGGATACTCAACAAGAAAAACAGCGGTAAGATGATTCCATTATTAGGCTATCATCCCCTGAGCCACTATCAATAAACAGTCCTTCTCAGATTCAATAATTTTTCTTTATGAACACAAAGCTAACAGAAAATTAATTTGGTCTATATTTTTTAAAATGTATTATATGAGAAGCTATTGAAATAGGTAACATCATTCAATATGAATAATGTCACTGACAAAAGATGTTTGTGCCACATAAAACTAGTGAGAACTGGAAACATATACTGTAGAGCAGATATATGAAACCAACATACTAGAAAGAAATCATTTGAATAAATTCTCTGCCTCAGTTTAGGTATATTATGTCTTCTTTATCAAGAAACAAAAACTATGTTTACTCAAGAGGAAAACCAGAAACTAATATTTATTCTCAAGATTGAGGATCTTTACTAGGCGTGTAGCTTAGTCTTTCGATTTTTCTTTGCTGAATTATGTAGTTTTCGACGTGAAGGTAGTTCATTACTTAATGAAACCCTTCACTTGACTCCGATACTATTTATATACCTTTATATCATTCTTATAAAAATCACTTTAAAGAGATAGTGTAATCCTTTGCTTCATTTTTATCTATTAACAGCTATTGTAATATTTCAAGATTGAGACTGTCGAATCAGCCGCGTCTATTATTTGGTCTCATTCAGTCATTTTTCTTCTCGAGCAACATATTATTATTAAAGGAGATTGCGTTGGTGACGATTTTGGAAGCAAATATATAATTATCTAATAAAAAGAAGTGTGTAGTTTCTCTTGAATAGATATATGTCTACATTAATTATTTCCATAAAGAAATGCTTTAGATGCTATTAGCCTTCTTCTTGCTCTTCTATTCACTAGATAAATCTTATTTGCGCGTAATTTTCACGTTTTTTATTCAAAGATGTATTATGTCGAAAAGTTTCGTTATTATCTTCAAAATTGTTTGAGCCTGCTCGATGTCATATTAAAAATTATATTATTCTTAACCGAGATCTCTTGTTTGAATTTGAATTGGTGTATTTTAAACCCAATCAGTGCATATAATTCTCAAATTTCCTCAGATATCTATCATATTTGCCTATTTCCCGAGTTGTATCGTTCTTTCAACAGACTTCTATTCTTAAAATATCGAATTTTTAGCACATTTTTGTATGGTAGAGATCAGATATATCTTTAACTTCTTTCTCGAGCTGGATGGATGAGATTTTGCAAATCGTGCAGTTGGATCTTTGATATTCTTCCCACCTGGTAATGATATTAACTTAGACCGAATAAACAGTAATATCCATTAGGTTAACTACCATCAAACCAGGAAAAGTCGTAGAGACAATTTTTGCGACATTGCTCAATCATATTGTTTTGTTCCCAAATATATCGTACATAGGCTTGACCATAGGTTGATAAATACAAACATTGTTACCTAGCGGTGATTTAATCAATCATCGCAACACTCACAGCAAAGTCAATCGTATTTGTCATTTTAGCGCTTAAGCCATACAAACCAGAATCATATGCATTTATGATGATCAATATTTTGTATTTCTGGCTATCGCAGTCTAGTGCGTTCTTCGAATATGTCTGTGTAACAATACGTCATGTTTGATATCATGTTCATTTGATATTCTCACGCATTTTTGAACATTGTTCATTCTATATACGTTGATCAAGGTCTCCTTCTGACGTCATCTCATTCGTAACGTCGGTTTATCGAAGATATCGCGTCACGGGATTTGCAAAGAACAAAATATCAATGGATATATAATCTTCTGGTTGGTAACAGCATTACTTCTTGGAAAAGACTGTTCCAAAAGATTATTAGTGTTTCAGAGAAGTTAGTTTAAATCCGGAAAGAGTCACAAATGGTCGACTTTGTGCCTCACAAAGAATCAAACTTTAGTTGACTTTAAAAATCAAACCAAGTTTCTTTGATTTTTATAAAATCAACTAAAAGTTTTGATTTCTTTTTCAATGCATTCCCCGGACATAGTGAAATTTTTTTTTTACTCTGAGGTCATAGCATGCTCATTGACTCTTTTCAGTTTTTAAATACTTCTCTAGAGAAATTGCCCAACTTTAAAGACTTGTAAATTTCATCTTTGGATAGGTATTTTGCAAGTACGCACAATTTATAACTAGAAAGGGTTATGTATCCATGAATTATTTGATTCCTTTTCTAGTTTTGGTGAACGTGTTCTCTCCTCAATCAGCTTTTTTCAACAGTCTAACAAATAAAAATGTATCCAGAGAAGACTATGAATATGCTCACCATAGATGGAACATGTTCAATATGCATGATTACAGAGATTATCGTGATTTGTGTAACCGTAGATTATTATTTCAGACATATTTGAAAATCCTTTAGAACTCTGTGCCAGAATGACGCAAAATTTGATCCGCGTAATACATACGGTTCCTGGTTTGGTATGGCAAGCATAAAATGATGACAAAAGTACGAGATTGGAGCTTAACGGATATAGACATGCCTTTATTCATCGAAAAGGAATTCGCGGAGGTGTTGGGTGATGATTGGTCATCGCCATGCCAAGGCTAACAATGTGTATTTATCAACCTATGATCTTGTTTATCTAGTAGTTACATTATATATTTAGAGGCAAACAATCTATATGGTTGAGCAAATGTCGCAAAATTTGTCTCTACACGACTTTTCCTGGACTGATGAATATGCTAACTTCATGGATGTACCAGACGATTCGGATATAAGTTGTATATTTTAAGCGTTAGAATATCCAGATTAATTGCACGATTTGCAAAAAATGCTATCCATTAGCCCAGAAAAAGTTAAAGTACAAGTCTCTGAATGTTCCTCCTATACTAAAAATATTGCTAAAGAATTCAGTATGAATTGAAGCTCAGGAAAAATTGGCTCCCTAACTCTTCAGAAATAAATGGAATAGTATTCCTATTATAGAAATTGAAATTATATAACAATTAGGTTTGGAAAAAATACACCATTTTGTAAAATTCAAACAAAGTCCTCGTTAAAAAAATTATATAGATTTTAATACTGAACATCGAAAACGAGCAAACAACAATTTTGAAAAAGTATATTCTTAAACTTTTAAACAATGCCGTGTTTGGTAAAACAAATGAAAAATTTACGCAAAAAGTTAAGATTTATCTAGTGAATAGAGAGAAAAGAGCTAAGAAAAATTATAGCATCTCCAGTATTTCATGCTTATAAATAATAATAACGACCTTGTATCTATTCAAAGAAAATTACTTCTTTTTTATTGAAATGACCCATATATTTGCTTCCAACTATCATTTTTTTTTTTATAATCTTCTTTAATCTATAAATAAGTTCTGGAAAAAATGACAGATGAGTGAATATATAAAGAAATTGAGTTTAGGTGTCTCTCAATGCAATGCAAAAAGCAGCATGTTAAAAACATTAACTTATAGAAAATACATATAAAAAGAGATACATATATCTATTTTAAAAGCAAAATTTCTCATGATGACTATAAAATTGCTCATAAATAAGTATAGAAAGTCGTAAGAGTTTAAACCCATTAACAGTTCTATACATCAAATACATTCTGTAAAAAAGTAAAAAAAAAAATTCACTTTGCCCCTTCGATAAGATATATTCTTGAAGATGCAGGTATTATAACTTTAGCTTTTCGGTAACTGCCATATAAATGAAAACTAATATTTATATAAATGAGAATTTAATTAAATGGTTTCTTTTATAAATATTGATTTCTGTATATATCTTATTCTTTCATGTTTAAGAATGTAATGTTTCCTCTTCATTTATGCATATACCTGTATCGGAGAAATGTATTTATTATTCATCTTGAATGATGTTAATATTTATTTCAATGCTTCTCATATAATACATTTTAAAAAATATAAGATTAAATTAAGTTTTCTGTTAGCACATTGTTTTATAAAAGAAAAATTATATTCGAAGGACTTTATTTATTGAGAAATGGAGAAACTAAGGATATTCCTTTATTTCTATGTGTGGTCAGTTTATTTTATATTTTTCTGTTGAAAATCAGTAAAGGTTTTTCAATGAATTATATTTTAGTGAATTTGTTCGTAGCAAACAGAAAGATTTCAGATTGTATCAATATTTTAAGAAATGATATAATGTAAGAATAAATTTTAAAAAGGTGAATAAATTATAATATTTTTTGTTCTCAGTTATTTTGTGTTTGTATTATTATTATAAGATGAATAAGATTTTGTTTGAAATTCTTTTATAAGTTTACCATATATTTAAATTTATAAAGTGATATTATTTAAGATTAATATGAAAGATATTTATCACTATATCTCTTAACTTAAATACTCAAGTCCACCAACAATATTCAAATATTTCAATATTTTTCATCTTTTCAATACTTTTCAACTTTTTTCAACTTTTTAATTACTTTACTAAAATTAAAAACAAATGTTGAAGAACACAAACCACATTTAATATTCATCCATGACAAAGGCTTTTACACAATGTTTTGTTCCGAGATATTTATTCGTAACAAAACTCTATGAAAATTTTTTTCTTTGAAAATTCATTAAATGATTCGAACGAAAGTAGTTTTAGATGCCATTCACAAAGTGAGAATAAATTTTGCATTTATTTCGTATAGTTTTCCAATCATAAATTTACTGATGGATATATTTGTTCTGTATAGACAAGAGATCTATTGCTTGTTCTACCATTTTTAAAAACAACTTAGGTAGGAAGTAATAAAATATTCCTATAATTTACTTTTCAATGGGTGAAAAGAGTTTGTAAATAAATATACTGGTATCCCTTCATTGGATGGCTTCCCCGTAGAATCGTTTGGAAGTTCTAATAGCTCACTTATTCACGTAAATGTCATCTGTTTATTACGATATCAGTGTAACATCCCTCTTGCAGATCTGAAAGATACTGCCTTGAAATTTATGCTGACATCCTTATCAAACAATTTTTGACAACTTATAACATCAAATAATTTAGAGTGAAAAGAAATTCAAATAATTTACTCTTTAATATCTATCATCAAAAAGAGGTCATGACTGGTGAAACTATATAAAGGAATCTGGCATATATTATCTGGCAGAAAGGATGTTTCATGTGTTAAAACCACTTCAAACTGAAAAAAACATATACTTAGACCTTTTACTTCTATATAGCATAGTATTTTTTTAGTTATTTCAAGAACTTATAAAAAATACATGCAAAACCTGAACAGTACATATGTTTGAGCATGCACAAAAGTGAACAAATTTGAAATGGAATAATCATTCCAACACATAAAAAGGCAATCAAGTGAATTTTCAGCTTCAGACTTTATCAGAGAAATTTATATGTGCAAAATATTTTATGGTAAGAAAGTTTAATCTTTATCCTAATAATTTGCTTCCAATATTGTACTT